>CAWUFW010008496.1:0-600000 GCA_963921515.1 Calotriton arnoldi
GATCTCGGTCGGAGGCGCACCCAATACTATTCGGTCGGGAAAAAAGCCATGCGAAAGCCAGTTTCCCGACCGATCCGTACAGTACACCGAACGAGCAAGTACGATGCGCACAACAGCAAAAATCCCGGCCGAGCCGTACTCACCCAAACCAGGTCCTGTTCTCCGACCGAGGCGAATCCGGAAACGCCGAATCGAGTCGCACGGAAGGGAAAATGCAGCCCCGTCCGGCCGGACAAGTACGATGCGCTTTCCGTACGCGCCGAACCCGTCGCTACGCACGGCACGTCAAAGCATCCGGGAGAGGCGCACATAAGCTCCGAATCGCGCCACAACACGATCCACGGCTACGAGACGAACACAGCACCGACGAGGACGACGCGAGGCGACGAGGACGAAGCCAAGCGACGAGGACGACGCGAAGCAACGAGAAGGACGAACGACACGAACCAACCATGAATCCCTTCGTCCCGATCATACCAATATTCTACATCTACTACCGGAACAGGCACGGACGCGTACGGCGCAGAAGGTAAGTCAGACACCAACCACAAAACACATACAACACGTACACGACACATCACACACATACACTGGGAATCTGAATATACTTACACCAGCAACAGCAGCACCATAGGGGCGGGATGCCCATCACCAATGCCACATATGCACACAGGGGCCTGAATGCGCGCCACCACCCCAACCCAGGGGGGCTGGATGCCAACCACCCTCAACCAGGGGGGCAGGATGCCTACCACTACTACCACCCTCACCCAGGGGGGCAGGATGCCCACCACTACTACCACCCTTAGCCAGGGGGGCTGGATGCCTACCACCACCCTTAGCCAGGGGGGCTGGATGCCTACCACTACTACCACCCCCACCCAGGGGGCAGGATGCCTACCACTACTACCACCCTCACCCAGGGGGGCAGGATGCCCACCACTACTACCACCCTCACCCAGGGGGGCAGGATGCCCACCACTACTACCACCCTTAGCCAGGGGGCAGGATGCCTACCACTACTACCACCCTCACCCAGGGGGGCAGGATGCCCACCACTACTACCACCCTTAGCCAGGGGGCAGGATGCCCACCACTACTACCACCCTTAGCCAGGGGGCTGGATGCCCACCACTACTACCACCCTTAGCCAGGGGGCTGGATGCCTACCACTACTACCACCCTCAACCAGGGGGGCAGGATGCCTACCACTACTACCACCCTTAGCCAGGGGGGCAGGATGCCCACCACTACTACCACCCTTAGCCAGGGGGCTGGATGCCTACCACCACCCTTAGCCAGGGGGGCTGGATGCCTACCACTACTACCACCCCCACCCAGGGGGCAGGATGCCTACCACTACTACCACCCTCACCCAGGGGGGCAGGATGCCCACCACTACTACCACCCTTAGCCAGGGGGTGCCAGATGCCCACCACTACCACCCTTAGCCAGGGGGCAGGATGCCCACCACTACTACCACCCTTAGCCAGGGGGCTGGATGCCTACCACCACCCTTAGCCAGGGGGGCTGGATGCCTACCACTACTACCACCCTCAACCAGGGGGGCTGGATGCCTACCACTACTACCACCCTCACCCAGGGGGGCAGGATGCCCACCACTACTACCACCCTTAGCCAGGGGGCAGGATGCCTACCACTACTACCACCCTCACCCAGGGGGGGCAGGATGCCCACCACTACTACCACCCTTAGCCAGGGGGCTGGATGCCTACCACTACTACCACCCTCAACCAGGGGGGCAGGATGCCTACCACTACTACCACCCTTAGCCAGGGGGCAGGATGCCCACCACTACTACCACCCTTAGCCAGGGGGGCTGGATGCCTACCACCACCCTTAGCCAGGGGGCTGGATGCCTACCACTACTACCACCCCCACCCAGGGGGGCAGGATGCCTACCACTACTACCACCCTCACCCAGGGGGGCAGGATGCCCACCACTACTACCACCCTTAGCCAGGGGGGCTGGATGCCTACCACTACTACCACCCTCAACCAGGGGGGCAGGATGCCTACCACTACTACCACCCTCACCCAGGGGGGCAGGATGCCCACCACTACTACCACCCTTAGCCAGGGGGCTGGATGCCTACCACCACCCTTAGCCAGGGGGGCTGGATGCCTACCACTACTACCACCCTCAACCAGGGGGGCAGGATGCCTACCACTACTACCACCCTCACCCAGGGGGGCAGGATGCCCACCACTACTACCACCCTTAGCCAGGGGGTGCCAGATGCCCACCACTACCACCCTTAGCCAGGGGGCAGGATGCCCACCACTACTACCACCCTTAGCCAGGGGGGCTGGATGCCTACCACCACCCTTAGCCAGGGGGCTGGATGCCTACCACTACTACCACCCTCAACCAGGGGGGCTGGATGCCTACCACTACTACCACCCTCACCCAGGGGGGCAGGATGCCCACCACTACTACCACCCTTAGCCAGGGGGCAGGATGCCTACCACTACTACCACCCTCACCCAGGGGGGCAGGATGCCCACCACTACTACCACCCTTAGCCAGGGGGCTGGATGCCTACCACTACTACCACCCTCAACCAGGGGGGCAGGATGCCTACCACTACTACCACCCTTAGCCAGGGGGGCAGGATGCCCACCACTACTACCACCCTTAGCCAGGGGGGCTGGATGCCTACCACCACCCTTAGCCAGGGGGGCTGGATGCCTACCACTACTACCACCCCCACCCAGGGGGCAGAATGCCTACCACTACTACCACCCTCACCCAGGGGGGCAGGATGCCCACCACTACTACCACCCTTAGCCAGGGGGCTGGATGCCTACCACTACTACCACCCTCAACCAGGGGGGCAGGATGCCTACCACTACTACCACCCTCACCCAGGGGGGCAGGATGCCCACCACTACTACCACCCTTAGCCAGGGGGCTGGATGCCTACCACTACTACCACCCTCAACCAGGGGGGCAGGATGCCTACCACTACTACCACCCTCACCCAGGGGGGCAGGATGCCCACCACTACTACCACCCTTAGCCAGGGGGTGCCAGATGCCCACCACTACCACCCTTAGCCAGGGGGGCAGGATGCCCACCACTACTACCACCCTTAGCCAGGGGGCTGGATGCCTACCACCACCCTTAGCCAGGGGGGCTGGATGCCTACCACTACTACCACCCCCACTCATAGGATGGACAATGCATGACACAACAAGCACACCACAACCTAGGGAATGCAAGATTAAGACATCCCCCCACCACCATGACAAGCGTGTGAGCAGGCTGTGTCAAATGCCTACAACACCGAACATGACATTGAACATACAATGTGACCCCCTAGCACATGTGCCACACATATATGTGTGTGGCACCCACAATGCAAGCAGCCCATGACCATTGTGGCAATGGGGCCTAAACCCCCATCATCACAGTGACCAAAAGGCAAGTGTGGGGTCCATAGCTGAAGCACATTTTGACCATTGTGGCAATGGGGCCTAAACCCCCATCATCACAGTGACCAAAAGGTAAGTGTGGGGTCCATAGCTGAAGCACAGTTTGACCATTGTGGCAATGGGGTCTAAACCCCCATCATCACAGTGACCAAAAGGCAAGTGTGGGGTCCATAGCTGAAGCACATTTTGAACATTGTGGCAATGGGGTCTACACCCTCATCATCACAGTGACCAAAAGGTAATTGTTGACAAAGAAAGAGCTGCAACTGCCAAACTGCATGGATCATTCCTGGTCACAGAACCAAAAACTCATCTGTGGCAAAGTAGTGTATGTGTCCCATTGCAACATAAATTGGGGGAGCCAAATACTGCAGTGCAAATGAAACATTCCTTTGGCCATGTGCAGACAAACAACACCCATGGTGGCTGAGACCGTCAACAGTCATCAATGACACAATGACAGAAGTGACCATCAGAATGCAGAACCACATATTTGCACCAATGGGCACACAAATGCAGATACCCTGTGGAGACAGCAGATGTGAGGTGAACAGATACCATACCATGGCAGCAATGGGACACACAAACCATGATCACTGTGCTGACCGATGACCTAGGAGTCCCAGGGACAGCAGGGGAAACACACCAAACAACATACAGCCAATGGCACACCCAAGATATGCCAATGCAGTGGTGCAGATGCACAAACACAAACAGGCAGACCAACACTGTCATCATACACAGCAGGTGAGGGGTGGGGGTGCCATTGTCCCCAGGCAACAACACAACACATGAGGAGAGCTGAATACCAATCATACAGATGTGCATACACTGCCACACTAAGGTAACTCATGGATCCAAATCCCCTATGTGGGCAAGCAGGCATTGACAGGTGAGAGGGAGCACAAAACACACATGTCACACAGGCACGTAGGAACAACAACTGACACAGCAAGTCACAGACACACCACAGCACCACCCCCAGGGCCCCCACAATGTGGTGACCCTGGGCTGAAGAAAAATACCACTGTGATGACAAAGCTAAATGTCGTTCACACTGTGAACCACAGTCAGGTGTCCTGAGCAACTAACTACCATCACACCTACACAAGCACAAATCAATCAGCATGGCCAGTAAGCCAAGGCCAACATGGAGGCAGGGGACTAGCCGGGCAACAACTCTCATCTGCACACACTCAACACCACACCCCTCGACCTCCAACAATGTGCAGCAGTGAAGTACACATGCACTGGTGACATTGCACATGCACCCATTACTATTCCAGGGTGGTGGGTGGGAACCAAGGTGTAGAAACACATCACACATGGACACTCAACAAGACTCCTGAATGTCTGACACACTGCACACTACGCTGTACATGGACATGACGGCAATACCACACCGACCAATGGGATCCCAGCCACAGTCACACACCAATGAAGAAACCAAGGTCACCCACAAAGAACACACATAGACAACAACCAACATTGCAGCCCGGACCCTAAGGAGTGCCAGCAGTCACACACACAACGTGTCACAATCACTGAAAGATAACACAAACTGGAAATCACATGACAGGGGCAAACAACAAGTGCCAAAGGGAAACCTGACTGTGACCCATCTGCGTCAGCACACAAACTCTGCCCTGACAGCAAACACACCTATGGGTGACACCCTGATGACCAGTAATGTGCCATGCACCCACATCACAGAGAACACAGGGAGAAGACTTTGGGGAACATAGCTCAAGTCAGCAAGCATCACAAACAGGTACAACACTAGGGATCACAGCATGCGCAGATGAATGGAAGTGAACACACAGACATGCACATACAACACACACCTTGGGCGCAGGCAATGTCACACGTGTACACACTGCCATGAGGGGACTCCACTCCTGTGTGAGGAAAGCTGTGCCATATGTTGCCTCAGTAGGGCCCCATCATGTCAGCTGAGCACTTGGTCACACAATCAACAATTAGCACCAAATGAGGGCTCCCATCACATCAGCCTGGTCATGGATGTGCCAACGGAATCATCAGCACAGATCCAACACACTTGTATAGCAATGTTGCACTGACTACACGGATGAGTCCCTCCCCATTGATGCCCAAACCTGCATGTCCACTGGAGATGGCAACACGGTCAGGGAAGTAGACAAATGCAACGATGGCAGGCACAACAGATGTGCAGGGGTGGAAGCCACAGATGTGAAATTGCCAATGTAAGTAGGAAACCCATTGCCAAATACTGAACACATGACACCCTCAGATGCTGCTATTGATGACATGGATACACCACATGATAGGACACATTCCCCCTGGACCACATGGGTTCCTGCACAGTAACACTTCATAATCATGAGACCAGATATCACCATCACTGCAGCAAGGGCATGGTTAGCTGCACCAACAACATGTACATCTGAAGCATGAGCACTAGAGAAAAGAAAGTTGCTTTATTCAGCATATGTGTTGAGGCCAAACGAAGTCCTGAAAAAAGAGCAAAGGCCAATGGCCAGTCCATTGTCAAAGTTCAAACAGGTTGACACTGGCAGATGTCACCCTACGCATGCCTGCACAATACCAGGGACAATCCACTAGGAGGGGCAACCGGGGGGCAGGCCAGGCACCGCAGGGACAGGATCAGGGCTCACCAGGGGGAGTCAGGGAAGGGGTGGTGGGTGCTGGAGAGCCACTGACAACTGCAGTGGAGGTGTCTGACATGGTGTGTGCCGGCACAACTGGGGGGCATGACACAGATGTCGTGGGTGCCGGCACAACTGCAGTGGACCCTGCAGATGGGGTGGACAGGTCCGCCACTGCAGTGCCCAAGTCAGACAGGGCGGTAGTGGACTCCACTGCAGTGCCTACCTCCAGGGGAGGAGAATGGGGAACAGGCAAGGTGGGTTGGACAGAGGGGGAGGACACCCTCACCACATCAGTGGCACAGACAAGCGCAGCGGGGGGTGTGGTGCTGGGAGAGCAAGTGGCAGGGGAGAAGGCCGGAGCATCTTGGGGATGGTATATCTGTGGGTGGGGGAACCTGGGGCAGGGTGTGGTGGGGGCACCTGTGCAGTGGGGGCCTGAGGGATGGAGGACGGAGACCTTGTGCCTGAGCTGCAGGGCGGTGGCGGGGTCTTGCTCTTAGCACTCCGGGGGGACTTGCGGGTGGGGGCCTCAGTCCGTCTGCGCCTGGGGGAGGGTGTCCGGGGGCGAGGGGCACTCTGCTCCGTGTGGGTGGGCTTCCTCTTCCCCCGGGATGCTGGAGCAGCTTCATCGGTGGGGAAGAGGCCGAGGTCACAGAGGAAGAGCTGCTGTGACTTTGGGGTTGCAGGTGAGGCAAGGGAGGGTGCTTTGGAGGGAGAGGGAACTGAGGACTGCGCAGTGCATGTGGATGCGTGTGTGTGTTCCAGGGCCCCATCCCCTGTGAGTCTGGCTTCAGTCCCCTGAATGTGCTTGCGTGTGCGTTTTGTCATTGGCGTGTGTGTCAGTGTGCTGGATGTGTGTGTGCTGGTGTGTGCCAGTGTGTGTGTGCCTGGGATGGGTAAGGTGCTGGGGAGTGTGGATGGAGCAGAGGCAGGAGGGGTGAGGGACCGTTTGAGGAGGGACACTGCTGCCGTCAGGGAGGAGTCCATGGACCTATTGCCCCTCTGTAGGTCAGACATGCCCGATGAGATGCCCTCCATGAACGACACCAGCTGAGTCAACAGCGCGGTGTGCGCATGGAGGACACTCAGCATGGCTGTCTGCCCTACATGGAGCTGGCGAAGGAGGTACACAGACTCCTCACTCAGGGCAGCAGGGGACACAGGGGCAGGGGGTGCGGTGCCTGGCCCAAAGGAGACACGCTCCCGGACATGGGAGCCTCCACGGACCTGGGGAATGGGAGCCAATGGGAGGGCGGTGGTGGTGCTGGTGGTGGCGGGGACAGCAACACTAGCTGGGGTGTGGTGGCTGCTGACACCCGCCTCCACAAGGGAGTCATCCTCCGAGTTGCTCTGGTCCTCAGCTGAGGTGGATGCTGCTGAGGACTCCTCGGTGTGGCTCCCCTCGCCCTCAGTGCCACTGGGTCCCTCCGACCACTCCTCGGCTGCTGACCCAGTCTGGCTCTCCGGCTCCTCCTGGTCCGTGGAGCTGTCCCCTTCCGTGGCCGTGGATGTATCTGCAAACAATGGGGAAACAGACAGACATCAGTCACCTGCACATAACGCACACACCACTGTGAGCACAGCACATCCCAGAGCAAGCCCTGGCATCATTAGTTGTACATTGCTAAAAGTGCACTAATTGAACAGGAGAAGTCAATTGTCAGTCTGATGCCAAGCATGGCACTCACATCCCACATGGCCTTGCACCCATCTGTCTGGTGTCTGTTGGATTGCAACACCCCAGTGTTGACACATGCACCAAGTACACAGTAGTTGGACAGTGCAGAGGACACGGTGTGGACACATCACAGCTCTTGCCACTGAGTCAGTACAGGTTTACGGATGTAAGGGATGCCCAGAGTCAAATAGGAAATGCATGTGATGCATACCAGCGACAGACACCATGATGCACCCATGTCCTGATAGCCAGCGCCACTATGGTGTGCATGTAGCACATGTCACTCCCCTGCAGGATCACCAATCAGTAGACACATGCCATGGCGGAGGCATGACTGCAAAGTCATACATCACTGTCTCAGTGATGTATGACTTTGCAGCCAGACAACAACACTCTGCACTGTGTCACAATAGTAGGTCATGGGGAATGCAAGTCCTGGAGCTGCACAAGTGCACATGTACATCCCCCCACAACACATCCTCTTAACCCTCATCTGTCCAGGTCATACCTATTGGACATATGGGAGACCTGTGACACTACCCTACATGTCAGAATACAGGCATTGTGTAAGCAATGGACCCACCCATGATGCCCACCACAGAGTCAGGGAAACAGATGCTGTCTCCCACCTTGAGTCAAGCAAACTGCAAGGACACAGTCCTAAGTGACAGAATTCCCTGCATGTAAGGGCCACACCTGGGTATCAGATGAGGAGTGGGCAGTGCACAATAGAGGGACATGGCTCCTGGACAACATGACTGCTGTACTGTGGCAGTTCAACCTGGCCCGAGGAGGGCACATAACATGTTAGACAGAGTACACAGTGCAGTCTTTGACTCACCCCCTCCTTGCTGCTCTCTGGCCTTCAGCTGCCCATCCAGGTCTGGAAAGACCACCGCCAGGATCCTGAGCATGTGGGGGGTCAGGGTCCGTGTTCCGCCCCTCCTGCGAGGAGGCGACAGCTTCAGCTGGACCCGTGCAATCCTCCGGGTCCAGCCCCGAAGGTCCTGCCACCTCTTTTGGCAGTTGCGGATCCGGCGCTTGTAGACCCCCACGGACCGGACAGCCCGGACGATGTCCTTCCAGATCTCATGCTTCCGATGGGCAGAAGCCTGTCAGGATGACAAAGTGATAAGGACATTACTACACATGCAACATATCCGTGCATGACACAGTTGCATATACATGTCGCAATCACAGGGGCACATGGTGTACCCAGGCAGTGCACGGCTGCCCATGGACAGTTTTCCAGAAGTCACTACATGGTATCATAGCATGGGGAGTAAAACCCTGTTCAGAAGCACTGTCACTGCACCATACCTGTCCAGTGCAAGTCACTACACACTATGGGGGGTGACAACTACTCAGTGAGCCTGCTAGCCAGTGGTGTGCTGACTCTCAGCCTTGCTAGTCAGACAAAATGCACATTCAGAAAGGCAGTGCACAGAACACTCACCTGCTCCCCTGGTGTCCCATACAGCTTGCTGTACTGTGGAAGTAGGCTGTCCAGCAGGGCCTGGTTCTCTTCAAGGCTGAAGGCTGGGGCTCTCTCCACAGTACGTGCCATTGCAGGGTCCAGAGGGGCAGAGACAGCAGCAGTGCAGTGGCAGATGTCGTCCTGGAGCATGTAGTGCAGGCAAGTGGGCTCTCAGGGGAACATGCAGCAATATATATGTGCTGGAGAGGCAGATACTGTCCCTTGTGTCCAAAGTGATAGGTCCAAGTCGTTAGCATCTTCTGAATCTGGCCAATCCATGGAATAGCAGCACCAAAACACGCCCACAGCATCCTTCAAATCTTCAACTTCATGACATACATTATTTTGCAACATTGTTGTGGGTGACCAACTGATTTTCCAGCAACCGACTCGTTCGAATATTCAAAAACGCGTCCGTTGCCAGGCAAGCCCATTGTCAATGGGTGCGCACCGATCGGTCCATTGCTGTTCAACGCGCACAGGGGTACAACGCGTACCCGCACACATTGAAAGCAATGGGCCGGCCGGAGGCACCGATCGGTCCATTGCTGTTCAACGCGCACAGGGGTACAACGCGTACCCGCACACATTGAATGCAATGGGCCGGCCGGAGGCACCGATCGGTCCATTGCAGTACAACGCGCACAGGGGTACAACGCGTACCCGCACACATTGAATGCAATGGGCCGGCCGGAGGCACCGATCGGTCCATTGCAGTACAACGCGCACAGGGGTACAACGCGTACCCGCACACATTGAATGCAATGGGCCGGCCGGAGGCACCGATCGGTCCATTGCTGTTCAACGCGCACAGGGGTACAACGCGTACCCGCACACATTGAATGCAATGGGCCGGCCGGAGGCACCGATCGGTCCATTGCAGTACAACGCGCACAGGGGTACAACGCGTACCCGCACACATTGAATGCAATGGGCCGGCCGGAGGCACCGATCGGTCCCTTGCTGTTCAACGCGCACAGGGGTACAACGCGTACCCGCACACATTGAATGCAATGGGCCGGCCGGAGGCACCGATCGGTCCATTGCTGTTCAACGCGCACAGGGGTACAACGCGTACCCGCACACATTGAAAGCAATGGGCCGGCCGGAGGCACCGATCGGTCCATTGCTGTTCAACGCGCACAGGGTACAACGCGTACCCGCACACATTGAATGCAATGGGCCGGCCGGAGGCACCGATCGGTCCATTGCAGTACAACGCGCACAGGGGTACAACGCGTACCCGCACACATTGAATGCAATGGGCCGGCCGGAGGCACCGATCGGTCCATTGCTGTTCAACGCGCACAGGGGTACAACGCGTACCCGCACACATTGAATGCAATGGGCCGGCCGGAGGCACCGATCGGTCCATTGCAGTACAACGCATCACTGTACATGTGACTGGCATATGTCAGCATGCCTGTCTCAGATGGACATATGCCAGCCACAGATAGCTCCCAGGGAGTGAGGGGCACACCTACATCACGACAGCCTGTCCAAACCTTATCATAAGGCATGTAAGGCTGCATTTCCTATTGTGTGTATGTTGGTGTACATGTTGTCCTGTGGGTGTCACCTGTGGGCAGCCACCCCCAGGCTGTGCACGTGTTCATGGGGACAGGATCATGGGTGTTACGTGTACGTGACCACTGTGATGTGCAACTGTTCATATCTGTGCATGTGCCATGGTCACATTTCACAGTGGTGTTTGTGTATGTCATGTCACATACCCCGTGAGTCCCATGTGGGACGGTATGTTTGAGCCAGGGTGTCCCAGTGGCACAATAGTGATGGCCCTCCACAGTCTTTGTGCATGTAGTGTTTACAATGTCTCTGATTTCATGTGCACAATGGGAGACAGTCTCCACATCCACGTTGTGTGTGCATGGACTCTGATGTTGTGCGTGTGTGTCACAGACGTCCATGGCTCTCCTGCCATGGCAAGTGTGGCCACTACCTGTGGGGGTCATGTTTGTTTTGTTGTGGTGTACACATGATACTCCAGGTGATGCCAGTGTCCATGTGGCATTACAGGGTCCCTGGGAATGTGCCTGTCGTTGAGCTGTGGTGCCTGGGGCACATCTGTCCTCACATGTCACTGGGGGGTGACTGTGACACAGCATCATGATATCCAATGGGCCAACCTGGGACAAATTGATGCCACCTGTAGGACCGTGTTGACAGATGTTGGCCATGTATGTACCATAAATGTCGTTCCGGTACTGCACACTTCATGTAGTTGTGCCTCATGATGATGTATGTTGGGATCTTGAGTGTGTTCAATGCCGCATATGTGGGGTGACTGACGATCTTGCTTACTTCTCCTCTGCACTGCAGGGCTCCTGCTGTCCATCGGCCATTCCCAGACCTGGCAACGATGGTGGAACGGGACAGCATCCGACGGTACCGCTTCACCAGGCAGCTGATTGAGGATTTGGCAGTGCAGTTGTCCCCACATTTGCAGCCTGGCCGGCCGTATCCTACAGCGCTGACCCCCAAGGTGAAGGTGATGGCAGCCCTACACTTCTTTGCCACCGGTACCTTCCAACATACTGTGGCGTCTGCTGGTGGGATGTCACAGACCATGTTCAGCCGTGTGCTCCGCGATGTTTTGGCGGCAATGTTGCTCTTCCTGAACCGGTACATCTATTTCCCTAGACTGCGACGACTCACTGACGTGAAGAGTGACTTTTATGCCCTGGGGAGGATGCCGCATGTCATTGGCTCCATTGATGGGACACATGTGGCTTTGGTACCACCACAGGCCCAGGAGCAGGCCTACAGGAACCGCAAGCACTACCACTCGGTCAATGCACTGGTGGTGTGTCTTGCAGACATGACCATCACACACGTGTGTGCCCGTTTCCCTGGTTCAGCACACGATGCCTTTGTGATGAGGAGTAGTCGCATCCCCAGGTTGATGGCACAGATGCAGAACCAGCGTGCCTGGCTTGTCGGTGTGTACTGACTTTGTGCCATTGTGTGTGATCTGATCTGTAGTATTCCGCCCACTTTTCCAAGTCAGCTGATGTGCACTTGTCTGTCCGTAGGTGACTCGGGATACCCCAACATGCCGTGGTTGCTGACACCCCTCAGGAACCCTGTGACACCTGCCCAGATGCGCTACAATGAGGCACATGGTCGGACCAGGAGAGTGATTGAGCGGACCTTTGGTCTCCTGAAGAGCCGCTTCCGCTGCCTGGACAAGACCGGAGGGTCCCTCCCATATGCCCCTGCGAAAGTGTGCAAGATTATCATCGTCTGCTGCATGCTCCACAACCTGGCAGTGCGGAAGGAGTTGCCTCTCATCCAGGATGACGATGACCAACATCCGCCACCTGTGGAGGATCCTGGCCTGGACCACGATGCCAGTGACGATGATGATGATGATGGTGATGGTGATGTCCGCACACAGCTCATCACCAACTTCTTTAGCTGAATGTGAGTATCCTGAGGTGTCATGTCAATGATGTGAGTTGGCATGATGTGTGGGTGGTGCTCTGGTGCTGTTGGAGTGTGTCCATGGGCTACTTGACAGGATGTGTGTTGCGATGTGTGGTGACAGGTGGGCTGTACTCCCCAACAGTGTTGACATGCTAACTTGGTTCTGGGTGGGTATCTTGTAACATGTATTGTGCATGAGTTTTGCTGTTCTGTCCTGTACTGCATTGCTTTTGACTGTGTGTAATTTCTGTCCTTCACAGGGTACTTTCAGATTCGTTTGGTGAACTGTGTCCACCGACGACGTGATTGCACATCCAGGCTGGTAGCTGTTGTGTCCCTACAGGTGATGTGCGCCACACCCATGGACTTCCTTCAGTCTACAGTTGTTGACTGTGTGCCCGCTGCCAGGTGGGATTACCTTGCATCTGTAGTGGTTACAGCATGTTGCAACTGTGTAATAAACCTGTGCTTCACTTTGTGATGTGCGTTGTCTGTGGTCACACATTTGACTGCCATTTGCTTACTGCACCTGTGGGCTACTTGACTACAACTGGGAATGGGTGTGGTGTCTGTGCATTGCACCGTCTTCCCTGGCAACATCAGTGTAGGCAATGAGTCAGATGGCCTAGGTGTGTATGTGTTGTGTAGCCCTGGTGGTGTGTCTCCCTCATATGTGTCACGTTGCCTGTACTCACATGCCTGTGTTGTCCTTGCTGTTGCAGTTCGCATACACTGTGTAATTTTGCAGTTCATCATCCCCATAACAGCACCCACGTTGGAATCACGACAGAGGCAAGTATGGTGTATTAGTGTGTTTATTGTGATAATAGTGCATAGGATGGATTGTGCTGTACATGAATCTTGCAATCCCAAGTTCCTAGATGAATAGAAAGTCCAGGTAGACAGGATCCCCAGTATCGGGGCCACTGTTGTCTGACACATTGTTCCAACTTATACTCCCCATGCAATGTGTGGGAGTAGTGTTGCCATCAACAGGGTGAACAGTCTGTGCACAAAGGCGAAAATCCAGAACAGGTTCAGGCTTCCTGGGAGTTGCGCTTGGCCATCAGCCTCTCACTTTCCCCTCCTCGGACGACCCCTCTTCTTGGGGGGGGCCCTCAAGTGCAGGCTGCTGCGGTGCAGGGGACTCTCCGCCAGAGTCCTCCTCCCTCCCTGTGGCAGTTGCAGTTTGTTCGGTACCAGATGTTGTTGGCACACAGGGAGGTGTGGACTGGTTGCTGTTCATCTGGCGGAGGCATTGTAAAATGTCCCTGTGCACCGCCGTCATCTCATGTAGTACATCCCACTTGGACTCCACGCGGGTCATGTGGGAGTCCACACGTGACATGTGGGAGTCCACACGTGACATGTGTGACTCCACTTGGGACATGTGGGAGTCCAAGCGGGCATGATGGGCAGCCTGCTGCTGTTTAATGTCTCTGAGGAGCCCCACTACCTGGCTGAGCTCTCCGGTGCTGGACTGGTACGCATCAGCTATGCGTACCAGTTGTGGGTCTTCATGCACACCAGCAACGTCTGCAAGCAGCGACCTCTGTCTCCCACCCCTCCCACCACCCCTGCTGACATGTGCAGTGTGTGCAGTTGCACGCACAGATAACCCTGGTCCACCTTGGGGGTTGGTGGTGGTGGTGGTGTCCATGGCCCCAGGTTGGTCCAGGGTCACTGCGCTGGTGTTGTTCCTTATTCTGTCCATGTCGGCAGGGATGGTATTCGTGGTGACAGTCGTTGGAGGGGTGGGTGCAGGGGGTGCAGCTGGTGGACCTGCTGGTGCTGCAGCTGGTGGTCCTGCTGGTGCAGCATGTTGACTTGCACCGGATGTGCCAGGTTGTTCTTCATCGTCCGAGGAGGACAGAGGCTGTACGACGCCAGTGAGCTCGGCATCCTCTTGAGCCTGGGACTGGGACTCCTCAGCGTCTGCTGCTGTGTCCCTATCATCACCTGTTTTTGGGAGACACAAACAATGTATGTCATGTTTCTGCAGGCATCAGTGGTTGACACACCTGACAGTTGTGACTGTGCCTCGGGGTGCGGGCCTGTACATTGTATTGTCCTAAGTCGTCACAGTCAGGGGTTGATATTGGTGTGGCACATTGTCCTGCATTATTTGGGCATTTCTATGTATTCTCTGGGGTGTGAACATGGTCTGCATTGATTGTGTTTGGTTGACAGCCAGACCTCCTTCCCACCCACCCACCCACCCAGTCAGTTATCCCACCATGGAACGTGCTTGCATTGCAGGGAGTGTAAGTTGTCTCTCAGGATGTCAGTCAGTGGTGTCCTGCTGTTTGTTGGTGCACAGTTGGCAGCAGGGCCTTGTGCTCCCCACAGCAGTAGCCAGTGTCAGCCATCTTGTGAGTCCTTCTCCACTCCCTGTGATGTGAGCATGGTTCAGGGTGGTGTTGATGGGACAGTTGTGGGGGTGAGCTATGTTTGTGACTACGTCTCCCATCATGCTATTGCCTCCACCCCCTTCCCAGCATGCCCATGCTTCCTTCCTTTTGACTCTGCTTCCCTGTGGGGTGGGCTGGCTGTGCTGACAGGATGGCTGGGAGTGTTGTCCTGGCAGTTGTTTGGCTAAGAGTCCCAAGAGTGTCCCTGTGCTTCACACAACATAACCCAGGGTGGTGGTGCTTTGTGGGATCTTGTGTTAGGATGGAGGGCATTGCATTCTACCAGGTGGGTACTGTGGAGTTTGTGTTGGGGGGTGTGAGGGGAGGTGCTGGTGACTATAGTCAGTGCTGCAAGTCCCCCTTCCCACCCAGCCAGCCAGATAGCCCAACATGGAACGTGCTTGCATTGCAGGGAGTGGAAGTTGTCTCTCAGGATGTCAGTCAGTGGTGTCCTGCTGTTTGTTGGTGCACAGTTGGCAGCAGGGCCTTGTGCTCCCCACAGCAGTAGCCAGTGTCAGCCATCTTGTGAGTCCTTCTCCACTCCCTGTGATGTGAGCATGGTTCAGGGTGGTGTTGATGGGACAGTTGTGGGGGTGAGCTATGTCTGTGACTACGTCTCCCATCATGCTATTGCCTCCACCCCCTTCCCAGCATGCCCATGCTTCCTTCCTTTTGACTCTGCTTCCCTGTGGGGTGGGCTGGCTGTGCTGACAGGATGGCTGGGAGTGTTGTCCTGGCAGTTGTTTGGCTAAGAGTCCCAAGAGTGTCCCTGTGCTTCACACAACATAACCCAGGGTGGTGGTGCTTTGTGGGATCTTGTGTTAGGATGGAGGGCATTGCATTCTACCAGGTGGGTACTGTGGAGTTTGTGTTGGGGGGGTGTGAGGGGAGGTGCTGGTGACTATAGTCAGTGCTGCAAGTCCCCCTTCCCACCCAGCCAGCCAGATAGCCCAACATGGAACGTGCTTGCATTGCAGGGAGTGGAAGTTGTCTCTCAGGATGTCAGTCAGTGGTGTCCTGCTGTTTGTTGGTGCACAGTTGGCAGCAGGGCCTTGTGCTCCCCACAGCAGTAGCCAGTGTCAGCCATCTTGTGAGTCCTTCTCCACTCCCTGTGATGTGAGCATGGTTCAGGGTGGTGTTGATGGGACAGTTGTGGGGGTGAGCTATGTCTGTGACTACGTCTCCCATCATGCTATTGCCTCCACCCCCTTCCCAGCATGCCCATGCTTCCTTCCTTTTGACTCTGCTTCCCTGTGGGGTGGGCTGGCTGTGCTGACAGGATGGCTGGGAGTGTTGTCCTGGCAGTTGTTTGGCTAAGAGTCCCAAGAGTGTCCCTGTGCTTCACACAACATAACCCAGGGTGGTGGTGCTTTGTGGGATCTTGTGTTAGGATGGAGGGCATTGCATTCTACCAGGTGGGTACTGTGGAGTTTGTGTTGGGGGGTGTGAGGGGAGGTGCTGGTGACTATAGTCAGTGCTGCAAGTCCCCCTTCCCACCCAGCCAGCCAGATAGCCCACCATGGAACGTGCTTGCATTGCAGGGAGTGGAAGTTGTCTCTCAGGATGTCAGTCAGTGGTGTCCTGCTGTTTGTTGGTGCACAGTTGGCAGCAGGGCCTTGTGCTCCCCACAGCAGTAGCCAGTGTCAGCCATCTTGTGAGTCCTTCTCCACTCCCTGTGATGTGAGCATGGTTCAGGGTGGTGTTGATGGGACAGTTGTGGGGGGGGCAATATGTGTGACTGCGACTCCCATGATGCTATTGGCTACACTGACTTGGCCAGCATACACAGAATTCCTTCCTTTGAGTGGTCTTCACTGTGTGTTGGTGTTGTTGTGGTGGCTACATGTGTGGATGTGTGTGTTAGTTCTATTTGTGCCACTGCCTAGCTGTAGTTGTGGTTGTGTTTGTACATGTGTTGGCACAGTTGGATGTGACTTTTTTGATGGCATGTGTTGTGTTTATCTGACTGACATACACATTTTGGGATGATTCTGTTCTAGTTGCTGTGTAATTGCTATGTGTGCATGGTTTGACTCTCCCCTTGACAGTGATGTGTGTGTTTTGTGGCAGTTTATTGTGTACATTTGTTGTGTACTCACCAGGCTCTGGGATGTTCTCTAGTCCATATACGCTCACTGGCGGAAGGATGGCCCGCACCTTCTCCTCCCAGGGCCTGAGGTATATTGGCTTGGCAGGAGGGCCACTGCCGGTCTGTTGGCTGTTGCTGTAGTCTATCTTCAGCAGGTCCCGTACCCTCCTGCGCACGTCATACCACCTGTTCTGGATGTCCGTCTTTGTGCGCCGACATGATGATTGGGCGTTCACCCTGTTGATGATCCTCTCCCACATCTTGGTTTTCTGCGACATGGGGGTCTGTTGGACCAGAGTGCCAAACAGCTGTGGCTCCACCCTGAGGATCTCGTCTACCAGGACTTCCAATTCACAATCTAGGAACTTGGGATTCTTCTTGGGGGGCATGGTGATGGGTGGTGATGGTGAGTGATGTGTGTGTTGGTGTGCAGGTGAGGGTGTGTGAGTGTGTGTTTTGCTGGGTGTATGTGAGGTAGGTATTTGTTGGTGTGCTGATGGTGTGTGGCTTGTGTGAGGGATGAGGTGTGGGTGTGTGGTTGCTTTCTCTTGGGTGCTGGCAGTGAAATGGCATTTGCAAAGGCTCATGGTAGTGATTTGTGTCCTTTATATAGGTGGAGTTGTGGGTGTGTCTTTGTTCTCTGTCCCCACCCCCCAGTGTTTATTGGCTTGGTAATTGCTTGTTTGGCCTTTTTTTGGTTGATTTTTCCTTTGTGCTGTTTGTGTATGTTGGAAACGTTCTTGTGACCGAGTCGGACCCTGCATTGGTCTCGTACGGTGTTTTCCGTTTCGTCCACGCTGTGTTTGTGCAGTTTTGTATGCTGCGTACGCGTCGGTCGCGGTGTATTGTGTTGCTTCGGCTCGGTTTTGTATGCGTGTCGGTCGTACGGCTTGTCCTCCGTCCGACTCGGTCGTGTTTTCGCGCCTTGCATCGTACTTTGCGGGTTGGAGTTGGCGGGTACGATTCGGTCGGATTTGTTCCGGGTGCGTGTCGGTCGGTTGGATTCGCGTGTTTTTCCGGCCGGATTGCTATTTTCCGAGCGGCTCGGTCGGTCGGCTTGGTTTCCTGACGTGTCGGTCGGATTTATCGCGGCTTGCATCGTACTTGGCGTGTCGGGCGCCACTGGTACGTGTCGGTCGGTATTTTTTCCGGATCCGAGTCGGTCGGTGCTTTTTCCGGCCCGAATCGGAATCGACCCCTTGGTGTTTGGTTTTCCCCTAGCATATCTAACACACTTAACACATAATTTTGTGGCATTAAATTCCAAATTATAAACATAAATTTTAATTTGGTCTCCTCTGCATCTATCATGGTGGGGTAGACTTGATACCATTAAAATGATGATTGTACCTCATGCTCTTCATACAATATCTATGCTACCCTTTAAGATCCCTTATTAATATTTTTCACAAATTGATTCCATTTGTACAAAATTCCTACGGAAATAAACATCCAAGTATTGCCCTCTCTAAGCTTAAATGCACAAACAATTAAGGGAGTGTATGATTTCCTGATTTTAAACTTCATCACTTCACCTTTCTGATCCGGAAATTTTATGCCCCGATTATTAACTTTCATGTTCTGCCCACCCCATGATGGATTACATTTGAACAATCCTTGCTGAATAGTCTCTCATTAAAACATATCATTCATATGTCTAATTGTACTTTAATATCCAAAAATGCCATTTTAAAATATTCTCATCATTTATTACATAAATTACTTTCAACTAATCGTGATTTTAAACAATGTTTTTTATGCTCATCACTTTGGTATAATAAATTTCTTACATTTCGTCAAAAATCTTTTTACTATAAACACTGGAAGGAGAAAGGTATTATGTTTGTCCACCAATTTGTTAAAAAAACAATTCTATTGTAGCTTCCCTCAATTGCAAGCCCAGCATCACTTACCTAACTGCGTTTTAAAGGAATATGAGTTAATTTCCTCCACTCTCCGTTCCATTTTTTTCACTCACCAATTTCATCCTTCACCAGTCACACCTATAACTGTGACACCTTGGGACATGATCCACCATGATTCTATTCTCAAAGCTGCTCACATATATAAAACACTAATATCGCCTTCTTCTGTTAGAACTAAAAATTCTCTTGAACTTTTATGGGAAGCAGATCTATCCATATCGTTTCCTGCACAATTCGGAGACAGAATTTGGCTTTAAATATTCAATACCTCCAAAGCTGCTTGCATTACTCGGTCCCTATTTTTTTGCTTACAATAGGGCTGTTGTTCCGCCAAAATGTATTTCTAAATTTGACCCATCTGCTTCTTCACTATGTTGGTCATGCTCCATATGCACTGGCTCTTTAACACATTTGTTATATTATTGTTCTCATGGTAATAAGTTTTGGAACTCCATTTGGTCTAAATGTTTAAAGATTTTTCAAATGTAATATATTACTAACTTTCCAAAATGTTTTTTTGGTTCCTTAGCACCTAGCTTTGAACATTTATTTCCGAAACTTTTGTTGCTTGATCTTTTTTTGCACTTGCTTTTAAAGTTATACTTTCTTGTTGGAGAGATGTTTCTAAACTATCTATGTTAACATGGTGGAACTTTATATGTGACGAACATAGAATTCATACTGTTTCTTCATTGACGCTATATCAGAAGATTAAATCTAATTTATATTGGTTACTTTTCGCTACCTTTCTTTCCTTGCACTCATCAATACCTTAATTGACTCTTTCTCTTTTCTTCTACTTTTCCCATCTCTTTTCTCTTTCCCATTCCTTTTTGCTCCTCTTCTAACTCTCTTCCCCTTCTATCTCCTCATTATTTTATATAAAATGACAAAACTATCTTTTTTCTTACATAAATCTATTTCCTAAAACTGCAATACTTGTTTATGTAAGAATTTCTTCACTAATGTTATCTCTTTTTGGTATTGCTCTTGAATTTTCAATAAAAATCATTTAACAAAAAACTAAAAAAACAAGTTCTTGGCTCAACTAGTATGTGTTGGATTCCATGATATTTCAACACAACGTCGAAGCTTTGTGCCAGGAATATTGTATAGTGAACTGCAAATGGTTAATGTGTGCCGTGCTGCTGCATTGCTCTCATGTTTTCAGCAATACTATTTTTCAACGCCCGTACCATTCTACCGATGTAGTCTTTCCTACATCTACAGACTAAATCATAAATACCATACTTGGTTGTACACGTCATGTTCCTTCATATCCATTAATTATTACTAGCATTATACTGAACAAATTGTGCTTTATTCAACCAAAATGTGCACATACTGCAGATTCCATAGCAGTAAAAGCCTTTCTTTAATTGAATAAGACAGGTGCTGGAAGTGCTTTTCAAGGGATAACGAGGGATGGAAATGTTTCTGATGGTATTATCTCTACAAAATGTAATACTAGATTATTGCACTGGCGCACTTACTTATCAGCGACATCACCACCTTACTTAGAATATGCTTTACTCATGGCACCCTGTTGGCCAATACTTTCTTAATGTTTGGTTTTGAGAGTTACTGCTTAGAGACTATCAAAGTGTCCTACCAAGCTATTCTAAATACCAGTATTAGTTATCGTATCAGACAAAACTCCAATACTTCCATTGAATATGATAATGTGAACCCTGTACTTTTCAGAACATTACATGGGCCCTCTAAGGTACCTTAGACCGTTCCAACCTATATATAAAGAAGCTTAAAGGGATGGAAGGTGAGATCTTGACCACACTTGCAAGATAAGATTACGCCCTAGTCTGACAAACGAGAATGCTAGAAATGATATACACAGGATGGTTTACAGGGTACTCAAGTGTATTGCACATGACCCTCTCCAGATGCAGCCAAGTACTGACACCGGAGGTAATATGAATTGCTCACAACACAATCTTGAATTCGTCTATGGAAAGATGAGGACTGCTCACATGTGAAACGCCGACGTGCCTGGCCTTTGGGCTTTATGATCTGAAAGCTGATTTGACAATCTTAGTACTGACATAAACAACTTACTTCACTGTAAATAACCAGCATGTTTGTGGACACTTGAAAGACTATAGTATCCTTGTACTTTTGGTATTGGGATTCGCATATGTATGCTACTTAGTATATGCATAAACAAGTAAGACTTATTGTACTGCTTGTATGTATCTCTCTCCTAGCCCTGACAAAGTCATTACGTCTCTCCTGCTTGAAAAAGCACGTGCTGAATGGCTAGAACCTTATATACCTAGGGAAATAGGAAATAAAAGAAGACTAATTTCATGGACTGTGGATAAGTTTTCTGCTTCTCTCCCTTCTTGCTAAACACGCAAAGTGAATGGGCATTTAGGGCCAGATTTCCTAACATTTTGCGTCATGGTTGCACCACTTTTGTGGCGCATCCATGAAGCAAAATGCTAGTAGATATTTACAAAGCCACACAAGGGGCAATTTGTACCGCCTTGTGTGACTTTGTAAAAGAAAATTTAATGCAATGCAGCGGCTTGCACTGTATTGTGTTACATTTCATTCTGAGAGGCGTTTCGTGGGTGGAACACAGAAGTTCCCATGAATCCACCCATGGATTTTATGCATCCCGGACTTACCAAGGTATGTAAACCTAGGATTGCGTGAAATCGTTGCGCCTTCCAGAGGATCCTTAACAAGAAGAAAAATCTTTTTTTCTCCTCATTATTTTCTCTTTCTATGTGTGCTGTTTTCTGCATAAGGTTGTAGCTGAGTTTAAAGTCTAACAGTAATTTTTTTAAATTTAAAATCTCTTTAGATTTTGTGCTAATGCCACCGCTACACACTTGTCAATCAGAGCTCCTATTTAAATTTCTTTTTTTCTCTGAGAATTTAATTGTTTTTTTATATTTTTGACTTACAAAAACGTGAGGTATAAGCTATCTCTGTTTTCTGTTCCCACTTGCAAACAGGGCTCAAGGGTAGTTGTCACCGGTCCTGTACTTTGCCACAGAAAATTAAATACGAAGGAGAAGCTGGGCAGCTGACAGCTACCAAAGTGTTGTCTTTTCTTTGGTAAAGAGGATGATGGCAGTCCTAACCTTAATCCCACCGCCTTGTTCAAGGGAGGTTTTGGAATCTTTTACACCACTCATCCCTCCCCAAGCATGATGGTGTTGTGTGTTGGCCCTCCCTTGTCTTGCCAAAGCTGCTCTGTAAGGGCATTACATCCATTTTACCCCAACTCTGCTTTGTTGAATGATAGAGATACCTATTTGTTGCCTCCCCCCCCATCTTGCCTAGAGTAGGGGTTTGTGCATGTGGCCTCCATCTTGCTCAAAGTTGGGTTGTATATGGTTTGGTTAGGATGATAACACTAAGGCATTTCTTTACACATCTTTTCCAAGACGTCCGAAACTGTATATGTTGCCCAAAATTCACAAAGACCTAAGAGACCCACCATTCAGACCAATAGTGTCAGGTTGCAGATATTTATTCGAACCATTGGGTAAATATGTTGACTATTTTCTTCAACCGATTGTACAGTCCTGGCAGTCATACATACAAGACACTACAGATTTTTTAAACCGTTTAATGGATTTACCGAAGACTGATATGGAAAATTGGATTTTGTGCACTATTGAAGTGACTGCCTTATATACATCTATCCCACTGCTTGAGGGAATAGAAGCAGTTAAATGGGCACTGTTAACCCAGACAGAACTGAGAGCCAATAAAGTGTTCTTGCTTGAACTCCTGCAATTTTGTTCACAACATAGTTATTTCGAGTAGCAAAGTGAGTTTTTCCTACAAATCAGCGGGAACTCTATGGGTTTTGGGGGTGCCCCAGTTTACGCCAATATTTTTATGGACAAATTTGAGCTTGATCACATCTTCTCAATAAAAGAATGGAGCAAACATCTAGTTTGTTATTTCCGGTACATAGATGATATTTTTCTTATTTGGCGGTATACTGAGTCAGCCTTGCAAGCCAACATTGCAGCATTAAACGACAAACATGAAAGGATTAAATTCACCTATACTATTGACAAGTCCCGCATAACGTTTCTGGACGTCTACATTGAAATTAATTGAACTGAAATTCACACAAGTTTATTCACGAAACCCACTGACAGGAACAATTCTTTACATTTTCAAAGATTTCATCCACCACAATTATTCAACAACCTTCCATACTCACAGATGATGAGAGCTAAACGCATAACGTCCAAGCAAGAAGTAAGCAAAGAAACCATAGCCAAAATCAAACTCAGATACCTCAACAGAGGATATCCAGTGACAATCTTAGAGAGAGCCGAACAACAAATTGATCTCAAAGAACTTCAAGAATTACTTAAAAAACAATTGAAACCCGAAAAGAAACAAATGGTGTTTGTTTCTAAGTTTTCTATGCAGTCGAGACAGATTAAAAGAATCATATTAAAAAGGTGGGAACTCCTGCAAAACAAACCAGATTTCAGGCAAATCTTTCACCAGCAACCCTTATTCGCATATACTCGGACCAAAAACATAAAGGACTTACTAACAGCAGCAGAGACCATCACGGAAAATAATCCATAAGGCATGAGTAAATGCCACAATTGTGTGCCTTGCAATAATGTGATCTGTGGGAATAACATCACTCATCCTAGGACAAGGGAAACCGTACATCTTAAACATTCAGCTGATTGTAACTCTATGAACGTCATATACTGCATTAAATGCCCGTGTGACCTTTTATATATTGGTAAGATGGAACGCAAAGTCAAGACACGGATATCTGAGCACAAGAGTACAATTCACAATAAAAACACTAATTCGAATTTAGCAGTACATTGGACAGATCATTGTCATAATATTTCTCAGTTACGGTTTCTGAAACAGTCATGCCAAAAGTCTCATGTGATCCCAATAAGATACTGCGACAAAGAGAGACATTTTGGATCAAAAAATGTAACACTCTAATACCATATGGTCTTAACGACAAAATGGAAATGAGTTGCTTCTTATAGATTATGCAGAATACACAGGGGGACGCCACATACACTTGGTTTGCATATATTCAGGGGAGTTTAGTTTTAGACTCTTACATGTACACTACACATTTAAATTCATGGTTTTTATTCACAACAGACTGAAAATATTATGTTTTTTATTCACACATTATGGTTTAAAACAAATGGTATGTAATTATGTTGAGAATTATGGCCATGAGCAGGAAATTTTGGTTGACAGTATCATAAGATCATTGTACCACGAATGAGTGTCACATGTAATTACTAACTTCAGATGGCCGCCGTTAAACTCTTTTGGAATTTTGGTTTCATGTATAAAACTGGGAAGTTACTTGTTAATGATAATCACACATGTAGATACATGTTATTTCAATAAACCTTTAGGTATTGATTTGTGGACGGTGTTTAAGTCATGCACATCCACAAAGATTTCTCATACAAGAACCAGTGATAAGATGGCCGCCGCTGTTACTGATCCACATGTTATTTTTGTAGAGGAGTAGGCCTTTGCCAGTGTTGTCGCTGATTGGAAGCTATAAGCACGGTTTTAAAATACAGGGTTAATTGACTTTCAGATTACATATCAGGATCAGTCACATCGTATAATCACTGAAGGAAAATAGAACGCTGCGGTACAAGTACGCATTGATCGGTATTTATAACAATAGATGAGACAGGGTTTGTTATTCGTTACGCGATACGGTTGTGAATTCAATGGTTCTTGTCCCATGTGCTTCGATTAGCAACAGTTATTGCCGAGACGTAGAAATACTCATGAAAGCATTTGGATCTGTTTGCTCAGACTAGGTATGTTTGTAAGGGAAGGACCGAAGTGGGTGCATGAGTTGAGACACAGCGGCCCACATGAATAAAACGTCAAACGTCACTTTAATTTAATATCACGACGTGTGTGTCGATAGCTTTGAAACACTATGGTGCCGGCTTAAATGGTAATAGTACACGAGTGGAGCGGATTCTTTGAGCTCAACTTCATAAGTATGCTAACCCTTTGCTGATTACTCTCATGGAATTGATGATGTTATGGGTTGTTGTGCACGATTCTTTATTAATAAAAACATTAGCTTGTTGAAGTGCAAAGGTATTGCTTTGTAATGTCATTTTGTCATATTTACTTAATACAGTGGCCCCTGAAGAAGGGACGTCCAGTACCGAAATGCATTGGGCAAAGGCAATTCTGGAATGTGAAAGACACAGATGAAGATTTTTGTTACTCCATTTCTATTATGGATCAAGTTTTGAATGATTATGTTGTAATTGATCACAATGGTTATGACATTTTTGATGTTGTTTTGTGAAACATATGAAACACATGAATTATTTGGATAATAAATGGGCTGTATTTGAAGTCAAGACTAAAATTTGTAAACTTTGTGAATATAATTTGGTTTGACATTGTATTAACAGTGTTTAAATTTGTAGACTTTGTATGTTAAACACATTAGGCAGTGCACACAGGCTGTCAGGCACACATTTCGTGAAAATGTTTTTTGTATATGGTTTGCCATTCAGCCTTGCCCACAAGCAGGAAGTCTTAGATGAGCCCTCAGCATTGAACAGGGTGGGGCTGGTCTTTGAGGGGACATTAGCTCCCATTTTCTCCTCTAGCTTTCTGAAGCACTGGGGGATATATTTCTACCAGCCACAGTGAATATAGACTAGTGGGTTGCAGTTGTTACATACTGGCCCTGGCCAGGTTAGGAGGACACATGAGTGACAGTCTCTTTTTAGTGATAGCTTCCTAGATTGTGTAATAGGCTGCGGAGAGGTCTGCTCAAGTAGCAAGCTTTCAGCTCGCCCACTGATACCTACTGCAAAATTGACTATCCTGCTCTGCTGCAGATTTTATTCTGTTTTCTCCGATGTTTGTGACCATTAGGAGGGGATAGAATATGTAGCGTAAGTTTATATCATGCAACAGCATCCCTTTTTTTGGCCATTGACTGCAAAACATTTGAGATATATATATTTTTCTGGCGATCGCACCAAAGTAGTTATAGTTTCACGTTGATCTGTCAAGTTCCGGCCAAAAACATGGGGAGAGTCAAAACATTGATTTCATATTTTAATTCCCAAAGGAAATTTTGCTCTCTGATACAGAAAATACAATTAGATGGAATTACATTACATTTGGCAGAAAGTTAAAACTTTAATGAGAAAGTGTGCTTTTCATTATTTGGTGAAAATCAGTTCAGTTATCTTCGAGAAATTTGCATTTAAAATGGTACTTGAGGTGGGAATGAAGTGTTTGACCACCAGAAATGTTCTGTGATACCAGGACTTCTGGTGTTTAGATGTGCTCTGATTGGACAGTTTAAAATGGATGGGTCAATACTCATTGTCTGGATACAACATGAACAATGTGTTGTGGCAGCCATTACAGGACTTGGGGACAAGGCCACTACATCCTGAAAATGAAGTAAAAATCATAAATGGGGTGGTGTGAGCATACACTAAGTCCCAGAGGTATGTGGGGGGTCCCAAACGGAACCCCCCGTTTGCCTGTTTACAAGATGGACAACATGTTGTGAAAGCCATTACAGGACCCTGAGACATAGGGACAGATTTATATTCTGGTGAAAGGAGTATTCGCCATTGGCCTGGCAGAGGACTTTTCGGCCACCACGCCAAGAATACTCTGCCTGCCAGATGTATAAATGACCACAAAGAAGGCGATCCTTTATAAAGGCATTGTAATCTTTTCTTCTTTTCAAAAAGAAAATTCTGAAAGGGGTAAAAAGAAAATAATGCTCTCCTCGCCACTGGAGGCTTCTCCCATTGCGAGGGCGATTTTTAAATGACTACATGTCCCACCATCCAAATTGGGTGAGTGGACATGTAGTCATTTCTCTGATGGCCCTTGCTCCCCAGAGCCATCGGAGGGGATTAATCATGGTGAAGGTAGAGTAGTCTCTGCCGCGATTAACCAGAAGGTCCACCCACATTTAAATATGACAGACAGATCGCATTCTTAACAGTAAGGATTAATCGGGCCCATAGGCCCCATTGAAATGCATTGCAGTTAAAGCCTGTTTCGAAGGGTCACAAAAAGGTGCACATATAGTGTTGATAACAGATTTTAGCCGCAACATAAATAATTTTTTGGTGGTACCATACTTATTTTAGGAATTGTGATATGTTCTAAGGTGATTTTACTCTGTGGAAATGCTAAACCTCTGCTGGGATTTGATGAACTATATTTGAGGGAAAACTGTTTTCCTTCGTGATTTTCTCATAGAGGTTATGGAAGGCGCTCCTGAAGCCAAGACACATTTTCTATCAATTCATACTAATTTCCATAGCCATTTGAGAACAAAGTCTGATATTCTGAGCAAAAGATGTACTTCAAACTGGAGCAGCAGTCTGTCAGTTAATTTGCCAAGTGTTCTACTGCAGATTACCTACAGTATTTCAATGAGCAACCAGAGAGCTAACATTTTGAATTTATGACAAACGTGTGGTACATCTGAATACCATCTTGATGGAATCAAAGCTGTAAAAGTAAAAGCATTTCCTATGGAGAATACTGCATTAAATGAAGAAATCAGAGGCTTTTTTTAGTGCTCTAGAAATCTAATGTCAGGACACATATTCTATGAGTTCTCAAATATCTTTCTCATCCATATTAGCAAATCTTTCTGACATCCAGCGTGAAACATTCAAACACTAGCAGCAGTCTATCAGTTATCTTCCAAGTGAACAACAGCAGCTTCACTACAGAGTTCTAATGAAGAGCTAGAGTGATAAGATTTTGTATTCAATAACACAGTCAGGCACTTGTGAATGCTAATTCATTGCAATAGGGGCTGTTGAGTTTATAGCCTTTTCTGGGGAGTAGGCTGAAGTAATAAGCATTGAGATGTAAATGCAGGAACAAACCCAGAGGGTTAAAAATATGAGGGGAGATATAGGATTTTAATCATTTGAGGCATAATGTATTTTTAAAAGAGGTAAAAAAATTTATAGAGAAAGACATCTGCATAAGTATAGCACCCCATTGCCACATCTTTTCAGTCGCTTAATAGCTACCAAATATTTTAAAACAGTAAATAATTTTGATAGACAAGCTTTGTGCGTAGCAGGGGTTTTTGACTCAGGCAGAGTTGACTGCAGGGCCTTGCTTTGGCGCCAAGCTCAGTGGGCACCCCTTGTGGTGCTTAATGGTGGTTTGTTGCCCACAGAGAATGAGGTGCACGCCCAGTGGTCAAGCCCCACTGTGCATAGCTAAAGGCTGTGTGCAGCAGGGGTTGGCTGCCACCTGCTCAGCATTAGTTGCAGGGTGTAGCCTTGACGCCAGGACCTGCGGGCAACTCCTGCTGCACATAGCCAATGGCCAAGTGGAGCTGGAGTTGGGTGCCAATGAGGCTATCCCCCGTGAGCACGGTCTAGGGCCTTGTGCATTGAAGTTGGGCACTCGCTGCGGGTTGGGTGCTGGATCAATTTAGGATATGATTAAAAAAAACTGACACTCACTGCAAAAAACAAAGGTTAAAGTTATAATATTGTTAGGTGTTGACATGAGACGAGAACTAATTGTACAAAACCCTAAACCACTGAAATACGCTGGCTATAGTTTAGTAAATTAACTATAACTTGCACATCCATCATGCATTGCTTATTACCTCACATAATACATCACGCATGACAAGTTAAAAGCCATCATCAGGGCTGGACTGGCCGTACCGGGCATCGGCCATTTCCCAGGGAGGCTGGAAGGGTGGGGGCCGGTTTTGCAGCAGTGGGGCCAGTTTTGTTACTGGGGGCCGGTCTTGCAGCGGTCCCGTAATATCGGCCCCGGTCAAAAAAGCAGCATTGCTTTACACTTGAACCCACTGCCCAGGGGGCTGGTCTGACAAAATTGCCAGGGCTGCTTGGAGTTCCCAGTCCAGCCCTGGACATCATTGACATCATTGATGACATCTCTCATTAGAGTTGAAAAGAACTATTGCTCAAATTATTATTGAGTACCTCAGTCCCCAAGATAATATGTGAGGTCATAAGCAGTGCACGGTGAGGGGGAAAGTTTTAGTTAATTGACTGAACTATAACTGGTGAATTTCAGCATTTTTTTAGTTTTTGTAACGCATTTCAACACCCAACCATAACGTCACTTTAACGTTTGGTTTTTGCATCGAATTGCTATCTATCTTAATGGTGGGCACATTTGCACTGAAGAGTAACATCTGGATCTACAGCTCAAAAAGAGGTTGCCAGAATTTCACCAAATGATAAAAAGGAAGGTAATATAAGAAAGATCACTGTTTAGTCAAAATTTGGTGGACTTTCGGTCAACGTTTTTGGAGTTACATGCAGAGACACTTTCCTATTGGAGAGCCCATGGTATTTTCAAAAGTTGAAATGTTTGGACACAAGCCCCCTCTAATGTTTTATTTCTTTGAGAAATCTGCACCATATGTGGCACAACTAATGATTACCTACGGAACACTTTGTCTTGCATGTTTGGTGCAAATTTCTCTAAGGGGAGCAAAGTTAATAAGGGTGCAAAATGGGATTTAATGTGAGGTGATTTGTCTACCATAGCTACAGAGGCAAGGCATGCAAATGTTTTCCCGAAAATAATGACTCATTATTTTTTGCTTGAATGAATGCCTGTTTTGAATGGTACCTAGATAATTGTACAGATGCACGTTACTTTCAAGATAGATGATTGCTTCTTTTCCTAATGTCTTAATCTTGACCAAGAAAGTAACATTAGATATGCCATGTGTGGCTGTCAGGATCAACCTCATTCTGGTCTGTTTATCAGTGTGTTAATGAAAGATCCATGGCATATAGGGCCAGATGAATCAAGCTATTTTGCGATCGCAAACAGTGTGAATCGCAAAAAATTAGCGTTTGCGATCGCAAAATAGCAATATGCAATGCACCAACCCAAATCGCAGAATATCCCAAGTATTCGCTAAATTTAGCGAATTCCAAATTTGTGATTACCTAAATCTGCGAATACCATTTGCGAAGTCACAAAGCAATGCATGAAATGTCGCAAATTGCGAAAAAATAAGGATTCGCAATTTTGCATTCGCAAAATAACACCAAATCAAACTAGGTGGTAACCAGGTGAAAACACTCAGAACAGGTGGGAAATATCAGGAAAGATTTAAACAGGCCCAGAAGGCCTCAGAATGTTTCACTATGGCAGCTCTCTACGTCATGGCGAGGAGGATGAGGCTAAGAGCAGCAGCACAGAGGAGAAGGAGGCTACAGGAGCGCATTTTCAGAGTGCGCGTTACTCTGTTGGGGCAGACAGAGGAGGAAATCTATGAGAAGTATAGATTGAATGCAGTAATGATATATGATCTAATTGCTGATTTAGACCCACTACTGCAGCCTCAATCTCGCAGGACACATGCCATCCCCACCCATGTGCAGGTCCTGTGTTCCCTGCACCTCCTAGCGTCTGGTAGCTTCCAGGAGGTAATAGCTACAGCTGGCGGAGTGTCACAAAGTTCACTTTCACGTTTCTTCAACGCATTCCTGGACGCTATGTTGCTGCGGATGCGCCAACACATCAGATTCCCAACCACCCCACAGGAATTGTTTGAAACTAAAATGGACTTTTATCAAATAGCCAACATCCCCCATGTAATAGGTTGCATAGATGGGACACATGTAGCCATATGTCCACCCTCAGTGAATGAGTATATCTTCAGGAATAGAAAGTCATATCATTCACTGAACATACAAGTAATATGCAATGCGAAGTACATCATCACGGACATAGTGGCAAGATACCCAGGTAGTACGCATGATTCCTATATATTTAGGCACAGCGGCATACATACACGTCTACTTGGGGGTGAATTTGGAGAAGGATTCCTGCTTGGTAAACACATTCCCCTGTCTCATGTATATCTACAATTTATGGTGAAAGATCACAGTGACTATAATATATGCTGTTTCTCCACAGGTGACAGCGCATATGCTGTGCGTCCTTTTATCTTGACACCGTACCTGCATCCAAGCACACCTAGTGAACACCGGTTCAATGCAGCACACAGGACAACGCGAAATATGGTAGAGAGGACCTTTGGGCTGCTGAAAAGTCGCTTGCGCTGCAGCCATAAAACTGGCGGTGCCTTGCAATACAGGCCAGACATCTGTTGTAAGATAATTGCCACATGTGCCATGTTGCATAACATAGCAACTGCCAGAGGCGTACCACTTGAAACATCGGATAGTGACCCCGATGAGGAAGAGGATAACATACACCCACAACATGCAGGAAGTGCAGCGAGTGCAGCTGAAGGGAGAACGCGACGTGCAGAAATCACACAGAATTATTTTTGATGTGAGTAATAATCCAACACAACACAACACTGTTACTTTGCCAATGAGATTTATTTAATACAACGTAAACTGTTGTGTTAATGCACACTTGCATAGCCTGATTATAATGATGTATACACATACTGGTATGTCATGGTACTTCACTTCAGTCCAGACAAAAGTAGTTACTAGTTGCTTCACCAGTAACAATTGCTGTGGACATGGCCACACTATTTCCTGCGTCCTCTCACTCCCATTGCCCGTTCTGGGGGGTCAGACACATCCCTTTGTGAGCTCTCTGATCCTGCTGAATTCCGTGTGCTGCGCCTCCTGGAGTCCGGCACTGGTGCCAAGCTGCTACTGTGGCTGGAGGCATCCTCACTTCCCCCCCCCCCATTATACTACTGTCAGCAACAGCATTGGTCTGCATCTGCTCCACATCATTTGTGACTTGGACAAGTCCCTTGGCAACATCTCCGCAGTAATGGCTCATTTCCAACTGCATGGCTATTGCACGTCGGGATAGAGGTGCTGTAGCAGTACTGAGACGGTTGGTGGCCCTAGTGTACCCATCCAAGTGTCCAAGTAATTGGGTGTGTCTTCTGCGATGGGACACCTGATCCTCCTTTAGAACCTTGCATAGGTCCCTGAGTGCTTCAGTCATCTCTCCAAATTGTTCTCTGCTTTCCCTGCGACCTTCCTGCACAGCAGTAGTTAGATGTTTGATGCTGTCACTCATGCCCCCCATTTTGCATGCAAGGGTGGAAAGGTGTCCCTGCATTAACCGCATGTGTTTCACCTGCAGGCGCTGTACCCTTAACATGGCCCTCTCTAGACGATGTGGAACTCTCGCCTGCACCAGATCTCACCAGTGCTGCTGCCCTGCTTCTCTGAGATCGCATGTTCCCACGTCGCAGCTGTTCGCGTGGTCTGGATGTGGGTGTATCCACTGGTTGTGCTATTGTGGGCTCAGGTTGTCCCTCATCCTCTGTTTCCAATGCTGGCAATGGGGCCACAGTGGTCCTGCATTTTTTTGGAGCTGGTGTTGTGGGTGCTGGTAAGACTGCTATGTCCACTTCTGACTGGGACTCACTCTCTGGTGGTGCATGTCCATCACTGTCCTCAGACTCTTGGTCATGTGCATCTGTGATGTGGAACAGTGCATGACTAGTTGGCATTTAGGACATGTTTCCTGTTTTTGTACAAAGTTTTGTTCAATAAAGTTATTTTGAATTACAGTGTGTGTGTGTGTAGACTGACTTCCCTGGCACAATAGATTAGAACTTATCTTGTTTGCTAGACACCAGACTTCCCTTGTGGTTTTGCTGACTACAATTCCCATAATGCATTGGTGTGTCATAAGTAAAACATGGACCGGAATACTATTTCCTGCACAAGCCAGATCTGATTTACACTGTCTGTTAGCTAACACTGAAATGTGGAGATGAAGTTGCATGCATCTTACTTTGGGAGGTACTGGGTGGTGCAGAGGAATCTATTGTTGTGGCTCCAACTACTGCCTCCGGCTGCAGGGTAGACTCCACAAGGTCCTCCATGGCTGTGGGGCTGGCTTGAGGTGATGGGCCACCTCCAGTTTTTTTTGCTTCCGCAAGCCGATACGCAACCCTTTCTTTGGCACGACTACGCAGGTCGTACCACCTTTTGCGCAAATCTCCAATGCTGCGGTGAGCAACTCCCACTGCATTAATTTTCCTTTGCATTGCCAGCCACAATTTCCTTTTTCCAGATTCTGGGACTTGCAGTGAAAGTTTCCCAAACAATTTGTCATGGCTCCTCACCACCTCTTCGATTAGTAACTCCAATTCCTTCTCACTGAACTTCTTCTGCCTTTTTCTCTCCTTCAGGGGTGTGTCCTTAGCCATGCTGCTGTCTGCACCAGGTTAAATAAGCACAAACTCTTCTGAATAGCAGTTCTCCAGTAGTCTGCCTCCTCCTCCTCACTCTCAGCACACAGCTAACTGCATGGGTGTGGCCACTTCCTGGTTCTGACATCATCCTGGTGAATAGTATTCTGGGACTCACTATTTACAAGTCTCAATTTGCGAGTCTCAATTTGCGAGTCGCAATTTCACAATCGCTAATTGCGATTGCGAATTTTAGCGATTCGCTAAATTATTGCTAATATTGTCATGCATTGCATTTTGCGACTCGCTATTTGCGATTCAGTAAAAATCACAAATTGCGAGGCGCAAATGAGACGTTTGATGCATATGCCTCTTAGAGGTCAGCTGAGCCTTTTGAGCAGGAGACATAAATAAGGCTCAAAGAATGAGGAAGCACAGAGTGAACATTCCCTAATTAGGCCCACTGGAATAGGATCAATGCCAGAAGACAAATATATTCATTAATTTATGATCTGAAATGTTTCAAATTGAGAAGGAGATGAAATTGAATAATTTGTTGTGAACCCTTCATAAGTTTATTAATGGTTTGCTCAGAAACAGATATGTTCTAAGAGAAGCTCTACAAGAATATATGTTTGTTTACAATTGTATTTCTGAGGGGCAATTTAGAGTATTTTAAGGGGGACAATGGATAGTGAAGACACACTAATTTGTCTAGACAAATTAACATTCATATTTGATTGATTTAGGAAAGTCCACCCACAAAGGTTTGTGTAAGCTATGTAAGTTTCCATGTTCTTTAGGTTGGCATTTTCTACTGGGCATCCAGTCCTCTTGTTCTTTTTTCATTTTGTCTTTCAGTCTGTCATACGGCTTTCATTGTACTTCTCTTGACTTTGTGTCTGTAAGTTATGACTCTAACCAGGGGGTGAGACAGACTGTTGGTATCATTGCTGTATGTGCATCAAACTGGAGTTCAGAGTTCGAATGTCCTCAAGGTGACGCATACTTCATGACTAATGGCGCCTTCAGTATGGGCCAACAAAAACTGCTGCACTGCAGGTAGAGGCAAGAAAATATGTACATTTTACTTTGAAGGAGCCCGGTTCCCTCTCATAAATGTACTCCGGTACCCTCAGCCGATGGATCTTTTGTACCCGCTTTAGAAGTGTAGAGGGGAGAAATAACTCACTTGGTCAGACTTACGGCTCAAAGAATCATGACTCTGAAGAATCACAGACTCCAGGTTCTACGTTTAGTGGGTTTATTACAAAGCCAAAAACAACTGGACATACAAACACCTCAAGACAAGGTTGTAGAAATACATTGGAACTAATACAAAGCCAAACCTCCGTGCTATGTTGAGCCTTTGAAGCATGAAAAGCCAAACCTATGTGCTATGTTGAGCCTTTGCAGCATGAAAAGAATGGTAAATTCCGAAAACAGAAAACAGGCAATAATTGCCCCCACATCAAGATCAGTCTTCATTTGAGGTTCGTAAGGAAAAAGCATTTGTCTGTCCCTACATTACCACTAACGTGACATCCCTACTTAGCATTCCCCAGGCAAGTTCAGGAAAAGGTGTCAGCGCGTGAAGACTTCCTAAGAAGTGCACTCACGTTGTATGGGTCAAGTAGCATAAAGCTACAGAGCTCGTTCTAAGATGCTCCTTCCCTCTCCATCGGTCTCCTTCTTCTCCTAACTCAACCCCCGGGGCACTGTCCCTAATTCAAAAACACCAAATCATAAACACGCCCATTAGGTAACATCTGATCGCCTCATCCCGCTGGACGCCTCCTAATAGGTCATTTTCCATTAAGTTTCGATACTCCCAGGTCCTGGCTCAATGACCTTGATTCCCAGGCCTTCTCCAGTGAGAAAGAACACCGTCTCCCATTATCAGCACTCCTTGCACAAAAGTATCCTCTCCTCCCTGAGCCTAACTCCTAAAACAAAAGCGTTATTCTAACTAACAAAGATTAATTTCTCCACCTGCAACAGAAACGTTTGAACAGAACAAATCCATCATGCATATGAAATTCAGCTTTATCCAATATGAGAGCTGTCAGGGAGAATACATTTCAGGCCTACAGAAATCGGCCAGCATAAGAGTGAGGCACATAGGCCTTAAGGAAATCACGCATAAATGAATATCCTACTAAGCATTTCTAAGTCAGCACGTTACATGAGCACATCAAATACGTAAATTTTGTGAGCCTCATACACAAATTCTACACGTTAATGTTTCAACAAAACAGGTATGTATTGCAACATTAAGTTTCTTCATGTTTACATGAAAAATACACCTAACACATCACCTTTCACATTATTACAGTACACATTCTACTGTCTCATGTTAATACGACAAAAGAATAAATGCAGGTGCGAACTACTCATGATTATGATGCACCCCTACAAACGAACGAGCACCATTGCGCTCTATCAACTTGAAGACGCGAAAATGCCTGTAGCACATATCTTTTCGTCATTTTTTGTAGAGTATCAGGATTTATTTCTGAAAGTCTTTTATTAATAACATTAGCACTCTCGCTCGTTTTCTGGCACTGCAGTGGGTGATCGGAGAGAAAAACTGGCTCCAAGCAGTTCATCACCCATATTGGACCCAGAACAACATAAAGAGACTGCGCAGGTAGGGAAAGCAATAATTGGATAAAACTCTTACTCAGGCATACTTCTGCCCATTATAACCAAGTAACGAAACCGCCTTCTGTATCTGTGCTCACTTATGTTTGTTTTCACTCCCAACAAGAGCTTTTGAAAGAATCTACAATTCTTAGTTTCTACAGGTGTGCAGCCTTTCTGAGTAATGCTTAACCAAGTCCGACCCTTCTCACAGGTTTTGGATTTGCAGGGTTTGCCATTTTCACAGCCTACAGTGAGCTAAGTATCTGTTACACAAAATGGTAACATTTTGTGTTTGGTCCCCTTGTGATCAGCTTCATGAGGGCCCTTTTTAGCGTTACAAGACGGCACTAGAGGTTTCATTTATATGCTGGGGAAAGTGCCAACACAGGTGCAAATGGTATTCCCACCCATTGCACACAAGTGCTGATTTAGGGACCGATTACGATCTCGGTAGCAAGGCCTCCAGACGGGTTCCAGAACGAGCAAATCCGATTCAGAGCCTAAGTTTTGGACTGAGTCGTCCCCTGTTCCGAACGACCAAGTACGATGCGAAGATCTCGCCCCCGTCAGCCGTATGGTTTCCGAACCAGATCCTGTCTGTCTGACTCGTTCGGAGCTGAATCGTGCTGCACAATGGAGCCGGATTCCAAACGAGTGAGCACGATGCACAATGTATCGATTCGGTCTCAGCGAGACAAAATGGCTGTTGGATTTGGACTTCGGTGGGCCGTAGCAGGCCCCCCTTCACCAGGAGCCCTCCGAATTGGTCACGAGGGGGTGCGCATGGGTTCCCCCGATCCAAGCATGCACAGTGTGGCGGGCAACATGGGTTGCCCGCCACAGGGTGTACACTTTTCCCCACCCACCCCTTTTTTGCCTATATATGCGTCGGTACACAGGCTCACATAGGGTTCATTGGGAGTCCGAGCGAACCGAGTCCGTCAGCATATGGCTGCATCGTACTCGTTCGGTCGGACTCGCACAGCGCGATTCGCTAGGAAAGCCCTCCAGATCAGAGTCGTACAGAGGGCTTTCCTAGCGAGATCGTAATCGGCCCCTTAGAGTGCTTATACCATCACTGGGGCTAATCAGTGACACTGCGATATTGGGTAGTCCTCTCCAGCAGACAATGGAGGTGTACTGCTGTCAGCAGATGCCTTTGCTCCTCCCTAGTAGAAATTCACTCTTCCTCTTCTTCATGCATTGGACATCCACAAGCTTTTTTTCGAGCATTTTCCCACATTAATTGGGCAAGATTATTTTGCTCTACCTATACTCAAAATGTCTTCAACCTTATCCTCATGACTCTCTGCAAATTAATTTCGTAGTTGAAACTTTGACACTGTTTAACACATGGACTGACACTTTACATCCTGTAAGGGATCCCTTCAATATTCAATAACAATACTTTTCTTTGATGTCTGGATGTCAAATATGCAACAGCCAACTGTTCTTGTCTTAAATTTGCTTTCAATTTCTCCCACTTTTGCAAGAGTGAAACACTTGAGCTCTGTACGGTCACTTTATCATTGCCATACCGCCCACCTTTTGCCTACTTTTCTAAACTAATACCATAATGTTGATTATCATTTGACTACATGTTGTTTAACGGTTCCACGTTTTTTGTTCTAACTGACACATGCTTATTCATGTATTTATTTTCTCCTTTAGTTCTGGTACAGTTTATTTATCCTAAAACCTTACGAATTTACTAAAGGACATCAAAGGTTACCACTGTTTTCCCCACTGATTTAGTGCTGTGCAAATTTCACTTGGTTGTGATTCTTACTGGCACTTCCTTTTAACTGTGGAAAATTGAGTGCAAACTGTAATAAATTCAGAAATTATACATATAAAACAGGTATATATTATTCTTCAGTGTTGGGTAAAATTATGTGTTAAACTTAGAAAATTGTGAAAGAAAAAAGAAAGTTACAAGTAGAATTGTATTTTTATGTATCATATTTTATAGGTGAAAATGTAGACTTGCTATATTTCTGGATGATCATATGTTTATGCATGGCAGTATTATATCTAGTTTGGTAATAGAATCCCATGAGTACTCAAAATACATTGTGAAATCCAGGAAGTTCAAACATGTAGGAAAATCGTACGTGAAAAAATACCACTGTAAATTTGTGATTTTCTAGCCGGGAGTTTTATGCTGTATACCCACTTAAATGCCAGCACCAGTCACTCACCAGAGCAAATTTGAGGCACACTCACAGACCTGTAGCGACTCGGATATCTCAGCAGGCTTACATCAGTTAAGGATACAGCAGAAACTCACCTACCTTAGAAGACCAAGCAGAGAGGCCACCAACTGCTGAACTACCTGTGCAGGCAAGGCACATTGACAGACCTGTATCTTTTTATCTACCCCACCAAGCTTATGGCACATTGACAGATCTTCCCTTTATGATGTCCCAGAACAGAGTGAAGGCACATTGACAAGTGTTCACTCATTCACCTGAGCAGACCTGAGGCAAATCGACAGTCTAGGACATGCTCACCCTCCTGCAGTAGGCTTCTAGGCTCCTATTAGGTGAGCAGCATTTCATCCCTCTGAGCAGGGACGGTAACAATGATAGGGCACAAGCGATAAGTTAGCTTCATATCAGGCCTCAGAGTCCTAAATCTAGCTCCTGTAGCCAGCATTAAATTGACTAAACTCGCACATGCGCCTAGAGGCAGTTCATAGCATATACTGTAAAAAAAAAATACATGCCTACATTACTTCATGATGTTAATGAACAGTGCACGTGTGAAGCATGCAGAATACCCACAGTTATTTATAGATCTCCAGAACTGACCGAATGTGCTAGCAAGCATGATATAACATGCGTGTCAAGTGCCTGGCCTTGTGTTTATGTACAGTGTGGCCATGTTCCATTTTGTGTATCCAACTGCTTCCCTGACCCGAATTTTGCACTCTATATTCAGAATAGCACATTCCACACGTACCTTTTAAATAGTAACATTCTAATAAACGTCTTGCTTTTACAGTTCGAGTAGTACTTCCATAGTCGGGGGTAAAACAAAACAATATTCATTTGGCTCAAAAGCACCCAAATCTACAGAGGCCAATAAATTATTCCAGCCCGCGTCGCTTCACATTTAGAAGCCCATTCTCAGAGAAGAGCATTTTTGGAGCCAGTTACTTTGCAGTTTTCCTCCTGTTTGGTACACCAAAGAGGGACAAAGCAGAAATAGAGAGGCGTGCGCGGTAGCCTGTTGCCAAGCACTACCCTCCGTGTATGGGCGTTCGGTTACTGTTGCTAATGTGCTGTTTACACTGTTCAATTTCTTTTTAAAGAGCTTAAGATGGGGACGTCTGTCTCATTTTCACGCAGGAGAAGAAAGTGAGCTCTTCTGTGGCAGTTCTTTACCAATTACAGCCCCGGCAGCCGCGTCTAGTTCTCCTAAACTGTCAAAAACTGCACAATCTCAGATAAAGAAATCAAACGGCTCGCATGCCTTCCCATTGTATTCCGTTTTCTGAAGACCCGATGCGTGTTCCCTCAAGGCTTCTACCAACCTGTTGTCAGAACAAGGAGGCGCTTGGATTAACCATTTGTGTTTGATGGAGAAAGCTTTTAATAAACTGAGACTTAGCCATCTACAGAATCAATAGATAATTGAATTGATGGTAAAGTGCGGTCAGTGGGTATACTAGACTCTCTATATTCACGTGCTCAGTATAGGGCCAAAACACAAAGCTCACACAGCTTAAAAATATAAACACAGGGAAAAAACAACTCCGATTCCTTGTTTATTGGGGAGACAGTGCAGCGTGCCTCTTTAGTAGGACAAAGAGCGCCTGTGAGTCTGCAAGTCGCAAGCGCCTCAAGAAGTTAAGAACAAGCGCGCGCGCCAGTTTGACGAGAGGCAGCAGGGGGAGGGGAGACAGGAGGGGGCCTGCGCCTGTTTCCCTTGCGGGAGTGAGCAGAAACCATCTGTCAAAGCTCGCTCCCGCAAGGGAATCGCCAAACGTGCATGCGTTGCCATTGAAGGCAATGCAATGCGTGCACGTTTTTGACTGCAAAACGGAATCGATTACTAAAGGTCTTTTTCCTATGCAGCGCATGCGCGCTGCGTAGGCGAGACCTAAAAATGAGTGCAGTTCAAGAAAACATATGGCCCATATCGAAAGTATCCATGTAGCAGGGTCAGTCCCCAGGTTGGGAACGTAAAACTGACAAGGCGGGACATGGCGGGACAAATGTGTACTATACACCGACCAAAACTATTAAATAAGTAAAGGTAGATCAAGCAACCTATGAAAAGCAGTGGGCGTGTTGTGGGTGTGTTCCATCTTCACAGATGGAATACAGCATGCCTCGCAGAGCAGCTCATGCAGGCTGCCTCTAGGCTCAACCTAAAAACTGGTGCAAAATCACAAAGCTGGGTGAAAAGATCTAGGTTTGTACCATGGAAAGGTGTGCAGGGGCAAACACTGTTCTCAATATTTTAACACAAGCGTGTATAAGTTACCAGTAACCTAAAATTGTACTGCATGTTCACATTATTACTACCACCAATAGCTCTTGCACACTTGCATTAAGACGTGCAGAATCAAGATTTTCACATTCAAATTAGTTTATTTCGGTTCATTCTTTGAATCATAAACCAACGAGGCTTAATAAATACATTCCATATCTCCTAGGTATCATATACAAGGTAGAAACAAGTTAACATTCATTCATCTCCTGGTGGATCATAAAAGAGCTTATATGCAAAATTTATCATATCAACGAATTCAAACGGAATCACCATCATAAAGCTGTAAAACAATCTAACATCATAATTGCTCAAAGTAACACATATCATTTGCTCCCCTTCTGCACTCAGAAATTATCTTGAAACATAACAAACCATTGGAGACGGTAAAGAAAGGCAATATATAAAGATCTAGGCATAATGGCCTATAACGGCTCTCATTTTTGGAATGATATATTTCTTGTGAAGGACAGAATCTAATTTCCAGTAAAAGCTAATGTATGTTTTTTTGTCTAGACGAGTTAACATGGTTACATAGCTCTTTTAGATCTCTACGTAAACTAATTGTCATTGAGGGTAACAACTGGACAATAGAGTGAAATATCAACCTGTACCCGTCTGTCGAGCCCAAATCAGGGCAAAACTGCTCTTTGGGTGCTAGTGTTCTGGTTCAGAGAGCACCTGACCTGGCAGTTCGGGCTGGAATGTTACTATTAGAGCAGGGTCAAGAATGATTTGCATTTGGCTGGGTCCAAGCAGAGGTGGCATCATGGGCAAAAGAACAATGGGTTGCAAGCCCAACCCAAGTGATTGCCAATGGTTAGACTTAATGCAACCATTCCTTCCATTACATTGTGTGTGTTGTGTGCCTTGCCCTAAGTGGCTAGTGTTATTCCTAGACATGGGTGCCTTGCTCACTGTGACAGTGGAGCCAAGATGCACCGGACTGAGGAGCCCCGATCAGGGCAAACCCGCTCTTAGGTTGCTTGTGTTCCTTTTCAGGGATGACCTGGCCTATCAGATGGGATGTACTGCTGCTTTTGGAGAAGGGTCAAGACTGATTTGGATATGGCTGGTACCAAACTGAGGTGGCATGCTAGGCAAAAGAACAATGCGTTGTAAAGCTTCCCCAGCGATTGCCAGTGATTAGACTAATCACAAGAATTCCACCCATCACTTTTTGTGCGTTTGATGAAATATCAACATAGTCAAAAGAAATCTGTTATAGATGCCCTTAGCAGCCCTAGAAATAAGAAGAGCTATGTCATCAGCATATAAAGCAGCAAAATATACTTTCTACCTAATCCTGGCCTGCCCTTCCCATACTGCCTCAAAATACTTTCAAGAAGGTTAATACATAGTCAGAAGAGTAAGGGGGCCCAAACTCAAACTTCTGCTTTCATAGATGGAAAAGAACCAGTACATTCCCCCTGAGAGTCTAAATGAACTCTTGTGGTTAGATTCTTATGCATATGTTTGATAAAGTCAATCTCTTACAATCAACCCCTTTTTTGACCTAAATGTCCTACAACATATGCTGATTTATACACTCAGAGTCAGAGTTTAAACCCATAAAGGCTAGGTGTAACAAGCCCTTTAGAACTTGAAGTTGTGACATCAGGAATCTACCAATGACCTTCATGGTGGAATCTAGAAGGGACGTTATATAATAACGCTTGGATCATTCCTATCCTTAAGGATGATAATTATACAAAAACATGTCAAGACTTGGGTAAATTATCTCGCACTGTTGTGTTCAAAACAATTGTCACCAGTGTGGCCAAATACATATATTAGATTTGAAAAAAGCAGTGATGACATTTGCATCCTCCACAACATCATAAGACAATAAGTTATTAGAATTACAGTTAGGAAAGTTATAGACAGGATAGGAGCCATATTAAAAAGACAATTGATAAATCATGTAGATTCTAGTATATGTACATCATGAGCAGGATTCTCTTTGTAAGGGGGTGTAAAGCTGTTAACTATTGTCCAAAAAACAGAAACATCTATTGAATTGAGCCTTAAAGCAATTTCTCTCAAGTCTCATTAATTATGACTCTGTTTGGGGCTGCAATATAAGCTTCATATACTTTTCTAGCCCTCAACCAGTTCTGTATCCTGAGGCAAACTGTTTAAGGTGCAACGTAGCACTTTATTACATTTCAATTCATATCAAGCCTCCTAAGTTTATTAATAAGCATACAAATGCAGGTATGAGGCACCATCAGAAGCATGACAGATTATAAGATTAAAGCAACTCCAGAAAGATCATCAGTACCACATACAGTGTCACCCAAAATGTCTTAATAATGTCCAAAGAAAGAGCAATTACCTTATTAGTGATCACAAAGGGGTCACTACTTTCCAATGTTAAAGTAAGGTGATTCTGAACTCATCAGTTCTCTCTTTGGAAGGACAGTGCCTAGATGTTTAGAAAGAAGAAAAGATTAAAGTCAATAAAGGGTTATGATCACTCAAAATAGTAGAAGCTATCCTAAAGCCATCTTATGAAGTAGATCTTATGAAGCAGGAACACACTCTGTTATTTCTTATGTTCCTCTAGCGTTATATGTGGAGATAGATAACTTAATGTCAGACATATGTGAGTTAACATTAATTAGTTTAAAAGTAGCAACAATCTCCAACAAAATGAGCCATCTTGTCCATATCTAAAGCCTGTACAATCATTAATAGCACCCCACTACCCATAATCATGAAAGTCAATCTCTCAACAATTAGGATAAAGAGATTTACCAAAATAACCATTGTAAAAACATACAATGATGACTCTGAGTGCTATAACATTTAAATTCTAGAGCTTGAGTATTCAGAATAAATAAAGTTTTCAGTCACAATACATATGAGATTGAATTTGAGCTACATATTTAGGGCCTCCTTAGCTCTTCCAGATGGGGACATAGTAGCTGAGACATGGATCAATTTGTATCCAAAACAACATATCTATCACCCAGGTGTCTTATAAAAGCTCTCTGCCAAATAACATCTAATTTGTATCTGTCCACTTTGAAAGGATCTCAACCACATTCCATGAGATAACACTGCATAATATTGAGCAAACTAAGACGAAATGCATCAACAAATGGAAAAGGGTCAGCAATACAGAAAAAGATCTTGTAAATGTAATTTAAAAGAGAGTTTGGAGAATTTTGTAAGCCTGTTTTGGTAAAATCATAGGGCTATTTTTCAAATCCACAGACAAATCTATGGGAAAATATTAAAATAAGTCATGCTCTTCCACAGATGATAGCAAGAAAACCCATTTGAAGTCAGCAGGTGCCAACAAGTCATAATAGCAGAACTCTTAGCATTAGTAAAAGGTTGATTGGTAAAAAGCAGTCGTGACAGAGAAATATAATTGTTGAAAGTACAGGTTTCATAAGCTTTATAAAAGAAACCGAGAGGATCAGGTGAAACGTGAGAAGTGCAAATTGGCAATTGTATGTATGTTCCCATCAAGAGAGGGATTGGTAAAAGTAACATCAACATTGTCCCCACTAAGGCCATCATTACGACTATTCCAGAATCTGACCCTGGAATACCGGGAGACCAGAATCTCTGAATCTGGCTGATATCCCTGATTACAAGTTCTTCCCGCAGAATGTGGAAAATCTGGAGGGCAATACTCCTCCAGATTTTCCTTTCCTTTGCAGTTTTCCCTGATTCCAGGAAGACAACAACTGACATTTTCTCCCTATTCAGAGAAGGCAGAAAGTATAAGTGGAGGTATTAGGTCAAGCAGGCTTCAGCTTCTCCCGGAGGAGGAAGGTCCACTCCTCCCATACTGCTGCAGGATTAAGATGGGGGATGTGCTGCTACCTGCAGCTACTGTCTCAACAGCATAAAAGATAGGTCTGGTGTCTCTGGGCCCAGAATTGTCGGTTCCAGAGTTTATGGACCCAGATAATACAGGTGAAATCTGCCACTCATAATAAAGGGCAGCATGTACAGAGCACCCAATCCATTCAAAACTCCTGGCCACTATAACATCAGAAAACCCAATGTCACTGCCTACTAATTTGGACTGCAACCAGTGAACAGCATTATTAATCAAGATCATAAAATCTTCCTCTTGTGTGGTTTTTCATGATTAATTGAGGAACGTTTGTCAACCCAGTGTATAAAGAGTAGCTTGGGTAGAAAGCTGTAATTGAGTAATATAAGGCTATTTGATTTTGGCAATTGAATTTGTTTTCGATAAAGGTGCATTTATATGCGAAGAAGTCTTATTAATGCCAGTGGTCAGAGATTGTTGAGGAGGCTTAAAATTTTGACCATGGCATACAAGTCTGTGTAGCAGCTTCAATGGTGACAGGGGTGTTATTAACATGGTCCATTACATGGAATTAAATAGTAGCCAATTGTTCTGAAAATGATTTTTAAAAAGTGCTAAACAGCCCTGCAATCTGTTGAACATTGAGCCACTTGAAGATTGATAAAACACATCTGAATTCACCATACATTTGCCTGGAGTTAGCTTTGTTCTCACATTGTGGCTCACCAAGGATGGGGAGATGTTAGCCGGAGTTCATATAGGTTCAGCAAGTAAGGATGACTCTTTGTATGGACCTGGACGTTAACAGGTAATCTAAAAGCCACAACCCTATCTCTTAGATTTTTGTGTGGCATTAAAAATTGTTCAGTATTCGCGGTTTCAACATTGATAATTACATTTTGATGGAGAAAACTGTGGAAAACTACAACAGAACTTCGAAATTGTTTTTGTCTTCATGACTAGTCTACCGGGTATAGGGGAAGCAGCTTTGCGTTTGCCCATTTTAAGATTAACACCCAATAGTTCTGCCGAAGGTTATAAAATATTTTAGGGACAAGAGAGTAGATCAGTCCAGTTTCTGCTCAGCCTGGGCACTCACAAGCATGGACCTTTTACTGATGTAGCTCTACTCGTAACTCGGTTCATGGGTGGGAGCACTTGGCCGATGGATTTCTGGAACTTTGAGTCTGTGCACAATCCATGTACAGACATGGCAGACAATGAGTAGAGAATGAATAGGTGGTGCCCAGAAGGAGTGGGGGTCAGAGGGCTGGGGGGCACTAGAAGGATCCTTCATCAGATAATTATTTGCAGGACAATGCTTTGTATAGCCCAGACTTTAATTTAGAGAAGTAGCCCAGACCCTATCTGAATTCTGGGGAAGAAGCACTTGGCAATGGGGTGCTGAGACGCTGAGTGCCTGCAAACCTATACATGTTTGATCCTGACAGGCAACAAGTAGGTGAAGCCTAGAAAGAGCATTGGCTCAGGAGTGGAGTCCCAGGGGAAGTAATTGTTTCTAGCATAGTCTGGTATCCTTTCTAGTTAAGTAACACTGCCCTTAGATTGATTCAGAGAGAAGGGTCACTCGACAAATGGCACTCTAGGATCCTGAGTCCCTAAACAACCTGTACACAGCCCTGCTAGATAAATAGTAGGTGATGCCCAAGAGGAGTGTGGGCTCTGGAGCCAGAGTCCCACGCAAGGTAATTGTTTGCACCAAAGTCACATTCACATGGACATCTTTTATTTGACAGGGATCCTAGTATGGAAAATCTGTGACCAGGGTGAAAGAAGTTGTTAATATTCATGAACAATGCTATGCCAGAGGATTTTGGAGATCTGTTAGACTTTGGCAGGTGGTATGTCCAATTTTTGCTTCCCCACTTTTCTGGTGGGGCTTTATAATGAAAGTGCTTCCACTGACATGGCAGGAGAACTTCTGGCACAAATGTAATGGTAAGCTTACAACCATATACTGAAGGCCCATTCAGCATTTCTTTTTGTTTCACTTGGGTATTTGTTTCTTTATAATGAAAATACATGTCCTTCATGCACTGGGAGCTTTCTCAATGATGTTATTTGTAATGCTCCTTTCAATGTCCTGTTTATTTCCAAGTCCAGGCCCTGTTATCTTTTTCCTGCCCAGGTGTTTCTTTCTTTTTCATACCTCGGTCTGCCAATGATCACATAGTGGTTCTGGCAAGGAAAAATGAACATCAAAAAGCCCACCATATAATGAACAGGGTATTCTGACATTCGTATACAGACAGCATATACAGGTGGATGTGCTACCAAACAAAGGTCTCCAAAGGCAGAGTCTGCTGAGGCTGTGCCATCTAAAACTGGTAGCTCCCACACTGGTAAATGAGGCTGAGCAGAAGAACCATTCATAAACTGCCTTTTGCAGTACATAAAGTAGTACTACACTAATACTATTAACATGCCACAAGATTCAAATCACAAATCGATGACCAGAGATCTCTGCCTCTTCTATTTTTTCTGTGCAAAAATCTCCAACACATAAATGAATTTCTCTGCACACATAGGTATACATGTAAGTGTTTATTTTTGTAGTAAATGTGGGTGAGACAAGGAGGAGTAGCTGGAAAATGAGGAATACTTACTAGTAAATGGAAAGGGTTGATAGAAATTTAAGGAGGGTTTGGGAGGGACATGATAATACAAAATGCACATCCACAAAAGATTAAGGGCCTTATTACGAGTTTGGCAGTCCTCCTGTCGGCCCGCCGCCGCTGCACTGACAGGAGGACCGCCAAGCCCATTGTGCGCCCGCCCGATTACGAGTGTAATCCAGGGCGGGCGAACCTGCAGCCGTCTCACTCCGTGACAACGTCTGCAGCATGTTCCTGCACAATGTGGCATGCATGCCACACTGTGCAGGAACGGGATGGAATTCCAGGGGGGCACAACATGTGCCCCCCCGCATGCGCCCCCAGGCCTAGATCCGGCTGATGGCTCTGTTAAGGCCCACTTAGTTGCCTCTCTGCCACCCTTTTCATGGCGGGCTCACCGCCATGAAAAGGGTGGTGGAAAGCCAACTCGTAATATGCCTAGCAGTGTGGGCATCGGCACCACCAGCATATTGAGGCCGGTTGCAGACCACCGGCACAGTAGGATCCTTGATCCCGGCGGACATGTAGTGATCAGACTGCCACCGTGAGTACATCGGTCCTGAGGAGCGCCGTACTTGCAATAAGGCCCTAAGACAATTGCAATTCACAAAATACACTTCTAAAGTTACTATAGACATGAAGGTGCCACAACAGGTGCAAATGTACTCCAGTCCAGCCTTGGAGAAAGCCAGCACTACATATGGCCAACCACTGGTACTGCAACACACTCCCAGAGAAATCAATGGAGGCAGTCAATTAAAATAACACCCCATAGGAACTAATTCTAAAGTAATTATTAGATAAAAATTTAAAAGAATACATATATTATAAGTGGTTAAAAATCGTATATAATTATTATATTTAAAAAAATAATACACTTAGGGGCCCATTACGATACCCGGCGTAAAAAAATCCGCCAGGCATGGAAGCGGCAAAAATCCGCCCGCACACACCGCCTGAACACCGACCACGCCATTATGAGTACACAAACCGAAAACCGCCATCGGCGGAAAAATCACACAAAATACCGCCCGCCATCGTCCGAGTCGGAGTCAAACCGCCCGCCACGGACGGAAACACGCACGACAACACAAAACCGCCCGCCCACACGGCCGACACACCGCGCGTGAAATTACGATCGCACCGCCATGAGCGCGGAAAAACAACAAATATACCGCCCGCCAGCGCAAACAACGCCGATGAGAATCGACACGGCAGAAGCCATGGCGCCCACGTACCTGCACAGAAACCATCCGCACACAAAACCAATAGCACACAACATGGCCAACAAGTCCACACAGCAAGGCACACACAAATACACAAGCACAGTACACATCCCGAAAACACCCCCCGGACAAACAAAAAATACAAAGGCCAGAACCCCAGACACAACACACCTGAAAACAACAGACCATGAGGACACACCCACATAGGTGAGTACAAAAGCAGCACTCCCACAGACCACAACCCCTTGCTACATTGCAAACCAGAGAGGAGAGGAGAGGACACAGTGACACAGCAAGGACAGCAGCACACCACAGAAACGCACACATCACAACCACCACCACCACCACCACCACCACCAAACACCTGCACCACAAACCCCCTGCACATTACACAACACACACCGCACCAGCACCACAAACACCATGGCACCACAAAGAATGCCCAAGTTCACGCCCATGGAGCTGACGGTCATGGTCGACGAGATCATCAAGGTGTACCCACAAATCTATGGGAACATGGTCCAGCACACACCACTAGCCACCAGAAACAGAATGTGGAACCGGATCGTAGACCAGGTCAATGCAGTCGGGACCCTGCCCAGGAACAGAGTCGAGATAAACAAACGTTGGAATGACGTAAAGAGCCTGGTCAAGAAGAAGGAGGGCAAAAACAGAGAGCTGGCTGCCGTCACTGGCGGAGGGAATCCCGCGCTCTTTAAGACCTTCAAAGCGTGGGAGGAGAAGGTGCGAGTCGTAATTCATCCGGAGATCCTCGCCGGATTAGCAGGGGAGTGGAGGCTGGTAAGTACAAACCAATGTATACTAGCACACCGCTATGTACTCACATGCGCAACCACCATGCCACAGCTCCCAGGGACAAACACCCCCATGTCCAGCACACAATACACAACACATCACACGCACATGCAACAGACACTACCACACACAGCCCAAACCGAACAACTGTAAGATGCGTGGGGACATGTGTACACTAAGCCAGCCACGTAACCACCAACAGGTCCCCAAATATGCCAGAAGCGCCACAACGAGCACCCACCACACCCATGTGTCCGCCACAGCTGCACTAACCGACAAGTAACAGGTAAGTGGCAGGAACACAAAGTGCAGTGGGTGGGACGGTGGACAGCCCAAGTACAACACACACCAGGCCCCAGTCCCACAGCACAGCAAGGAGGAGCATCCCCCACACCCCACAGCCACGTGTCAGCCACCGCAGTGCACAACGACAGCCGAAAGGCAGACATCACGGTCCACAGCAATCGGTGTCAGTGGGTGTACAGCCACCCCCACGACCCACTACACCCCCCACCCCCACAGACCTGCAACATGGAGCACCCCCCGCTTAGAGCCATGTGGCATCCAGTACAGTGCACGCACGAACAACTTGCAGGTGGGAAACTGGACAGGGCTGGATTACTGGAGGCATGAGGACCATAACACCACCAACACATGGGACATGTCACGTAGCACACGAACACGCAGCACCGCCCACCGTCACGAACAAGTGAACAATGTGCACACGGACATGAACAACAGACTCACACCCCACATGACCCATCACAGACATAGCAACACCCAAGGAGCCACGTCTGCATGCACAAGCCACACTGAATATAGTCCCACACGGCAGCCACTGTGCAACTCATCACACACAACCGAAACACCATTGAAGTCCTGTCCATGTAGCCCCCACTGCCTGTCAACCCCACACCCCACAACTACGCCTATGTAAGACAAACAACACTAGACGCAACAGAGCGGAACAACAGAAATGCACACGAACACCACTGAACCCATCAAACTCACAGACACACCATGCACATACAACATACCATCCATCCCATCCGTCAGCCCCAGTCACATGAAAGGCATGTCATCCGCACAGCTGCCACACATACAGCAGTCATGCTAAGACACATGCCCATGACCAACCATGTGCCAGAAGTCAATTAAGCGCACGACACACTGTGAGCAACAACACACAACATGGGCCACACCCCCCCGAGCACTGCAGTGATGCACATGGCACAGGGCAGCACGCACACCAAGGAGATGGGACAACTGCAATACGTTGGCTGGCACACAACTATCACTCACTCATAACGATGCGTCCAATGCCATGTCCAGTAACCACAACAGACAGCAAATATGCAGGGCATGTCAGGCATGCACACACCTCAGACCATGCACTGTCATGCTGCCACAACACATGTCACGTTCGGCACCCATGGCTCACAGCATGTACCCCAAAAGCATATCCCCTCCCAAATGCGAATCTGGGGCATGGCCCCCATGTTGCCATATGCGTTCCTAAGCGTTCCATATGAACTCCAAAAGCAAAGTACAAACCAGACCCAGGATGGGCCAGGAGCCCGCATACACCAGAGTCACAATGAGTAGGGGCAAAGCAACACACCCATCGGCATGGCCAATCCGTCCCATGCCACATGTGCACAGCACACAGTCCCATTGCCTAGCACACACAACTACAGATGCCACAGCCACACACTCGCCTCCGGGAAACCCATGTACGAGATTGCACGAACTGCCAATGTCAGACGACTAATACATACTTCGCCAGGTGCAACACAATAACAAATCTCATTTTCTCCACAGGTGACGAACTGCTGGACGCTGGGGATGGAGACAGCAGCCAGCACAGCCAGCCTACAAGCCCCCAACGAGGACACACGGATCTGGAGGATCTGTCCACCTCTTCGGACACGGACCACCAAGCTGGCCCATCTGGCGTGGCAGGGCCCAGCCGCTCCCCAGGACCCCTCCTACCCACCAACCCATCATCCAGGGATGCTGAACAGTCCCAGTCCCCTGCTGCCACTGTCGTTGCGGCCACACCCACGGTCATTGCGGCCACACCCACGGTCATTGCGGCCACTACCACTGCCGCAACCGCCACCATCGCCGCACCGACCACCACCGCCTCCACCACCACCACGTCTTCGCTGGCACCAGCCCCAGCGCAGGTGGTGGCCCGGCCGACTGGATCCACCCTGGGAGCCACAGCGAGGACCGTGGTGTGCAATGTGGCTAGTGGGCAGGCCGGTGGCAGCAGGACTGGTAGGAGGAGCAGGGTCAGGGAAACGCCAGCCTCCCCTGGGAGCCATGCCCTGCCTCAAATGGCCAGAGTCCTTGGGGCCTATGAAGAGGCCCAAGGACAATGGGCCAGGTCTGCTACTGACACGCGGGAGGTGCTGGGGGTGCTGAGGTCCATGGACGCCCATATGGGCCAATTCGTGTCCCGTATGGACCAACTCGTGGACCTCATGGGCCAGCTGGTGGTGGCGGTGGGGTCACAGGCAAGGCCAGCAACACCACCTCCGCCACCACCTGCTAGGGCGCAGGGTCGGCCAGCAGTGTCCACTTCCCCTGCGTCCACAGCCAGTGAGCACACCTCACCCACCACCAGCAGGTCGCCACCACACACCCCCCTCCCAAACGTGGAAGGGGCCGTCCGAAGAGGAAACAGATCTCCCGGGAGGACTTCGCACGCTCCAGTCGCAAGTGAGGCAGCCAGCCAGCCTTCCGCCAGCCTTCCTTGACCAGCCACTGCATTGACTTGCTCTACGATCCCACTCCACACAGCCAGCTGGATGGCATGTGTGTGTTGGACTATGGACATAGAACCAGTGGGTACACCCTGATCATCACGCAGCCATGACCGACAGCTCATTGTCACTGCACGCACCACTTTTGTCATCACCTTACACACAATCACATGTCACAGTTTGTAATAAATGCACCTTTTTCACTAACTGCTGTTTGTGCCCTGTGTTTTATTTGTACGGAATACAACGGCCACCTTGGGCGGAAGGGCACCTGATGCGTGGCATGGCAATGGAATCCGGAGGGCCTGTAGGGACCTAGGGGTGGGAGACAGAACAGGAGCACATTCAATGAGTGTGTCACACACCCATCACACAGTACATGTCATCAACTACAAGCAATGTACACACATCGCACGGAGCAATAGGGCACAATGCCACAGTCACCAACAGTGGCATACTACCCTGGCCATGGAGCGTTGACACACTGCACGCAGTGAACATACGGCCACCCTGACACAGCACACACACACCTGCACAGATACAGACACATCATCCGTCGTACATGGACACTCACCGTCAAGTGAAGTAGCGGGCGATGAGCTGCTGGCGCACATTCCCAGCTTCCTCCTCTCCGCTGTCCACCTCACTCGAGCTGTCCTGGTCTGCGGGCTGGGGCCCTGGTTGATCTCCGTCATCCACAATGAGGGGGATCTGCTTCCGAATGGCCAGATTGTGCAGCATGCAGCACGCCACCACTATCTGGCACACCTTCTGTGGGGAGTACGCCAGTGCACCCCCGGTGCGGTCCAGGCACCTGAACCTGGACTTGAGGAGGCCAAAGGTACGCTCGACCACACGTCTGGTCCTCCCATGTGCCTCATTGTATCGATCGTCTGCTGGGGTGCGAGGATTCCTCAATGGACTGAGCAGCCATGCCCCATTCGGATACGCAGAGTCACCTGGGTGTGAGGGACACAGAGAACCGTAGCTATTCCAACTGGACAGGGGACAGCATCGCACAACCAGCACGCTACACCACTCCACATACTCACCGACAACACAGGCACGATCCTGTTGCAGATTGGCCATCAGTCGTGGCAAGATGCTGTTGCGCATTATGTGTGCGTCATGGGCCGAGCCTGGAAACTTTGCACACACGTGGGTGATCACCATGTCCGCAAGGCACACCACTTGCACATTCAGGGAGTGCGTGTGCTTCCTGTTGCGGTACAGGTGCTCAGTGGCCTGTGGTGGAACAAGGCCAACATGAGTGCAGTCAATGGCTCCCACGACGTGTGGGATTCTGCCAAGGGCATAGAATGCACCCTTCACTGCCGCCAATTCACGAGCCCTGGGGAATCTGATGTACCTGTTCCGGTACAGCATCATGGCTGCCAGTACATCCCTCAGCACCTTGCTGAACATGGGCTGGGACATCCCTCCTCCACTGCCCACTGTGTGCTGGAATGACCCAGTGGCGAAGAAATGCATGGCGGCCATCACCTTAGCCGTGGGGGTGACAGCAGTCGGATACACCCTGCGGGGACGGAGATGGGGCTCTAACATGGCACACAGTCGATGCAGAGTTGGCCTGTCCAGCCGAAACTTCCTGATTACCTCTGTATCGTCCATGTCCGCCAGCAATTGGTATGGGCGGTCAATGTTCGGTCTCCGCCTGGGTTAAATGGCAGAGGACACATGTCAAAGCAACACGGCACATAGCAATTTCGCATACACATCACTGACATGACTGAGCAAGCACATGAGCCACAGCCCAGCTGTCAAGCTGGGACGGCACGGCCACAATACACTTACACAGGTCTCCCAACAATGGCAATGGCAAGTGAGACATACCACTGCCATGTGCATGCACATGGGGATCTAGGCCCCAATGACTTGCGGGCGTGCTGATGGGGACTGACTGCATATTCGTCAAGCGGCAACGCCACGGCAACATGAGTGTCTGCTGAGCATGGAACTGCTTCCGAGGCTGGATGAGTATGGCACACGACGACGACGATGTGGGCACGGGCTGAGCGGCCAATACAAGTGGGACCTGTGGCACGAGGGGATATGAGACAGTAGTAGGTGTCAGCACTGCACCCTATGTACAGCACTGTACGGATCACAGCTCCCGAAACATTGACTGGTGTCCACATTGACAGCCCCATGCCAAGACGGCTGTGTGCTTGCAGTCACACGTCACAGGTGAGAGGTTACATTGCACGTGCCAGGTGGCAGACGTACATAGTGGGAGCTGGCATGTGTGTGCATGTGTCTCCTGTTCAGGATCCACCAGATGGGCGCTGACTCTGTACTGACCATTGGACACAGCATGTTCCGTGGAAGGCTTGTGTGTGTGGGATGGTGGCACTGGATGTGCCTCCGTTGGGTGGGGGGCCATGCACAGGGCGGGTACGTCGATGATTGCGCATTGTTGGTCACGGTGGGTGCACCAACTAAGATGTGTTGCCCTGTGTTCAATTCCTATGTCCGCATGATGATGGACTGTGGATGTGGGCAGACTACACATTGGTCGATGTGCTGTCTATATGCATGTGCCTTCACACCAGGCACAGCTGCCCCTGCACATGTGACCCCTGCTGGACTCGCTGCTGGGTCTGTGGAGCTGATGCACCTTCTGCGCGTGGGGCGGACAGCTCTCCTCACTTCCCTCATTGCGCATGTCATGTCTTTGCCGCAGGTGACATGGATCATGGAGGGCCCACATGTACGCGTGGGTAGGCTACACATGATTGTTCACTGGTCGCCACCCCCAGTCAGTGTTTCGAATGGGAAGGTTGTCGTGCTGGTGGTATGTTCGATGTGGCGGATGGGCGGGCCTAGGTGCGGGCTTACATTCCGGACATGGGGGGGTAGTTGGATTGGCGACTAGTTGCAGTACACACGGGACACGTCTCTTCCTTTCCACATCTGGGTCATCCCTTGTACTAACTGACAGTGATACAGTCATCTTCGCCCCAGCCCTCATGTCCTCCCCTCGCCCCCCAATATGCATGCTCACCTGCGAGGCTAGCGCTTGCACAGGCAGCCCCAAGCTCGCACCAGAGAGGGCAAGGAGTGTATGTGTGGGTCCAGTTGCACGAGTGGGCTGTCTCAGGGTATGATGTGTGGCGGGACGCCGTCCACCTGCGTGGTGCCCCAAATGGAGACCCGGCCTGCATGGACTATGCATCACAGTCTTCGCCTTCCGGATCCGCCACCTGCGACACCCAGTGGCTGTGGCTGCCCTTGCGGCCAGGCCGCGTCCGTCTGTGGCTGTTGGCCCACACATTCACTCTTTGGCCTCTCTGGGGAGGGCTCGGGGGTGGTGGCGCACGCGCTTGCACTTAGTCGCAATGGCATGTGTCGTGGTTGGTATGATGGGCAATGGATGGGATGGTGCGAGCCATCTCCCGTGACGTCAGTGCTGCTCGTGCTGTGGTGCGTCCCCCTACACTTCCATGTGACTTGTGCCATGCTAGACGTTGAGGTACTATTGCCTGCGTGATATGACCAGGAGGAGCGCGAGGAGACCTCTCACACACCATGCTCCACTGCCATCCCGTGCCCTGTATCGCCTGTGCGGATTGACTATGTTGGGGTTACACCTGGTCGACTGGGGCTGTGTGTGCCTTGTCAAGGGGCATGGCGGGCGCACAACGGGATCCAGCTTGTCCACAGAGGGTGGGCTGAGGTGCGCCTGGTACCGCTTTGTACGTGTGCCCGGCTGCTGTGCACACACGTGTTCACTCCCCCCGACAGGTGTCCTCTCACAATGCCCAGGGAAGCGGTGGTGTACTGTTCATGACCCCTCCCAACACGGCGTGCTCCAACTTGGCATGTGCGCATCTACCCGTCGCACCCACCCACCTGAGCACTGCGTCCATACGACTTCACACGACACATGTGTGTCTTCCACAGTAGTGCTACTCATTTGCGTTGACATCCAATACCAGTGGACTACATGGTCATGTCACGACTGCCGTGTACTTCACATACTCTCATCCTCTCTCATTCGTACTTGTGAAATGAGTCAGCGGAGACAGTTCTGGTTTCAAACATTATATTGAGTCTTCTGTCCTCTGTGATGCAGTATAGTGGACACTACTGGCAGCGGAATACATGTTGAGGATATACTGAGCATGATAACAAATGGGATAGGGTGTGGGGTTACATCTGCTTGGCCAAGGCTGTGCTAATGTACATTTACGTATAGCTGCGGAGCTGCGGACTTTGACACAGACGGTATACATGTAGCCTACCAGACCGCTCGGCATCATGGGCACAGTCCATCTCAGTTCCATGTGACAGGTTTGCTGCGGTTGTTCCTCATGCACGCGTGCATGTGAGATGACATCAGGGCATGTGCTTGCGTGCATGCAGCGGCGTGCCACTTGTTGTTGCACTGTGGTGGTTACTGGACATGTCACAGTCACTGGGGTCGTGTTGTTGTTGTATGCACTTGTCGTCCATGCAAAGGTCCTGGTATGGGATTCCCGGGGCGGGGGTGGGAGGGGTGCAGCACCCACAGACTCCAGGCGACCTATTCATGTCCACTGAGCGGTGTGTGTGTCCATGTGCGCTGGATCCATGTCGTGTCCTGGTTGTTCGTGCAGTTCCGTCCATGTGGGTGCGATGCACAGAGCCCATGCCACTGCCTCCCACGATGCATGCGGTGTTCCTGGATGTGATGGGGAACAGTGTGCATGTCCCGGTCATATCCGATGTCATGGCGATGTCGTTGATGGTGTGGTTACAGTTGCCGGTCGTTTGGTATGGCTGTTGTGGTGGTGACTGGCCAGTCCGTGCGGAAGCTGAGCATGGGTGCGGGGTTGGACTTCATAGGTCACTCGGGGAACCTGCGTTGTGGTCCGACGTATTTACAGGTTGTCAGGTATGCGATGCCGTCCAGCAGGGCTTCCATGTCATTGGTGGTGTACATGTTTGCCAGCCAATGAAGCGGATGGTGGCTGTCAAGGTGTTGTTCGTAGGTTGTCCCTTGGAGGACCATGATGGGGCATGCTGGGTGACATTCGATGTAGCTGTTCTCGATGATCCGTCGTGTGGAGGCACAGTGGTTCCATTTCAGTGCGCGTGCGATGTTGGCCACATACGCCATGCCCCCATAGGCAGAGCAGGCCCTGTCGTGTGCGTCCAGAGGGAGGAGTAGTGGTAGCAGGTCCGCCTTCAGACATGCCGGGTTGGAGAGGCATATCTCGACGGGATGCTGGTAGGGACACCTCCGACAGTAGAAGACGGGCATGACGCAGCTGAACAATGTGATGCGGTAAGTCAGTCGGTAACTTACGTTCAGCAGGGACAGGAGATCGCATCCCAATGTATGTATCGTGTTGGTTTGGTACAGCTTGAGCTGTTCGGCGTAGTTGGGTAGGTGTGTTGCGGTTGCCATTTCGCAGCGGTTCGTAGAGGTGGCGTGCTCCGGCTGTGTGTGCAGTCTGCAATGTGCACGCTCCGGGGTTGCTGTGAGCTCTGTGTAGTCGTGGGGAGACAGGACTTGTGTTCTGTTGGCTTGTTTGGAGGACACGGGCCCTCTTCCCACATGCTTCTCAGACAGTTCAAGGTCGGTGCTGTGTGACTCCTTCCAATTAACTTGCATGTGGCCGACATGGGGGAGTGTTTTCTTCTTTCTTCCCCGTCCGTTGTGTGCTTCTGTGATATGCGCTATCTGCCCTGTGGTCGGTCTCCTCGGCATGCCTGTGTTGGTCTATTCTTGGACAATGGCTGTATTCACCGGCTTCTGTCGTAGGGCTGTGGTTTCGGTGTTGGAATGGAAGGTCATTCAGTGCTGTCTGCTCTCCCTTGTGTGGGCGGCAGGCTGCCTTTCCGCTCTGCGTTGGGCCTTGTGTGTGGATGTAATTCTTGGGCCACCTGTTGTCGGTCCCCGGGCTCTTTGGTGTTCCGTTTCATGTGTCTTGTTCATATGTGCAGGGTGGTATGGGTTTTTCAGTGTGGTACTGGCGTTCCTCTTCCCGAAGGGGCCCTGCTTCTCCTAGTTGGTGTTGCCGCCGCTGTGTGCTACGCCATGTTTGTTACACTGGGGTGTGTCCTGCAGTTGCGTGTCTTCACTGACATGTGTGCGTCGTTTGTGTGGCGTTGGGTGTTGTCCGTGAATTGGGCGTTGGGGACATGTCTGTGGCCGGCCTGTCACGTGTCATGTGCGTTCGGGGTGGGGCTGATGTGTGTGCTGCTTGGTTGTGTCCCTGTGTCTGTGTGCGATGCATGCATGGCGCTGCGGTTGGCCTCTGCGTTGTGCGCATGTGTGGCGGCGTCATCAGCGCTTTGGGGCCGTGACGGGGTGGTTGGTTCCTAGTCCCAGGTGGTGTGTACACATGTGTTCTGCGATGTTAGGATTTGGCCTGTGTGTCATATGTGGATGCGATGGTGGATGTGTAGTGTGCACGCGCTGGTGGGGGGTTGTCCGCTTCTTCCGCCCTTGCACTGTGTGCGCTGTTTGCGTGCACTTGTTGTGTGTGTGCCTACCTGCGTCTCCGCGGTACGTTGCATCCTTGGTGGTGCATCAGCAGAAGCATGGGAAGGGCCTGCAGTGCTGGATTCATGCCCGGGGTGCCGCTTCTTCGTTGTCCGTGCTCTGCGTCCGTGTTTCCGCCTCTCTTTCACGTGCGGTGTCTCTTTGCCGTGGGAGCCGTTTGTTTGCGGCATCGTAATTTATGCGCCGGGCGGGACTTGTTTCGTCGGACGGTGTGTGTCAGTTGTGCTGCGCCGCTACGTGTGCGGGCGCACTTTGATGGCGGACGGTGTTGCTGGCTTGCCGGCGGTGTTTGGCCTGCTTTTCGCATCATAATTGGGCGGGCGTGTGGACTGCTGCGTGCCGGCGGTAACTGGTGGTTTTTGCATCCGCCAGCACGGCGGTTGTGCTTCCGCCCGCCATCGTAATGGGCCCCTTAATTTGTCAGTAAAATGAAATTAAACTTTTACCAATTTTTTAAAAACTTTACAAGTGTTTTCAAATGTATTTTTAAACACATTTACTGAATATTGACTAAAAGATTATACTAGTGTGGGTGAGTATTTTTATATTATTATTTAAAAATTAAAACATATAAATTTAGTTTACATATCTAAACTATTTTACCATTTGAGGAGTTAATGTGCTATGTATTATTATTTCCTGGTTAATAATAAATATCTTAAATTAATTTACATTTCACATCAAAATATTTCTATTAAAATAATAACCAACATTTTTAAATTTCCCTGTGCCATAGGAAGATCTCTGTCTTCATGGCGGACATGTCCAACAACTAGACAGAACATAAAATACAGGCTTAAACCAATTTGCAGTAACTTCTTGATCGCAAATACAATTAGAGGAGGCATCACTCCTTCCTTTAAGGGATAGAGACATGTAGGTATATACCTAGGGGCCGATTCCGATCTCGGTCGGAGGCGCACCCAATACCATTCGGTCGGGAAAAAAGCCATGCGAATGCCTGTTTCCCGACCCATCCGTACAGCATACCGAACGAGTAAGTACGATGCGCACAACAGCACAGAATCCGGCCGAGTCGTACTCACCCAATCCAGGTCCTGTCCTCCGACCGAGGCGAATCCGGAAACGCAGAATCGAGTCGCACGGAAGCCAAAATGCAGCCCTGTCCGGCCGAACAAGTACGATGCGCTTCCGTACGCGCCGAACCCGTCGCTACGCACGGCACGTCAAAGCATCCGGGAGAGGCGCACATAAGCTCCGATTCGCGCCACAACACGATCCACGGCTACGAGGCGAACACGCCAGCGACGAGGACGAAGCGACGAGGACGACGCGAAGCAACGAGAAAGACGAACGACACGAACCAACCATGAATCCCTTCGTCCCGATCATACCAATATTCTACATTTACTACCGGAACAGGCACGGACGCGTACGGCGCAGAAGGTAAGTCAGACACCAACCACAAAACACATACAACACGTACACGACACATCACACACACACAGAGGGATGCAGAATTCACTTACACCAGCAACAGCAGCACCATAGGGGCGGGATGCCCATCACCAATGCCACATATGCACACAGGGGCCTGAATGCGCACCACCACCCTTACCCAGGGGGGGCCGGATGCCAACCACCACTACCACCCTTAGCCAGGGGGGTGCCAGATGCCCACCACCACTACCACCCTTACCCAGGGGGGCTGGATGCCTACCACTACTACCACCCTTAGCCATGGGGGTGCCAGATGCCTACCACTACTACCACCCTTACCCAGGGGGGGCTGGATGCCTACCACTACTACCACCCTTAGCCATGGGGGTGCCAGATGCCTACCACTACTACCACCCTAAGCCAGGGGGGCTGGATGCCTACCACCACTACCACCCTTAGCCATGGGGGTGCCAGATGCCTACCACTACTACCACCCTTACCCAGGGGGGGCTGGATGCCTACCACTACTACCACCCTTAGCCATGGGGGTGCCAGATGCCTACCACTACTACCACCCTAAGCCAGGGGGGCTGGATGCCTACCACTACTACCACCCTTACCCAGGGGGTGCCAGATGCCTACCACTACTACCACCCTTACCCGGGGGGGCTGGATGCCTACCACTACTACCACCCTTAGCCATGGGGGTTCCAGATGCCTACCACTACTACCACCCTTACCCAGGGGGGGCTGGATGCCTACCACTACTACCACCCTTAGCCATGGGGGTGCCAGATGCCCACCACCACTACCACCCTTACCCAGGGGGGGCTGGATGCCTACCACAACTACCACCCTTACCCAGGGGGTGCCAGATGCCTACCACTACTACCACCCTTACCCAGGGGGGGCTGGATGCCTACCACTACTACCACCCTTAGCCATGGGGGTGCCAGATGACTACCACTACTACCACCCTTAGCCAGGGGGGCTGGATGCCTACCACTACTACCACCCTTAGCCAGGGGGACTGGATGCCTACCACTACTACCACCCGTAGCCAGGGGGGTGCCAGATGCCTACCACTACTACCACCCTTACCCAGGGGGGGCTGGATGCCTACCACTACTACCACCCTTACCCAGGGGGGGGCTGGATGCCTACCACTACTACCACCCTTAGCCATGGGGGTGCCAGATGCCTACCACTACTACCACCCTAAGCCAGGGGGCTGGATGCCTACCACTACTACCACCCTTACCCAGGGGGCTGGATGCCTACCACTACTACCACCCTTAGCCAGGGGGCTGGATGCCTACCACTACTACCACCCTTACCCAGGGGGGCTGGATGCCTACCACTACTACCACCCTTAGCCATGGGGGTGCCAGATGCCTACCACTACTACCACCCTTACCCAGGGGGCTGGATGCCTACCACTACTACCACCCTTAGCCAGGGGGCTGGATGCCTACCACTACTACCACCCTTAGCCAGGGGGTGCCAGATGCCTACCACTACTACCACCCTTACCCAGGGGGGCTGGATGCCTACCACTACTACCACCCTTACCCAGGGGGCTGGATGCCTACCACTACTACCACCCTTAGCCATGGGGGTGCCAGATGCCTACCACTACTACCACCCTTACCCAGGGGGGCTGGATGCCTACCACTACTACCACCCTTACCCAGGGGGGCTGGATGCCTACCACTACTACCACCCTTAGCCATGGGGGTGCCAGATGCCTACCACTACTACCACCCTTAGCCAGGGGGCTGGATGCCTACCACTACTACCACCCGTAGCCAGGGGGTGCCAGATGCCTACCACTACTACCACCCTTACCCAGGGGGGCTGGATGCCTACCACTACTACCACCCTTACCCAGGGGGCTGGATGCCTACCACTACTACCACCCTTAGCCATGGGGGTGCCAGATGCCTACCACTACTACCACCCTTACCCAGGGGGGCTGGATGCCTACCACTACTACCACCCTTACCCAGGGGGCTGGATGCCTACCACTACTACCACCCTTAGCCATGGGGGTGCCAGATGCCTACCACTACTACCACCCTAAGCCAGGGGGCTGGATGCCTACCACTACTACCACCCTAAGCCAGGGGGCTGGATGCATACCACTACTACCACCCTAAGCCAGGGGGCTGGATGCCTACCACTACTACCACCCTTACCCAGGGGGGCTGGATGCCTACCACTACTACCACCCTTAGCCAGGGGGTGCCAGATGCCTACCACTACTACCACCCTTACCCAGGGGGCTGGATGCCTGTCACTACTACCACCTCTACCCATGGGGGGCTGGATGCCTACCACCAACACCACCCCCACTCATAGGATGGACAATGCATGACACAACCAGCACACCACAACCTAGGGAATGCAAGAAAAAGACATCCCCCCAACACCATGACAAGCGTGTGTAGACTGTGTCAAATGCCTACAACACTGAACATGACTTTGAACATACAATGTGACCCCCTATCACATGTGCCACACATATATGTGTGTGGCCCCCACAATGCAAGCAGGCCATGACCATTGTGGCAATGGGGTCCAAACCCCCAACATCACAGTGACCAAAATGTAAGGGTGGGGTCCATAGCTGAAGCACATTTTGAACAGTGTGGCAATGGGGTCCAAACCCCCATCATCACAGTGACCAAAAGGTAAGTGTGGGGTCCATAGCTGAAGCACATTTTGAACAGTATGGCAATGGGGTCCAAACCCCCATCATCACAGTGACCAAAATGTAAGTGTGGGGTCCATAGCTGAAGCACATTTTGAACATTGTGGCAATGGGGTCCAAACCCCCATCATCACAGTGACCAAAATGTAAGTGTGGGGTCCATAGCTGAAGCACATTTTGAACATTGTGGCAATGGGGTCCAAACCCCCATCATCACAGTGACCAAAATGTAAGTGTGGGGTCCATAGCTGAAGCACATTTTGAACATTGTGGCAATGGGGTCCAAACCCCCATCATCACAGTGACCAAAATGTAAGTGTGGGGCCCATAGCTGAAGCACATTTTGAACATTGTGGCAATGGGGTCCAAACCCCCATCATCACAGTGACCAAAATGTAAGTGTGGGGTCCATAGTTGAAGCACATTTTGAACATTGTGGCAATGGGGTCCAAACCCCCATCATCACAGTGACCAAAATGTAAGTGTTGACAAAGAAAAAGCTGCAACTGCCAAACTGCATGGATGAGTCCTGGTCACAGAACATAAAACACATCAGTGGCAAAGTAGTGCATGTGTCCCATTGCAACATAAATTGGGGAGGCAAATACTGCAGTGCAAATAACACATACCTTTGGCCATGTGCAGACAAACAACACCCATGGGGGCTGACACTGTCAACATTCATCAATGACACAATGACAGAAGTGACCATCAGAATGCAGACCCACATATTTGCACCAATGGGCACACAAATGCAGACACCCTGTGGAGACTGTAGATGTGAGGTGAACAGATACCAAACCATGGCAGCAATGGGACACACAAACCATGATCATTGTGCTGACCGATGACCTAGGAGTCCCAGGGACAGCAGGGGAAACCCACCAAACTACATACAGCCAATGGCACACCCAAGATATGCCAATGCAGTGGTGCAAATGCACAAACACAAACAGGCAGACCCACACTGCACATCATACACAACAGGTGAGGGGGGGTGCCAGTGTCCCCAGGCAACCACACAACACATGAGGAGACCTGAATACCAATCATACAGATGTGCATACAGTGCCACACAAAGGTAACTCATGGATCCAAATCCCCTATGTGGGCAAACAGGCATTGTCAGATGAGAGGGAGCACAAATCACACATGTCACACAGGCACGTAGGAACAGCAACTGACACAGCAAGACACAGACACACCACAGCACTACCCCCAGGGCCCCCACAATGTGGTGACCCTGGGCTGCATTACAATCCCACTGTGATGACAAAGCTAAATGTCGTTCACACTGTGAACCACAGTCATGTGTCCTGAGCAACAAACTACCATCACACCTACACAAGCACAAATCAATCAGCACGGCCAGTAATCCAAGGCCAACATGGAGGCAGGGGCCTAGCCGGGCAACAACTCTCATCTGCACACACTCAACACCACACCCCTCGACCTCCAACAATGTGCAGCAGTGAAGCACACATGCACTGGTGACATTGCACATGCACCCATGACTATTCCAGGGTGGTGGGTGGGAACCAAGGTGCAGAAACACATCACACATGGCCACTCAACAAGACTCCTGAATGTCTGACACACTGCACACTACGCTGTACATGGACATGACGGCAATACCACACCAACCAATGGGATCCCAGCCACAGTCACACACCAATGAAGAAGCCAAGGTCACCCACAAAGAACACACATAGACAACAACCAACATTGCAGCCCGGACCCTGAGGAGTGCCAGCAGTCACACACACAACGTGTCACAATCACTGAAACATAACACAAACTGGAAATCACATGACAGGGGCAAACAACAAGTGCCAAGGGGAAACCTGACTGTGACCCATCTGCGTCTGCACACAAACTCAGCCCTGACAGCAAACACACCTATGGGTGACACCCTGATGACCAGTAATGTGCCATGCACCCACATCACAGAGAACCCAGGGAGAAGACTTTGGGGGAACATAGGCCAACTCAGCAAGCATCACAAACAGGTACAACACTAGGGATCACAGCATGCACAGCTAAACGGAAGTGAACACACAGACATGCTCATACAACACACACCTTGGGCGCAGGCAATGTCACAGGAGTACACACTGCCATGAGGGGACTCCACTCCTGTGTGAGGAAAGCTGTGCCATATGTTGCCTCAGTAGGGCCCCATCATGTCAGCTGAGCACTTGGTCACACAATCAACAATTAGCACCAAATGAAGGCTCCCGTCACATCAGCCTGGTCATGGAAGTGCCAACGAAATCATCAGCACAGATCCAACACACTTGTATAGCAATGTTGCACTGACAACACAGATGAGTCCTTCCCCATTGATGCCCAAACCTGCATGTCCAGTGGAGATGGCCACACGGTCAGGGAAGTAGACGAATTGAACAATGGCAGGCACAACAGATGTGCAGGGGTGGAAGCCACAGATGTGAATTTGCTAATGTAAGTAGGAAATCCCATTGCCAAATACTGAACACATGACACCCTCAGATGCTGCTATGGATGACATGGATACACCACAGGATAGGACACATTCCCCCTGGACCACATGGGTTCCTGCACAGTAACACTTCATTATCATGAGACCAAATATCACCATCACTGCAGCAAGGGCATGGTTAGCATCATCAACAACATGTACATCAGAAGCATAAGCACTAGAGAACAGAAAGTTGCTTTATTCAGCATATGTGTGAATTGAAAACTGAAAGTCCAGAAAAAACACAAAGGCCAATGGCCAGTCCATTGTCAAAGTCCAAACAGGGTGACAGTGGCAGATGTCACCCTACGCATGCCTGCACTGCACAAAACCAGGGACAATCCACTAGGAGGGGCAACCGGGGGCAGGCCAGGCACCGCAGGGACAGGATCAGGGCTCACCAGGAGGAAGCAGGGAAGGGGTGGTGGGTGCTGGAGAGCCACTGACAACTGCAGTGGAGGTGTCTGACATGGTGTGTGCCGGCACAACTGGGGGGCATGACTCAGATGTTGTGGGTGCCGGCACGACTGCAGTGGACCCTGCAGATGGAGTGGACAGGTCCGCCACTGCAGTGCCCAAGTCAGACAGGGTGGTAGTGGACTCCACTGCAGTGCCTACCACCAGGGGAGGAGAATGGGGAACAGGCAAGGTGGGCTGGACAGAGGGGAGGACACCCTCACCACATCAGTGGCACAGACAAGCGCAGCGGGGGTGTGGTGCCGGGAGAGCAAGTGGCAGGGGGAGAAGGCTGGATCCTCTTGGGGATGGTATATCTGTGGGTGGGGGAACCTGGGGCAGGGTGTGGTGGGGGCACCTGTGGAGTGGGGGCCTGAGGGATGGAGGAAGGAGACCTGGTGCCTGAGCTGCAGGGCGGCGGCGGGGTCTTGCTCTTACGACTCCGGGGGTCTTGCGGGTGGGGGCCTCAGTCTGTCTGCACCTGGGGGAGGGTGTCCGGGGCGAGGGGCACTCTGCTCCGTGTGGGTGGGCTTCCTCTTCCCCCTGAATGCTGTATCAGCTGGATCGGAGGGGAAGAGGCCGAGGTCACTGAGGAAGAGCCGCTGGGTCTTTGGGGTTGCAGGTGAGGCAAGGGAGGGTGCTTTGGAGGGAGAGGCAACTGAGGACTGCGCAGTGCTCGTGGATGCGTGTGTGTGTTCCAGGGCCCCATCCCCTGTGAGTCTGGTTTCAGTCCCCTGACTGTGCGTGTGTGTGCGTTTTGTTTGTGGCGTGTGTGTCTGTGTGCTGGACGTGTGTGTGCTGGTGTGTGCCTGTGCCGGTGTGTGTGTGCTTGGGACGGGTAAGGTGCTGGGGAGTGTGGATGGAGCAGAGGCAGGAGGGGTGAGGGACTGTCTGAGGAGGGACACTGCTGCCGTCAGGGAGGAGTCCATGGACCTATTGCCCCTCTGTAGGTCAGACATGCCCGATGAGATGCCCTCCATGAACGACACCAGCTGAGTCAACAGAGCGGTGTGCGCATGGAGGACACTCAGCATGGCTGTCTGCCCTACATGGAGCTGGCGAAGGAGGTACACAGACTCCTCACTCAGGGCAGCAGGGGACACAGGGGCAGGGGGTGCGGTGCCTGGCCCAAAGGAGACACGCTCCCGAACATGGGAGCCTCCACAGACCTGGGGAATGGGAGCCGATGGGAGGGCGGTGGTGGTGCTGGTGGTGGCGGGGACAGCAACACTAGCTGGGGTGTGGTGGCTGCTGACACCAGCCTCCATAAGGGAGTCATCCTCCGAGTTGCTCTGGTCCTCAGCTGAGGTGGATGGTGCTGAGGACTCCTCTGTGTGGCTCCCCTCACCCTCCGTGCCACTGGGTCCCTCCGACCACTCCTCGGCTGCTGACCCAGTCTGGCTCTCCGGCTCCTCCTGGTCCGTGGAGCTGTCCCCTTCCGTGGCCGTGGATGTATCTTCAAACAATGGGGAAACAGACAGACATCAGTCACCTGCACCAAACGCACACACCACTGTGAGCACAGCACATTACAGAGCAAGCCCTGGCATCATTAGTTGAACATTGCTAAAAGTGCCCTAACTGAACAGGAGAAGCCAATTGTCAGTCTGATGCCAACCATGGCACTCACATCCCACATGGCCTTGCACCCATCTGTCTGGTGTCTGTTGGATAGCAACACCCCAGTGTGGACACATGCACCACCTACACAGTAGTTGGACAGTGCAGAGGACACGGTGTAGCATGTGGACATGCACACATCACAACTCTTGCCACTGAGTCAGTACAGGTTTCCGGATGAAAGGGATGCCCAGAGTCAAATAGGAAATGCATGTGATGCATACCAGCGACAGACACCATGATGCACCCATGTCCTGATAGCCATCGCCACAATGGTGTGCATGTAGCACATGTCACTCCCCTGCAGGATCACCAATAAGTAGACACATGCCATGGCGGAGGCATGACTGCTAAGTCATACATCACTGTCTCAGTGATGTATGACTTGGCAGCCAGACAACAACACCCTGCACTGTGTCACAATAGTAGGTCATGGGGAATGCAAGTCCTGGAGCTGCACAAGTGCACATGTACATCCCCCACACAACACATCATCTTAACCCTCATCTGTCCAGGTCATACCGATTGGACATATGGGAGACCTGTGACACTACCCTCTGAACCTGAGCCCCTCACAATCTGCTGTGAATGGGAAACAGCTGCCTGAACTTCACATTCGCATACCCCAGTCTGCACGGGCAGCTGATCAAACACCTATGTGACACACAAGTATCGTCTCCTATGGTCACATCTCCAGTGGCATGCTGAGCCCCTACCGAGAAACACCCCAGCAGTCCTGGCAACAAATCCACAGCACACTGACACAGAGGCAGACACCTGAGGGGTCAAATCACTGCGCACAATGTGTCAGCTGATACACGGGAGTGGGAGTACAGAGTGCATTGCATGGCCTGGAGTAGGCATGACTGTCCTGCCCCACATGAATGAGGGATGAGCCCTGGACAGTGGATAGCTGGCTATGTATGTGTGACACACGTAATCTGCACACTCCTGGGGCCCAAACATTGTTCCCACCCGCTGCATGGGCGTGTGCCACATACCCCAGGCACATGTGGTGGCTCAGCTCAGCAAGTGGACCGCATATCAAAGCAACACGCAGATTACATGTCCGAACACAGGCGTTGTGTGAACAATGGACCCACCCATAATGCCCACAACAGAGTTAGGGAAACAGATGCTGTCCCCCACCTTTAGTGAAGCAAACTGCAAGGACACAGTCCCAAGTGACACAATTCCCTGAATGTAAGGGCCACACCTGGGTATCAGATGAGGAGTGGGCAGTGCACAATAGAGGGACATGGCTCCTGGACAACATGACTGCTGTACTGTGGCAGTTGAACCAGGCCAGAGGAGGGCACATAGCATGTAATACAGAGTTCACAGTGCAGTCTTTGACTCACCCCCTCCTTGCTGCTGTCTGGCCTTCAGCTGCCCATCCAGGTCTGGAAACACCACCGCCAGGATCTGGAGCATGTGGGGGGTCAGGGTCCGTGTTCCGCCCCTCCTGCGAGGAGGCGACAGCTTCAGCTGGACCCGTGCAATCCTCCAGGTCCAGCCCCGAAGGTCCTGCCAACTCTTCTGGCAGTTGCGGATCCGGCGCTTGTAGACCCCCACGGACCGGACAGCCCGGACGATGTCCTTCCAGATCTCCTGCTTCCGATGGGCATTAACCTGTCAGGATGACAAAGTGAAAAGGCCATTACTACACATGCAACATATCCGTGCATGACACAGTTGTATATACATGTCTCAATCACAGGGGCACATGATGTACACAGGCAGTGCAACGCTGCCCATGGACAGTTTGCCAGAAGTCACTACATGGTATCATTGCATGGGAAGTAAAACCTTGTTCAAATGCACTGTCACTGCACCATACCTGTCCAGTGCATGTCACTACACACTATGGGGGGTGACAACTACTCAGTGAGCCTGCTAGCCAGTGGCGTGCAGACTTTCAGCCTTGCTAGTCAGACAAAATGCACATTCAGAAAGGCAGTGCACAGAACACTCACCTGCTCCCCTGGTGTCCCATACAGCTTGCTGTACTGTGGAAGTAGGCTGTCCAGCAGGGCCTGGTTCTCCTCAAGGCTGAAGGCTGGGGCTCTCTCCACAGTACGTGCCATTGCAGGGTCCAGAGGGGGCAGAGACAGCAGCAGTGCAGTGGCAGATGTCGTCCTGGAGCATGTAGTGCAGGCAAGTGAGCTCTCAGGGGAACAGCCAGCAATATATATGTGCTGGAGAGGCAGATACTGTCCCATGTGTCCAAAGTGATAGGTCCAAGTCGTTTGCATCTTCTGAATCTGGCCAATCCATGGAATAGCAGCATCAATACACGCCCACAGCATCCTTCAAATCTTCAACTTCATGACATACATGATTTTGCAACATTGTTGTGGGTGACCAACTGAATTTCCAGCAACCGACTCGTTCGAATTTCGAAAACGCGTCCGTTGCCAGGCTAGGCCATTGTCAATGGGTGCGCACCGATCGGTCCATTGCTGATCAACGCGTACAGGGGTACAACGCGTACCCGCACACATTGAATGCAATGGGCCGGCCGGGGGCACCGATCGGTCCATTGCTGATCAAAGCGTACAGGGGTACAACGCGTACCCGCACACATTGAATGCAATGGGCCGGCCGGGGCACCGATCGGTCCATTGCGGTACAACGCGTACAGGGGTACAACGCGTACCCGCACACATTGAATGCAATGGGCCGGCCGGGGGCACCGATCGGTCCATTGCGGTACAACGCGTACAGGGGTACAACGCGTACCCGCACACATTAAATGCAATGGGCCGGCCGGGGGCACCGATCGGTCCATTGCTGATCAACGCGTACAGGGGTACAACGCGTACCCGCACACATTGAATGCAATGGGCCGGCCGGGCACCGATCGGTCCATTGCTGATCAACGCGTACAGGGGTACAACGCGTACCCGCACACATTGAATGCAATGGGCCGGCCGGGGGCACCGATCGGTCCATTGCGGTACAACGTGTACAGGGGTACAACGCGTACCCGCACACATTGAATGCAATGGGCCGGCCGGGGGCACCGATCGGTCCATTGCTGATCAACGCGTACAGGGGTACAACGCGTACCCGCACACATTGAATGCAATGGGCCTGCCAGGGGCACCGATCGGTCCATTGCGGTACAACGCGTACAGGGGTACAACGCGTACCCGCACACATTGAATGCAATGGGCCGGCCGGGGGCACCAATCGGTCCATTGCTGATCAACGCGTACAGGGGTACAACGCGTACCCGCACACATTGAATGCAATGGGCCGGCCGGGTGCACCGATCGGTCCATTGCGGTACAACGCGTACAGGGGTACAACGCGTACCCGCACACATTGAATGCAATGGGCCGGCCGGGGGCACCGATCGGTCCATTGCGGTACAACGCGTACAGGGGTACAACGCGTACCCGCACACATTGAATGCAATGGGCCGGCCGGGGGCACCGATCGGTCCATTGCTGATCAACGCGTACAGGGGTACAACGCGTACCCGCACACATTGAATGCAATGGGCCGGCCGGGGGCACCGATCGGTCCATTGCTGATCAACGCGTACAGGGGTACAACGCGTACCTGCACACATTGAATGCAATGGGCCGGCCGGGGGCACCGATCGGTCCATTGCTGTTCAACGCATCCCTGTACAAGTGACTGGCATATGTCACCATGCCTGTCTCAGATGAACATATGCCAGCCACAGATAGCTCCCAGGGAGTGAGGGGCACACCTACAACACGACAGCCTGTCCAAACTGTATCATAAGGCATGTAAGGCTGCATTTCCTATTGTGTGTATGTTGGTGTACATGTTGTCCTGTGGGTGTCACCTGGGGGCAGCCACCCCCAGGCTGTGCACGTGTTCATGGGGACAGGATCCTGGGTGTTACGTGTACATGACCACTGTGATGTGCAACTGTTCATATCTGTGCATGTGCCATGGTCACATTTCACGGTGGTGTATGTGTATGTCATGTCACATACCCCGTGAGTCCCATGTGGGATGGTATGTTTGAGCCAGGGTGTCCCAGTGGCACAATAGTGATGGTCCTCCACAGTCTGTGTGCATGTAGTGTTTACAATGTCTCTGATTTCATGTGCACAATGGGAGACAGTCTCCACATCCACGTTGTGTGTGCATGGACTTTGATGTTGTGCGTGTGTGTGTCACAGACGTCCATGTCTGTCCTGCAGTGGCAAGTGGGACCACTACCTGTGGGGGTCATGGTTGTTTTGCTCTGGTGTATACCTGATACTCCATGTAATGCCAGTGTCCATGTGGCAATACAGGGTCCCTGGGAATGTACCTGTCGTTGAGCTGTGATGCCTGGGGCACATCTGTCCTCACATGTCACTGTGGGGGGTGATTGTGACACGGCAGCAGGAGATGGGAACTGTGACACAGCCTCATGATATCCAATGGGCCAACCTGGGACTTATTGATGCCACTTGTTGAACCGTGATGACAGATGTTGGCCATGTATGTACCATACATGTCCTTACGGAACTGCACACTTCATGTAGTTGTGCCTCATAATGATGTATGTTGTGATATTGAGTGTGTTCAATGCCGCATATGTGGGGTGACTGACAATCTTGCTTTCTTCTCCTCTGCACTGCAGGGCTCCTGCTGTCCATCGACCATTCCCAGACCTGGCAACGATGGTGGAACGGGACAGCATCCGACGGTACCGCTTCACCAGGCAGCTGATTGAGGATTTGGCAGTGCAGTTGGCCCCACATTTGCAGCCTGGCCGGCCGTATCCTACAGCGCTGACCCCCAAGGTGAAGGTGATGGCAGCCCTACACTTCTTTGCCACCGGTACCTTCCAACATACTGTGGCGACTGCTGGTGGGATGTCACAGACCATGTTGAGCCGTGTGCTCCGCGATGTTTTGGAGGCAATGTTGCTATTCCTGAACCGGTACATCTATTTCCCTAGACTGCAACGACTCACTGACGTGAAGAGTGACTTCTATGCCCTGGGGAGGATGCCGCATGTCATTGGCTCCATTGATGGGACACATGTGGCTTTGGTACCACCACAGGCCCAGGAGCAGGCCTACCGTAACCGCAAGCACTACCACTCGGTCAATGCACTGGTGGTGTGTCTTGCAGATATGACCATCACACACGTGTGTGCCCGTTTCCCTGGTTCAGCACACGATGCCTTTGTGATGAGGAGTAGTCGCATCCCCAGGATGATGGCACAGATGCAGAACCAGCGTGCCTGGCTTGTCGGTGTGTACTGACTTTGTGCCATTGTGTGTGATCTGATCTGTAGTATTCCGCCCACTTTTCCAAGTCAGCTAATGTGCACTTGTCTGTCCGTAGGTGACTCGGGATACCCCAACATGCCGTGGTTGCTGACACCCCTCAGGAACCCTGTGACACCAGCCCAGATGCGCTACAATGAGGCACATGGTCGGACCAGGAGAGTGATTGAGCGGACATTTGGTCTCCTGAAGAGCCGCTTCCGCTGCCTGGACAAGACAGGAGGGTCCCTCCCATATGCCCCAGTGAAAGTGTGCAAGATTATCATCGTCTGCTGCATGCTCCACAACCTGGCAGTGCGGAAGGAGTTGCCTCTCATCCAGGATGACAATGACCAACATCCGCCACCTGTGGTGGATCCTGGCCTGGACCACGATGCCAGTGATGATGATGATGATGAGGGTGATGTCCGCACACAGCTCATCACCAACTTCTTTAGCTGAATGTGAGTATCCTGAGGTGTCATGTCAATGATGTGAGTTGGCATGATATGTGTAGGTGGTGCTCTGGTGCTGTTGGAGTGTGTCCATGGGCTACTTGACTGGATGTGTGTAGCGATGTGTGCTTACAGGTGGTCTGTACTCCCCAACAGTGTTGACATGCTAACTTGGTTCTGGGTGGGTATCTTGTAACATGTATTGTGCATGAGTTTTGCTGTTCTGTCCTGTTCTCCATTGCTTTTGACTGTGTGTCATTTCTGTCCTTCACAGGGTACTTTCAGATTCATTTGGTCAACTGTGTCCACCGACGACGTGATTGTACTTCCAGGGTGGTAGCTGTTGTGTCCCTACAGGTGATGTGCGCAACACCCATGGACTTCCTTCCTTCTACAGTTGTTGACTGTGTTCCCGCTGCCAGGTGGGATTACCTTGCATCTGGAGTGGTTACGACATGTTGCAACTGTGAAATAAACCTGTGCTTCACTTTGTGATGTGCGTTGTCTGTGGTCACACATTTGACTGCCATTTGCTTACTGCACCTGTGGGCTACTTGACTACAACTGGGAATAGGTGTGGTGTCTGTGCATTGCACCGTCTTCCCTGGCAACATCAGTGTAGGCAATGAGTCAGATGGCCTAGGTGTGTATGTGTTGTGTAGCCCTGGTGGTGTGTCTCCCTCATATGTGTCACATTGCCTTTACTCACATGCCTGTGTTGTACTTGCTGTTGCAGTTCGCATACACAGTGTAATTTTGCAGTTCATCATCCCCATGACAGCACCCACGTTGGAATCACAACAGAGGCAAGTATGGTGTATTAGTGTGTTTATTGTGATACATTTGTGTGAATAGTGCATAGGATGGTTAGTGCTGTACATATATCTTGCAATCAGAAGTTCCTAGGTGAATTGAAAGTCCTGGTAGACAAAATCCCCAGTATCGGGGCCACAGTTGTCTGAGACATTGGTCCAACTTGTACTCCCCATGTAATGTGTGGGAGTTGTGTTGCCGTCAACAGGGTGAACAGTTTGTGCACAAAGGTGAACATCCAGAACAGGTTCAGGCTTCCTGGGAGTTGCACTTGGCCATCGGCCTCTCACTTGCCCCTCCTCGGACGACCCCTCTTCTTTGGGGGGGGCCCCTCAAGTACAGGCTGCTGCGGTGCAGGGGACTCTCCGCCAGAGTCATCCTCCCTCCCTGTGGCAGTTGCAGTTTGTTCAGCACCAGATGTTGTTGGCACACAGGGAAGTGTAGACTGGTTGTTGTTCATCTGGCGGAGGCATTGTAAAATGTCCCTGTGCACCGCCGTCATCTCTTGCAGTGCGTCCCACTTGGACTCCACGCGGGACATGTGTGAGTCCAAGCAGGCATGATGGGCAGCCTGCTGCTGTTTCATGTCTCTGAGGAGCCCCACTACCTGGCTGAGATCTCCGGTGCTGGACTGGTACGCATCGGCTATGCGTACCAGTTGTGGGTCATCATGCACACCAGCAACCTCTGGAAGCAGCGACCTCTGTCTCCCACCCCTCCCACCACCCCTGCCGACATGTGCAGTGCGTGCAGTGGCACGCACAGATGACCCTGGTCCCCTTGGGGGTTGGTGGTGGTGGTGGTGTCCATGGCCCCACGTTGGTCCAGGGTCCCTGTGCTGGTGTTGCTCCTTGTTCTGTCCATGTCGGTAGGGATGGTATTTGTGGTGACAGTCGTTGGAGGGGTCGGTGCAGGGGGTGCAGCTGGTGGTCCTGCTGGTGCTGCAGCTGGTGGTCCTGCTGGTGCTGCATGTTGACTTGCACCGGATGTGCCAGGTTGGTCTTCTTCGTCCGAGGAGGGCAGAGGCTGTACGACACCAGTGAGCTCCGCATCCTCTTGAGCCTGGGACTGGGACTCCTCAGCGTCTGCTGCTGTGTCCCCATCATCACCTGTTTTTGGGAGACACACACAATGTATGTTATGTTTCTGCAGGCATCAATGGTTGACACACCTGACAGTTGTGACTGTGCCTCTGGGTGCGGGCCTGTACATTGCATTGTCCTAAGTCGTCACAGTCAGGGGTTGATATTGGTGTAGCACGTTGTCCTGCATTATTTGGGCATTTCTATGTATTTGTTGGGGTGTGAACATGGTCTGCATTGGTTGTATTTGGTTGACAGCCGGCCCTCCTTCCCACCCAGCCAGTCAGTTATCCCACCATGGACTGTGCTTGCATTGCAGGGAGTGGAAGTTGTCTTTCAGGATGTCAGTCAGTGGTGTCCTGCTGTTGGTTGTTGCACAGTTGCCAGCAGGGCCTTGTGCTCCCCACAGCAGTAGCCAGTGTCAGTCCTTATCCACTCCCTGTGATGTGAGCATGGTTCAGGGTGGTGTTGATGGGACAGTTGTGGGGGTGAGCTATGTCTGTGACTATGACTCCCATCATGCTATTGCCTCCACCCCACTTCCCAGCATTCCCATACTTACTTGCTTTTGTGGGGAGTTCAGTGTGTGTGGGTGTGAGAGCAATGGCAAGATGGCTGACAGTGGTGTCCTGCTGTTGGTTGGTGTGCAGTTCCCAGCATGCCCTTGTGCTCCCCACAGCAGAAGCCAGTGTCAGCCATCTTGTCAGTCCTTATCCACTCCCTGTGATGTGAGCATGGTTCAGGGTGGTGTTGATGGGACAGTTGTGGGGGTGAGCTATGTCTGTGACTATGACTCCCATCATGCTATTGCCTCCACCCCACTTCCCAGCATTCCCATACTTACTTGCTTTTGTGGGGAGTTCAGTGTGTGTGGGTGTGAGAGCAATGGCAAGATGGCTGACAGTGGTGTCCTGCTGTTGGTTGGTGTGCAGTTCCCAGCATGCCCTTGTGCTCCCCACAGCAGTAGCCAGTGTCAGCCATCTTGTCAGTCCTTATCCACTCCCTGTGATGTGAGCATGGTTCAGGGTGGTGTTGATGGGACAGTTGTGGGGGTGAACTATGTCTGTGACTATGACTCCCATCATGCTATTGCCTCCACCCCACTTCCCAGCATTCCCATACTTACTTGCTTTTGTGGGGAGTTCAGTGTGTGTGGGTGTGAGAGCAATGGCAAGATGGCTGACAGTGGTGTCCTGCTGTTGGTTGGTGTGCAGTTCCCAGCATGCCCTTGTGCTCCCCACGACACAGCAACAGTGTCAGGCATCTTTGATGGGCCTTTCCACTCTCTGTGGGATGTGCATGCGTGAGTGTGAGCTTGCTGGGCCATGTGGTGGGGGATGTAGAGCTGTGCCTACGACTCCCATCATGCTATTGCCTCCACCCCCTTCCCAGCATGCCCATGCTTCCTTCCTTTTGACTCTGCTTCCCTGTGGGGTGGGCTGCCTGTGCTGACAGGATGGCTGGGAGTGTTGTCCTGGCAGTTGTTTGGCTAAAAGTCCAAAGAGTGTCCCTGTGCTTCACACAACATAACCCAGGGTGGTGGTTCTTTGTGGGATCTTCAGTTAGGATGTGAGGCATTGCATTCTCCCAGGTGGGTTCTGTGGAGTTTGTGTTGGGGGGGGTGTGAGGGGAGGTGCTTGTGACTATGGTCAGTGTTGCAAGTCCTCCTTCCCACCCAGCCAGATATCCCACCATGGAACGTGCTTGCATTGCAGAGAGTGCAAGTTGGCTTTCAGGATGTCAGGCAGTGGTGTTGTGCTGTTTGTTGGTGCACAGTTGCCAGCAGGGCCTTGTGCTCCCCACAGCAGTAGCCAGTGTCAGCCATCTTGTGAGTCCTTATCCACTCCCTGTGATGTGAGCATGGTTCAGGGTGGTGTTGATGGGCCAGTTGTGGGGCTGAGCGATATCTGTGCCTACTACTCCCATCATGCTATTGCCTCCACCCCACTTCCCAGCATTCCCATACTTACTTGCTTTTGTGGGGAGTTCAGTGTGTGTGGGTGTGAGAGCAATGGCAAGATGGCTGACAGTGGTGTCCTGCTGTTGGTTAGTGTGCAGTTCCCAGCATGCCCTTGTGCTCCCCACGACACAGCAACAGTGTCAGACATCTTTGATGGGCCTTTCCACTCTCTGTGGGATGTGCATGCGTGAGTGTGAGCTTGCTGGGCCATGTGGTGGGGGATGTTGAGCTGTGACTACGACTCCCATCATGCTATTGCCTCCACCCCCCTTCCCAGCATGCCCATGCTTCCTTCCTTTTGACTCTGCTTCCCTGTGGGGTGGGCTGCCTGTGCTGACAGGATGGCTGGGAGTGTTGTCCTGGCAGTTGTTTGGCTAAAAGTCCCAAGAGTGTCCCTGTGCTTCACACTACATTACCCAGGGTGGAGGTTCTTTGTGGAATCTTGAGTTAGGATGTGAGGCATTGCATTCTCCCAGGTGGGTTCTCTGGAGTTTGTGTTGAGGGGGTGTGTGAGGGGAGGTGCTTGTGACTATGGTCAGTGCTGCGAGTCCTCCTTCCCACCCAGCCAGCCAGATATCCCACCATGGAACGTGCTTCCATTGCAGGGAGTGGAAGTTGTCCCTCAGGATGTCAGTCAGTGGTGTTGTGCTGTTTGTTGGTGCACAGTTGCCAGCAGGGCCTTGTGCTCCCTACAGCAGTAGCCAGTGTCAGCCATCTTGTGAGTCCTTATCCACTCCCTGTGATGTGAGCATGGTTCAGGGTGGTGTTGATGGGCCAGTTGTGAGGCTGAGCGATATCTGTGCCTACTACTCCCATCATGCTGTTGCCTCCACCCCCCTTCCCAGCATGCCCATGCTTCCTTCCTTTTGACTCTGCTTCCCTGTGGGGTGGGCTGCCTGTGCTGACAGGATGGCTGGGAGTGTTGTCCTGGCAGTTGTTTGGCTAAAAGTCCCAAGAGTGTCCCTGTGCTTCACACAACATTACCCAGGGTGGAGGTTCTTTGTGGGATCTTGAGTTAGGATGTGAGGCATTGCATTCTCCCAGGTGGGTTCTGTGGAGTTTGTGTTGAGGGTGGGTGTGAGGGGAGGTGCTTGTGACTATGGTCAGTGCTGCGAGTCCTCCTTCCCACCCAGCCAGCCAGATATCCCACCATGGAACGTGCTTCCATTGCAGAGAGTGGAAGTTGTCTCTCAGGATGTCAGTCAGTGGTGTCCTGCTGTTGGTTGTTGCACAGTTGCCAGCAGGGCCTTGTGCTCCCCACAGCAGTACCCAGTGTCAGCCATCTTGTGATTCCTTTTCCACTCCCTGTGATGTGCGCATGGTTCATGGTGGTGTTGATGGGACAGTTGTGGGGGTGAGCAATATGTGTGACTACGACTCCCATGATGCTATTGGCTACACTGACTTGCCCAGTATACACAGAATTCCTTCCTTTCAGTGGTCTTCACTGTGTGTTGGTGTTGTAGTGGTGGCTACATGTCTGGATGTGTTTGTTAGTTCTATTTGTGCCACTGCCTAGCTGTAGTTGTAGTTGTGTTTGTACATGTGATGACACGGTTAAATGTAACTTTGAGATGGCATGTGTTGTGTTTATCTGACTGACATACACTTTTTGGGATGATTCTGTTCTGGTTGCTGTGTAATTGCTATGAGTGCATGGTTTGACTCTCCCCTTGACAGTGATGTGTGTGTGTATTGTGGCAGAATATTGTGTACATTTGTTGTGTACTCACCAGGCTCTGGGATGTTCTCTAGTCCATAGACGCTCACTGGCGGAAGGATGGCCCGCACCTTCTCCTCCCAGGGCCTGAGGTATACTGGCTTGGCAGGAGGGCCACTGCCGGTGTATTGGCTCAGGAGGTAGTCCTTCTTGAGCAGCTCCCGGACCCTCCTGCGCACGTCATACCACCTGTTCTGGATGTCAGTCTTTGTGCGCAGACATGGTGATTGTGCGTTCACCCTGTTGATGATCCTCTCCCACATCTTGGTTTTCTGGGAGATGGGGGTCTGTTGGACCAGTGTGCCAAACAGCTGTGGCTCTACCCTGAGGATCTCGTCTACCAGGACTTCCAATTCACAATCTAGGAACTTGTGATTCTTCTTGGGGGGCATGGTGATGGGTGGTGATGGTGAGTGATGTGTGTGTTGGTGTGCAGGTGAGGGTGTGTGAGTGTGTGTTTTGCTGGGTGTATGTGAGGTAGCTATTTGTTGGTGTGCTGATGGTGTGTGGCTTGTGTGAGGGATGAGCTGTGGGTGTGTGGTTGCTGTCTGTTGAGTGCTGGCAGTAGAATGGCATTTGCAAAGGATCATGGTTGGGATTTGTGTCCTTTATATGGGTGGAGTTGTGGGTGTGTCTTTGTTCTCTGTCCCCACCCCCCCAGTATTTATTGGCTTTGTAATTGCTTGTTTGGCCTTTTTTTGTGTATTTTTCCTTAGTACTTTTTGTGCATGTTGGAAACGTTCTTGTGACCGAGTCGGACCCTGCATTTGTCTCGTACGGTCTTCTCCGTTTCGTTCACGGTGTGTTTGTGCAGTTTTCTATGCTGCGTACGTGTCGGTCGCGGTGTTTTGTGTTACTTCAGCTCGGTTTTGTATGCGTGTCGGTCGTACGGCTTGTCCTCCGTTCGACTCGGTCGTGGTTTTCGCGCCTTGCATCGTACTTTGCGGTTTGGAGTTCGCGTGTACGTTTCGGTTGGATTTGTTCCGGGTGCGTGTCGGTCTGTTCGATTCGCGTGTTTTTCCGGCCGGATTGCTGTTTTCCGTGCGGCTCGGTCGTTCGGCTTGGGTTCAGTACGTGTCGGTCGGATTTTGCACGCCTTGCATCGTACTTGGCGTGTCGGGCGCCACAGGTACGTGTCGGTCGGAATAAATTCCGGCTCCGAGTCGGTCGGTGCTTTTTCTGGCCCGAATCGGAATCGACCCCTTAGTTGTAAATCTCCACTCAGAAATGGTGAATAGCAGTGAATAGTTGCACCTAGGTGTAGAAGTAAATATACATGAGTAAAGTATACACATGTATATTTACCCATGTGAATTGGGCCCCATGATTTTAGCTGCGCTGGAGAGCCTGAGCTGCCAATTTACAGTGAATCTTTAATCCTGACAAAGCCTAAATTACTCCCTTTTTTGTTTTATTTGGGAGAAGACGTGGCAAAGCTGGGTTCTTGGGCAGCGACAATGGACGCAAGAATAGATTACATTTGGGATGCAAACTCTAGTGATTACAAGCATTCAGATTTTGTAACTGGATCTCTCAACACATTGATATCTTTTGTCACTGCAGCCACCTTACAAACTTAGCAGCTGCTAATCATGTCTGAGCCACCGCACTGAAGAGGATTTTCTTTTCTTTCTTTTCCAAATTGTGCTAGACTTCAGATTTACAGCAGACATGGCATTCTCAAAGTGTTACCTTTCCCAGGGGGGAGAAAATATATGCAGGTCTCACCAGGGAGCAATCGACCTCTGAGCATGCTTGCCTTTTTCAACATGTCAATATCTGAGCTTCCTTAATGATGCCCTCTTAAAAAAAAGGTCTTATTTCCCAGATGTATTCAAATTACAAAACACCACTGAGTTGAATCACTCAGTGCATAATCACAATACTTGAATATTACATTTAGAAAACTAAAAGAGCATTTTAAAAATCTTAAGTGCGTTACATACAATATACTCTATGTACAAGTTGCTCATTTCGTATTGATTGTTTCGCCGGGTGACTGAAGAAGCCATTTCCATCACAGCCAACTCGCTCAGCAGTGGAAATACATTAAATCCATATGACAAGTCCTACTGGCAAAGCTTTTAACTCTGGCTCTCTGAATTAAGTTGGAGGTATATACCTATACCTCATGGCATATGTTAAACGTACATCACATAAAAATCAATATTTGCAGCAGCTATCTTTCAACTGGCATCATGCATTTCATTTTTTTAGCAACCCCGTTTGCCCATGTGCTAGCCTGTCCTCTCTTGATGGAACTCCAGTTTAAATTACATATATACAGATTGTGTGGTGTGTATGTGGATTGATCGCTGTGTACTTTCAGTGAAGGGTGTATCCATTAAATGACAGCATTCTACCAACGTGTAGATAAATCATACCTCTCCTGGTACCACTGTAGTTTGGATTACTACAGAACAGGTTGTCTAACTAGATATTAGTGACCTAATTTAAAAGTAAGCAAAATTCAAAGGAGCTATAAGTATTTATTTCATTAACCTTTAGCATGCAGGGCCAACCAGATGAAAACAGATACACTAAACATATTACTCCAAACCAAGACATCTTATATATAAAATAACAGTTTTCCAATTAATTGCAACAGAAAAAGAAGTCAGAAACATATTATAAAATGCCAATCGGACCCAGCAAAGGATATGGGAGCACAAAAAAGCGAGTTAGAAGAGGAGTTAGCTCCGAATAAAAAAGATTAAAATAGAGTGCAATTCTTAACACTGCATATTTTTTTCTATTAGAATTTAAATGATCTAGTTACAGTGCAAAAGTAATAAATATTAGGAGTAAGGACCTGGGGCACAAAACCTTGTAAACTGTCATTTGGAAATTGTGGAAAATACTGAATTGCAATTTAATACATAAAAAGCACCATTGTTTCCACATAATAGTTTAGAAGTGCTTTCAATTGCTAAATACTGGTTTCCAATTTGCGATTCGGTATGCATCGCAAATTTCAACTCATTGGTTGCAAATTCCGAATAGTGCAGCAGTATCACAGGCCCAGGAATCAGTCATAAAGCGTTGTTGCAGAACCTGGGAGAAGACAACACTTAACCACTGCATTTTACCTTAAGAAGTCCTCCGAATGTCCAATTAGTAATTACAAGAGGAGATGAGAGAAAGAGAATGTACAAATTAATTAACCGTAAATTGGAGATCCTGTTTCAAGAACATGTGGCTGAAAATCAGAAACCTTTGGCAAGTCCTCTCACACCATCGCTGAGGCTACCAAAAAAGAGATAAGGATGCATAAATGCAGTAGGGGTTACCTAGAGGAGAGTGGAGGAAATATACAAATGTTGGCATTACTTAAGGGCTATGACCAAGGATGCATTTGCAACATAGAGGTAGGAGTTGGTGAAACAGGCAAGAGGTCAAACTCAGGGACCTCACCATCACCTACGTAACAAATGATAGAGTTGACTTTTCAGCCGGTAGTAGTGACTGAATTCTCCAGAACAGAAATGTCACCTGTAATAACAAGGTTTTGTTTTTAAATTGTTATTATATTTTAAATTGAAACATTATGAACTATTCTATTTTCTATTTAGGACTTACCTGAGCTCCTTCGCCAGCTCCTCGAAGGTTTGACCTCACTTCTATCCTGGTCTCTCTCTCTCTGTCTCTCTCTCTCACTCTCTATCTCTCTCTCTCACTCCGCTTGTGTCATCTTCTAAATTTGTGACCTCTGTTCTTTGCCTCTCTTCCTCATTTTTCTGACCTATTTCTCCCTTTTCTGCCCGTTTTTCTGCTTGTCTCTATCCCTGTTCTTGTGCCTCCTTATACCTCTGCACTCCGTCTTCTGCTCTGACTGCTTCATCTGCTCTGTTTTTACCCCTGTGCCTCTTTGTGCTTCTTTGAGCAGTGTTGTGCCTTTTCTGCTCTGTTTATCCTTGTCTTATGTGACTCTTTGTGCCTCTTTGAGTCGTTTTCTGCTGTGATTGACCTTTTCTGCCCATTTTCTGCTCTTTTTTGCACCCCAAGCGGTCCTTACCTGACTCTCACTCCTGATTTCTGACTCCTGCCACCCTTACCCCCTCAGCCCTGCCCACTACTCCTGTGTTCCCCCCTTCCAGTACCTACTTAATGGAGGCTGCAACGCGGAAGCGCTGAACATGCTCTGCTGGCGCCCCAAAGGCATGCCAAAGTTAAGCTTGTCTGTGCCTGTCTGCTCTTTGTCTATGCCCAGTGTCAGGAACCTGGGTCCAACTCCCACCCTATGCTACCATACCGCACCCTCCTTGCCCTCAACCAAGGCCACCGCTCACTGCGTTGCTGCTGTAGCACACCAAACAACATGGAAAGAGCCTTTACCTGTGCCTCCTGCAAGTTCTCATGCATGCTCCCACACCATACACTCACCACTCCCACACCAACAGCACCTAGCACCCCACTCGCTCACACTCACACAAACCAGCCACTTGCTCACATTCTCACAGTCCACCACCACCCACACATCACCCCACACTTGCATGCATGCTCCTCAATGTCAGCTCACTTACCAAACATGCACAATCAAACTCTGGATCTGCTTTTCCTTATGGAAACATGGCTGAACCCAGCCTTTGTAACACACATTGCAGCAGCCATCCTCGCCAGCTACAAGATCGCCAGGCAGGACCCTCAGCACAAGCCCAGTGATGGCGTTGCCATCATATTCAAGAACACCATCAGTTGCTCCACCTCCATAGACAGCTCCACCTGATACATGGAACACCTAACATTCAAGCATCACATCACAGCCAACTTCACCCTGTGTGGAATCCTCATATACACCCCTCCAGGGCCTCACACCAACTTTGCCAGTGATGACAAAGACTTAATTGCACCCCTTATCATTTACTCCAGCACCTTCATTCTCCTCTGAGGCATGAACTTTTACTTGAAGACCACAATGACCGTCTAGAAAACTTCAGAAAACTATGCCTTACCAAGCATGTAACCAGATCCACCCACGCCGCCAAACACCTCCTGGACCCGATTTTTAGCTCTCACAGCAACATCACAGTTGACAAACAATCACTGATGACATGGACAAACCATGCCATCATCAGATCAGCATCCCTGTCTAAAACTACCACAGACCTGCCACCACTGGCACGGCCCAATGCAGCTAGAAAAACAATATTGAAGAGGACTGGACTCCCACCCTCGCTGAGCAGTTGGAGAATGAGTCAAGACACCACAGACAAAGACATCTTCAAATGTGCCCAAAGACGCTACCTCCAGATGATTTAGAAAACCAAGCTCTTAGCACTCACACTGCACATAAACACTGGCACTAACAGCAGCAATGAAATCTTTGCCATTGTCAAAGAGTTCACCACACTGCCAGCTGCCTCCATCAATATCACTCCATTACAAGACCTTTGAAACAAGCGCCCAGGACCCTTCTGTAACAAAATCACCGCCAACTTCAACACTCAACCTGACCCCATCACTCTCGCTACTTGACTTCCCATCATGGCAGAAGACTGAACCTTGACTTCATGGTCCACCATCACAAGGGGTGAAACCACAGCTAGCATGAAGTCCATCCACTGGGGGACCAAGCTGCCCCTGTTCTCTCCACACCTTCACCAAAGGATTCTTATGATCAGTGAAACTTTTGTACCCATGCTCAATGCCTTCATCAACTCAGCCACTTTCCTGGCTCCTGGAAACATGCCACTATCTCTCTCCTGTTCAAAAACCAGCCACGCTCGCCAACTACAGAACTATCTACCCCCAAACATACCCGTCCAAGGTCATAGCAAAGCTCATCAGCTGACACCTCAGCAACCACCAGCTCCTTGACTCTACACCGTCCGGATTCAGGACCAAACACAGTACAGAAACTGCACTCTTCGCTGCCACAGATGACATCTGCATGATCTTAGATAGAGGAGATACGACGCCCCTCATCCTCCTGGAACTTTCTGCAGCATTTCACATGGTCTCACACCCCATCCTCATAAGATGTCTACACTACACGAGGTTGGCATCCAAGGAACCGTGCTCAGCAGGATCTTCTCTTCTTGATGGACAGAACACAAGCTGTCAGCAAGGCTTCTTACTCCTTCTTACTCTGAAGCTCAAAAGCTCGTCTGTGGAGGGCCTCAGGGCCCGTCCCTCAGCCTGCTTTCTTCAATGCATACATGATCCCTCTGGCCAACATCATACATGCCCACAACATCAACATTCTCCCCTATGCCGACGACACTCAACACATATTCTCCATCTCGGACAAGAACCCCAAAGCAAGAAACAAGTTCACCGCTTGCATGAGCGAAGTAGCCAGCTGGATGAAATCCAACTGTCTCAAGCTCAACACTGACAAGACAGAAGTAGTGATGTTCAGCAAGAACACCTTTCCATGGGACTCCAACTGGTAGCCAGCCAAACTCAGACCCACAACCACACCCAGCACCCACACCAGGAACTTTGGCCTCATCATTGACAGCAAATTTGACATGAGCACACAAGTCAACACCGTCACAGCATCCTGCTTCCACACCCTGAAGATGCTGAGAAAGATCTTCAAATGGTTCAAAGCAACACCAGAAATCCATCACTCACATCCTTGTAACCAGCAAGTTGGACTACGGAAACACTCTCTATGCCGAAATCACAAAGCAACTTACCAGTAGACCACAAACCATTAGGAACTTGGCTGCCAGACTCATTCTCAACCTCTCACACAGATCTCACATCACACCACATCTCAGGGAGCTCTACCAGCTCCTGATACACAAACGCTTTGAGTTCACATTCCTCACTCACACATTCAAGGCACTGAACAACTTTGGCTCCACCTACCTGAACAGTCACATCTCCTTCCACCAACCACCCAGACACCATTGATCCTCCGGACACGTACACAGAACCAGATGCACAGGCCAAGCCTTCTCATATATTGCTCCTGAAGCGTGGAACTACCTCCCACCTCACATCAAAGCCTCCCCTTCTCTTCTTGAATTCCACAAGAAACCCAAGAACAGGCTTTTTGCTTGTCCCGTGGCCTAGGGGAGGCTAGGCAACCCATAATTGCTTAGTGCCAGGACACCCCCCTGGCTGATAGTGTACTTTAAAAATACACTTAACTTAACGGAACATAAATTGGTGATCATGGTGTAATTATTTGAATAGTCAAAAAATCAGGCAGAAATGTTTACTACACAGTCCATATTGCATGTTACACTCAGCTGACACAATTTGTAATGGGTATTGTAATCTATTTAGAGGAAGGTTATCTACCATAATTTGTTAAAAATTCAACGAGCCAGAAAAGGAAAATGAAAGCCTATCATTAATACATTATTTACGGATTGCATATTGGTTTTAAGCATTATCTTCTAGGCATTTGAGAACAGTAATTTACTTAAACATACAAAACAAGTACATGATTACATTAATATTATATCAACATAAGAAATTACAAAAATATGTAGTATGTACACCTTGCCAGACACCCCAGGCCCAGACTGACAACACTACACCTGCAACAAATGCTTCTGAAATCACTACTGAAACTGAAGAGGGAATTTTCCAATTAATGGAACCTATTAAGAGATTTTCAGCTTACCTTTAAGGCTTGTACTAACACATCCACAGTCCACTACCCCTTAGACAGCACAACAAATGTATTGATACATGGCTAGAAATTACTTGTTACCCAAACAGGGCAGGCAATATAGGCAAAATGTCTGTCAGATGTAAATCAAGGCGCCATTAGACTCTCCTATTGACTCATAGTTCTATAGTTTGAGGAAATATATGCTTATAAATAAATGCAAGAAGTACAGGACCATGTGTGAGCTCAGGAGGAGGGTAAAGAAACACATGAAAAACATGTCCAAAGGGCATGAGATAATCAGATTTGGTATGTTTGATTAAACTCTCGCAGTTAAGGAACTATGCCAAGTCATTGCTGATGACTCACAAGCAAATAGATGGGGCAACGACCAGGGGCGGCTCCCCTGCTATGGCAGAGGAGCGTCGCCCACCGCCAGCAACAGCAACTACAAAACTTGAAAATAAAACAATAATAAAGCATGTTTATTATCGTTTTATTTTTCTCCTACAGTGGAGTCTTGGGGGCGGGCCAGGGGATGACAGGCACTGAGGGGGATGGTTGGCACTTTTATTAGTGCGCATGATGGTTTGGCCGGCCGTCTTAGGCCGGCCAAACCGTCATGCGCACCGAAGTTGTCTCCAACCAGAGCTGCGTTGCTGGGATGGAGAGAGCAGGCACAGTCTCCCAGTCTCCCTGGGAGCTCAAATCGATGGAGCTCAGGCAAATCCTGATGCTGCTCTCATGCCGTGAGAGCAGCGTCAGGATTGACCACAGTGCAGTCTGGGAGCCTGTGCCTGCAGTGGAGCCAGAAGAGCGGCATTGCGGCGGGATTCAGGTATGTTTTTTTTTGTTTATTTGTTTTGTCCTCCCCTTCCCCCCCTCGCCACTTTGCCCCGACACCAGCCACGACTGGCAACGGCACAGTCAAATTGGCCTTGAGGTAATAGGGTTCCCGGTTGAAAAGCTGGCATCAGAAACGACTACCACGCACAGAAGCCCAGCAAATATGGAAATTCAAATAGTTTGTCTCAGAGGTGCCGTACCAAGAAATGTTGCACAAATTACAAATACATTTCAGGAAATAAAGGTAGCTAATGCAGCCAACAAGCCCACCACGGCACCAGTCGAGAGTGAAGAGGCCTCAAGTGCTAGAAGGTTTTCTGTGACAGCTATTACATGCTCTTCAAGAGTAGGAGAAGCCACTGTGGGGTAGGACACTGCAATGAACCTCAGTACACAGCAGGGAGAACAACTCTCACTTGAATAAGACACAAATAAAAATGTAAATAATTCTTTAAAATTCGGTTTAAATATATTAATTGGTTTTTTGATGTTTATTATGGAAAGAGCCTGTTTTCTCCAACATGTATCTTCACTTAAATGCCTCATTATAACACTTGAAAAATGTATGTTTACGTTTATGTGTTTTTCTTATTTACCTTAATTTGTTTTTTGTTATATCAGTCCTGCATGCACGTTCCTCACCATCTCCTGTTAATCCTGTCCTTGGAGTTGCAGTTGGTGTTGTTGATTTCATTGTCATCATCATCATCATCATCATCATCATAAGCATCATCATCATCAACCACCCATCACCCGATCTCCTCTTGCTAGCTAGTCATACAATGTACCATGTCCGAACATATAGGAATTGTGTGAGCTGCCTAGGTAATGGCCCACCAGATCTGTAATTATGCAGTTGGCATTTCACGCTACCTGTATGTTTAGGGACTGGTGATTTTTCCTGTTTCCTTATAATAAAAACACTCCCATTGGCGGGGGTGGGGTAGATATCGGGATGCAGGTGCCATCAACATTAAGAAAATGTGGTTATTATTTGGGAAGCATCTGAGTCCTTCCCAAGAAATCAGTTCAAACTCCTGTTAGGTCCAGCACAAACATTCAATAAATAAACCTAGGCTCAACCACTGGCAACTACAGCACAGAGCAGACAGGCATAAATTAATGAAAATTGTGTAAAGTATTTAGCAGAACTTGGGGCCACATGTACAAAACGTAGGAATTGCGATTTCCTAATTGCGATTTTTACTGAATCCCAGTTAGGAAATCGTAATTCTTTATGGAAGTAAAGCAAAGTAGATTTTATTGTCTGATTAATAAAAATCATTACAATATTTATAGATACAATATTTACAGTACTTCAAAAGACAATACATTGATCACAAACAAAATCAGACCATAATAAAAGTGAAATATTTAGCTATGGCCATATCTCGTCCAGAAAAGGAGAAATTAGCAAATTCCTCAAGTCTGTAGAGATTGACTTCCAGAACGTTGTCAATCATTGTTCAGGATTTAGTACAAATTAACGCTAAGGTGCTTCAGTTGTTGTAGTCCACTCAAGAACATTTAACGCAAAGGGCCTAGAATCAACTCAATATAGACAGTGTTAGCTAAAAAGTCAAAAGTTCATGAATTAAAACAAGATGACTCTAAGGGGCCCATTACGATGTCGGGCGGAAGCACTACCGCCGTGCTGTCGGAGGCAAAAACCGCTAGTTACCGTCCGCCAGCAACGGCCCACACGCCTGCAAAATTAGGATGTGAAAAGTCAGGCAAACACCGCCCGTAAGCCTGCGACGCCGCCCGCCATCAAAGTGCGCCCGTCTACGTAGCGGCGCGAGCCAATGGAGACACACCGTCCGACGAAATGACGTACCGCCCGGCGTACAAATTACGATGCCACAACCAAACAGCCTCACCGGCAAAGAGACACCGCACGAGACAACAAGGCGGAAACCCGACTGTCCAGTACGGAGACTAAAAAGGCGGCCCACCCAGAGATGAATCCTGCACTCCAGGCCATCCCCATGCTCCACCTGATGCACCACCTAGGAGTGAACGCGCCACAACGACGCAGGTAGGCAGACACACAACAAGGGCACGCAAACACTGTACACAATGCAAGGGCGGAAAAACTGTACATGGCCCCCCCAGAAACCCCTGTGTGGACAGGACACATCCACCACTGTACCCACACATGTCCCACCTGTCAAAACGAAACAACTCGCAACATCCTGGGCACCCACTACCTGGGACCAGGAAGTGACGTCCCCATCACGGCACCGCAGCGCAGCGGCGATGACGCAGGTACACATGCGCACAACACAGAGGCCAACGACAGCGCCATGCATGGGCTGCACACAAACACCACAGGCTCACAACTACACACCCCACACCCCAGCCCCACCCTGAAGGCACATGTCACATGGCCTTCCTGCATCAGTCATGTCCCCAACCGACAACTCACAGTTGTCAACCTGATGTCACACAAGTGTCCCGAACAGGGGAGTAATGTGATGGCAAAATAGGGCACACCCTTGTGTGCAAAGCATGGAGAAGCACACGGCGGCTGCTACATAACAGCGCAGAATATGGACATTGTCCGCAAAAGGCACGCCAGTCACATCCAAAAATACCTATACCATCCTGCTCGCAATATCAAGCTATGCAATGTACAAATTAGAAAAACCCTGCTGCCTGAGAACAGGTGTTCCCAATCACTACACCCACACATAAGCCTCAATGTACAGCGGCAACGGAGTGTCCCGCCCACACACGGGAGAGCAGATAGCACTGAATGGCCTTCCATTCCTACTCTGAAATCACATTGCAACAAATTATGCAGGAGAATGGAGCCATTGTACCAACAAGAAGCCAAACATAGCCATGCAGAGGAAAACTTCCACTGGCAGATAGCGCCTAACATGAAAGAAAGATAATAACACAAAATACAATTATACCACTCCTCCATGTGGGCCAAATGCAAGTAATCTTGAAAGAGTCAGACACCACTGGCCTTGACCATTCATTGAAGCATGTGGGATGAGGGCCTGTGTCCTCCGCCGAAGCTATACCCCAAGTCCTGCCGCCGTACATCCATTCCAGAATTCCCAGCATCGTCGGAGGTTGCACTCTGCTGACTGCTCAGGCAGCCGGAGCTCGCCATCACATCACCCTGTAGCAAAATGGCTGTTGCACCACTGCTTCTCAACTACGCCAGACAGATCAAGCTGTACAGTGACAGCTTGCTACACATAGTGGGCTGTTCAAATCTGGCTATGCTGAATGTAAGTTACCGAGTAACTTACCGCATTGCAATGTTCAGCTGCGTCATCCCCGTGTTCTACTGTCGGAGGTGTCCGTTCCACTGTCCTGTGGATTTATGTCTCTCCAACCCGGCATGTCCAAAGTCGGACTTGGTACACTTGTTTGCACCCCTGGACACCCACGACAGGATCTGTTCAGTGTATGGGGGCATGGCGTATGTGGCAGCAATCGGGGACACACTGCAATGGGACCAGTGTGCCTCCACACAACGTCTTCTGGATCACAGTTTCATTGAATGTCATCCAACATGTCCCATCAGGCTTCTACAAGGGACAACGTACGCCGAACACGTTGCTACCCACCATCCGCTTCATTGGATGTCATCCATGTTTACCATCAATGGGATGGATGCCCTGCTGGAAGGTATCGCATACATGACAACTTGTCAATTCATGGGTCCCCGACTCAATACCCCCAATTGAACATTGATGTTCAACACCGTACCTATGCTTGGCTTTCGCACGGAGTGGGCAGTTAGCTGTACAACAACTATACCATACAATCTGCAACTAACACCTTACCATCAACTCCACTGCAATGACATCTGACATTTCGGGACATGCACTCTGTTCCTCACCATATCCCGTGTCTCTGCATGAACAGGGGGGGGCAGAGGTATGGGACTTGTGTACAGTAACCACATGGCCAATACTGCACGAACAACTATGCCATAATATGTATTCTGCGCACCTGGACATATGCACCTGTCAGTGCACACTTATCTGTTTGCTGTATTACGTGAGAACTGTCACCTCACCTTTGTCTGTACTTCCGTGCCAGGACTTTTGTATGGACATCAAATGCAACCCCCTACAACATGGCCCTAGTTATTGTGTCATGTTCAGTAGCCACCACATTGCAACAACTAGTGAGACGCTGCTGCATGCATGTAGGCTCATGCTTTGATGTCACCTCTGACGCAGGTGTGTCGGAGTTACTATTGTAGTAATCCTGTACCATGGAACTGAGATGTACTGTGCCTATGATGTCAAGCTGTCTGGTAGGCAAAATGAATACTGTCTGTGTCAAAGTCTAGAGCTCTTCAGTAATTAGCAAATGTACTTTAGCATAGCAAGGGCAAGGCAGTTGTAACTCTGAAGCCTTCATTCCACAGTCAACAACTAATCACATCTACCGTACCCCCTTTTGTATGTGTAATCATGCTAAGTATATCCTCCACATGCATTTTGCTGCCAGTAGTGTCCACTATACTGCATCACAGAGGAAGTAAGTCCAAATACATGCCTTGAAGCAAATATGTGACTCTGTAGAATTATTTTTCAAAGACAAGTACGAATGAGAGAGGATGAGAGTGTGTGAAGTACACGAGAGTCGTGAGATGACCATGTAGTCTAGTGTCATTGGATGTCAATGCATATGAGTTGCCACCACAGTGGACCTAGTGAAATACTACAGGTCGTGGGCCTTGACTTGTCAGACTCTGACGTGGCCCAACAGATCATCACATTAACACTGACGGCCTGGCCACTACAAAGCACAGTCCTACATATGTGTGTAATTACCTTCACAGTCTGACATCACACTCATCAAGCAAAAGTAGGAGCCACGCAAAAGCATGCTACAGCTATGCATGACAAAACACACACACGATATCAGTGTGGGTGGGCAGGACTGCACAGTGAGTACGAACTGCAGAAATTCACATACATGCTCAATTAAACAAGGCACAATCTTGACAGTCACACACCCTGCAGAAACACAATGTCCAAAACATATCAAGTAGGCGTCATCCTGAACTGCAAGGACACACCCACACACTGCACACTGTGCAACATACAATACACACATGTGATCACATTCACAGACCTGTACACGGATACAAACACCCACCATGGGCCTGGGTAACACGTGTGTAGTCGACATTGCCAGAGCACACACACACACACCAACTCTACCGCAAAGTCACACCCTTCACACCACACACACCTACACCTCCCAAATGCACACATTGAAAGTAAGCCATGTGCCCAGGCTCAATGTTCATCACAAGATTAACATACACCTACACTGCTGGCCACACAGAAAGTAAGCTCACACATACCCGCATACTCTGCACATGCTACCTGTCATCCTGTGGCTAGACTCACACCCTGTGCTTTGCTTGCACGCAAACATGACACGTATACATTTTCCCATATATACCACCAAATACATGCAGACAATCCGTGTCACAAAAATACTTCTTCATCACACACACAAGTAGCAGAGTCTGAAAGAAGTGAAGTCCCTGCCACGTGTAAAACACATTGGAATGTGAGACCAGACATTGCAATTGTTGAGGTACCATACACGGCATGTGCCTCACTTAACTATGCACACACAGCAACAACTGCAATCAGCAACTACACAGACACAACCGACTACAGGAACAACAGCATCCAGTTACAGATTACATAGACAGGCGGCAATATTGATCAACACCAGGGACAGTGGCCAGTCCGATGTGCAGAGTAGTGACACGAAAAGCTGCGTATGCAATGTGTGTGAGTGTACCCTGCCATGGCCAGCAACACTGCCATGGCAGTCACATTAGCCATTACAGCCACCACTGTGTCACAGGTAGTTGTGTGAGGGTGCCTACCATTCAAACAGGATGCCAGTCCGACTCGGTGCTGTCTGTGTGCTACGGGACAGTTGGAGGTCCGCCCCTGAGAGAGAAGCACAACTGTGGAAAACACACATGTGGCATGTGAAGCGGGAGGGCTGCTTGGCCCAGGTGGGTGGGTGGCACGTTTAGGTGCACTCATGCAGTGTTGAAACAGACTGTGTGGGGAGGATTCCGGAGGGGTAGATTTCCACTGTGTTGGGTATTTGGAAAGCCTACCTGTCTGGGGGTGAATGTGAACTCGTGTGGGCACAACAGGCGGCCACACGATCACCGCTGCATCAGGTGTAGACGTTAGCCCTCCCTCTGGGGACATGCTGGATACTGCTGTGCGTCTGCCAGGCCCTTGCCAAGGCACTCACATCCCCTGTCCTCCAGGTGTACCCCCTACATTGTCCACCTGCACAGGCTACCCAGGGCACGGGATGGCAGTGGAGCTTGGTGGGTGGGAGGTCATGGCGCCCTTCTCCTGGTCACATCTCGCAGGCAACACATTCTCAGTGTGCAGCATGGCACAAGTCCTAAATAAGAAGTGGGGGGACGCAGACGTCATGACAGGAAGTGACGTCACGAAAGGTGGCTTGCACCATCAGACTTATTGCCTCCCTTCGCCCACCCCTTACATGCGATTGCAACAGAGAAGCCAGCGCGTGCACCAGCAGCTACGATTTTGCCCCAGAGAGGCCAAAGAGTGAATGTGTGGCTCCATTTGCTCCAGTCATCAAGCTCGCGGGAAAATAAGTGGGGGGACGCCGTCCACCCGCGTGGTACCCCGACTCGAGACCTGGACAACAGTGACAATGCATGACAGCCTCCGGATTCCGGATACACCACATGCAACACACAGAGGCTGTAGCTGCCCTAGCGGGCCAGGCCGCAAACACAATCCCAGACGAAAGGTAGACCCACCCCAGCGCGCATAGTCATTACAACCGCTGCCATTGACATGGAACCCATGTGGTGAGACATGGGCCTCAGGGTGACGGGCCTCCGAGCCATCCCCCGCCAACGAGTGTCATGCAACTCACACATATCGCAAAGCCAATAGGACAGTTTGCCTGCACACCAGGGCTCGAGTCGGGGTACCACGCGGGTGGACGGCATCCCCCCACTTATTTTACCGCCAGCCCGATAACTGGAGCAAATGGACCCACACATTCACTCTTTGGCCTCTCTGGGGCGAGATCGGAGCTGCTTGTGCACGCGCTGGCTTCTCTGTTGCAATCGCATGTAAGGGGTGGGCGAAAGGAGGCAATAAGTCTGATGGTGCAAGCCACCTTTCGTGACGTCACTTCCTGTCATGACGTCTGCGTCCCCCCAATTCTTTTTTAGGACTCGTGCCCTGCTGTTGTCAGATGTGCCACTGTCCTGGGGGGTGGAGAAAGGGTCAGGAATGTCAGCCTGAGATTTGCCCAGTTGAAGGCCCACCTTGACTGGGGAGGACAACCATTGGACAGTCTGGTGTAGCCCACCCACGCGTACATGTGGGCCCTCCATGAACTATGTCACCTGCGGCAAAGTGATGTCATGGGCAATGACGTTATTGAGGAGAGCTGTCTGCCCCACGCAGAGATGCCGCACAAGATCAACAGACCCAGCACTGAGGGCAGCAGGGGTCACATGTGCAGGGGCAGCTGTGCCTGGTGTGAAGGACACTCTATCCTTCATCCTTGTGCCGACACGTGTTGCACCAGTGGAAGTAGATGGGAGGGCGGGCGGTGGCTTCCGCATGGCTGAAGAGGAGCCAGAGTCCACGTCCCCTGTGCTAGCAAACATGGATGCATCACCTCTGTCCTCAGATGACGCCGAAATTGCCGTCTCGGCCTGTGATTCATCAAGCACACGTCTGGCCCCTCCGAGGCGCTGGTCACATCTGTCTCACTCAGCACCTGTGCAGCTGCTACATCCGATGCCACACCACTGTTGACCATCCCCTGTCCCTCAGCACCCACGGGAGATGCCACACGAGAGAGAGCGAGGTGGCCTCTCTCATCTGGCATCAATTAAACAGACATGTGCAAGGGAAGCAGCACAGAACACTCCCAAATCCACATGTTGCACGATACCTGTGCAATTGCATACAGCCAACACGTAATGGCTGGTGTACAGAAAATGAAGCCGCTAATAAGTGGCACATGTGTTGTGCACATAGCACTACACCCGGCCTGTGTCACCCTGCAACCATAGCCACAAATCGCTGTGTGCACACCCACTGTCCTGATGGTGGCAAGGATGACCACTACGTAATTAGGCCAAAGACATACCTGCATGGAGCAGAATGGGAAACCACTCACAAAGACTGCAACATGACAGGCCACAATGGCCATGAGCCCATGCCATCCACCTGTCGTTCACACGAGCACAACTGCTGTTGCACAGTGTGACGGATGAGTAAGTACCAGAAATATGAGGTGAGGCATCGCACACATATGACCGAACGAAATCAGAGTAGGCACAGTGCCTCAAACATACATGTGAATTGCCACTCCAGCCTACTACAGGTTGTTCCTGAGGGCTTCGACTCTGAGTGCATTGACAATGCAGAGTGCTCAAATTACGTCTTGACCCTCAGGAATCGCATATGCATGTCAGATGCACACAGCACAGAGTACACTTACAACCCACTGCATCACACAACAAACATCACATTACCCAGATTATGTGTAGGCTGTGGACACATGCTGCATCTCACAGCAAAAGACACCATCCCACAATACTGTACACTTGCTTGCTGCTGATGCCCCTACAAACGTGCATCCGGCACAGGCTGTGTGACTGTCAAGATGCAGACCATTAGTGGTGAAATGCAGCGCCGTGCTGACCTGACAATACGAGGGGCATCCCCGATTCGTTATCGCCACGTAGTAGCTCATCCGGCAGATGACGTCACACCCTTTGTGGAATTGGCTGCACTGTCGGTCACACATACACAGAGGCCTCAACTTGGATGCAATGGCTCATCACAAGGCCTTGGGATGGAGGACTTCCAACTGCAGGGATGGTACACAAGAGGGTTGGAATATCACTCATACACTTCTCATCATCACCCACATCCACCAATCACAGTGGCATGATGCTGACCCATCCCAAATACTCAGAGACGTGTAACAGAGCCATGAAGTAATCGGACATGGCCTAACAGCATGTGTACACCACACGTGAATGCATGCTGCTGGGAGTGTGTACACAGTACCTGTCCATCCAATTCACATGCAGGTTGCCAGCACATTGAGCAAAGTGTAGTCTGCCCACATCTACTGTCCATTGTCAGGTGGACCAACACATAGATCACAAGGCAACACATCTTTGTGGGTGGACTCACTGTGTCCAACACTGTGCAGCCCTCAACGTACTCGCCCTGTGAATGGCTCACCCCGCAATGGAGGTCACATTCAGTGCCACTATCTCTCACACACATCCCTATCACAAGGCCTGGAGTGTCCAATCGACAGGGCTGAGTTTGCGCATTTCAGGAGAGTCCTGAACAAAAGACACATGTAACCCACTGTACAGTCAGTGTTGTCTCCTCTAGGATTGGCCGGTCAATGTGCAGCCCAGGTCTGCTGAGACTGAGAAGGCCAGCGGGGACCCAGCCAGCCATTCACACAAGCAATAACTGCCCTGAGTCCTGCATTGCCAAGTGGCTGCGTCACTGGATGTCTGACATGAAAATGCCATGTACCACCACTCGGGAGGGACATGCATGGGAAAGCGCCAGAGAGACTACATATCCCTTCCACCTGTAGTTAGCATGGTAAGCAGTGCATGTTGGAACCCCACAGGCTCAGACTCATAGTGCTGCGGATCAACAACATGTGTGTCCCCCACATGCACTCCCACACACACTGTAGTTGTCTTACACACACAACTTTTGCAAGAAATAGCCTTGGGCAGTGTGCGTGGAGCTCGGAATCCAGGATCTCCAGCTCCTCGCTGGTGAGTGGACCTGGACATATCTTCAGAGTCGTCGACATGAAGGTGGACAGGTGGCAGCAACAGCAGGTGTTGTTGAGGGATGCCAGGCAGCAGTCCCTGGAAGCTGTGGTAATGCCGGTCTCTCTCCCACACTCATATAGCCCCCTGGGGCTGTTTCAGTGTGTCCAAGCTGCTGCAATTGGTGTACCATGTCTGCCTACTTCAAATGCACACAATGGCCTGCTCCGAGCTGTCCCGGTATGCTTACCTCTATAGTCGAACACGCAGGATGCAACCGCGAGGGCCATTGGAGTTGGCCTCAAGGGCCTGGTCCATAGCGGGTACACTCCGCTGGTGCCATGTGGAATCCACAGTTGAATGTGCGCCATGCATTTGCACGTGTGGCCATGATTTGTGTGTGGGAGCATGTCCACACTAGACAGGGCCACTTCATGCTGTGTGCATAAGCATTGACGGCCAGTGCTCAATGAGTTGACGGACATGTCCGCGTGATGGTCAAGGTGTACCCATGTTGTTCTGGGTCCACAGTCCGACAGACACATGCCATTCACATGGCAGTGTGGGGTAGGATAGTAGTCCAAGTGAATGCAGTAGATGGCCACCGTGGCTGGCTGTCTCACTGGTGTTTGGAGCGTGCAAAGTCATCTCTGGACACCTGTTTCCTCTTCGGACGACCCCTTCCACGTTTGAGAGGGGGGGTTGTGTTTGTGGGCTGCTGGTAATGGCTGAGGATTGCCCACTCGCTGTGGACGCAGGGGAACTGGATGTTGCACGGACCTGCGCCCCAGCAGGTGGTGGCGGAGGTGGTGTGGTTGGCCTTGATTGGGCCCTCACCGCCACCACTAGCTGGCCCATGAGGTCGACAAGTTTGCCCATACGGGTCACGAATTGGCCCATATGGGCGTCCATGGACCTCAACACCCCAAGGACTTCCCGCGTAGCAGCAGCTGACCGGGCCCATTGTCCCTGGGCCTCTTCATAGGCCCCAAGGACTCTGGCGATTTGCGGCAGGGCTTGGCTCCCAGGCTCTGATGGCGTTGGCCTGACCCTGCTCCTCCCACCTGAACTGCTGCCACCAACCTGCCCACTCGCCACAGTGGTCACCCAGGGCCTCGTTGTGGCTCCCAGGGTCGATGTCGACGTGCGTGCAACCCCTTGCGCAGGGTGAGTGGTCAGGGAGGCCGTGGTGGTGGTGGTTGCGGCGGTGGCAGCAGGGGCCTGGGACTGGTCACCAGCCCTGAGAGATGGGTTGGTGGGTAGGAGGGGTCCTGGGGAGCGGTTGCGCCCTGCCACACCAGATGTGCCTGGTCGAGAGTCCTCGTCCGAAGAGGTGTCCAGGTCTTCCACATCCGTGAGTCCGGGTGGAGGGCTTGTGGACTGGCTGTGATGGCTGCTGTCTCCCTCTCCAGCATCATGCTGTTCGTCACCTGTGAGGCGGAGAGGAAAGGTTATTGTGTTGCACCTTGCAAGCTTTGTGTTAGATGTCTGACATTCACAGTTTGTGCACAGTTGTGCACTGATTTCACAGATGCGTGTGTATGGCTCTACAATGTGTGTGCGTGATCAAGGCAATGGAATAGTGTGATGGGTGCATATGGCATGGGACGGATTTGGAATGCCAATCGGTGTGTGTTGCAGTACCCCTACATTTTGTGGCTTTGGCGGAAACGGGGTACAGCCCCATGGATGCTTTTGAGATGAAATATGTTTTTGGGGTTCGAATGAAACGTTTAGAAATGCAGATGGCAAAAGGGGTACAGCCCCATCAACGCTTTTGAGTTGAAATATGGTTTTGTGGTACATACTGTGACATATGGGTGCAGAAGGGGACATGTGTTTTGGCCACACGACACTGCAGAGTCACAGGTGTGTGTATGTCTGACATACCCAGCATATCTGCTCACTGTTATCATTTGGGGACATTACACTGCAAGCATTGTAGTGAGTGAGTAATGGTTGTGTGCCACACAACGTATTGCAGATGGGAGAATTCCTTGCTGTGCGTGCTACCCTCAGCCATGTGCAGCAATGCAGTGCTCTTGGGGTGTTGACTATATTAGGTATGTTGTAAATCACAGTGTGACGTGCGCTTCAGACACTGCAGACACATTTTTTGTCATCGGCAGGAATCTTTGCTGAACTACTGTGTATGGGACAACTGTTTAGATGATATACCTTTCATGACACTGGGGCTGTAAGATGGGATGGATGAGATTTTGAATGTGCATTGTGTAGCTGTGTGGTTCATGGGTCCAGTGGTGTATGTGACATTACTGGGGTTCCACTTTGTTACATTGAGACAAGATAGACTTACATGGGTGATGTTGTACAATGTCAACGGAACAAGCAGACACGACTACATGGACAAGACTTCTATGGTGTTGCTGATGTGTGTGATGACTGGCACAGTGCACGCCATGTGGGTCAGTACTCCAGTGAGACTTGTGCATGCAGACGTGACTCCTTACGTGTTAGTGTATTTGAGATGGCTCATGTGGGCTATGACTCTGTAATTCATGTCCGTGTGCACATTAGTCACATGATTATGACAGGGAGCAGTGCTACCTGTTCCTCTGCTACGTGACATGTCCCAAATGTTAGTCGTAGTACAGTCCTCATGCCTACAGACACCCCGCCCTGTACAGTAGTCTACCTACTTGTTGGTTTGAAGGGAGCAATGCAATGGCTACCACATGGTTATGAGAGGGAGGGATGCTCCATCTTGCTGGTCTGTGGGAGTGGCGGCCGTGTTGTGAGTTGTGGTGGTGGCTTACCTCCCACAGACACCCCTCCATGTAGTGAAACATATCTACCTGTCGGGTGAAGGTGTGCCCTGCAATGGCTGACACATGGGTGTGGGGAGTGCTCCATCTTGCTGCGCTGTAGGACTAGGGGCCTGGTGGGGGTTGTACTTCTGCAGTCCCCCCTCCGATACACGGACTTTGTGGTAAGGCTACTTACCTGTTACTTGTTGGTTAGTGCAGCTATGGCTGACACATGAGTGTGGGTGTGGGGAGTGCTCCTTCCGGCGCATCTGGGGTACAAGGGGACCTGGTGGGAGTTGTGGTGCTGGCTGACTGTACACATGCCCCCATGGTTTTGTTTGTTGGTACCTTTGGGCTGAGTGTGTGGGAGTGTCTGTTGCATGTGTGAGAGATGTCTTGTGTATTGTGTACTGGACATGGGGGTGTTTGGCCCTCGGAGCTATGGCATTCTGGTAGTGCATGACAGTACATAGCGGTGTGCTGGTATACATTTGTTTGTACTTACCAGCCTCCACTCCCCTGGTATTCCGGTGAGACTCTCCGGATGTAGGATGCCTCGCACCTTCTCCTCCCACGCCTTGAAGGTCTTGAATAGCGTGGGATTTCCGCCGCCAGTCCTGTCAGCCAGCTCACGATTCTTGGCCTCCTTCTTCCTGACCACGCTTTTCAGGTCGTGCCACCTCTTTGTGATTTCACCCCGGTTGCGTGGCACGTTCCCAACTGCATTCACCTGGTCTACGATCCTGCTCCACATTCTGTTTCTGGTGGCTACTGGTGTCTGTTGGACCCGGTTCCCATAGATTTGTGGGTGCACCTTGATGATCTCGTCGACCATGACCGTCAACTCAGTGGCAGTGTACTTTGGCATTCTTTGTGTTGCCATGGTGTTTGGTTTGGTATTTGTGGTGCTGGTGTGGTGGGTGTGTGGTGGGTAGTGTGTGATGTGCAGGGGGTTCGTGGTGCCGTTGTTTCAGTGGTGATGGTGGTGGTGGTGTTGGTGATGGGTGTGATGTGTGCGTGCATGTGGTGTGCTGCTTTCCTTTGTGGCTCTCTGGGTTCTCTGCTGTCGTCTTCACTTTGTAGTAGTGCAAGGGATTGTGGTCTGTGAAGGGGCTGCTTTTGTACTGACCTATGTGGGTGTGTCATGATGGGCTGTCGTTTTCAGGTGTGTTGTGTCTGGTGTCCTGGGATTTGTAGTTTTTTATTTTTGCCAGGGGGGATGTGTCTTTGGGATGTGTTCTGTGTTTGGGTATTTTGGCGAAGTTTGCTGTGTGGACTTGTTGGCCATGTTATATGTATTTCTTTGTTCCGCAAATGATTTCTGTGCATGGACGTGGCCGCCAGGCCTTCCGCCGAGTCAGTTATTCATCGCTGTTGTTAACCGTGGCGGGCGGGGAATATGTGGATTTTCCGCGCTCATGTCGGGGAGATCATAATTTCACGGTCGTTGTCTCGATCGTCAGAGCGGGCGGTTTTGGGTTTTCGGGCGGGATTGCGTCCGTGGCGGACAGATGATCTTCTACTCTGACATGGACGGGCGGAATTTTGTGTGTTTTTACCGCCGCGGGCGGAGGTTGCTTCGCGACTTCATAATTGCTCGGTCGGTATTCCCATGGTGCAGGCGGACGGTTTTCTCAGGCTATAGTAGATGGCGGATTTTTTTACGCCGGTTATCGTAATGGGCCCCCTAAGCAACTTAATTTTTCAGAGCATTCAGGACATTAAATCTTAATGTAAGAAAACTTACAAATATTAGATAGGTCGATTTGCAACCCATTGGGAATCGCTATCTCATTAATATTAATAAGGCAGGTCGCAGTTTGCAACCAATTAGGAATACTAGCCATCACAGGGATGGTGGTCTGCCAGGGTCAGCAGACCACCATGTCTGTGACTGCTTTTAAATAAAGCAATCTTTTTTTTTTAAATGCAGCCCATTTTCCTTACAGGAACATGAGATGTGTTTAAAAAGAAACCAATGTAACTTTGATTTTTCTTTTTAAATAATAGACAGTGGTGCGTGGGACTGGAATTCAATCGCAAGACATTAATACATCCCATTCAGATTCGGTTTTTGGAAGTGACGCCGAAAAGCCACCCCTTCCAAATACCAACTTGCAAACACAAATTGCAATTTAGTAACATGTTACAGAATTGCAATTTGTGGTTTGAACATGTGTAAAATAATTTTTGCGGTCCAACTGAAAAAATGCTTTGTACATATGGCGCAAAATCATTAAAAGTCAAAGCACCACACAATAAAGATCCTAAAACCAATTTCTAAAAATAGAGAAACATTTAATAAGAGAAATGACACTAATACAACTAAAATCCATTAAGGGGAACATCACATGTTAATTTTTAAAGATGTAGGCCAAAAAGCACCAAGAAAAAGGTAAAGTGCCTATTAGATGGTACTGTTTGCTTTTGACCAATAGCTTGGCACGAATTCAGGCTGACCACAATGAAAGTTGAAAGGCTGCAGATTGTATCCGGTGAAGTCCTCTCAAAGTCAGATTGCCAATTCATGAGGTCCCACTGAAGAGGATGGTTTTATTAGGAAAAGCTCCCAGCGGCAACATTCTAATTTCATTGCGACTAAGGTCCTTGTTGCGACAAGGTTTCTACCTTCAGACTTTGTCTTTTATGGAGCTCAAAATACTCCAGTGGCAAATCATGGAGATGTACATTACACAGTCCTCCTCAAATCAGTCCCCTTTTCCACAAGGTCTCTGATGCTCTGGAGGTCTTGGAAGTCCAAAAAGCCCCAAATATTCAGATTTTCTGGAGCAGATCCTCCTGGACTCTTCTAAGGCTCCCAAGACCTCAGTGGCTACACGTAGAGCCCAAGACTCACTCTAGCAAAGTCCAGTTCAGATCAAGTTGCTGATTGTCAGCTGGGTACTGCTGAAAAATGTGTCTTAGAGCTTGTTGTGTCTCTGAAGCCACATAGGAGAACATATAGCTGACCCTTAGAGTCCAGATGAGTTCTGATGAGCTTTCAGTTAAGTGCCACTTTTGTAAGATTCACTAGCCAGTTAGTGGCAATACTCCTGACACTCACTAAGCAATGAGAAAAAAGTTTCCAGTGGCAACCCTTCCCACTTTTGCAACATGTCATGTTTGCCTTACTGCAAACTAGCTCAGATTGCACTATTCTGAGGCACATCCAATATGGCAGCACCTGTCTGTCCTTAGAGGCTGTTGGTGTGCCAGCCAAGAAATGAAGATTCCCCTTCTCCTCAGCTACACCAAAATGGTTCTGGAACAGGCTCACCCTCCCACAGGGCCGGCGCCAAGCTGGCTACAGATGCCCCAGGGAGCAAAGGCTTTTCTTCCCCACGTTTTCCTTTACACTTAACTACAAATGGCCCGGCCTCTCCCTGTTCCCCTTCAATTTATTAAAGTTCCTAAATCCTCCCTAGCTGCCCTTCCTGAGCTGAGAAGAATCACATAACTCACACCCAGGTCATCCTGCCAAAAAGGGCTAAGCCATTGTTTCTGCTCTGTGAGCAGTTTTCACAAATAATTAAGGGGAAACACAGCAGTGCCCAGCTGCTGGCAGGCTAATGCTAATTAGCTCACTGGAGGTTCAGGCAGACAATGTGCAAGCTTTTAAAAGTTACTTAAACTTACTTATTCACTAAAAATCGAACTTCACAAGTGAGTTGAATTTTTAATTTCAATCAAAATAAAGCTTGAAGCATTGTGGTAGGTTGTTCCAAATCAAAGGCAGCATATTTATTTTTCTACCTGAACTTTACTTTTTCTCATAGAAACAATTACAGCTTTGTACAGTGAAAAATACCTTTTGGGGGCTAGTCTTTGTAGATACATGCGAACACTAAATCCTTGTATGTACCACTTATTCTAATAATAGGACTCCTAACTTGTGGGTGGCAAGACCTTCTTAGGGGTGTCTTATTTAATATTTTAATCCATTTAAATGTAGGGTTAATTTCCATTAAAACAGGTTTACCTTCAGGCTTAAAAGCTGCAGTTGTCAGGCTACACAGGTAGGCGTGCAACCATTTTTTCTTTGTCAGCCTAATGGACAAAGAAAACATGGCTGCTGGCCAACATGTGCTGCAGTCCACAGGTGATGTTTAACTTTTCCATGTCACTGGTCTATTTTCCCGGACTCTTTGCTAGGGCCTTGCTGATAAGTTAAAAAATCTGTTTAGGAGTTTGGCAATTCTACTATGTGTTAGGGGTCTGAGCATATGCACTGATGCCTGGACAGCAGTGGTCCAGTGTGGAGGGTCAAAAACCAGCAGCACGGGGGCATGGCCAGCCATCATGGCCGTGTGGACATGATCCACCAAGGCTATGCTGTATTCCTGGCTAATTCGGGGAGTCTGGCATCTGCTCCCCGGCATGTGGGGGTAGTGAGAACACCGGGGAAGCAGCAGGGGCTAACTTTTCATTTCAGCGGTGGTTGGAGGACTGACTTCGCCTGCAACAACTTGCTGTGGTGGCAAGCCGCATAGCAGCCATAGGCGCCGCATCACAGCCCCATCTCACTTACAGTAAAAGCCGGCGGGTCTGGGCATGAGGCGATGGCCCTGTGAGCCCTACAACACACTGCAACGGTGAGGAATGCATAATTGGGTGTGACAGCACCGGTGACTGGCATTTTTCCCATTTCCTGATCTCAACATTGCTGCCAAAATCGACTCTGGGCCTTAGAGACACCCTTAAACAACGGCACCAAATGAGAAACCGGATCAGAATTAGAAGAGGGGGCTAACGGCACTGATCTACTGCGTGCATTTTCTAAATGGAGAGCAGCAACATTTATGCTCCTACTTGCCCCCTGCTCTGAGGCCCTCTGTGTATCACTGCAATACTGACCGGCCCACTCTACCACATCGCAGCCCTATAGCTCTTCACCGGAGTGACCAGTCCTTCTGTGGACTCTTGGCCAGGGGCACGGCGTGGTGGCAAAACGAGCTCGTCCCTATTGAGGTACAGAGGGCCCCTTCCTGTTCTTCGGGGAGCTCATTCAGAACACTCAACAGTCATTAGAGACAGTGTCAGCATTTATTACTTATGGGGCCCAAATTACACTGATGTCTGCCATGGAAAGCATGTTTGCTAGTGACTCCCGCACACCTTGTCAACCCTTGGCTTTGGGGGAGAGGTGTCGACCGGAGCTCTCCGACACTGCAACTGGAAGGTCAATCCTTGGCGCTTGGCCTCTGGTGTTCCTTATTCTGCACTTTCCTGCAGCCTATGTGCCTCTGAAAAAAGGTCAGTCTAATAGTATATCAATTTATTTTGGCCCAACTGAAGCACGGGACTCCTGCCCCAATGCCACTAATGGTGAGACGAAAGAAGATCTCCTTTTATCCCTCCAGTATTTGAAGAAAGAACTTAGGGGCCTATTAGGATGGCGGACGGACCTGGGTCTGCCCGCCATCCTAGTGGGAACGGGACCGGCCGCCTGCCATGCGGCGGTCCCGCACCCCTGATTAGGATGCGACCGCCAGCCTGGCGGTCGCATTCCGCAGCTTAACATTGCGGCGGTTGCTGCTTACAGCAGCACCCACCGCAATGTCAAATTGCCATGTTGTGCATTTCTATGCACAACGTGTCAGGCACCATGGAAATGGAGGGGGGTACCATGGGTACCCTCCAAGTGCACCCCCCACCCCCCGGGGGCCCGCAACGGGCCCCCAAAGCAAATCCCCGCCAGCCCGCCATGGAAAGGCATTACACCGCACACATCCTAATATGGATGGCGGTGCCTGCTAGGCACCGCCACCATATTAGTGGCCCAAGTCCACCCCGCCGGCAATCGGAATGATTGCCGACCGGCGGAAAAGCGGCGGACGCGATACCCCCGCCATTATAATATGGCGGGGGTATTGCTCGTTACGATGGCGTAACTGTCGCCACCGCCGGCTCGGCTGTGGCGATCGTTACGCCATCGTAATGACCCCCTTATTCAGGAACTGAAGGCAGATCTCTCTTCCTCCTTTGAATCCTTCAAATCTGATGTGAATGCCAGACTCACTTCCCAGCAACAAGATGTAGACTGGGTGGATACCTGAACCTTGGATCTTGACACAAAATGACAAGGACTAGAACACAGTGTTGGCCGGATGGAAGATTCAGTGCAACTACTACGGACCCAATTGCAAGTGACCATTTTTAAGTGTGAAGATTTGAAAAATCACTCCCGGTGAGACAATATCAGGATACACAACTTGTACAAAGGAGTTGAAGGCCCGGATCTGGAGGCCTTTGTGTTGGGCACGTTCTCTGAGCTCCTGGGGAAGAACCATGGGTAAGTGGACATTAGATCAACTTTTTAATGTTGACATACATTAATATTGAGTTTAGTGTATCAACAGTACTAAATATAGATGTACTGTATATCAATGTTAAAAATATCGTTTTTTAGTATCGAAGTTTGAAATGTCGACTGTTAAAATATCGTTATGTTAAAATATCGTTATAGTATTTTTTATTATGTTTAATGTTTGTTTTTGGTATAATATTAGTTAATGAATATTATAAAAATTATAATTTGCATTTTGATTTTTAGGAGCGGGATGTTGGGTTTATAGGGATAAGGGTGAGGAGTGTTTTAAAAACTGATTAAAATTTTTAAATAAATTCGAAATTTATAAATTTTATTTTAAAAATGTTTTTTTAGGAGCGGGTTGTTGGGTTTATAGGGGATAAGGGTGGTTTTTGTTTTTAAAAAATTGATTTCAATTTTTAAAGAAATTCGAAATTTATACATTTTATTTTAAAAATGTTTTTTAGGAGCGGGTTGTTGGGTTTATAGGGGATAAGGGTGGTTATTGTTTTAAAAAATTGATTTCAATTTTTAAAGAAATTCAAAATTTATAAATATAATTAAAAATTGTTGTTTTAAGAATGGGATGTTGCGTTTATAGGGGATAAGGGTGGGGAGTGTTTTACAAAAATTGAATTTAAATAAAAAAAGGCGAAATTTGTAAAATTAAATTTTAAATGGGTGGGGAGTGTTATACAAAAATTGATTTAAATTTTTAAATAAATTCTAAAATTAGAATTTTAATTTAAAATTGTAGTTTTAGGAGTGGGATGTTGGGTTTATAGGGGATAAGAGTGTTTATTGTTTAAAAAAATTGATTTCAATTTTTAAAGAAATTCGAAATTTATAAATATAATTAAAAATTGTTCTTTTAGGAATGGGATGTTGCGTTTATAGGGGATAAGGGTGGGGAGTGTTTTAAAATATTTTCAAATTTGTTAAAAATTAAAACAATTAATTCAAAATTTCGAATATAATTTTATAATGATTGTTTTGTTGTTTTTATTTTGAATGCAGGTGTGTAATTTCGTATAATTTTTGTTAAATTGTAAATAGGATATTTAAAAAAAAATTTTTAAGAAATTCTTTTTCTAAATTACTTGTAAAATATTGTGTTAAGAGTGGATAAGTTAATTAATTTTTAATTTTAATATATGGATTATTATTAGTTATTAATATTTAATAATTAATTTGTTTATGAGTTTTAATAATTAAGAGATATTTGTGTTTTATAATAATTATATATTAGAAATTGTTAATAATATTGAATATTTTTGTAGAAATTAAAAAACTAAAAAATTATAATAAGTTTGAAATATATTTTGAAATATTTATTATGTATACTAATTAAAATAATAAATAAATTATAGGGGAAATATAGTAATTTTTAATGTTTATTATTATTTTTACAATTTTTTAAAATTAAATTTTATGTGTATTATATTTAAAAAAATATTCTGAGTAATCAAATGAAATATTGTAACATTTTAAAATAGAGAATTTTAAAGGAAATTTGTTTTATGTATAGTATATTCTATGATGTGATATTAATTGCAGTGGGAATAGTAAATTATATATGTTTAGTGTCCAGCACCTTTTTTATTTTAATACTAACTGGAGTGGGAATAGTAAATTAATTATGTTTACTGTCCAGCACCTTCCTTGATTTAATACTAACTGGAGTGGGAATAGTAAATTATATAGGTTTAGTGTCCAGCCCCTTCCCTGAATTGATACTAACTGGAGTGGGGATAGTAAATTATATAGGTTTAGTGTCCAGCACCTTCCCTGACTTAGGGGCCTATTACGATGGCGTTCGGGAAACCTCCCCGACCGCCATGGTAGCGGGAAAAGACCGCCCGCATGTACCGCGACATCACCGCCGGTCGAATTACGATGACCCGCGGTCGAAATTCGACCGCGGCGGTCGGATCGCGGGCATTAACATTGCGGCGTTTGCTGCTGCCCGCAGCACCGCCGCGATGCCGAAAGCAGCATGTCCTGCATTACCCTGCACTGCGTGGCAGGCACTGCACAGTGCCTGCCACCTGGTACAGGGAAATGTAGGGGGGGACCATGGGTACCCCCCCAGTGCACCCACACCCCCCCCAACACATTGGGGGCCCGCAACGGGCCCCCGGAAGACAATCACCGCATGCCTTTCAATGGCGGTCTGACCGCTGAGGAAAGGCTGGCTACCGCCGGCATCATAATCCTGCCGGCGGAGCCTGCTCTGCACCGCCACCATTATCCCGATCCTGCTCCATCCGCCAGGCTGGAGTGCGGATGGAGCAGGATTTCCCACCGCCGCGGTCACCTTCCTTGATTTAATACTAACTGGAGTGGGAATAGTAAATTAATTATGTGTAGTATCCAGCACTTTCTATGACTTAATACTAACTAGAGTGGGAATAGTAAATTATATAGGTTTAGGGGCCGATTCCGATCTGGGTCGGACAACTCTCCGACCGAGCCGGATCCGGAGAGATTTCCGACCGAGCCGGACTTCTGCAGTCCAACCGAGCGAGTACGATGCGGCCGCATGCTGCCGGACTCGATTCGGTCGGACTCCCATTGAAGTCAATGGGAGCCGGTCGTACGACGCGTACATGGGCTCCCAGTGACTCAATGGGTACGTTGCGCACAAGGGGGCCCCCTGTAGTGGGTACGCGTTGGTGCCCTCCGCACCGTACACGCATGTATCGGGGGGACCCTTGCGTACCCCCTGTGCTCGACTCGTACGGCTTTGGGTGCACCAAGTCCGGCTCCGGGAGCTTTTTCGAGCCGGACGCTCCGACTCGATCCGGCTGTCCGATGCGTCCATCGTACTGGCTCGGTCGTAAAACGTCTCCATTGCGCGCCACGAATCAAGTGCCAACGAGTCGGACGGATTCGGTCGGACACGGAAACGAGTCGGTCGGCGATTTCGCGTTCACTCGCATCGTACTTGCTCGCTCGGACAACTGTACGAATCGGTCGGAAACAAAGCCTCCGACTCAGATCCGGTAAAGCCGAATCCGATTCGGAGCCCTACCGACCGAGATCGGAATCGACCCCTTAGTGTTCAGCACATTTCCTGACTTAATACTAAGTGGAGTGGGAATAGTAAATTAATTATGTTTAGTGTCTAGCACCTTTTTTAATTTAATACTAAGTGGAGTGGGAATAATAAATAATATTTATTTAGTGTCCAGCACCTACCCTGATTTACTACTAAGGGGCCGATTCCGATCCAGGTTGGAAACCGTACAGACCGACACGGACCTGGAATGGAGACCGACCGACACGTTCCGGCGCCGTACGACCCGCGCAGTACGATGCAATGTGTGTGAATTACAACCGACTCGTAGGGAACACAAGCCGCCCGACCGAACCGTACGGGAAACAGTAATTCGCCAGTAAACGGACCTGGAACCATACCCACCGACACGCATCAGGAATGGACGCGACCGACACAGACCCGTGCTGTACGACCCGCGTAATACAATGCAATGCGTGTAAAACGAGACCGACTCGCACGGAGCACAATCCGGAAGACCGAGACGTACAGAAAACAGTGACTACCAAACAGCAGACTCCTTTGCGTCCAACTCGTTCGCCAACGAAGAAACACAGCAGAATGTCAGTGTGACAGACTCGGATTACCCCGCAAGAGCCACTGGCAGCGTCCGTCCCGGTCAAATGAACGTCTCCATCACGCCCACCAAAACCTAAGGAAAAAAGACCAAAAAAGGACCAAACAAGCAATGACAAAGCCAATAAATAAAAAAATTAAAAAACATGGAACTAAGACACACCCACAACTCCACCTACATAAAGGCCAAAATCCACTCCCATGATCCTTTGCTATTTTCAAACACATGACAGCAGAGGAGACAACTACACTGCACTCTGAGCAACACCCACACCCACACTTCACCCACCACACAACATCCACATCATTACCACCTCCTAAACACACTCACAAGCAACAGAAACTGACACCCACTCACCCTCACTTACACCCTCACACACACATCAACCACCACAACAACCCAGCACCATGCCCCCAAAGAAGAATCCAAAGTTCACAGATAGTGAGTTGGTAGTCTTCGTTGATGAAATACTCCGAGTAGAGCCACATTTATTTGGAACCTTGGTCCAACAGACCCCCATGTCACAGAAAACAAAGATGTGGGAGAGGATCGTCGACAAGGTGAACACACAAGCACCTTGCCTGCGCACAAAGGATGACATCCAGAACAGGTATTATGATGTGCGCAGGAGGGTCAAGAAGCTCATAGGCAGAGACCATGCCTTGAGCCAGCACACTGGCAGTGGCCCTCCTGCAAAACCAACATACTTCACGTCCTGGGAGGAGAAAGTGCGGGCCATACTACCACCGGAGGGCATCCATGGATTAACAGGAATACCAGAGCCTGGTGAGTACACAACCAATCTAGTCAATATTGTGTGGCAACACACACACATCACTGCCAAGGGGACATTGAAAAGAAGTAGCGTCAGCAAATCCAAATTAAGCCCGAAAAAATGTAATTCTGTGATGTGTATGCCAGTTACACAAACGCAACAGCTGCTATCTCAGAGTAATATAGAACTAGGTCATAACATGTAAAAACCTAACAACAAATACAGCAAGGCATTGGCCCTAAATACCAACAAACACTGTCAGCCATCTTGCCAGCACTGTTACACCACCTCACAGGGAAGCTGAGTCACAGGAAGGAAGGTCAGGGATGCTGGGAGGGTGGGTGTAGCCAAAAGCTTGATGGGAGTTGTAGTCACAGACACCAGACCCCCTCACACATGGTCCATCAAGTCCACCCTGAACTATGTTCACCTCACAGGGAGTGGGAAAGTACTGCCAAGATGGCTGACGCTGGGCTCTGCTGTGGGGAGCACAAGGCCCTGTTGGGAGTACTGCTCATACAAACACCAGGACACCACTGTCAGCCATCTTGACAGGACTGTTACACTACCTCACAGGGAAGCTGAGTCACAGGAGGGAAGGTTGGGTATTCCGGGAAGGTGGGTGTATCAGATAGCATGATGGGAGTCGTAGTCACAGCCAATACTCCTCTTCCCACGTGGCCCATCAAGCCCACCCTGAACCAAGCTCACCGCACAGGGAGTGGAAAAGAACTGCCAAGTTGGCTGACACTGGGCTCTGCTGTGGGGAGCACAAGGCCCTGTTGGGAGTACTGCTCATACAAACACCAAGACACCACTGTCAGCCATCCTGACAGCACTGTTACACTACCTCACATGGAAGCTGAGTCACAGGAGGGAGTGTTGGGTATTCTGGGAAGGTGGGTGTATACAATAGCATGATGGGAGTCGTAGTCACAGCAAATACTCCTCCTCCCACATGGCTCATCAAGCCCACCCTGAACCATGCTCACCCCACAGGGAGTGGGAAAGTACTGACAAAATGGCTGACACTGGGCCCTGCTGTGGGGACCACAAGGCCCTGCTGGGACTTGTGCTCCAACAAACAACGGGACACCACTGCCTGACATCCAGAACTTTAACCTGGACTCCCTGCAATGGAAGCATCCTACAGGGGGGATTAGCTGGCCCCTGTGTGAGAAGGTGGGCCTGCAAGTACACCAAATACCAGCAATCCCGCAAATACACACACCTCCAGGAACAAATACACCCCTTGGGACCACTCACACAAAAAGTAAATGCCCAGGTGAGATGCCTGACACATTGGCCAGACGTATGAATTGGCTGCAAGTCACACCAATGCACTTGCCCCCTCAAACCCCTTCACACTGACAGCCATCGCAACTGTATATATCCTCTCACTGTCTGGGCCTGCAGTGTGGCAGGGGTGCCCCCTGGCCTGGTTGTGAAGGTGTGTGCCCTCTATGACAATTGGGGAGGAGTAGGCATAGCACATACCAAAAGCCACACCCCAAACCACATATACACCATTCACAGGTGACACAGGATAGTGAATGGAATGGCCACAGCAACATAGCTGACACCGTAGCATGGTGTCATTTACACAAGGCACTGTGGTGATCTGCATTCCACTCCTACATCATGCAGCGTTGATTGCATTCCTCACACAACACTCCCCTCACTGTCATTGACACTTGCAACACAAGGAGTAACCTGGCCTGGGCAGGAGTAGGCATACAACTCACAGCAGCATAAGTCAAACACACAAACATCTGGCCCTCTCTCATGAGCATGGGATAGTCTGCGATCTGCCGTTGTAAATACCCCTTACCATGGAGGACATTGACCACATAAATGATATCATCATGCACAGAACTCTGCCCCAACATCATCAGCTTCGGATAACACCATCCATTGTGTGAAATGATATGTGAACTAGGGACACACACAACAAAATAGTATCTCCACAGTGAATGCAGCCATACCGTACTGTGACCATGTTGTTCAGACACAACAATGTTACTCACAAATACAAGCACCAATGCCAGCACACAACGTCCAAACGTGCTACACATTGCAAGTGGAAGTGCATGTATGTCATTGTCAAAGTACGAATGTTGAGAGGAGGGACACACCTGTGTCAGGCACATGAGGGCACATGAGTAGCAATGCCTATGTACAGTCAAATAATCATGAAATGAGATGTTCATGCACACAGCCCTACGTGCCCATCAAAATGCTCAAGCATCAAATGACATTGTGCTAAACCAAAATAGACACCCGTCACTGACAATGTAGGACAATGCAATGTAAATACACTCATCATGATGTGCAGTGGCAACTAATGTGTGTGAACCGTTGATGTGTGCAGAAACATTACATACATTGTGTGTCTCTTACACCCACAGGGGATGCTGGGGACCCAGCAAGAACAGAAGATGAACCCCAGCCCCAGACTCTGGATGACCCTGACCTCCCCAGTGTGGATGCCTCTATGTCCTCTTCGGACGAGGATGAACAACCTGGCACCTCCGGTGTGGCCCCGCTCCCAGCCCCAGCAGCTGCAACATCAGCACACCCTGCCACCACTCCTGGACCACCTGCAAACACCTCAATCACCCCTGCCAACACAGCCAGACCAAGGCAACAGGACAACGACGGCACAGGTACACAGGGCACCCAGGAGCTGACGGACAACAACACCAGTGCCAACACAGACAGGGGCCCAGTGTCTCCTGTGCCTGCCAGGGCAGGTCCTGCCCGTGTGGGCAAGGGTGGTGTGAGGGTGGTCAGGGTGAGGCCACGGCCTGCAGATGGGGCTGGACTGCAGGAAGATCCGCAGTTGGTACGCATCATCGATGCGTACCAGGAAAGCACCGGAGGATTTGGCCAGGTTGTGGGGATCCTCAGGGACATGCAACAGCAGCAGGTTGCATATCATGCCAGAATGGACTCCCACATGACCCGGATGGAGTCCAAAATGGACAAAATTGATGAACTCACGGCGGTGCATAGGGACATACTCACATGCCTCCGCCAGATAGCCAACAACATGACCACACCTCCCTGTGTGCCCACTACATCAGTTGCCACTACATCAGCAACTGCCACAGGGAGGGAGGTGGACTCTGGTGGAGAGTCCTCTGCACCGCAGCAGCCTGCACTTGAGGGTCCCCCTGAGAAGAAGAAGAGGCATCGTCCGAAGAAGGACAAGTAAGAGGCAGATGGCCATGCATATCCACAAGGACGTGACTACCTGTTCTAGACATCAACCAATGTGTGCAAAGCGTCCACCTTGTTGACTGTCGCTAAACTCCCACACATGTGATGGAGGGTCTAAGTTGGACCAATGTTCCAAGGGACTGTGGACTTTACTCTAGAAATTTCATCAATCAACACTACCAACTGCACTGTGAGCTTTGGATTCCTATTGCACTGTACAGCACTTTCACTTACGTATAACTTACAAACACATGCATGTAAATAAATTCACTATAACACAATACATGCCTCTGTTGTGACTGAAACTTGGTTTGTATTATTGAGAGGATGACCTGTGAAAAGATGTCTGTGCATGTGAACTACTACAGATATGTAAACACAGTCATGTGAGTCATGGTGATGTGACACATATGAGGTAGACACCCCACTACATCAACACAACACATCCTTACCATGGCCATCTAACTCATCGTCCTAACTTATGTGAACAGAGAATGCAGTGGGATGCATATACACAACACCCTTCTTGAGTCTGTGGCAAGATGCCCACAGGTACAGCATACAAATGAATGTTGGATGTGTGGAGACCGTCAACGCACATCCCAAAGTGAAGCACAGGTTGATTACACATTTGCAACATGTTGATGCCACCACAGATGCAAGGTAATCCCACGTGACAGTGGCCACACAGTCACCAAGTGTGGAATAATTAAAGCCCAGGGGTGTGTGGCACATCACTTGTTGGTAGACGACTCCTTCCACCCTGGAACTAGATTCTGGGAGTCGGGGGTCAGAGTTGACCAAACAGCCAAAGTACCCTGTGAAGGACAGAAGAACACGATAGAACAGCAACACACGTGCCCGAAACATGTCACAAGATACCCACACAAAACCACGTAATCATGTCAACACTGTTGAGGAGTACAGACTACCTGAAAGGACACATCACTGCACGCATCCAGTCAAGAAGCACACAGCCACACTCACACAGCAACTGAGCACCACCAACACATATCAGGCAAACACAATACAATGACAAAACATCCCTGTATACTCACATTCATGCGAAAAAGTTGTTGAGGAGCTGTGTGCGGACATCACCCTCATCATCATCATCACTGGCACCGTGGGCCAGGCCAGGATCCTCCACAGGTGGCGGATGTTGGTCATCGTCATCCTGGATGAGAGGCAACTCCTTCTTCACTGCGAGGTTGTGTAGCATGCAGCAGACTATGATGATTTTGCACACCTTAGCAGGTGCATATGGGAGGGCCCCTCCTGTCTTATCCAGGCAGCGGAAGCGGCTTTTCAGGAGACCAAATGTCCGCTCGATCACTCTCCTGGTCCGACCATGTGCCTCATTGTAGCGCATCTCTGCTGCTGTCACAGGGTTCCTGAGGGGTGTCTGCAACCACGGCATGTTGGGGTATCCGGAGTCACCTACATACAGACAATTGCACATTAGCTGAGTTTGAAAAGAGCGTGGAAAACAACATTGCCAAACACACACAATGTCAAACAGTCAGTACACACCGACAAGCCAGGCACGCTGGTTCTGCATCTGTGCCATAATCCTCAGGATGCGACTAATCCTCATGATGTACGCATCGTGCACAGAACCGGGGAATCGTGCACACACATGTGAAATAGACATGTCCGCAAGACATACCACCAGAGCATTAATTGAATGGAAATGTTTCCTGTTCCGGTATGGCAGCTCATGTGCCTGTGGTGGTACCAAAGCCACATGTGTCCCATCAATGGAGCCGATGACATGTGGCATCCTCCCCAGTGCATAGAAGTCACTCTTGATGTCAGTGAGTTGTTGTGGGTTAGGGAAATGGATGTAGAGGTTCAGGAAAGTTAACATTGCCTCCAACACATCGCGAAGCACACGGCTGAACATAGTCTGTGACATCCCACCAGCAGACGCCACAGTGTGTTGAAAGGTACCGGTGGCAAAGAAGTGTAGGGCTGCCATCACCTTCACCTTGGGGGTCAGCGCTGTAGGGTATGGCCGGCCAGGCTGCAAATGTGGGGCCAACTGCTCCGCCAAATCCTCAATCAGTGGCCTGGTGAAGCGGTACCGTCGGATAGAGTCACGTTCAACCATGGTAGCAAGGTCAGGGAACGGTCTATGGACAGCTGGTCTCCTGCAGTACATCGGTGAGCAAAGAAAGATAGTAAGTTCCCCTACCTATGTGGCACTGACCATGCTAAATTTCACATGATACATCATAAAAAGACAAAAGTGCTTTATGTGTGTGCTGTTGTGTATGGACACATATGTCACCTACATGCCCATCATCTCACATCTCATCTCAACATGTGTACACAACAAGTTCCATGTTGTGCTGTGTCAACTCAATGGGCTGTGTCACAGTACATCTGTACTGATGTCACATACCAAACACACACCACAGTGACAAGTGAGGACAGATGTCTTCCCTGCATCACAGCTCCTTGACAGGCAGATACTCAGGGCCCTTGTATTGCCACACGGACACTGGCATGATGTGGCGTATCATGTACATGCCACTACACGCCCATGACTCCCACAGGAAGTGGCCCCTGATGTCTCTGCAGGACTTACATGGACATCTGTGACACACAGACACAACATCAATGTGCATGCACAAACCACATGGATGTGGAGACTGTTTACCATTGGGCACATGGAATCTGAGACATCTGAAACACAATATGCGCACAGACTGTGGATGTACACCACAACTGTGGCACTGGAACACCCTGTGACACACATACCATCCCACCTAAGAGTCAGGGTGTATGTAACATGTCATACACAAAGTCCCCCTGGAACTGTGTACATGCCTCAAGCTCTGAACTGTACAGTTGTCTATTAAAGAGGTAATGTGCACGAACACACAAAGGAAGCTGTCCCCATGAACCCTTGCACAGTCTGGGAGTGGCTGCCACAAAGTGCTACACAACAAATCATATGTTGACCCCCATACACACACAGGTAATGCAGCCTTACATGCCTTTGGATACACTGTGTCACAGGCTGTGGTGTTGTAGGTGTGCACCTGAGTCCCTGGCAAGTAACAGTGGGTGGCATCCATTAGCCAGTGACACCAACAGTGGCAGACGCGGGTGACTTCAGGAAAGACGCGTCGTACAGTACGAGACCGATCCGTGCGCATGCCTGGCCCATAGATTGTAATGGGGAGAGACGCGGGTGACTTTATCACATACGCGTCGTACACGCGAGACAGATTCGTGCGCATGCCTGGCCCATAGATTGTAATGGGGAGAGACGCAGGTGACTTTATCACAGACGCGTCATACACGCGAGACAGATTCGTGCGCATGCCTGGCCCATAGATTGTAATGGGGAGAGACGCGGGTGACTTTATCACAGACGCGTCGTACACTTCGAGACAGATCTGTGCGCATGCCTGGCCCATAGATGGTAATGGGGAGAGACGGGGTGAGTTTTCAAAAGACGCGTCGTACACCCAGGGACCGAGCCGTGCGTACGCATTGGCTATTGACTATCATGGAGACGGGTGCGTGTTGTTTTTCAAAATACGCGTTGTACAATTAGGTACCGAGCCCTGTGCACATATTGACTATGGCCTGTCATGGAGACGGACGCGGATTCGAAACTTGTACGATTCGTGAGCCGAAAATTCAGTTGGCTCACTACAACAATGTTGCAATTTCAATGGTGTTATGAAGTTGAAATTTTAAACGATGCGGAAGGCGTGTACGACTTGTGCAATTCCATGGATTGGCCAGATTCATTAGATGCAAACGTGTCGGACCTATTGTATTGTACGCATGGGACAGATTCTGACTCTGCTGCACAGATATAAGGCTGTCTGTGGCCCTGAGAGCTCACTTGCCTGCACTACATGCTACAGATTGACATCTCTCTGCTACCACTGCTGCTGTCTCTGCATCCTCTGGCTTCAAGAATGGCACGTACTGTGGAGAGGGCCCCAGCCTTCACAGAGGAGGAGAACCAGGCCCTGCTGGACAGCCTCCTTCCACAGTACAGCAAGCTGTATGGGAAACCAGGGGAGCAGGTGAGTGTGCAAACCACATCCTTTCTCATTGTGCATGTTGTCTGACTAGCAGTACTAGCATTGTGTACACCAGTGGCTAGCATGCTCACTGAGTAGTTGTCACCCCCAAAGTGTGTAGTTACATGTACTGAACAGGTACTGTGCTGACAGAGTGCAAATTGAGTAGTTTGTCATTCCCAGGCAATGTTTGCATGTTGTAACTGCTGGACAACTGTCCATTACCATGGTTGCACTACCTGTGTACATCTTGTGCCCCTGTGATGGAGACATGTATTTCCGACTGTGTGATGCACAAATATGTTTCATGTGTAGTGATGCTCTTCTAACTTTGTCATCCTCACAGGTTGATGCTCATCAGAAGCAGGAGATCTGGCTGACCATCGCCCAGGCAGTACGATCTGTGGGGGTCTACAGGCGCCGCATCCGCAACTGCCAGAAGATGTGGCAGGACCTTCGTGGCTGGACCCGGCGGATCGCAAGAGTCCAGCTGAAGCTGTCGCCTCCTCGCAGGAGGAGCGGACGACGGACCCTGACCCCCCACATGCTCCAGATTCTGGCGGTGGTCTTCCCTGACCTGGATGGGCAGTTGAAGGCCGGACAGCAGCAAGGAGGGGGTAAGTGCTAGCCTTTTCTGTGATCTTTGTCTCACATGCTGTTTGCACTCCTTTAGGCTGGTTACACTCCCACAGTGCGTCTGTCTGCTACAACAAGGGTCATGTTCCTCAATTGTGTTATGCCCCATGCTCATCTGATACACAGGTGTGGCCCTTTCAGTCTGTGACTTCTGTCACTTGGGTTCTGTGTCCTTGCTGTTAACTAAGGTTAAAGTTGGGGACAGCATCTGCTACAGGGACTTTGTTGTGGGCTTCATGACTGGGTCTATTGGTTACACATTTGCCAAAATCTGGCATGTACTGTGTGTGGTCCATTTATATGTGTCCAACTGCTGATCTGACTCACCACATGTGTCTGGGGGTATTTACAACACACCCATGCAGCAGGTGAGACCAATGTTGGGGCCACAGAAGAATGTACATCATGTCTGTCACACATGCATAGCCACCTGCCTAGTGTTCAGGGTAATCCCATGTTGCACAGGGACCAGGACAGGTATACCCTCTCCGGCAATAATTAGCATTCTGCTCTCCTACTCCTGTGTGTCATCCAACATGTTGGACATTGTGTAATGTGCACTCAGGTGTCTGCCTCTGTGTCATTGTGGACTGGCCTAGCTTTTCGGACTACTGGAGTGTGACACAGTTTGGGGTGTGCAGCCATCTGAGATGTGGCTGTTGAATCTGCACATGGGGTAAAACATAGGTGTATCATCACTTGAGTGTGCCCAATGGTCATTTCAACATTCAAGTGCAAGCAGCTCATTATCGTTCTCATCAGCCTGTGATGTGTACATGTGTACAGAGTTGTGTTTGCACTTACTCAGATGTCACATGTGAATGACGTGGGTGCATCAGAGTCCTAATGATGTGGGTAGCAGGGGGTGAACATGTGCACTTGACAGCTACCGAGCTTGCATTCCCAAAACATCCATGATGGTGGCATAGTGCAGACTGCTGTTTTTGGTATGCACTGCCCCTGAGACAGGAGCCAGTGATGACTGATTTGCCAGACATGGCTGTGCCATGGCATACCACTTGCAAAGGTGTATCTTGCAGTACTGTGAGATGTCATGCATGCACCCCATTGTAACATTGACTATCAGGACATGACGCCATCATGGTGTCTGGTGATGAGTGATGAACCATTATATCGACAATGACTCTGCCCATCCCTTTCCCTGACACATGTACTGAGTAACTGGCAGAAGAAGGGATATGTGTGTAGTGACACATTTCAATCTTAACTCTTGGAAGTTGGACAACGGTCTATGTGGTGCATGTGTGCACACATCATTGTTGGCATCCTACATGCACCACATAGATGGCTTGAGTGGCAGGCCGACAAGTGGCTAGTTCAAATATGGTTCAGCACTCTTTGCAATGTTTAGCCACTGATGCCAAGGCTTGATCTGTAATGTGCTGTACTTACTGTGGTGTGTCAGGTCAATACAGGTGACTGATGTGGATCTGTTTTTCATGATTGTTTGCAGATACATCTACGGCTACAGGAGGAGACAGCTCACGGACCAGGAGGAGCCGCAGAGCCAGACTGGGTCAGCTGCCGAGGAGTCGGAGGAACCCAGTGGCACGGAGGGTGAGGGGAGCCACACCGAGGAGACCTCAGCGCCATCCACCTCAGCTGAGGAACACAGCAGCTCGGATGATGACTCCCTTGTGGAGGCGGGTGTCAGCAGCCACCAGACACCAGCTAGCAAGTCTGTCCCCGCCACCACCACCACCATCACCACCCTCCCATCAGCTCCCATACCTGAGGTCTGTGGAGGGTCCCGTGTTGGGGCCCATGTCTCCTTTGTGCCAGGCACTGCACCCCCTGCCCCTGTCTCCCCTGCTGCCCTGAGTGTGGAGTCTGTGGACTTGCTTAAGCGGCTCCATGTAGGGCAGACATCGATGCTGAGTGTCCTCCATGCTCACACCAGTCTGTTGACACAACTGGTGTCCTTCATGGAGGGCATCTCATCTAACATGTCTGCCCTACAGAGGACCATTCAGTCCATGGCCTCCTCACTGACAGCAGCAGTGTCCCTCCTCCAACAGTCCCTCACCCCTCCTACCTCTGCCCCATCCACAATCCCCGCTACCCTACCTGTCCAACACACACACACACCGGCACAGGCAAGCATCACCACAGACACGAGCAGCACACGGACACACAAGCCCAAATCCCAACGCACATGCATGCACACTCAGGGGACTGATACCACACACACACAGGGGATGGGGCCCAGACACACACACAGGCATCCATGAGCACTCCGCAGTCCTCAGATACCTCTCCCTCCAAAACCCCTTCCCTTGCCTCACCTGCAACCCCCCCTTCCCAGAAGCTCTTCCTCTGTGACCTTGGCCTCTTCCCCACAGATCCATCTGATCCTACTCACAAGGGGAAGAGGAAGTCACCACGCACAGAGGGGAGTTCCCCTGCCACACGGACACCCTCCCCCAGGTGCAGGAACACTGAGGCCCCCATACGCAAATCCCCCCGAACCAGGAAGAGCAAGATCCCACCAAAATCACACAGTTCCACCACACAGTCTCTATCCTCCAGCCCCCAGGCCACCACTCCACAGGTTCCCCGCCACACCCTGCCCCAGGTTCCCACACACACCAATACCACATCCCCAAAATGATCAGGCCCTCCCCCCTGGCACATGCACTTCCACCCCCACCCCACACGCTCAGCCTGTTCCTGCCACTGGTGTGGAGACCGTGTCCCCCTCTGTCCTGGCCACCTCATCTGCACCCCATTCCACTCCTTCGGAGATTGGCACTGCAGTGGAGTCCACATCCACCCCGTCTGACTTGGGCACTGCAGTGGAGACCCCATCCACTACATCTGACCTGCCCACTGCATTGGTGCCGGCACCCACCATATCTGGCTTGAGCCCTGCAGTGGTCACGGCGCCCACTGTATCAGACACCTCCACTGCAGTTGCCAGTGACACTCATTAACCCACCACCCCTCCCCTGCCTCATTCTGCTATCCCCTGATCTGTCCCTGCGGTGCCTGGCCGGCCCATATGTATGCCCCTCCAAGGGGGGATGTCCCCTGTCCATAGCAGTGCAGGCAAGCAATGGGTGACATTTGTCACATTTCACCCTGTTTGGACTATGTGAATGGACTGGCCATTGGCCTTTGTTTACTTTGGACTTCATAGTTTAAAAGTTCCAATTGCTGAATAAAGCCTCTATTGGTATCTAGTGGTTTTGCTTTTGATGTACATGATGTTGATGAGTATTATCATGCATTTGCTGTTGTAATACTGTTGTTGAGATCAGGAAAGTGAAGTGTTGGTGTGATGGACTCCATGTGGCCCATGGGATATGTGTCCAATTGTGGTCTGTATCCATGTCATCCTTTTCAGCAATCTGAGTGTGCCATGATTACCAAATTTGGCACAGGGATTTTCATCTTTCATTTGCCAGATGACATTTGTGGCTTACAATCATGCACATCTGTTGGGCTCAACATGGTTAAATTTGTCTATCTCCCTGACTGTGGGCCCATCTCCACTGGACATGCAGGTTTGCGCATCAATGGTGTGGAAGTCTACTGTGTCATCAATGCAACTTGCTATACATGTGTATTGAGTATGTGCAGATGACTTGAGGGACACTCCCATACACAGGCTGATGTGACCAGAGCCTTCATTGTGTTGTAATTGTTGGCTCAGTGACCAAGTTTTATGATGACATGACAGAGCCGTGCATAGACAACGTTTGGCACAGCTGACCTTCCACAGGAGTGGAGTCACCTCATGGCAGTGTGTTATTCTGTGACATTGCCTGAGCCCATGGTGTGTGTTCTGTGAGCATGTCTGTGTGTGTTCCCTTCCATTCCTTTTTTATACACAGGCTGTATTCCCTACAGATGTTCCAGTTTGTGGTGCTTGCTGAGTTGTCCTGTGTTCATCCCACAGCTTGGGACAGGGTTTTCTTGGCTGTAGGTACATGGCTAACTACTGGTCATTAGGGTGTCATCCCTAGGTGTGTTTGTTGTGAGGTCCTGGGATGTGGGCAAACGCACGTGGGACACATTCAGGATTCCCCAAGGCCATTTTGTGTTTCCGCCATCATGTTGTTATGACTATGTGGTATCTTTCAGTGATTGTGACACGTGTATGTGTGTGTGACTGCTCCCACTCCTCAGGTACAGTGGTGCAATGTTGGAAGGTGTCAGCATGTGTTCAATATGGGTCTCCTTGGGTTCTTAACTGGTGTGTGACTGTGGCAGGGATCCCAATGATTCTAGTACATTTCAGCTCATGGCCATGTCCTGCATACTGTGCAGTGTGTCAGACATTCACGAGGGTTGTTGACTGGGCATGTGTGATGAATGATGGGTACCTTAGATCCCCACCCCTGGGATTGTCATGGGTGCATGTGCAGTGTCACCAGTCCATGTGGGCTTCACTGATGCACATTGGTGCAGATCCAGGTGTGTGGTGTTTGGAGTGGCCAAATGTGAGTTGTGTTGTAGCTAGGCCCCTACCTCCATTTGGGCCTTGCATTACAGGCCATGCCCTGTGGTTTCTGTTTGTGTGATGGCAGTTTGTTGGTCAGGACTCATGACCCAGTGTGCACAGGTGACTGTGCTTCACAGTATATGCAACATCTACATTTGTCATCACGGGGGAATTACTATGCATGCTAGTGTCACCACATTGTGGGGTCCCTGAGGGTAGTGCTGTGGTGGTTGTGTCTCTTGCTGTGTTGGTTGATGTTCCGCCCAGCTTGTATCACATTGATCTGTTGGAATCCCACTCATCTAACAATGTGTGATTGACCACAAAGTGTGCCGAATTAATGAGTTTCTTTAGATTGTCACTGTGTACACATCTGTGTGATTGCAGTTCTGCCCCCCTCATGTGTTGTGTAGTAGCCTGGGGACACTCACACACACACACAAACATGTTTGATATGCAGTGTGAGTCTGGCTGGCTGTGTCTGTGCATCTGCAGCACTGCATTGGTATGTGTTTTGTGGGCCATTGGGTGGATGTTGGTTGGAGATTCTTCCCTACTGTCCCTGGGACTCTTGCCTCATCAGTGTGCACATTCATCATGTTTGGTATGTCCCATAGCTGCCATGGTCTGGGACTTTGTGACCTAGCAGCTGCAGCATCCACGGAATGCTTAGTTTGTGTATGTATTTGTTCAGGTATGTATGTTTGCATTATGATGGCCACTTCTGACATTGTCCAATTGGACACTGGAGGCATTCTCAGCCCCCATGGGCGATGCTTGCCTGCACATGGCAGAGGGTGTTTTTGTTGCACAGCAATCTTTGCCTCACCACATCCATGTCAGTATGGGACACAACCACTACTTTGCCTCAAACGTGCTTGAAGTTTTGGGACCAGGAATCATACATGCTGTTTGGCAGTTGCAACTTTTTTCATGACAACACTCCCCTTTAGCTCACTGTGGTGTGTGGGGGTTTAGACCCCATTACCACAATGTTCAAAATGTGCTGTACTTTTAAACCCCACATTCACATTTTGTAGTTTTGAACCCCACACTTACATTTTGGTCACTGTACTGATGGGGGTTAGAACCCATTACCACAGTGAGCATAGACTGCTGTGCTTTCCCACCCCACACTGGCCTTTTGATCACTGTGGTGAGTGGGGGTCCAGACCCCATTACCACAGTGATCATGTAATGCTTGAATAGTGAAACACATACTAAGCTTTTGGTCACACATGTGATGGGAGGTACATTGTCTGTTCACTGTCAGATTCACTGTTGTAGGCATTTGACACAGGAAACCCACTATTGCCATGATGGTAGGGGTGGTGTGTTTTGCCTACACACTCACTCTATGTGTGTGGATGCTGGTAGTGTTATGCATCCCCCATCCTGTGTGTGGGTACTGCTAGTACAGGTTGGCATCCAGCCCATGGGCTGGGCACTGGTGGTAGTGGTAGGCATCCAGCCCACTATGGGTAGGGGGTACTGGTAGTGCTAGGCATCCAGCCCCCTATGAGTGGGGGTACTGGTAGTGATGTGCATCCAGCCCCCTATGAGTGGGGATGGTAGTAGTGATAGTCATCCAGCATCCTGGGAGTAGGGGGTAATGGTAGTGGTAGGCATCCAGCCCCCTATGAGTAGGGGGTACTGGTAGTGCTAGGCATCCAGCCCCTATGGGCTGGGCACTGGTGGTAGTGGTAGGCATCCAGCCCCCTATGGGTAGGGGGTACTGGTAGTGATGTGCATCCAGCCCCCTATGAGTGGGGATGGTAGTAGTGATAGTCATCCAGCCCCCTATGAGTGGGGGTACTGGTAGTGATGTGCATCCAGCCCCCTATGAGTGGGGATGGTAGTAGTGATAGTCATCCAGCATCCTGGGAGTAGGGGGTACTGGTAGTGGTAGGCATCCAGCCCCCTATGAGTAGGGTGTACTGGTAGTGCTAGGCATCCAGCCCCTATGGGCTGGGCACTGGTGGTAGTGGTAGTCATCCAGCCCCCTATGGGTAGGGGGTACTGGTAGTGATGTGCATCCAGCCCCTATGAGTGGGGATGGTAGTAGTGATAGTCATCCAGCATCCTGGGAGTAGGGGGTACTGGTAGTGGTAGGCATCCAGCCCCCTATGGGTAGGGGGTACTGGTAGTGCTAGGCATCCAGCCCCTATGGGCTGAGCACTGGTGGTAGTGCTAGGCATCCAGCCCCCTATGAGTGGGGGTACTGGTAGTGATGTGCATCCAGCCCCCTATGAGTGGGGATGGTAGTAGTGATAGTCATCAAGCCCCCTATGAGTAGGGGGTACTGGTAGTGCTAGGCATCCAGCCCCTATGGGCTGGGCACTGGTGGTAGTGCTAGGCATCCAGCCCCCTATGGGTAGGGGGTACTGGTAGTGATGGGCTTCATGCCCCTATGGTTGAGCTGTTGCTAGTGTATGGGAGATCAACATCCCTATGTGTGTGTGAAATATGGCGGGTTCGTGTCGTTTGTTTCTGTGGTGGGTGTCTGACTTACCGTCTCCGACATCGGCGTCTGTTCCTGATCCGGTCATAGATGTACAGTACTGGGATGATCTGCGCGATGGGATTCATGCTGTCTTCGTCTCGTACACGCTGATTGTTGCTCCATCTCGTACCCGTTGCTAGTTGGTCCGTCTCATAGCAGTGGATCGTGTTGTTGCGCGAATCGTGCCTTTAATACTGCTCTCCCGGATGCTGTGACGTGCTGGAAGTGGCGACCCGTTCGGCGCGTACGAAGTGCGCATCGTACTTGTCCGGCCGGAAACTGCTGTGTATTTGCTTCCGTGCGACTCGATTCGGCGTTTACGGATCCGGCTCGTACGGGAACTGTAGCTGGGATCGGAGCGTACGGCTCGTTCGGATTTTGAGCACATTTGCGCATTGTACTTCCTTGCCCGGATGGACCGCCTGCCGGAACGTGTCGTTCGGAAGGTAAGCCTACGAGCAGCTCTTTGAGGTCATACCGAGCGAGATCGGAATCGACCCCTAACTAGAGTGGGAATAGTAACTTATTTATGTGTATAGTTTTGTGACCTAAAAAAATTAATATATTGTGTAGTGGGAATGTGTATAAATAATAATATAGTTTACAATGAAAAATAATAAAGTTAAATATATATATTTAGTAAAGACATATTATTTCATACAGAACATTGAAATAAAATATAATTTTAAATTTTAAATAAAACATTAATAAATTGAAAAAAAAATAATCACACGTAATCTTTTAATTAATGTTTCTTTATTGTGAAAGATATAGTAATGGTAAAATAATATATATTTTATGAAGTGCTTATAATATAAATTAATACACATAGAGAAAGAAAATATATTATTTATTTTTCAGACATAAAAGATTTGGTATATATGTATAGTTTTATATATATTATTTTTTGCAAACAAATGTTTTCAACATTGGTAAAGTTTTTAATACAATTTTGTACATTTTGTAATATGAAATAATGTAGTTTTACATTGTTTTACAAAACTTTTTATAAAACATATAATTTTTATTAACAATTGTACACTTTTATTTTGTATTCAGAATATTTTTTATTTGGTTACATATATTGTAAATTTTTTGTAATATAATTGTTTTAACATTTTCTAAATCGAAATAGTTTTTTAAATTGTATAACATTTTTTAACATATAATAATATTTTTAATTAATATTATTGATATATAAAATATTAATAATATTAATTATTACATGGTTTAATTTTATATAAAGATTTTTTACAATAGGTATACATTTTTTAACATTTATTACAATTAATAAACATTGTATATAACATATATACATATGGAATTATAATAATAATTATTATATGTTTTATAATATTTATTATTATAATTTTACAATGCAGAAAAATGTTACATAATTTAAAACATAAAAGTTATAAATTGTTGTATTTTTAGAAAACATTTAAGCAATGTATTAGTTATGTTATAACATGTTTTTAAAGATATACATTGAGGGCCCAATTACGATGGCGTACGGAAAAGCCCTCCGACCGCCATGGCATCGTGAAAAATCCCCCCGCATGACCCGCGGCATTTCCGTCGGTCAAATTACGATGCAATGTATGCAAAATCAGACCGTGGCGGACGGATGTCACAAAATACCGTGCACTACAGTCGGAAAAGCTGCAAATCTGACAGCGGCGGACGGGGAAAGCTGTTCAACAACTTGAAAAGGCCGCTCCTGCCGCGGCATGACCGCACGTCCAATTACGAAGAGAATGCGGAGCTGGTGGACCGAGCACTGCATCCGACCGCCGCGCACGCACATAGACCAAATGAATGGCGGATGGAACCAAATTCACAACAACACCCGAAGTGTGCATGTACTCCCTGCCGCCCTCAATCACAACACACACGCCACAATGATACACCCCAACTTGCACCTGGTAAGGAAAGCCATGCGCAGCATGGAAGAGACATCTGGAGGTCATCACTCATGTGGACATACCCACATACCACAGTATAAAACCAACCCCTTCCTGGACCAGCATCCTTTGCACAACACAAGCCGAGACAGAGAGTCAGGACACCATTGACTCACACTGCACAACATCACACCCACCTATCTCCACACAACACCACTCTCACCCACACACCCCACACACTACACATATCTCCACCACTACCTTGCACCCTGCACCCCTCATTCATTTGCACCATGCCCCCCAAGAAAATGCCCAAATTCACTGACTCATAGTTAGAACTGATGGCAGACGAGATAATCAGGGTAGAACCACATTTGTTTGGGCACCTGGTCCAACACACTCCACTTGCGCGCAAGAATCAGATGTGGGCAAGGATCCACAGCAAAGTCAATGCCGTAGGGACCACCCTACGCACTGTGCGTGACATCAGGAAGCGGTGGGGTGACCCCAAGGTCCGGGTCAAGCATCAGGCCCAGAGGAACCACGCGGCGGCCCAGCGAACTGGTGGTGGCCCTCCCATCCCACCACTAACCTTCACTGAATGGTAGGAGAAGGTGCCTGCCATAATGCATCCAGAGAGTCTCACATGAATCGAGGGGTGACTGGAGGCTGGTAAGTACCAACAAATTATCACATCGCACTACAATGCACCGTTGTGCACAACAAGTGAGCTCCAATCGCCCGCCCACATCAAACTCATGTGGAATGCACGCTTTGAATATGAATGGATCACAAGGACAGCATTTCCTTAATCAGCTCAACCTCACAGGTAGGTGGTCAGCTCATGCACCCTGGCCTCCCTCCCACACAGCATGGCTCACCCTCCCCACCCCACAGCCATGTGGCAGCTAACTCCGTCAACAGTGCCTCCCAACAGGTAGCTAGCCATCTCACTGGGGAGGGGGATGTTGAGCCCTGACAGCAAGACCACAACTCCCACAAGGCCCTCTGTCTCCCCTCACAAACAGCATGGAGCCAAATGACCCCCACATCCCGCACTTGGTAGCCAACTCTGGAAACCCCCATAACTTTTTAGGCCGTGCACATACAGCTAATACCTTCGAGAGGCCACATGATTCACAGTGTCATTGATGAAGTCACATGCAACTGCAAAGCAGAATACAAGAACGCGACCACAAAAAGCCAATCTGCAAGTCACATTGCCTCAAAGCAGAAAGACTCAGGTCAACACAACACATGCATGGAAACTCTGTCAAACCTCACAAACCACAGGAGGTAACTATAAAAAGCACATCACAAAGCATGAAGTGGCGGCATAGTAGTCAGATACACATAGAAAATACACAAATGTCCAAGCATTAACTGAATTGGATGAGCAACAAGTTAGTACCAGAGGACACGTCTTCGGAAATACAACATCGGTACAAATGAAATTGGCCCTTTAGCCATGTCACATCGCTAACGAGCAATGTAGGTACCCAGGGCTTTAAGTGGGATTAAAAAACTGGGGGGTCTCCCAAAGGGGCTTGGCCAATGTAATTAAGGGCGTGGCCTAAAAACCTCTGACATAAATCTGGGCTTAGCATATTGGGCTACCCCACTAGCATTTTTCTGTCACTGCCATTGCACCCAGATATATGATACAACAAGTAACATGATACCTACTATAACTCCGGACTACTGGCCTTGTCAATGTTTGTCAGTTGCATAAGATAAAGAAGAAGCAACTATGGCTTGCATCTAACATTGGAAAATCTTCCACTCAAAGCCCTGATGACACCACAACGATGTAGCTGCACATGAGTCTCCAAAGAAGTGAATTTCAGAGACAAAATGAATCCTTAAAGGATTTCACTTCCCCACAACGCTCACCTGGCATGACGTCATGCCGTAACTACTCCACCAGTGAGAAGTGAGGAGTGTGACCTTGCGCACATCGATGTGCCTGCTGTCAATGCATTCCAGCTAAAAGAACGGACCGCTGGTGGCAGGGCACAAAACAGAGCATGAAAGAGACCCGTACCGAGGCCCCCTTAAATAAATGACAGTGCCCTGCACCGGTGAGACCCGGCCCACTTAAAGCCCTGTATGTACCTCAACATCATGTGCGACTGATGACATAATGACATGAATGCCTTGTAATGCCAAGGTAAAAGTCATGTCATCTCAAATTAAATGTGCCAAACATGAACATCAAAGTTGTGCTGTGTGCCGAACATGCTGACAATATAACCTCACTCCAACAGGTGACTCGCTAGCAACAGCGGGCGACTGTGCCATCGACGAGCCCAGCCAGCCCCCCCCCCCCCCTCGGAAGGTGAACCCTCGGATGCAGAGTCCCTGGTCTGTTCAGGTGAGGAGGACCTACATGGCCCCTCCGGCGTGCCCAGGGCATGCCATGCTCTGACCCTCACTGATACCCCCACCACCACCACCACCACGACTACCACAACAGCTGCACTGCCAACGCAGACCCTTGCAGCAATGACCTGTGTGTCAGCCACCTCCACCATCACCACCGCTGCCTCCAACACTGTCCCTTTGCCAGCAGTTGCGAATAACACCAGGCACACAGAGGATGCTGGGGACGGTGTGCAGCGGCTGTGCCAGGCAATGCCACATGTCTGTGGTTTCAGGGCAGGTGGGAGGACAACTGGGGGACAGTGACAGGAGGACAATGAGACAGAGGCCCTGGACACCGTGCTAACTGTCCTTGGTGCATACCAGCAGAACCAGGGACAGATGGGCCAGGGCCTTGAAGTACTGCGGGAACAGCGCCTGCTGCAGAGGTCCATGGACACTCGCTTGGGACAAATTGCCGAGTACATGGACCAGCTTGTGGGTGTCCTGAGGGACATGCATGCAGCACAAATAGCTGGCCACCCCGCCCCTGGCCAGCCAGATGTTAGTCACACCACCGCAGCAGCGGCCACAGGGAGGGGTGAGTCACACCACAGCTGATCCTCAGACACCTCTGAGCATGCAGAAGGTTCCCCCCCTGGCAAACGGCTGAGGGGGCATCCCAAAAAGACCCCGGGACGATCACGTGGCACAAAACCATGCCATACCAGTTCTTGGAGCAACCGCTGATGTCACCACTGTAACACCGAACATTGACTTTGTTGTAAATCAGAACCCACACTGCCACAAGGATGGGAGTGTTCTGTTTTACTTTTGGACTCTACCATTGTGTGTCCTACACTAACGATCCGTGTACCATCACTTTCAAATTCACCTCTCACCTGTCACACATTGGCCAAGGAACACAACTCACAACAATATGCCTTGGTGTCAGGAGCTTTTTCATTACAGTAAGTATCATGTTAACTCACATTGCAATGTATCCGAATATGTAAAAGCGAAAATCCAATGAGAGAGTGGCGGAAGTTTGAAAGACACAAGGAAATAACAGTGCGTTGACATATTATGGAATAACCGCAAAAGCACACCACTAGGCAACACTGTACAATATGCCTTCCAGAGAACACCGGCCAACACCATCAACATGGACAGTAGGGAGACTGGAGCACACAACTACACCTCCCAACACAGTTCACCCCTTAGCACCCTAGTCAATGCAGTTCAGCTGAAATGCTTACTCGTGTCAACGTTGTCGTGTGTCACCAAGGTTGGTGCAGGTCAGTGCTGTGATTCCCTAGACACATGTGTGTCGCGTTATCATCCTACATAAGTAGAGGTAAGATACATTGTGATCGGTGTCTGCTGAGGAGGCTGCCACAATCTACTCGGGTCTCTGTTCCTCTCCCTGCCCAACTCAGGTGAAACATCTCAGTCCCATGACAAGTAAGCATCATGACTGAACTGCATCTACCAGAATGCTAAGGGATGAACTGTGGTGGGAGGTGAAGCAGTGTGCTCCCATCCCCCGTAATAACATCAACATGGACATGACGGAAGTTGTCACAGATCACATAGCGTAGACCAATGAAATCCTTAGCAGTGTGCCCACAGGAGCCAGCGTCACACCACATCCTGTCATGTGGACGATGGTGACATTGTCGCATTCACACACTCAAGTACTGTTGTACAGGGATTTTCATAAGACATGTGCGATTTATGCATGTTTCACCACATGAATACCAGTCCCTGACAAAATACCCACGCCAAATCTATTTTCCAAACGTACTTAGCTGTTCCTGCATGAGCACAACAGCTGCGTGCACAGGCCAGGCATCACGTATATGGGAACAGTTGCACAACGTGTCCTTTTTGTGGCAATGTTTTGCTAACTCCCCCATAAGTGATTGTGGATAGTCATTTGTGGCCTCACATTCCCACAGCGAAAGCATACTTCAATGAGTGTGCAGGCACAATGGGCCTCTGTTTAGACAAGTAGTCGCTCCCACACCAGCCCGGAGATCTTCGAATTCCAGGTGTCTTGACCGTCCCGCGCGATTCAGTCACTGTTGAACACGGCTCCCCCACTATTTTGGCGGTGAACGGATACACAAATTATTGATTGCGTCTGATACTGAAGGCCGTTGCACACTTTTTATCAGACTTGTGGGCTCTGGCCTTGTCCCTTCCTTCCATGCTTTTCCGGGAGTACCACCGGGTGTCATTCCTCCAATTTGCACACTGCATTTAGCAGTTTCAGATCATTACTTTGGCTGTGCAGCTGAGCGCTGGTTCTGAGATTGCTCTCACGCCATGTCTGACCGTCCTGTGGTCCAGGCCGAGCCCAGTCAGTTGCAACTGTACCGTGACCGCATGCAGCTTCTCTTTGGATGTGTCCCATTGGCTGTGCTGGGCATCAGTTATAGGCTAACGTTCCGCTATGCCTATTTCACCTGCGTGCAACCTGTCTTTTCCTGCAGGAGATGTCTGTTTCAGTGGGCCATGAATGTCTGCCTTTCAAACACATACCTTGCTGACCTGGATCATGAGCTGTGGGTGACTCCTTTGTTGGTCCACGTGCAAGACTGTTTCGGTGAGACACGTTTATGGGATGCCTTTCTATGTATCAGGCAGGCTGACCGCTGTGCCTGTGCGTTTGCGCAATGGCTCCTGTGCAATGCCTACATCGAACCTCTCCCAGGTTGCGATGGGATGCTCCTTTCAACCTTGTGGTGCGAGGAGCGCATCTGTTCCTTCATACTGCTGGATTGGATGGCGGTCCTCTTCGCTGAAGATGAATTGGATCGTCTTTTGGAACTGATTTCCTTCGAAGCTGCCTGTGTCTTCTTGGATTCGTAACTACTTTACAGCAACAGGAGCTGTTGGTGACTAATTCAATTATCGTTCCCTTTCTTCACGCCTCCGGCAAGAATTGTCATCCAGCTCTCTGACTTTGGCCCTGTCTGCATTGGCTTGGACTTTGCTGAGCTCTGCAGTCTGTTTCGCTTGGTACCACAGAACTGAGCAAGTGGAGGCTGTCATCTGACCGTGGTGGACATTGTCGTCTGGCATGAGCCCGGCTTCCATTATGCAGCTGTAGCGCACGAAGATTACATGGCGTTGTTGTTTTGCAAGTACCCAGGGATCGAGTCGGGGGTACACGCAGGTACACGGCGTCCCCCCCTCTTTGCACAAGGTGGATGCCGTCCCCCCTGCCAGGACCTTGGTCCCCACAGGAATATGCTTAACTTGTCCCGGTGTACTTTCCAGATCCCGGGAAATGTTCAGCAGCACCTGCACGTTGACTGCTTTCCACTCCCCGCAGCAACGTGCAGGCAGCGAGTGAGCCTTTTTCACCTCCAGCCGGGCCGAAGTAAAGGGGCCATCCGGCCTCCTCTTGTTTGTACATGCTGACTGGGGGCTGCCTTGAACCTTACATGTGAATGTAGATGCCACAGAGGGAAACATAGGCACACAGCTTGCCTTCTCTTCACAGGTACTTAAGGGAGGCATGCTTTTGCCTTTGTTCTGTCCCTGTATATCAATGCAGACACTGTAAGACTGTCAGATGGGTTAGTCTGTCCCAGTATTTGCACAAATCATGTTAGTCGCACTATTTTCATTCTTTCATAGCGCTACGTCGTGACGTTGTGAGGTTATTTGCATATTGTCTTACTTGGTCAGTCCCCCCACTTCTTTTTTTAGGACTTGTGCCCTGCAAGTACCTTAGTACATGTCTGTCACATGAGAGGTGTCCATGGTCGGAGAACATTGTCCCTTGTCATTCTGTTCTGTTCAGGCCATAGCACCCCGACTCAACAAAGTCTCACAGCTGCAAGTGGACACGGATCCTCTTTAGATGACATGGAAATGCAGGCTAGATGCCCCACACTTGGAGGGTGATCCATCCAGTGATGTGAGCGACACAGCAAATGTGGTGTAAATTTCACCATATATAGGCTGAGTAATGGGTTCTGCTGACAAAGCCCATAGACCAGGGACATCCCATACGACTCCTTCCTGCAAGGGGTGGGGGATATGCTCGTGGTTCTACGTCCAGAGGGATTATTGATGCGACATCTTGCTTCATGTTAAATGGATATGTCACTGTGGTTACTGGCTAGGTACTCATGCATTTTCAACCTGTTGTGGCACGTATGTTGCATGCTTTGACACTGTAGTAAAACTTCACATTTGGAAACGTTTCTTGTCTTCAACTTGTCTGCTTGTGTACAGGCGCTTGAATGCCTCAGAGTGAGTAGGAGAGCTAGTGAGGCAGTATGGCAATGGTGTCCTGTGCGTAGGGGTGCCTCAGGGTGCTCAGTCCCTGCATGCACAAGTTCTCAAATCCTGCGCATAGTCGAGTATGTGTATGAAATCTCAGGAACATTTGTCAGAGTATGTGAGACAACAGCAAGACACACAGACACAGTCATAGTCGCTCATTGTTGGATCACACTCAATGGAAGTAGTTGACGATGAGCTGTTGACGCTGGTCTAGGCCTTCTTCCTCACCACTGTCATCGTCACTGGGCATGTGTGGGTTGTGAGCGGGGGTGATGTTGCTGGTTCACCAGATGTAGCAGTCATGTGCCGACCCCGGATATTCTGCACACACGTGTGGGATTATCTGCTCCGCCTGTCATACCACTTGTACGTTGATGGAGTGGTAGTGTTTGCGGTTCCTATAGATGGGTTCACTTGCCTGTAGTGGTACGAGGCCAATGTGTGTACCATCAATGGCTCACATCAACATTTGGGATGCCTCCCATGCAGGGCAGGCTCCAGGAATCTTTCTTTGTGTGGTCCAACGATGCATTCGGGTGGGCCACTGCGTGCCCGATTTGTCACTTATGTCTGTCGCCAGGCCTGCTTCAGGGACCTCCTTTATCTCTCCTCAGTTTTACAAGGGCCAGGGAGACGCATTCTTTCCTTCAAAATTCTCTTTCTAGATGTTATCACTCTCAAGAGGTGTGTTTTTTCCATAAAAGCTCCTCCTGATTGGAGGAGGAGGTTTCCTGAGGTGGGAGTATCAGGCAAGTGACACTTCTCATGCTCTCACTCATGCCCTCCTCCTCGGATTCCCTCTCTGCCACCCTCATCCAGCGCCCCTCATCTCTCCATAGCCACTCGCTCATGTGCATTTCATTTGTTGTATGGCGCTACTGATATCAGTGTAGGGTGTGACAGTACTTTACATCACGCACACATTGTACAGAGACAATCAATCATGCAAGTATGTAAGTGTATCAGTCTACAGGGAATGTCACGAAAGCCAATGAGGATTACAAGGTGTGGTAATCACATGTCATCCATGCTGGGGGGCAGGATTTTTTAGGGCGTTTGGTCTGGAGAAGCACTGACTCAGGACGTGTGTGAGAACATTTACAGGCAATGGCAGTTAGGCACACTGCACGCCACACTAGTACGTTTGTTGGGAGTGCTAGGGATTACACGTATGTCAGATTTGCATACAATGGACACCTCTGATTGTCTGCCTACGTCACTGACCCTTCACAAGACGACCCCTGGCCAAGAGACGCCAGTCAGATGTCAAGGGATATTCAAGCGGGGTTCACAGGTTGGATGTTTCATTAGACAACATTGGTACAGTGCGAGAGACCTTTGTCCTTTTTGACTCCTTCCCTCATTTAAGTGCATCTGGCCACAAGGCATGACTATGTATGTAATTTCACTCTCCTTTCCTTGGACATTCCATGTATGTGAAGACTTGGCTCACGGGTCACACTCTCTCATCCCTTCACAGTGTAGTGACCAGCTGGTCCCTGTTCTAGTTGTTCTGATGTACCAGCCACTCCCAGAGGGCTGGCTTACCCCCCACCCCACAGCCACCCAGCACAGGCGTCACTGGACATGTGACCCTGCCAACAAATGGGTCCGGACGCACGTGCCCTGGGCCAGTTCTCCAATACATGTACGGTGTGTGTGGTTACTTTATATGCATGGGGGCCTCGTGCCCCACAACATTACACATGGGGTGCACCAATCACTTTAGGCAAATGAGTTGTGATGTGTGATGTAATTCGCAGGTCGCCAATGCAAATGCAGTATGTGTTCGCATGCGCGTTAGCTGGCATCCGCAGCGCTGACAGGCATTGGCCCCAATTGAATGATGCAGGATTGCTGTTGCAGCTTCCGTGCCGCCGCGGTGTGGCACACACTATGCGAATGAGCCATCATCCAATGGGAGCCTTCGGCGGCGTGCATGTTTTGGTATTGCGGTGTGCGCGCTCTACAACTGCGGAGCTCAGCATTGGCCCCAATTGCCTTCTGGGGCACCGAGGGTCACTCATGGGGATTGGGTGGGCCTCGCACTTTGCATTTGGCAGGTTGCCACATTTATCGTGGTGCCGCCACGCTTGCTGGGAGTTGTAGTTGTTCAGGGGTTGCATGCGTGGAGATGTTTGGTACGTACCTCTGCTGTTGAGCGCGGCGGCGTCTTGTCTGCCGGAGGTGCAGCAGGTAGTGCAGCGGGAAGGCCTGTGGCGCAGGATCCATGGTGGCTCAGGTGGTTTAGATGGGTTCTGTATCGGCTCTTCCTCTCCGTTGTTGTGTTTCCGCCATCTGCAATGTGGTGGTTCTTACTCTGCGGTGGGAATGGCTGTTTGCAACAGCGTTATCGGGTTGGCGGACGGAACGTGTTTCCGCACGCCGGTCCTGCTCTATTGGCTCCGTCCGCCACACTTGCGTACACAAAAAACGTGCGGAGCCTGACAGGCCGCGGCCGATGGTAAATGGCCTCTGTAGGACCATTGTAATTTGGTGGTCGCAATGACCACACCTGGAGCGGGTAAATTGACGTTTTACGCCACCGCCACCAGCACGGATGGGCTTCCGTCCGTCATCGTAATGGGCCCCTAAGTTTTAATGTTTAAAGCAGCCATATTTGTTTACTGGTTGCATTTTATAACCGCTCGCATTTGTTTTGGGTTATTTCTGAGGGGAGAAGCTCGCGGTTGGAAGCTGCGTCGCATCGAGGAAGGTAAGTTTAATTTTCTTTATTTAATCTATACTTTTACTTTAATTTGAAGGGAGTTAGGTGCTAGGTAGTGTGTCTAGTGTTAGGTTTTTGGAGTTGTGGTGCTTTTTATGTGTAACTTAGGTTTTAGCGATATGTCGATCGTTAGTTTTTGAGGCCTAGGTTACAAAGGTTTAAATAAGTGAGAATATGTGTGAATATGGTGTGAATTATGTTTGCAATCGTATTATGTTATAGTCTATGTGTATGTTTGTGTGGGTGGGTTTGTTCGTGTTTTTTTACAGGTTTTGGTCGTGAAAAGTTGCGGTTACGAGAAGATTGCGGTTTTTTTGGATTAAGGAAGTGTGTATTAGTTTAATCAACTAATAATTATTTTACACTTCCTTAATTTTTCGGGTTTTCATGAAGCGTTTCTTTTTTTAAAAAAAAATTTCGGGATTTTTATGGTTTATCGTTTCTGGAATTACGGACGGAGGATTACTTTTTACACAGTTGGATTTTTCAATTTTTGGGGGGGATTTTTTGGGTTCACTTGGTATTATGATATACCTGGATTGACTTACAAGAGTTGGGATTTCCTTTCTTCAACTACGGACACGGTAAGTTATTTTAATTATTTATTGTGGGAGGGAAATGTTAAGAAAAGTAGTGTTATTGTGTTTAATATTTTCATAAAAATAATTAATATGTCAATATATATTTATGGTTTCAAAATAAATATATTTGACAAATTATTTATCTTTGTGAAAATATAAAAATGATAAGTATTTATTTGTATTGATTTTGGAGAAAAGTATTAGAATATTTTGTGCATTTATAAGTAAAGTAGTCTTTTGGCTATTGTTTGTAGGTATTCTAGGCCTCTTGTTGTTGGATATAGTCTGACTTTATATTGTAGGTATTCAAAAATTTGTCTAGTTTGTTTGGTAAGTTTGGGTCCTATTTTTGTTACAGATTGCTCCATTCTTAGCTGTTGGTAGCTCTGTTCTTTTTGGAGAGTTAGTAGGAGTTTGTGTAGAGTAGGTGGAGCTCTGCCTGTTGTTGCTTGGAAGGCATTATGCCATCCTTCAACAGCATTGTTTGTTTTTGCCTCTTTATTTAGTGTGCTGTGGTATACATTCCACCATGGAATGTGGTATTTAGGTTGCCTTCTGTGTCCTGATCTGTGGAGTCTTCCCATCCAGGTATCCTCAAAATAGTCTAGAAGGGGACTTCATTTTTGTTCGTTTTGTTGATAGTATGGACTTTCTATCAATAAGTTGTAGTGTTCGGCCACGTCAGTAACTGGGACGTAGGCCAGTGCTATACGTTTTTTAATTTGATAAGCGAAGGAGCTATTTGTCGCATATTCAACACTTAGGGCCCGATTCCGATCTCGCTCGGAAAGCCCTCTGTACGACTCGGATCCGGAGGGCTCTCCGAGCGAGACGTGCTCCGGGAGTCCAAACAAGCGAGTACGATGCAGCCATATGCTGACGAACTCGGTTCGCTAGGATTCCCATTGAACTCTATGGGCGCCTGTGTACAGACGCGTACACATGCTCCCATAGCAGAAAAGGGATGGGTATGGAAAAGCGTACACCCTGTGGCGGGCACCCCATGGTGCCCGCCACACTGTGCATGCTTGGATCAGGGGGACCCATGGGCACCCCCCATGATAGATTCGGAGGCCCCCGGGTGAAGGGGGCCTGGTATGGCCCCCCGAAGTACGCTTCCGACAGCCGTTTTGTCTCGCTGAGACCGACGCAAAGGGGCTGTCCGAATCACGCATCGTACTCGGTCGGTCGGAAATCGGCTCCATTGCGCGACACGAGTCTTCTACAAACAAGACGTACGGAACGGTTCGGGTCCGGAAACAAATCGGTCGGCGCGTACGCGTTCTTCGCATCGTACTTGGTTGTTCGGACCTGTGTACGATTCAGTCGTAAACAAGGGCTACGAATCGGATCCGGTAAAGCTAAATCCGATTCGGAGGCCTTCGGAGCGAGATCGGAATCGGGCCCATAGTGTTGATTTCTGAAGGTGTCTCCATATACATTGATTAAAATGTTAGTAGCAACCCTGAATTGCTGTGTGTGTGTAGGTTTTTAGGATTGCATTTATCATTGCCTGCTCAAAATCAATAATTATTTTTTGGGGAAAATAATTATTGGTTTCTTGTTTAATTTTAGATAGTAGTTCCATATAGGTGGAGTTTTGTTTATTTGGTAGTAAGGCGTAGAGAAAAGGGATGTTAGTATTTTGGTATAGTGCATGGATAGTATATAATTGATAGAATGGTTTGGGACATATTTTAAAAGTCCCATCCATCATCCAAGTTTCTGACTGTTGGAGTTTTACTAAATTATTTGCAGTTGCAAACATAATTATTCTTTTATCTTTAGATTTGTTATCATAAAGAAGAAATGGTTCTTCATTATGTGTAATTGATAGTTCTGGGGGAATTTCTACTTCTTCAAATGTTTTTGGGTCAGGTGTGGTGGTGGTAGTGGATTTTTTTCGTTCGAGCTATAGTTCTTTTCAAGGAAGCAATAGAGGGCATTTGGCCAGTAGCATGTTGGGGTACTTTGGGCAGCATTTCCTTCAGTAATTCATTGGTAGATTTCTGTGAGCTAGTGCTAGCTTCTTTTATATTGTCTAGAGCATTTCTAACCTCTATTTCAGTAACATTTGGGGGATGGTTATGCTCCCTAACATACAGAACAGTTGTTTCTTTAGTTGTAGCCCTCCCACAACACTTATTAGAATAGTATTTACTACATTTCCAGTTTACTTTCAGTCCACTTTGCTTTTCTTGGGTATACACATACCCCATGTAACATAGTAAAAATGTTCCTTTCTGTGAAGTTATGAAGTTATGTGATGTTTCAAATGCTAAGAAAAATGTATATACAAATTACTAAAAAGAATACTGCATAGGTTTTTTTATTAGTACATATACATTGTTATTTATATACTTACAATGTTGAATTTGAGGTCGTTTTCTATACTGATGCGCTTTCTTTGTTGTTTGATTTCAGTTTTGTTCTTGATATTTCTGTTAGCAGAAAAAAGATAATTTTAACAATTTTGTTCAATTGTGCACAAGGTGAGCGGGATTTGGGATAAAGTTGGGCTTTGGTTGGGTATTTTTGGTAATTGTTTTAATAGAATTTCCTTTAATATTTACTTTATTTCTCAGTCGATTTTTCACACTGTTCTGTAACTGTTTGGATGTTTTGGGAATTATCTGTAGAGGAGACATAAATTTAAAATATATATATTCATTATTTGTCCATTATAAAAAGTTGTTGTTGAAGATTAGCAGTAGTGTTAGATTATAAATGGTATTCTACTTACTTTCTCAAGTAGGAAATAGGATTTTCTTTAATGAAGTCCTGTTTTCTGGCAGCAATCCGGCAGAGTTTCGCCTTCTTGTTTCTTTTTGGTTTCAGGTGTAAAATAATAATTATTTTTTTGTTCTTTATATAGTGTTTTATTAATTGTTTGTTTAATGTGATTGGTTTATTTTAATAGTGTGTGCATTTCATTGCTTATCATTTATTGGATTAATGGTTTTGGTCGTTGTTTTCCATATATGGAAAACGCTAATTAAGAATTAGTTATTGCTTTTTTTTTTTTTACAGATTTAGTCCGTTAAATGTGTATTATATTGTATTTGTTGTTAAATAATGTGTGCATATTATTGAATTATAATATTTATATAGTTATTAATAGTGTATTTATAATATATTTTAAGATTATATATTTTAATATTTTTAAAATAGGTTGTATTTGATTTATTTTGTATGCAATGTATGTTTATTGATAAAAATATATGCCTTAGTTTGTGACCTAATCTCTCCAAATCACTTAAAAATCATTTCCTGGAACATTGCTGGCCTTTACAATAAACTTCCACTTCCAAATTGGAATAAGCAAATAGAGGGTTACGACATATGCGTCTCCCAGGAAACGTGGAGCCTGGTCCCATTATATAAATCTGGCTACAGCTGTTATCACATCCCGGCTACTACTGTAGGCAAGGGCCGACCGTCTGGAGGGTTGACTGTGTGGGTTAAAATTGCCCTAAATCTTAAAATAAAAAACCATGCAGCACTATGCCCTGATATCATGAGGCTTACAATCAGGGGACAAAGAGGGCGGGAACAAATGGATTTGTTTAATGTCTACGCAAGGGGACTAGCGGGGGGCAAAGCTTCTCCTATCATCACTCTGCTCGAACAAGGCCTGATAAACTGTTCATCCGAATCTAGGATTATAGTGGCAGGCGACTTAAATAGCACCTTTGAGCCTCTTAGTATTGAAGACCTAACTGGGACAGAGGAGGAGGACAGGAAACGGGGCATACCCTCGTTAACCTTACCCCCGGTGAAAAGATGGTCTCAAAGGGCCATCCAACTAAACGCCCTCACCGTGGAGTACGGTTTAAGAGCAGTGAATGGCAGGACAAAATCAGACTTGCAGGGAGCCTTCACCTATAAGAAAGTATCTTGCCCATCCCGCATTGATTATATACTAGTAGATGTTGGCTTCTGGGGTCATGTTTTAGACATGGTAGTGGGGAGTACACTTGACAGCGACCACAACCCTCTATGTATGTTACTAAGGTCGCCTTGGCCAGTTGTACGCCCTTCATTGGCTTCACCCATGCCCCGAGCAACCAAAGAAGTTTTACCCATTAATTCTGGAAGGGCACTAAAATGGCACAAGGTTGCCCTCCAGGACACAGAGCCACAGGCCATTAGACAAATACTATATGAAAAAACTATCGAGCTAAGAGAGGGGACAGCGGAAGATCCCACCTATGCTCTTGCCATACATACTCGCACTATTGAGGAGATTAGCATACATTTTCAGGCACCACTCAGACCCAATGGTCCTGCTCCTCACACATGGAAAGTCCAATCATGGTTCAATAAAGAGTGTAGACTTAAAAGGAGGGCCCTAGCCGCAGCTATCAGAACAAAGAAGGGTGCAGCTATCACTTTGGCCAGGAAAGAATACAGGGAGGCGCAGCGCAGAGCAAAACTCGACTGGGATGAAGCCAGATGGCAAGAGTTAAAAAGTGCGAGTTTTGCAAGAGACACTAATCTTTTTTGGACATTGGTCAGGAGGATAGATAGGGTAGAAGTAGACCAATTTCCCAATCATATCACCTCTGAAGCTTGGTGTGCTCATTTTGGCAACCTTTATTCTGGGCCTAACAGCCCAGGCGTAGATGGCCACCCTTCAACCAATCCTAGGCCCACTGACATAACCACCGGTGGCGACTCCCTGTTTAACTCTAGGCCTACCGAGGGCGATCCTTTTACGCAAAAGGAAGTAAAAGAGGCCATAGGCAAGATGGTTCCTGCTAGGGCCCCGGGACCAGACGCCCTTCCTAGCGATTTGTTTTTAGCTGATCAGGATAAATGGGCCGAGTATGTCCTGCTCCTAATTAACTCGATCACCAGAGGAAGCCCAGTCCCAGAATCATGGAAGGGTGCAGAGGTAGTGCCCATTTATAAAAAGGGAGAAAGGGAAGACCCTTCGAACTACAGACCTATTAGTCTTATTGACTCAATGCAAAAGGTAGTTGGGAGGGTAATTTTCTAGAGAATCCAGATATGGGCTGAGGAGGAGAACATCCTCTCCGAGTACCAGGCAGGCTTTCGGTCCAACACGAGCACGGTGGACCAGGTCTTTAGACTCCTCATGATCCACGGGAAAGTTGTAACGATCGGCAAGGGCAGTTTGTACCTTGCTTTTATTGATCTGAGGACTGCTTTTGACCTGGTCCCCCGCAACAGATTATGGGAAATACTGCGAGAGTTGGGCATCCCTCCTACACTTCTCAATCTCCTTGAGAGGCTTCATGAGGGTAACTATGCCCAGGTAAGATGGGGTTCCCAAGGACAGGTCACTAGGAAGATCCCAGTAAACAGGGGAGTTCGCCAGGGCTGCGTGATGGCACCCACCCTGTTTTCTCTATATGTAAACGGGGTGGTTAGCTTCTTACAAGAAGTACCTGCCGACGCTCCTGCCCTGGCAGGGAAAAAAGTGCCAACTCTCCTGTTTGCTGACGACACGTTGCTCATTTCTAAGACCCCAGCAGGTTTACAAACCCTCCTGAACAGGTTTCAAAACTTCTGCCACTCCCGGGGGTTAATCATAAACACTACGAAGACAAAACTAATGACCTTTAATCCACACAAATCGTTTAGGAACAACTTCACCTTAGATGGGATTAGACTAGAGAGGGTTCCTATTTTTGATTACCTGGGGATCCGTCTATCTGAAAAAGTACACTGGCGACCCCACCTTGATAAAATGCTCCTAAATCATAAAAGGGTTACGGGGGCACTGAGCCGAGAACATCGCTCATCTTATAGTAGTCCTGTTGCTCCGGCCCTTACTGTATACGGAGCCAAGGTTGTTAGCTCAGCTCTTTATGGTGCCGAGCTACGGGGCTTCGAAAACCTTGACGAGATTAGTAGATCGGAAAACAAATTTTTCAGAGACTTGCTCATGCTCCCACGAGGAGTTCCTTTAACCCCTTTGTTCTGTGATCTGGGTAGGCGTCACTTTAGAGACCTGGCCAAACTCCGACCTCTGCTCTACTGGGCCCGTCTTAGGAGGACCCCAGAATTGGCGAACTATGCGGAGGCACTTACAGAATTAACGTGTTTTGACAGCAAAAAAGAGATCAAATGGATCTCCAATGTCAAATCACTATTAACTGCACTTGACCTTAAGGACTCTTGGGACATCCAAATCCCGCCAAGCAAAGAGGACCTCAAACGGTCCTACTGTGCCTGGCTTGAAGCCAAGGAATTTAACAACCCTGACAAGGGAAGACTCACGGAGGAGTTCTTCCAACACAAATACCATAGAAGCTTAGAATCATATATGGATACCATTCAGGTCCCGAGAGACAGGTCACTGTACATCCAATTCAGGTTTGGCACCCTCCCAGTTCGTGAATTCACCGCAAAATGGCTTCCAACCTACCGTACCACCGCTGAATGCCCCTTGTGCGGCTCGGAAAAGGAGAGTGTTGCCCATCTTCTGTTCGTATGTCCCGCACACACTAGCGCTAGATCCAGGTGGCTCGTGCCCTTATGCAAACAACTAGGCACCCTAGATCACAGAGTTGCTTTACGCATACTGAATTCGGACACAAGCACTTTGTACGCCTGTAGAGTCGCAAGGTTTTTGGGATGCGCATGGTTAAGCAGGTGCAGGGCTTTACAGAGGGCAACTACCACCGCCGAAGAGTAGTTGACGATTCCGACGGGTAGGGCTAAGGAGCCTTAGGATAGAACATCTGAGTTTGGTTCTGTTTAGTACTTGTAGAATTGTATTTATTTTAAACTGCATTTTACAGAATTTAGAATCACGAGAAAATAGCTTTATGTTTTAACGGTATTTGAATTTTAACTATGTCCTTTTATCGACTGTATGTATTTAAATCCTTCTTTCATCTTTTATTTCTATTTTGATGCACCTGATGAATTGGTCGATGCTTTTATGATATTTATATCGAATAAAGCTATTTTGACTGACTGATAAAAATATATTTTTGGTATTAAGTTTTGTGTATTTTAACTGTTTTTAAGATGTCGATATTTTTTAAAGAACGATATTATTGCTGTCTATATTATTGTCATCGATATTTTTGACATGTATATTTTTAGACTATGTTCAATATTTTAGATAAAGATATTTTAGTGTTCGATAATACTGATATCGATATCAATGTTTGACGATATTTTGGTGTTGATATTAGTGTTTTTAAAAAATTAAGTATAGGTTGTCGATATTAGTGTAATCGATATTTTTGTGTCGATAATATGGTAAGTCGATATTGTATCTGTCGATATTATGTCAGTGATTCAGAAACATGCTGAGGGGAAGCTGGATTGGGTGCACAGAGTTCGTCCGATAACTACTGTAGGTGGGAATCGTCCCCGGGATATGCTAGCTAAACTGCTCTCTTTCAAAGTCAAAGAACTGCTTCTGCAAGCCACCCTGAAACTGGAGACAGTTTCATTTCAAGGAGCCACATGTTCACTCTTCCAGGACGTTGCCCCTGCCACACTGACACGCCGCTTACAATTTAAACCATTCACAGACAGACTTCGCTGCGACCACATCAAATGTAGATGGACCTACCCCTTTGGCATCTCCTTTGACTATCAAAACAAGTCTCATCACTTTAGAGAGCTGGATGAAACCGCAGCCTTATTGGGGATATCGCCTCCTGAGCACCAGGGATTAGATGGGGAGATGAGGACAACGTCTACAGGTTCCTCGAGCACCTCTGCCAATGGACAGTGACAATCGCAGATTAGAATGAAGTGCCAAGGAGAACGCTGGACTTAGAGCATGGTTGTAGCTGACAATAATGCACTCTCGAACCACTGCACTTTGTAAGGAAGGACTTCCTCAGACTGCTGCCCCTGGTTCTGAGGCCCTGCTCTGCGTATGGGGAACATTTCAGTGTGCTACAGCAGTTATTAGTGTACCACTGGCTCATTGAAAGTACAGGGGCACAACTCTGGCTTCTAAACTGATGGCCACTCCACTGCCTTACCGGCATGTCACTGTGCTGCCAGACTTCTTTGAACTCTAATGGCAGCTGACAGGATACAATAGTGGTTTGTGATCTACATTCCTCCGTTTAACATGTCTGATGTAATGGGGAACCATTTTCCCCGGTTTTATTGTTCTACTGTTAATGTTCCTATTGCATGAGTGAACACGGTGTGAAGGGGTGGATTGGGAGTGTAGGGGAGACAGGGATGGATGTCTAGAACAAAGGATCGATCTGTGACCAGTAGAATTGAATTGATATTCTACTTCTGCTCACACTTAGCAAGGACTGTGGTGTTCACATTTTCTCCACTACATCCATGGTGGGCCTGATTCACAGAACTAACTTACGTCAAAAACGTAAACGTAAACGTAAACGTAAAGTTAGTACTTTTTAGGTATTCACAGAATACACTTACTCATTTTGGTATTCACAGAATAGTACTAACTTTACGTTTACGTTTACGTTTTTGACGTAAGTTAGTTCTGTGAATCAGGCCCGGTGTTAACTGCACTGTCATGGAATATCAAAGGCCTTTACTCTCCGACTAAACGTCACAAACTTTGGAAATACATACTGGACCGGAAACTTGATATCATAGGACTCTAGGAGATGTACCTTAAGCGTGGTGATGAATATAGGCTACAGCACAAAGCATAAACCCTGATATACGAGTCATCAGCCGCACTAAACAGAATGGAGTAGCCCAATGTTCCAAATGACAGGCAGCAAGATGGATAGGGAGGGGAGAATAGCGTTGGTTAAAGGGAACATTAAGGTACGTATGTGCACGGTGGCCTCGATATAGGCACCCAATATGGGACAAGCCAAGTTTATTCATTCTTTGCTTTCTCTCCTGGGTGGATTTGTAGAGGGGGAAATCATTTTGACGGGAGACTTCAACCTAACCTGGGATCCCACCTTAGACAGCACTCACCTCCATAGACTTCAATCTGGAAACTTCTCTAAAACACTGCAGAAAGCAATCCTACACATAGGCTTGATAGACGCCAGAAGAACCACTCACCCTACAACTCAAGATTATGCCACTCCCACCACACATATTAATGGCTTGATTAGGTTTTTATCAGTCATTGATTGCACTTTCAGACCACTCTCTGGTGGAGATTGTACTGGAGTGGCACGCCCGAAGTCCACATTTCAGAGATGGTTCTTTCCGGTGCATCTCACATGGGACCATCTCTTCAGAAATGAACCCAATAAGGCCACCAGAGATTTTTTTTAATTAAACAATCCCCAAGACACCGATCCCTCCATTTCCTGGGACTCCTTTAATGCGGTTATTAGAGGGAACTGTATCATTGATGTCTACCCTGTCACAGCAAAATGCTCAAGATCAGTTAGCACTCGAGGCAGAACTCCAGTCAGCAGAGCAAGCCCACAAAGATTCCCTGACACTGTTCTTACAGAGGAAGGTCACAGCCTTACGGGGAAAGCTTAATGCCCTATACACTAATAAGGCAGAACTAACATTACCTCACCTTAAAAAAACACATATGTACAGGGCAGTAAGATAGGTTTGCACCTTGTGTGACAGCTTCAGGTCAAACATGAAAAAGAATAAGTAAGCCAGTTGCGTTGTGACTCCAGGGAGGCTGTATTTACTGAAGAGGGCAAGGTCCAGGCCTTTCGAGATTTTTACAAACAATTATACACCTCTGACCCCAATGATGAGAAGGTGCAGCTATCCTATATAGAAGGGGTGGAACTTTCCCGGGAGACCATGGACCAAAATGGGCTTTTGGGGGGCCCCATTAGGGACAGTGAAGTCCAAGCACCCATTGACACCCTTAAACTTCATAAATCACCTGGGCCGGATGGGTTTACAGCCCAGTTTTATAAGACTTTAAGCTCCGATCTGGTGCCACATTTGACTGCTTTATATACCTACATACCCGGCTCCCGCAAGGTGACACAAAAAATGGGCGAAGCATTGGTCGCTGTTATACCGATGCCCGGGAAAGATCCCTGTCTTTGTGTGTCTTATTGACCTGTTGCATTGCTTAATTTAGATGCCAAACTATACACTAAGATATTGGCCAATAGGCTAGAAGATATTATGCCAGAACTGATCCATCCGGATTCATTAAGGGGCGGCAAATTTACGACAGCCTGCGGAGGGTGATCCACCTGGTCTAAAAAGCTACTAAAAAATGCATCCTGGCTGTTCTTTTGGCACCAGATGCCAAGAAAGCTTTTGACCGGGTGGACTGACCCTTCCTTTTCCACACACTACGACAGTTTGGCTTTGGAGAACGGTGTATAAACATGGTTCAAACCAACTATGCCCACCCAAGATCGCGCGTGCTGGTGAATGGGACTGCCGCTGACCTTTCTAGTCTAGAGCGAGGCACGAGACAGGGGTATCCATTCTCCCCCCTTTTAATTGCCCTTAGTATTGAGCCCCTAGCTGCTAGAGTGAGAGCCGCATCGTCCACCAATGATCTCTCCTTTAGCTTGGTAGACCACAAAATTTCCATGTTTGCAGACGATGTACTGTTGTCCCTCACATCTCCTCTGACATCCCTGACTGTCCTGCAAACTAAACTCAAAACCTATGAGGCAGTGGCGGGTTTTTGTATGAACCGCCACAAGTCCTTTCTACTCAACTTAACTCTTTCCACGAGTGAAATGGAGGCGATAGCGGGATCTGCCCCCTGTCACTGGGCCCAAAAATAATTAATCTATCTGGAATGGCAGTTTGGAGAACAAATCCCAGTTTAAAGTGATCATTGTGACTTCTTAAATGTCAGGGATTTTGTTTCGATGGGCGCATGGACTCCTGAGAAGGATCAGTTTTAGCTGTGCTGGTTGGAAATAAATGGGTTGAGGTGGGCCTGACTGTGCTGCTGGGGCTGTCATTGTTATAACATGTTTTAAAAAGCTGAATTGTGTAAGGAGGGTCTGGTTTCTCTGGTTTAGGAGGTGACTAGCAGGATCAGTTTTATCCAATCTGCTCCAACAGGATATCATATCTAACTCCTATTTTAAGTACAAGTCTCTTTTCTTTGCTTTTCTATCAGGGAGGCCACATCCTTTCATAACAGTGCATCTAAAGTAAGATCTTTCCTTCTTCTTGATTGTTTTTGCTTTAGCAACTGTGATGGCTGCTAAACCTCCGCATCAACATTGAAGATTAACTCTGCTGTCCATGCTCAGGAAGGTAGAACGCGGGGCAGAGTGAGTTAAAATGAGAAATAACAGACTCTTGGATATTTTTCTAACCTTAACCTTACTCGTGCTATCTTCTGTGGTGTTCTATGTATTACTGTATATACCTTTTCTGTGCTCTCCTATTGCATTACTTGTGGTATGGAATGTTGGGATTGTTCTGTCCCTCTGCTTAGTGTTATACTGTATTAGAATGTATGGGTACAGTGGTTTAGAACATCAACTTCAGTTGATGCTGATCCACTGGGCCCGTCTGACCTTATACTTTCTGCTGGAATAAAGATTCCTGTTTTACCTCAAATCTGCTGGATTGCGTCTTTACAATTGGCGACTTACATGGGATCTGGACTACCCTATGATGAGTATTTTGTCTGGTCAAGCTCCTTTTGTGCCACGCTATTAAGGTACTGTGTTTTTTTTATTACGTTTCCAACGGGCCCAGGGATCGTTTTTGTTTTTTGTCTTGTTCATCGTTTCCACTCCAGAAACGTTTCCACCGTTTGAGCTGTCTCTTCACTTATATTTGGGGAGGTCTGGCGCTCTTTATTGACTTCCACGAACTCCGTGAGCCCCATGTGTACCAGTATTGATTTTTTTTTTTATCTTACTGTGGGCCTCTGCTCGAGCGCTCCTCCTCGCGCTTCTGCTTTACATTCTGTTCGGTTTCCTTGGACACGATACAATACCTGGTTGTCCCTGGACACCAATTCCCTGCGGGCAGGCTGCTACACTGCATCCAAGCTGTGGGAGACCGCTCCAGCTTGGATATTGGACACTGGCTGTCTTCTGCTGGTCTGATACGCTTTGTCTAGGCTGTGGGAAACCGCTCCAGCTTAAGACACAGCATACTCACTTCTTGCTGCTTTCTGCTCCATGCCAGCTGCGAGAGACCGCTTCAGCTAACTTATCCATCTGCACCTACCTCTGTGTTGCCAGCCATGCCACTCTTCACTCCTGTACTTGTCCGGTCTCACGCTTTGTCGTGCACCGCATTGCTGTATCTACTCATTTGTGGAATCGTGGGATTTTGTTCCGGTTCCTTTCATCACGTCGTCACGTCACTTCCTGTCTCGGCGTATTCCTGGTACCAGCACGCCAATCTTCGCTTCTAGTGGATTCTGTGATCCACACACATTTTGGTGAATGCGTGCGCATCAGCACTTGCATGCTATCTTCTTTTTCAGTGGTTCCTGTGACACTTACACTTCCTAATTTTTCATCTGTACTTCCTGTGCACACTCAGGTTAATTTCACAACCTGTGGATTCAGTGATTCACACACTTATTCCTACATCTGGGTTTATATCTTTTTGTGATTACAGTTTTGTTATTTATATACAGATACATATGTTATATTGTTTTACAGTTACATTCTTTTCTCATTAATCCATGCACTTATTGTCGTTCTGCGTTTATCTCCAGATTCTCTGAATTCCATTGCTTATTTATATATATATTTTTTTTTTCCGCATCATGCAGACTGTCACTCCTCCTAATTATTTTCTACAGGATCCAGGTGAACCACCATTAAAATGGTGCTTGTGGTTCAGGTCGTTTAATGGCTATTTTGGAGCCATTGATGGTACAAAGTTCAAACCTGACAGGAAACACAGTCTCCTTTACTATTATTTAGGTGTAGAGGGTCAAAATGTCTATGACCATTTACCCACTTACACTGGTCTTGACAGTGGTGACATGGATGAATACCAACTGGCTCTCAAACGTTTAAGTACTTACTTTGAAGGGAGAGTCAATTTGGTTGTCCACAGGCACAAATTCTTCACTCGTGTTCAGTCCCCAAGCGAATCCATAGACACTTACGTCACTGCTTTAAAGGTTTTGGCCAGTTATTGCGATTTTGATGACTTTACTTCTCAGCTTATCCGAGACCAAATTGTTTGCAGGTGCTACTCCAAAAGAATTCAACAGAAATTGCTTTCTTGTAAAAACCCTTCTTTAGACGAAACCATCGATATCGCTAAGAGTATCGAGCGGTCTGAGTTGGATTCTAAACAGTTGGAGTCCAACGCTTGATCCATGGTAGCTGCCACCAGCTCTTCTTCCGCTCTTCCACAGTCCTCCAACGATGCCAAGTTAAAAAAGGGCAAAGAAGTCTCAGACAGGAACAAATTGTTTGTTCGTCCTTCTTCTGGTTTTCAATGTTATAGATGTGGCTCGCCTTCACATCTTTCAAACTTTAAATATTGTCCAGCTATTTCCCAAGAAAGTTACAAATGTAAAAAGCCTGGCCATTTTGGCAAAGTGTGCAGAGGCGGAAAACGCTTTCCAGTTAGGAGTGTTCAACATATTACTCCTAATGATTCTACAGATGTGTTGCATAATAGAGTCGAAGAATTGTCCCTTTCTGTGGTTTCCGTTGAATATGTGAACATTAACAATGTACATACAGATAAAAAGTTTGGGGATCCCTTGGTCCAAGTTTCTATTCAGTCCCACGATATCTCCCTACTTATTGACTCTGGTGCCAGGATTTCCATCATTTCTATTGATAAATACAGACAATCTTGGTCCGAGATGACCTTGCTACCTCCTGATGTCATTATCACTGCGTTTGAGGGTAGCAGGATTGATCTTGCTGGCTATTTTTCGGCTGATATTACTTTTCAACACAATACCATCCATGGCAAAGTTTACGTTGCCCTTAAAGGCATTAATGTTTTGGGATGGTGGCACCAAGCTGAATTTGGTATGATTATTAGACCTGGCCAGAAGAATCCTGTTTCGTTGATTAATTCTATTTCCAACTCTCCTCAATGGAAAGACACCTACTCTCAGGTTTTTGAAAACAGAATTAGGAAAATTAAAGATTTTGTGCATTCCATTAAAGTAAGAGAGGGTATTTCTCCTGTCAAACATAAACTAAGGAATGTTCCGCATAGTATAAGAAGTGATCTCACTGTTATGCTTAGCAAAATGCTTGATGACGGCATCATTGAACGCATTGATGCTACTCTCTGGTTATCTCCCATCGTTTTAGCAAAAAAAAGGTCTGGAGAACTTCGTTTATGCATTGATTTAAGAGCTGTCAACAAGGCTATTTGGGTTGAGAACTTTCCGTTACCCCGTATAGATGACCTTATTACTGTTGTAGGTCAGTCCAAATGGTTCTCCAAATTAGACTTACGTTCGGCGTACCATCAGGTAGTTCTTGATGAGCATTCTCGCCACCTTACCGCTTTTGTAACACCTGATGGTACGTTTCAAATTTGCCGGATGCCATTTGGACTGGCCTCGGCGGCTTCTGTGTTTCAGAAAGTGATGACAATGATGTTTCAACATGTACCTAACGTGGTAATTTTTCAGGACGATATTTTGGTACATACGAACACAGAACTTGAACACAACCAATTCTTAGATCTAGTTTTTCAAACACTTCTGAGTAATGGTGTCACTTTGAGAGAAGATAAATGCTTGTTTTCAGTGAATGAAATTGAATACCTTGGTCATATGCTCACCAAGGATGGTGTCAAGCCCAAACCCAGCATCGTTGAAGGTATCATTAATGCTCCTCATCCCATTGACAGAGATCAACTTCGCTCATTTCTTGGTCTGTGCGAGTTTTATTCTAAATTTATTAAGAATTTTGCGAGTCTAACTGAGTGTTTCAGAAATTTGTTAAAAAAGGGGTCAGATTTCATTTGGACTGCCACATGTCAGGAACACTTTGTTTTAATTATTTAATTAAAGAGTGCATTTTGTCTGCTCCAGCTCTTCAACCCTACGTGGAAGGCCGTGACACCTTTATTACTGTGGACTCCAGTGCATATAGCATGTGGGCTGTTTTATCCCAGGTGGATGGTGGAAGGGAAGTAACTTTAGGATTTGCGTCCAGGAGATTGAGAGATGTTGAACTGAGGTACTCAGTTATAGAAAAAGAGATGCTCGCCTGTGTGTGGGGTGTCGAGAAGTTTAAATCCTACGTCTGGGAAAGGAAGTTTTGGCTTAGGACGGATCATAAGCCCTTAGTAGACATTTTATCTGGTTCCAAAATAAAAAAAGTCTACTGCCAGACTGGCTAGGTTGTCCACCAAACTCCTGGAGTTCAATTTTTCTGTTCTTCATATTGCTGGAGGCAAGAACGTCAAGGCGGACTTTCTATCCAGACTCCCTGTAGACAATCCCGAGGGTTGTTCCTTTAGTCAGGATGACATTGAGGAGTGTATAATTGCCAATGTGGATAACACTGTCATTTGTCCTGACATGTCACTTTGGCAAGATGCTCTCTCTAATGATTCCATCTCTAGGCAGGTGATGGACTTGGTTATCAAGGGATGGCCCAGAGAGAGCTCTCTCTCCATTTATTTACAGCCATACTGCAAAATTTCAAATGAACTCTCCATTGAGAATGGTTTACTGGTCAGAGATGGCAAGCTTATTCCCCCTTATGTCTTTAGGTTGAGAATAATGGAAACTGCTCACTCTGGTCATCTGGGAATGAATGCCACCAAGCGTAGAATCAGAAATGATTTCTGGTGGCCCAGCAGGGACATTGACAATTTGGTCAAGAATTGTGTTAAGTGTTTTTACAGTGACAAGCATCTCACTACCAGCACTCCCATTCCCAAACCTGTACCGTGTCCAGCCAGGGTTTGGCAAAGAGTCTCAGTTGATCATCTTGGTCCCTTTCATGTCTTGCCTAATTGCATGAGGCACTTCATTGTACTTGTTGACCATCTTTCCAGGTGGGTGGAGGTAAGGGGTGTTTCTGATCCCAACGCCAAAGCTGTCATTCATTTTCCGCAAGATGTTTTTTCCAGAGAGGGTGTCCCCGAGGAGATATTAACTGATAATGGTGCGCAATTCACTTCTGTCGCCATGCAAGAATTTCTAGCCAAACTGGGAGTGAAACACCTGCGCACTCCCCTGTATCATCCCCAATCCAATGGTAAAGTTGAGAGGTTTAACAGGGTTCTGGTTGAATGTGTGCAGATTACCCTCAATAGTCATGGTGATTGCGAGAAGTCTGTACGTAATATGATTTGGGCGTACAGGACTACTCCTCATTCTGTATCGGGTACTATTCCTTTTGAATTAATGAGAGGCAGAAAAGCTTCTTCTTCTCTGTGCCCTTTTGGAAACTCAAGGCATTCAATGGTCATTGTTCTGTTTCTTCTGAAGCTTCCAAGGCTAAGGTGTCTTCTGACAATTTCAATCGTCTCAGATTTGATAAGCTGTGTCAATCTGGGAAAAGAAAAGTGATTAGGTTTACTGTTGGTGACTTGGTTAGGGTTAAAGATCCTTTGTTACTACAAAAGGAGCGTCAAAATTTAGATATCCACAATCCATTGCTGAAATTAAAGGTCACGCTGTTCGTCTTGATAATGGTCAGTGGTGGAGTGTTTCCTGCCTTGCCAAGGTCATCCGATCTGGCAATGCGCCTAATTGGCAATCTTCGCTTTCTTCTGGTCCCAACCTACGAAGAAGTTCCAGGATTAGAAGAGTGCCAAGCAAACTGCGTGACTAATTATCTTTTTATTTTGTTTTTTTATTCTCTCTTCTTTTTTTTTATTAAGAGGGGAGATGTGTGGTGTTCTATGTATTACTGTATATACCTTTTCTGTGCTCTCCTATTGCATTACTTGTGGTATGGAATGTTGGGATTGTTCTGTCCCTCTGCTTAGTGTTATACTGTATTAGAATGTATGGGTACAGTGGTTTAGAACACCAACTTCAGTTGATGCTGATCCACTGGGCCCGTCTGACCTGTATACTTTCTGCTGGAATAAAGATTCCTGTTTTACCTCAAATCTGCTGGATTGCGTCTTTACATCTTCTACCATCACCTGAATACGTTTTTGTTGCTTGTCAAAGATTTATAAAAGGTAAACAGGAAAAAGTGGTGATGCCTTCTTCACCAACTTCACACTGCTTCCCCTGGTTCAGAAGATGGTCCCTTTGCATCATGGGCATGACTTCTGGGATAAAATTGTTTGCTTTTGGAAATCCTCGACCATCAATGCACTCACCTTATTTGACCCACAGAAAACCTCATGCCAAATTACAAACATATAAAACTACAGATGCCTCGGCAGCTTCAACAACTAAAAGCAAGCACCCAATTGATTGAGCATAAATGGGCACACTCCACAATGCAAGCCATAAACTATCTTCAGACAGACATTTAATACTCAAGCAAGCAGCATATAGCGCAGCATATAACGATACTAAAACATTCCTTTAGTCACACAGATCAGCTTCATTTCCTGTACACTAAAAAACATTTTAACCAAACTATCACACACAAACAAATCGCCCCATGCACAAGCTCTCATTAACTCATTAGCAAAACAATCCACCTGCAGAATCAATAACTTCCTCGGATATATGAATTCTACTAACTCCCTTTCACATACACGTACAAAACACTATGAGAGTCTTTACCATATCACCAGTCTTCAACATCAAAGCCTACTCTGAAAGAAAATGAGCAACTCTTATTCCCATTGACATTTTGGGTGCATTATGCACAATGATCCTATCCATCTAAACTGACTACTTACATTTTATGATAGGTCAACAACCTAACAATTCACTGTACATAATCTGTCCCCATGCTCCCCAAATAGTATGCTTATTCACTTTATGCTGTGAAGCATACATGTCTGCTTTCATGTGGAGTACCACAGAAATTCACACTAACACCAATCCTATTCTTTGCATATCTCATTCCACTTTCAACCTCACCAATTTCAATGATGCTTTGTGGCATAAAAATGAACTGAAAAACAGGAATCCATCGGTGACACCTCCAGAATCAAGTATTACCGGTTCCTAATTACTATCTCCCTTCATATACTCAATCGGTTCATATGTCTTTTCTATTTCTACTGCAGCACCAAGAATGATAAACTAACAAAATGTTTTTATCACAACACTTCCATTACCCTTCTTCTGACCTATCCACCTCTTGTGCGCAATCCCTGTCTGACACAGTCTTGCATCTTTGTATACAATCACTACAGTAACATCACAAAATAAAATGGACAGAGTATTGAAACTTTTCAAACACTCACCCCCATCACAGATCTGGGTTTAATCCATCGTTATTTTGCTCACCACATCCCCCCAGTCTGGATCCAGTCATATGCAGATCAGTCTTGATCCTGCTCCCCATGGGAACAGTCTAGACCAAACTGCCAGGCCAGGTCGTCCCTGGTCCGGAAAAAAAAGCATACCGGGAGCGGTTAACTGAAATTCTTGAAAGACTTCTATTTGTTATGAATTATGAGTCTTTAATACATTAACCAACATTATCTAATACCAGTCTGAGTCTATCATTGAGTCTTGTTGGTTCTTCCATTTAAACTGTGCTAATTTACTGATGTTTTAAATGCGTTGTAGGAAGAATCAGTGAGCTCTGACAGAACATCAAGTATTACTTCTTTTGTTCTGTGTTGCAGTTGCAGAACTTTTAATCTTCCTAATTCTAGCCAGACTTAACTTCTTCAGGAGATTGGGTTTAACCATTGCTATTCTTTATTTTCACAACATTGTATTGTGTACCTAAATCTGATCTCAAATTTGTGAGTTGTCTGTCAATTAATGGTCCTCATTGGACAGCTAACCTGGTGTTTTTGCCATCCTAATTTCCACCCCTCTTATAGGCGGAGAAAGATTCATCAGAGGATAAATGCCTCTGTGGTAAATGGAAATGCTGCAGATTGGCTAATCATAAAGGGCCCAGTACTGTTAGAGTAGTAAGGAGAGTAACCGTAAAAACAAATTCACCACGTTTGCGCTGCAACAATATCAAAAACACTTCCCCATCACCCAAAGGGCAGAGTACTCTTCAGAGAAAAGGCAACCACCCAACACATTGCCAATGCAAGCCTGTCATTTAAGCAAAGCCAGCATCAGGAAGAAACACTGTGAAAATATCTCCAGAGTCCAGAAGTAACACAGGTGTCACTCAAGGAATGAATCCTGCTGCAAGCAGAAACAACATATGCAAGTGAAAGACTGACATAAGGAAGTAACACAAATGAGACTACGGAACAACTAAGCATGAGGCTGAGGCAAAACCCAACAGGCAGAACATCCAGGGGGACGAGAACAGCAGAAAAAAACACTTCAAGAGGTTTGAAAGATGCAGATTGAAATCCATCCTGACATTTGAAGGCCAAAATATTTGGCATCAGGATTAGCAGCATGGCAAATGGAAGGCCCCCAGCAAAAAGCAACCTAAAAGCAGGACCAGCACACACTCATAAGGAATAGCCTTCATCACAGTATACCATCCCAGGAATGAAGACCAGTGGTGAATATACACTCACTGAGAAAATGCCTGCCAAGAGCACTGCACATCTAGGGAACTTCTATATCCAGAAGTAGTCCAATTCCTTCCCCAGTACAAACAGCTGCCAAACAGTCCTAGGCAGACAGGGCTGAAATGGAAAAGTCCTGAGATGCAACAGGACTACACAAGGGATCCATTCTGGAGCATATACTGCATGACAAAGTCAAGCAGAGCCAATAGGGGAGCATCAATACAGCAGTCACCCACACCTACAGAGGAATCAACAGCTTGGGAATGATAAGGAAGAGGGACAGCATTATTATTTAGCAGGGGCACACCAGTAAATCCAACCCTATAGCACTCTTCACAGGTAACTGAAGAATAACATTCAGCAGCAGTTAAATGACCCAGCCGGCAACAGGGTTACCACCTGGGTGACAAAGCCCTACAATAGTCCAACAACACTGTCTTGGGGAGACAGAATGCCTCTGACTAGGGAAACAAGGATGTGCCAAACTGCTCAAAAGGGCACTACAACCCCTTGGGGACCATCAACAAAGAACACTGCAGATAGCCAGGACAAAGCAGCCCCTGAAGTGACACCACAGTATTCAGGACATTGAAAAGGCATGATGAGGAACAGTCTCTTAAAGTAAACCAAACCAGAAATTACAAGGAGCATGCTTTGGCCAGTATAGCAGAAGAGAGTAGTGAAAATATAATCAGGTAGAAGAGTGCAAAGGCCCTCACTGATAGGAGGTCTAAAAGAATGTGTACAGACCACTGAACAATACCACACCAACTAAAAATGAAGGCATAGCAACTGCCAGGAACACCTAGAAGTGACCCGTCAGGAAGAGAATGGTGGATTCACCTCAAGGAGTGGAATGCAACCCCATAAAGAGAGTTCATGTGTTTGTAATGAATCCAAAGGCAAGTTTCACATTTTCAGGTGGTTTAAACACTGAAGCACCACAGACCCATTGCACAAGTGATAACAGTTAATCAGGGACAGTAGTCCAGTAGTAGTCATAGATACAAATCTCCATTGAACGATATACATTAGCAGATCATTTCTTTCATCAATTGAACCACAAGGAATTCCAGCACAAAGAAGGAATAAGGAAAAGAAGACTGCTGTCCCGGGACCCTGTAGATGATCATTAAGTTGCAAAACAGCCTCTGTAGAATTACACTAGTTCCTAAACAACAAAGATGCAAAAACGAAAATATCACCATGACTAGCAAAAGTCACAGAGCCCATCAGTCAAACTTGGTCTCCACGTCAGGGGGTGATGCTGCTGGGACAATAGCTCATAGAAATAGGACCTGATCACCACCAGAAGCCAACTGCAGTGCATTAGGATGTTCCTCAAGAGAAGCCAAGGCTCAATGGCTACACTGGCTGCCAGTGGGGAGGCGGATTGAGTTTAAGGCTCTTTGTATCGCTTTTAAGGCCACGCATGATACAGGGCCGGGTTTCTTTAAACATAATTTACAGCCTTATATACCTGCCCACAATCTTCGTTCATCCCACTCCCATAACCTAATAATTCCGAGGTTTAAAAAATGCGCCTGGGGTGGAAGACGTTTTTTGGTTGGCATGACCAGACTTTGGAATTCCCTTCCTTTAAGGTTAAAACAAGAAACGCACCTGTTGGCCTTCAGGAAGGCCTTGAAGACTTGGCTGTTTAACCTCTGACGTGGCCATGAACTGTCCAGTTAATTCTGTTTGATGAGCTAGCGCCTTGACACCCTCGGGTGAATGTTCGCGCTTTATAAGTTTCCTTTTAATTTCATTTCATTTCAATGTACCCAAACAATCATGCCATTTAAGACACCAGGGACAAGATCCCAAGGGGAACCAACATCTTCCCCCCTCTATTTCAACCCCATTACATGTGTCCATGTCAAGGGTTTAGGACCACCAGAAGTACACCACAATACTTTGAACACTGATCAAGGCAACAGTAAGAAGAGGATCAATCTGAGATAGACACCAAAGACTTCCTAGACAGAGAGCAAAATACCAGGAGGCATTCTGGTTGGTGATCACTCATATAGGTCATATTGTGAGGGGTGATTCCTAAAAATAATTTAAAAAAAGTTAAAGTACTACAGCATGGGCTGTGTGTGTGACAGACTCTCCTCCCAATTAAGGATGGAGACAAAGAAGGGTGATTAGGCCGTAATGTGCAAGAAATGGTAAACACATGCAAAAAACACACACACAAATAAAACACGCATTATAATTTTCCACACTCTGCTTCCATGCCACATAAATGCCTGTTGTCCGATCCTGGTCTATCCAGTTTAGAAAGCCATTAAGCAATGCATCTCCAGCAAAACTCAGTAAAATGTGGTAACAGACATTTCAGGAAGTCAAAAGATGTGCACAAACACACTTTTCAGACAACTCAGATCCATGAAACAACATATAACCTAGTCGTCCTAAAGTAATCATGCACCTTACAAAAATCAGTAACATAAACACAACAATCAGCACCAAGAGAGGAGATCCATGATGTGTCTCATGTCAGAGTAATCAAGCAATTAATCAACCAATCATCTTTGTATGCTATGATGTCAAGGGACCAGGAGGTCTGTTAAGGGAACGCTAAGACATGTCACACTAAGGTTCTTCTGATTTGGTGAGAGGCTTACTTAAGCACAATTTTGTTTTATTATGTATTCCTCATTGACTATATTGACTTCAGTATGGTATGTGAGTACTCTACAGATATATCGGAAAAAAACTCTGTGATTTCCAAACCTTAAAATGTATGCAATAAAATATTGTCTGATATATTTAAGCATATTTACATTTATAGATGAACTAAATATTGTAATTGTAACTTTGTTTGGCATACGAGTTCTTAGCTTTTTTGTGAAACACTGTTAAATGTTACCTTATTGCTGATATGTGTGTGATTTCTTCTAAATTGTGTTTGGCTGAGTGGCACTATATTAGAACCATTCAGAGGTAATTTTTTGTTAATGTAGAGCTTGCATGCTAATTTCTACGTCTTTGACAGTCAGAATAGTGGAAATGGTAACAGTTATTAATTAGGCTGTCTTGTTATGTTGAGCATGATAACTACTTCCCCAATACTCCCAGTCAGTCTAGAGCTATAGTCCATTCAGTGTGTTGTTGGAAGAAGAAGTGCAAAACAGTGGTCCAGTTAGGTCTCACTTTTGACAGAGATATCAAGGATTTAAAACATCATGAAAGGCCATTGTGTTGTCTGCTGTGGAGCATATCCAAAATTAAAAAGTGTCAAATTCAAACACTGAATGTTAAAAATTGCATCATGGATGGTTGCTAACCTCCTTCAGCTCAACTCCAGTAGGACGGAGGTACTACTTCTTGGGAAGGCTCATTCAATCTGGTCCGCTGACTGGTGGCCAACCGAACTTGGACCACCCCCGACATCTAGAAAATTGGTTAAAAATGTGGGTATCTTTTTGGATGACAATCTCTCTATGAACGAACATGTCAAATCCATTTCTGGAACTTGTTTTGGTCTGATGCTCATGCTTAGGATGGCTTTTCATTGGGCTCCTCTGAATGCTAGGAAAACTCTGGTCCAGGCGTTAATAGTGACCCGCCTGGATTATGGGAATTCCCTAATGGTCGGAATGAATGAAGGCCTGTTCTCCAGGCTTCAGGTGGTACAGAACCCAGCAGCCCGCCTCGTCTGTAATCTTCCTCTATGATCTCCATCTGAACCTGTTTTTCGGAGGAGGGGCAAGATGGCTGAGTGGACGTGGTCCACATCAGCTCCAGAGCCCCGAGACGGCCGAACACCGCCAGCACAAGGCTGGAGAACCGAGACATACTAAATCCGGTTCAGCAAAGTGGCGTGAGGCGGAGGATTGCCAGGAGGTGCCCGTTTAATGCAGCAGTTGTGATCGGGAGCGGAGTCCGCACCGCGGCCGTGAGCATAGGGCAGTGACAAGATGGCGCCGTGGACCGCGGCCGGGAAAGACAAAGAGACGACCTGATTGAGCGCAGGCACAGCGGGTCCCGGGCGTACAGCGACAAAGCCAGAGACAACGTGTCAAGAGCCGCCGAGGGACGAGGGAGAGCTGGACGAGGCTCGCCTCCCCCGTGTTTCTGCTCCCGGAGTCAGGCGGAGTCCTGCAGCCGCTTTGCGGCCGGGCGAGAGACTGAGGCACCCCGGCGGCGGCGGAGTCTCGTGGAGGTGAGCGAGCTACGAGTTGGGGGCAGCATGGAGCATTGAGCCAGCTCAAGGGGATCATCCCACACCGATCTGTGCACCTGCTGGGCATTGTTGAGGGACCTTGAGAGGAGCCGATGGCGGGAGGCTGCGCCTGACTTTAAGATGGCACCCGACCAGAGGCTTCCCTGGTGAAACGAGCGCAGCACCCCTTTTGACATCACTGGTTGGGGGAGCTGCAACTGAAAAACCCTGCTGGTGAGGCGTTTGTCCCCTGACATTGAAGGAGAAGTTTGAGGAGCAACTCGCTGGCATGCACGGAGATATCCTCAGTGCCTGACCCTACGAAATAGAAAATGGCGGCTGCGGCGGGCGTCGCAGCCTGACTGGGCTGCGAAAGGAGAGCGGCTGTGAACTGTGGGCTGTCTGGCTCCGAAGCAATCAAGGGACAGATCAGGCGCTGTGACCCCCGAGTCGGGGCCGGGGGAAGAAAGGAGGCCACAGATAGCAACGCGCCGAGTACCCTATGGGCCCCTGAGAATACATAGGGGAAAGATAAAAATGGGGAAAAATAAAAATGGGGACCGGCTGAATGGAACACCAGGGGCAGAATCCCTTGCCTGACCCCAAGATGGCCGCCACAGTGGTCCTTTACCACGATGTGCTACTACTCTTGGACAAAAATTGGCCATCGACCAGACCTCGAGCATATCCCCCATCCGGCTCACCCATCAGGACATTGAATATGTGAACTTGCCACCGACCGTTGAGACCTAGCATTTTGGCCGATGCCCGGTGGAGCTACCTTGATAGCTATAGAGGAGATGGACTGTGGACTTCCCCCTCGGCCGTCACCTACCCAGCCGGACTTTGGGCAGACTTTCCTTTGTCTCTCCGCCGTATCTCCCTCCTACCCTTTTACCTTACTCCCCTACCCTTCTACGCTCCATTTATCTCGTCTTCTATGCTCTTTAAATGTTTTCTTGCAACAAATGTAACTTGTAACTGATGTAACTTTGTAACAATGTGGAACCTCATGTAAAGCGCTCTGATACCTCCGGGTCTAGCCAGCGCTATATAAAACTCATCAAATAAATAAACAAATAAATAAATAAACCTGTATTACGCTCCCTTCATTGGCTCCCCATAAAAAAGTGCGTTATTCAAACTTATGTGTTTGTTTTTTAAATCACTACATGGGAAGGGACCATGTTATCTTAAAAATAAACTGCAGCCCTATATCCCGGCACGTCAGCTAAGATCCATCGAACTTCTACTACTATGCCCTAAACGTATCCATAGAGCTAGATATGGTGGCTGCTCTGTTTCTTTTTTGGCCCCCAAATACTGGAATCAGCTACCCTTGCTCCTTCACTCTTGCTCAAACCTAATCCTTTTTAAGAAACTCCTGAAAACATGGTTGTTTGAGCTTTAATCACCGTATGGAATTGTAACCTGCATCTGATGGCTTTGGCGCGAGAGATCCCCCAGGCGATGATTTGTGTGCCTAACAAATATAATAGAATAATAATAATAATAAAAGCATGGGGTAAATACTAGCATAAAATGGTTTGGGTTAATCTACAATCTGGTCATTGTTTCTTAGGTCTGGATTAATCCACAGATTGGCGATGGTATATTTGGTCTGGGTACAGAGTGCAGTCTTCTGACAGACCTATAGCTTACATATATCAATAGAATGGTATTTGCCCCTCCCCCCCCCCAGCCAACCATTGGCTCATTTCAATAGCCTCCTTGAGCCATTGGTTTGAGACATTGGCAATCACGTCTTATATCAGTCTAGATGAGAATCTGTTTATCCATGTCATGGTACATGTGTGATGTATTATTTTGCCTACAATGGGTTGCTTGTATTGAAATGCATAAAGGAATATTTTACATCTGAAAAGTACACACTTTCAATTGATTAAAGGCCTGTTTTAGATCTTGGCGGATGGGTTTTTCCATCACAACAATCACAGATATCCTATCCGACAAAATTTATATCGCATAGTATATAATGGGATTCATATTTCGGGGACGAAATATCCATCACCGTTGTGACAGAGTAACCCATCCACCAAGATCTAAATCAGGCCCTCAGTTCTTTGTCACCTACATGCATTGTACAGAGAAAGTATTTTTTCTTTTGCAGGCATATATCAGATTCGCTTGTCATCACTTGAGTGTGAGCCTAGCCCTAACAAGGCCTCCTAATTGCTTTTTATATCACATCAGAGACCCCTCTTGGGCCCACTCTGTCTCAAATCAAGTCTTCCTAATGTGAAAATCGAAAAACAATGAGGTGGTGTGTGTATAATAGCAACATATTAATAGGTTGGCAGCTGATAGCCACCAATACCCCACCTGAACGAATACCACAATTTCCACCACTAATTCTGCTAACACTAATATCAATACCACAAACACCACCGCCAGTACAACCAATACCACCAATAACACACTACCACACTACACCAGCACAAGTACCCTCACCATCAAGACTACCAAGACTACCAATACCACACCAGTACCAATAATACCACCACCAGCTCTACCACCACCAATAACAGCCATGCTAATACCAATTTCACAATGCTATTTCCACCAACACCACTAGAAATACCACAATAAATGCCACTAGCAATAACACCACTAACTGCATAATTAATACCGCCAACAATAATGCCAACATCACCACCACCAACACCACCAACACCTACAGGTCCCACCAAGATCACCACTAATGCCAATACAACCGCCAAACCACAAAAACCAATACAAAACCACCTCCTTCAACACCACCACCATTACCAAGCATCGGCAAAGTCAATAGGGGGCATATGTATCAAATACCGTTATTGCGATTCTCAAATAGCAATTTTTAGAGAATCGCTATTTGAGAATCGCAAAACGGGATGTAATAAAAAATTCGCAAATATTTTGCGATTCCTTGGCATTCCTTAATTGCGACTCGCAAATTGCGAATCGCAATTAGGAATACCTTCCCATTCATTCCTATGGGCCTAGAGGCCCATAGAAATGAATGGGAAGACCTTCGCAATTTGCGAGTATCCATTAGGTACTCACAAATTGCGAATGCAATTTCAAGGGTGCAACGGTGTCATAAGGACACCCTGTTGCACCCCTGAAATGAGCATGTGTGCACATGTGGTGCACATACATGCCCTAAGGGCATGTATGAGCGCCACATGGCACTTTGAAAAATGCCAAAAAGTGAATTTTTCAAAGAAATCTCAAATTACCACCAACTTGAAGTTGGTGGTAATTTGCGATTTCTTAAGGAGAAATCGCACAGCTTGGGTGCTTTCTACATCAGATTTAAGGAATCGCAATTTGCGATTCCTTAAATGCATTCGCAAAATAGGGAATCGCAAATTTTGCGATTCCCTATTTTGCAAGGGCCTTTGGGATGATACATCCCAAAAGGCTTTCCCGTTTGCAAACGGGCCGATTCTGAGAATCGGCCCGTTTGCGAACGGAAAATAGGCTTCATACATATGCCCCTAGGACTGGTTTAAATGTTCTACAGCATGGAAATATCTGTTCTGCATGCCGGTGTTTGCATGTGTAGTCACAATATACCCAGTCCTATTGGCTAATCCAATGCTGGTTTCCCTAAGTTATATTTGTTGTGGAGTAATTCAGTTTGTTGCTGTTGACAGGGGCTTGTAATTAGTCAATCAATCAATCAGACTGATTGGAATTAGTCATACGACGACCATGCTCATTACAGGTTGTTGTGGGTTGGATTGTGATATGACGTGGTTGCAGTAACACAGGAACTTGGGGAGCAGCGGTGGTGCAACTCCTCCAGATGACCTGAAATGAGGTCAACAGATCGAAAGGCATATTAATTATAACTTTCATGCAAGGTACACAAGTATCAGAAGAGTAAAGCAACTGTTCAGGAAAACTACCACTTATTTTCTCAGCATGCAGATCAGTATTTACATTTATCTTTCTGTAAATAACGGGCGTATAAAAGGACCCTTATGCACACTCGGCTTGAGTTCAGGAAAGGGAAATAGGAAGAGTCTAAAGTTATGGGTACAGCAGGTACCCAATAGAGATAAAAAGCTGAGCTATTTTACTTTCTGCAGGATACAAACGCTTGATTCTTTTTGACCAGCTTTGGAAGTACTCAGGAGACACATTCCCTCTCTTAATAAAAAAATTCTAGTAGTGTCAAAGAAAATGTAAACAAATTGCCGTTGCTTAGAAGTACACAAAGAAAGCAAAACTTGTTTTAACTTACCGTGTTTTGTATCATTAAAAGTTGTCTCCTCCACCCACCTATTTTGATTTCACTGGCCAGCAGCCCCACTCCGATAATAGTTCCAGCACCACTGTGTGTTTGGGTACCGTTTAACATATACTCTTTAAATAACAAAACCATCCAATGTACACACACTTCAAGGAATCTAATTACACATAAACATAATAAAACATCACAAAAAGTCATGAAAACATGAACGATAGCAATTAGTTGGCATAAACTGGTAAAATGACACCTTTAGGCACAACAGAGGACGCGACTCCCTCAAGGGGGGAATTTGCACGCGCTATTGAGGAGCTGTAATGATCATAACGCAAGTCGTCGCATCCATTCAGCCTTGCCTTGAGCAGCTGTGAAATGTGTCAAAATCTTTCAAAGCAAACCCTTTAACATGTTATTTGTCTTATACAACAGCTAGATAATTAATTCACAACAAAACAAAGAAACCAGGATATAATTGAGATGTGTGCTGTCAAGCAGTCATGGCAACATTTCAATGGAGTGGGACAAAGAAACTGTTTGTCTACGCTGTCCTGCCAAGAAAACCTAACTATGAAATTGCAGGAGACACAAGGTATTAGTTTGCATATTCTTTTGAAGATCGTTTATTTGTAAAGCGCACACTGCAGAAATGAACTGTTTTTGACACTGCAGTTTCTCTGTTAGCCATGTGCAGAGGAGAACAGAGGTTACATTGATGTGGTTGGCAAGTTGTGGAGGGTTTGTTTTAATCCGTATAGAGCAGAGGATTCTTAGGTGCATATGACTATAGAGAAACCACCCAGATTGCACGTTATGCAGTGGTTGGTAGGGCAGGCAGAGAGATATTGAATCAGTGGCCTTGGGGGTGAGGTTGTAGCTGTAGAATAAGAAACACTGCTTGCCTAGCCCCCATCCCCAGTAGTTTCTTCTGCGGAAGGGGTTCATGACCAGGGGCCAAGCCCCTAAGACGGTTGTTTTCAGTTTTGCCCTAACACAGATGAGGCTGGGGGCATTCCGGACATGGGCGAGAGGTGTTATTGGCGCGGAGAGCATCTGAACAGAAGTGTCTACTCACTACGTCACCCCCCCCCCCCCAAAGTGCACTTCATCGAGGTCACCTCTGGAAGACTTTCATGTGCTGACTGAAGTGACTGCCAAAAGTGATGATGTTTCACTTCTACATGGATGAAGAGGGTGTGGTACCGTCCTCACATTTCTTTAATGTGGACTGCCCAACCATCGTAGCCAAGTGGTATGTGTTAGTGATAACATGTATGTTCAATTATAGGTATTGTCATCGCAGATTAATTGTGATGTGAGCATATCTCTAAAGGTGTTCACGTCCTCCTGCCTCAAGTGAGTAAAGGGTTGTGGGTTCCCTTGGCTCTCGTTCCCTCTGTAATTGTTTTAGTCAGACAATTGCAGCTATGTTCACCTGTACTATGAAGAATTCCAACCACAGGTTTCAAATCAAGAATTTACTCTATGCTTTTTCCTGACCAAAATCATCCTTGTTTTATATAATTTGTGAATGCAGACTCTTAGGCAAGACAAATCTTGGTATATCATGGGCTGTTAATAGAGCTCCTTAGCCACAGATGGTCTCTTGGAGCTACAGCACTTAGTGAAGCATTTTATGATTTTGTGTGTGTAAGACCCATTCATACAGCAGAAAGTGCAAGCAACCTTTCCATGAACAAGCATGCACAGAACTGTTGTGCACCAATTTTAAGTTGTACTGTCTACAAAACATAGACTCGTACATATACCAAGATAGTGCATGCACATATCATATAGTTAGTTCTGTTCTATGAATATGTGCCATGATACGACCCCAGAACTTTACATAGTTTGTGATCGTGAAGGACTTTCATGCTGGGATAAAACCTGGTTCACAGAATTGCTACATGTGTAAAAAATGTCACTCCACCCACTCAGGGACAGGAAGATGCAAGGTCATTATGCATTTGTCGAACACCAGTGGCTTTACAGTTAATGGTACTTCAATGTTTCCATCAAAAAATAAGTTCTTTCCTGTAACATACAAAGCGTTCAATACTATGAATTTTAAATTACACTCTTTTTACTATACGAAGCCAAAGTTGAAGATATCATCTATTTTGCATTGTGTTGCACACTTTGGAGTTTTTGAACAGACTTTGCTGGAGTCTTTTTGGTAATCCTTAATGCAGTCCATTTCCACAACACATATGGTGAAACCAGGACATCTGAAATGCTTTCTCTACTTATGGGATTTTAGAATCCAAACCCAGACATTCCAACACAGTGGTGGCAACTAGAGATGTATCAATAAATTCTGTACATGGTGTTGTGGTCCATTTACTTTATGTTACAAAATGCTAGGTCAAAGGATTGAAGAAGTGTCAATAGATGTTGTACTTAGAATTAAATAATCACTAATGACACAGAGGGGCCGATTCCGATCCCGGTCGGAGGCGCACCCAACACCATTCGGTCGGGAAAAAAGCCATGCGAAAGCCTGTTTCCCGACCGATCCGTACAGCACACCGAACGAGTAAGTATGATGCGCACAACAGCAAAGAATCCGGCCGAGCCGTACTCACCCAAACCAGGTCCTGTTCCCCGACCGAGGCGAATCCGGAAACGCTGAATCGAGTCGCACGGAAGGGAAAATGCAGCTCCGTCCGGCCGAACGAGTACGATGCGCTTTCCGTACGCGCCGAACCCGTCGCTACGCACGGCACGTCAAAGCATCCGGGAGAGGCGCACATAAGCTCCGATTCGCGCCACAACACGATCCACGGCTCCGAGACGAACACGGCAGCGACGAGGACGACGCTGGCGACGAGGACGAGGCGAAGCGACGAGGACGCACGCGAAGCAACGAGAAGGACGAACGACACGAACCAACCATGAATCCCTTCGTCCCGATCATACCGATATTCTACATTTACTACCGGAACAGGCACGGACGCGTACGGCGCAGAAGGTAAGCCAGACACCAACCACAAAACACATACAACACGTACACGACACATCACACACACACAGAGGGATGCAGAATATACTTACACCAGCAACAGCAGCACCATAGGGCGGGATGCCCATCACCAATGCCACATATGCACACAGGGGCCTGAATGCGCACCACCACCCCTACCCAGGGGGCTGGATGCCTACCACTACTACCACCCTCACCCAGGGGGGCTGGATGCCTACCACCACCCTTAGCCAGGGGGCTGGATGCCTACCACCACTACCACCCTCACCCAGGGGGGCAGGATGCCTACCACTACTACCACCCTTAGCCAGGGGGGCTGGATGCCTACTACCACCCTTAGCCAGGGGGCTGGATGCCTACCACTACTACCACCCTTACCCAGGGTGGGCAGGATGCCTACCACTACTACCACCCTTAGCCAGGGGGCAGGATGCCTACCACTACTACCACCCTTAGCCGGGGGGCTGGATGCCTACCACTACTACCACCCTTACCCAGGGGGCAGGATGCCTACCACTACTACCACCCTTAGCCAGGGGGCTGGATGCGTACCACTACTACCACCCTTACCCAGGGGGCAGGATGCCTACCACTACTACCACCCTTAGCCAGGGGGCAGGATGCCTACCACTACTACCACCCTTAGCCAGGGGGCAGGATGCCTACCACTACTACCACCCTTAGCCAGGGGGCAGGATGCCTACCACTACTACCACCCTTACCCAGGGGGCAGGATGCCTACCACTACTACCACCCTTAGCCAGGGGGGCAGGATGCCTACCACTACTACCACCCTTAGCCAGGGGGCTGGATGCCTACCACTACTACCACCCTGAGCCAGGGGGGGCTGGATGCCTACCACTACTACCACCCTCACCCAGGGTGGGCAGGATGCCTACCACTACTACCACCCTTACCCAGGGTGGGCAGGATGCCTACCCCTACTACCACCCTTACCCAGGGGGGGGCAGGATGCCTACCACTACTACCACCCCCACTCATAGGATGGACAATGCATGACACAACCAGCACACCACAACCTAGGGAATGCAAGAAGAAGACATCCCCCAACACCATGACAAGCGTGTGTAGACTGTGTCAAATGCCTACAACACCGAACATGACTTTGAACATACAATGTGACCCCCTAGCACATGTGGCACACATATATGTGTGTGGCACCCACAATGCAAGCAGGCCATGACCATTGTGGCAATGGGGTCCAAACCCCCATCATCACAGTGACCAAAATGTAAGTGTGGGGTCCATAGCTGAAGCACACTTAGAACAATGTGGCAATGGGGTCCAAACCCCATCATCACAGTGACCAAAATGTAAGTGTGGGGTCCATAGCTGAAGCACACTTTGAACATTGTGGCAATGGGGTCCAAACCCCCATCATCACAGTGACCAAAATGTAAGTGTGGGGTCCATAGCTGAAGCACACTTTGAACATTGTGGCAATGGGGTCCAAACCCCCATCATCACAGTGACCAAAATGTAAGTGTGGGGTCCATAGCTGAAGCACATTTCGAACATTGTGGCAATGGGGTCCAAACCCCCATCATCACAGTGACCAAAAGGTAAGTGTTGACAAAGAAAGAGGTGCAACTGCCAGACTGCATGGATGATTCCTGGTCACAGAACAACAAACACATCAGTGGCAAAGTAGTGTATGTGTCCCATTGCAACATAAATTGGGGGAGCCAAATCCTGCAGTGCAAATAAGACATACCTTTGGCCATGTGCAGACAAACTACACCCATGGGGGCTGACACCGTCAACAATCATCAATGACACAATGACAGAAGTGACCATCAGAATGCAGACCCACATATTTGCACCAATGGGCACACACATGCAGATACCCTGTGGAGACTGTAGATGTGAGGTGAACAGATACCATACCATGGCAGCAATGGGACACACAAACCATGATCATTGTGCTGACCGATGACCTAGGAGTCCCAGGGACAGCAGGGGAAACCCACCAAACTACATACAGCCAATGGCACACCCAAGATATGCCAATGCAGTGGTGCAGATGCACAAACACAAACAGGCAGACCCACACTGCACATCATACACAACAGGTGAGGGGGGTGCCAGTGTCCCCAGGCAACCACACAACACATGAGGAGACCTGAATACCAATCATACAGATGTGCATACAGTGCCACACAAAGGTAACTCATGGATCCAAATCCCCTATGTGGGCAAGCAGGCATTGTCAGATGAGAGGGAGCACAAATCACACATGTCACACAGGCACGTAGGGACAGCAACTGACACAGCAAGACACAGACACACCACAGCACCACCCCAGGGCCCCCACAATGTGGTGACCCTGGGCTGCATTACAATCCCACTGTGATGACAAAGCTAAATGTGGTTCACACTGTGAACCACAGTCATGTGTACTGAGCAACTAACTACCATCACACCTACACAAGCACAAATTAAACAGCATGGCCAGTAAGCCAAGGCCAACATGGAGGCAGGGGCCTAGCCGGGCAACAACTCTCATCTGCACACACTCAACACCACACCCCCTCGACCTCCAACAATGTGCAGCAGTGAAGCACACATGCACTGGTGACATTGCACATGCACCCATGACTATTCCAGGGTGGTGGGTGGGAACCAAGGTGCAGAAACACATCACACATGGACACTCAACAAGACTCCTGAATGTCTGACACACTGCACACTACGCTGTACATGGACATGACGGCAATACCACACCAACCAATGGGATCACAGCCACAGTCACACACCAATGAAGAAGCCAAGGTCACCCACAAAGAACACACATAGACAACAACCAACATTGCAGCCCGGACCCTGAGGAGTGCCAGCAGTCACACACACAACGTGTCACAATCACTGAAAGATAACACAAACTGGAAATCACATGACAGGGGCAAACAACAAGTGCCAAGGGGAAACCTGACTGTGACCCATCATTATTCAGCATATGTGGCATTAAAAGTAGAAGTCCGGTAGAACATAAACAAAGGCCAATGGCCAGTCCATCAACAAAGTCACAAGTGGGTGACAGTGGCAGATGCCACCCTACACATGCCTGCACAAAACCAGGGACAATCCACTAGGAGGGGCAACCGGGGGGTAGGCCAGGCACCGCAGGGACAGGATCAGGGCTCACCAGGAGGAAACAGGGAAGGGGTGGTGGGTGCTGGAGAGCCACTGACAACTGCAGTGGAGGTGTCTGACATGGTGTGTGCCGGCACAACTGGGGGCATGGCTCAGATGTTGTGGGTGCCGGCACGACTGCAGTGGACCCTGCAGATGGAGTGGACAGGTCCGCCACTGCAGTGCCCAAGTCAGACAGGGTGGTAGTGGACTCCACTGCAGAGCCTACCACCAGGGGAGGAGAATGGGGACAGGCAAGGTGGGCTGGACAGAGGGGGAGGACACCCTCACCACATCAGTGGCACAGACAAGCGCAGCGGGGGGTGTGGTGCCGGGAGAGCAAGTGGCAGGGGAGAAGGCCGGAGCCTCTTGGGGATGGTATATCTGTGGGTGGGAGAACCTGGGGCAGGGTGTGGTGGGGGCACCTGTGGAGTGGGGGCCTGAGGGATGGAGGAAGGAGACCTGGTGCTTGAGCTGCAGGGCGGCGGCGGGGTCTTGCTCTTAACACTCCGGGGGACTTGCGGGTGGGGGCCTCAGTCTGTCTGCACCTGGGGGAGGGTGTCCGGGGCGAGGGGCACTCTGCTCTGTGGGGGGGGCTTCCTCTTCACCCTGGATGCTGGAGCAGCTGGATCGGAGGGGAAGAGGCCGAGGTCACTGAGGAAGAGGCGCTGGGTCTTTGGGGTTGCAGGTGAGGCAAGGGAGGGTGCTTTGGAGGGAGAGGCAACTGAGGACTGCGCAGTGCTCGTGGATGCGTGTGTGTGTTCCAGGGCCCCATCCCCTGTGAGTCTGGTTTCAGTCCCCTGACTGTGCGTGCGTGTGCGTTTTGTTTGTGGCGTGTGTGTCTGTGTGCTGGACGTGTGTGTGCTGGTGTGTGCCTGTGCCAGTGTGTGTGTGCTTGGGACGGGTAAGGTGCTGGGGAGTGTGGATGGAGCAGAGGCAGGAGGGGTGAGGGACTGTCTGAGGAGGGACACTGCTGCCGTCAGGGAGGAGTCCATGGACCTATTGCCCCTCTGTAGGTCAGACATGCCCGATGAGATGCCCTCCATGAACGACACCAGCTGAGTCAACAGTGCGGTGTGCGCATGGAGGACACTCAGCATGGCTGTCTGCCCTACATGGAGCTGGCGAAGGAGGTACACAGACTCCTCACTCAGGGCAGCAGGGGACACAGGGGCAGGGGTGCGCTGCCTGGCCCAAAGGAGACACGCTCCCGTACATGGGAGCCTCCACGGACCTGGGGAATGGGAGCCGATGGGAGGGCGGTGGTGGTGCTGGTGGTGGCGGGGACAGCAACACTAGCTGGGGTGTGGTGGCTGCTGACAACCGCCTCCACAAGGGAGTCATCCTCCGAGTTGCTCTGGTCCTCAGCTGAGGTGGATGGTGCTGAGGACTCCTCGGTGTGGCTCCCCTCGCCCTCCGTGCCACTGGGTCCCTCCGACCACTCCTCGGCTGCTGACCCAGTCTGGCTCTCTGGCTCCTCCTGGTCCGTGGAGCTGTCCCCTTCCGTGGCCGTGGATGTATCTGCAAACAATGGGGAAACAGACAGACATCAGTCACCTGCACCAAACGCACACACCACTGTGAGCACAGCACATTACAGAGCAAGCCCTGGCATCATTAGTTGTACATTGCTAAAAGTGCCCTAACTGAACAGGAGAAGCCAATTGTCAGTCTGATGCCAACCATGGCACTCACATCCCACATGGCCTTGCACCCATCTGTCTGGTGTCTGTTGGATTGCAACACCCCAGTGTGGACACATGCACCAAGTACACAGTAGATGGACAGTGCAGAGGACACAGTGTGGCATGTGGACATGCACACATCACAGCTCTTGCCACTGAGTCAGTACAGGTTTCCGGATGAAAGGGATGCCCAGAGTCAAATAGGAAATGCATGTGATGCATACCAGCGACAGACACCATGATGCACCCATGTCCTGATAGCCATCGCCACAATGGTGTGCATGTAGCACATGTCACTCCCCTGCAGGACCACCAATAAGTTGACACATGCCATGGCAGAGGCATGACTGCTAAGTCATACATCACTGTCTCAGTGATGTATGACTTGGCAGCCAGACAACAACACTATGCACTGTGTCACAATAGTAGGTCATGGGGAATGCAAGTCCTGGAGCTGCACAAGTGCACATGTACATCCCCCACACAACACATCATCTTAACCCTCATCTGTCCAGGTCATACCGATTGGACATATGGGAGACCTGTGACACTACCCTCTGAACCTGAGCCCCTCACAATTTGCTGTGAATGGGGAACAGCTGCCTGAACTTCACATTCGCATACCCCAGTCTGCACGGGCAGCTGATCAAACACCTATGTGACACACAAGTATCGTCTCCTATGGTCACATCTCCAGGGGCATGCTGAGCCCCTACCAAGAAACACCCCAGCAGTCCTGGCAACTAATCCACAGCACACTGACACAGAGGCAGACACCTGAGGGGTCAAATCACTGTGCACAATGTGTCAGCTGATACACGGGAGTGGGAGTACAGAGTGCATTGCATGGCCTGGAGTAGGCATGACTGTCCTGCTCCACATGAATGAGGGATGTGCCCTGGACAGTGGATAACTGGCTATGTATGTGTGACACACGTAATCTGCACACTCCTGGGGCCCAAACATTGTTCCCACCCGCTGCATGGGCGTGTGCCACATACCCCAGGCACATGTGGTGGCTCAGCTCAGCAAGTGGACCGCATATCAAAGCAACACGCAGATCACACGTCCAAACACAGGCGTTGTGTGAACAATGGACCCACCCATGATGCCCACAACAGAGTTAGGGAAACAGATGCTGTCCCCCACCTTTAGTGAAGCAAACTGCAAGGACACAGTCCCAAGTGACACAATTCCCTGAATGTAAGGGCCACACCTGGGTATCAGATGAGCAGTGGGCAGTGCACAATAGAGGGACATGGCTCCTGGACAACATGACTGCTGCACTGTGGCAGTTGAACCAGGCCAGAGGAGGGCACAAAGCATGTAATACAGAGTTCACAGTGCAGTCTTTGACTCACCCCCTCCTTGCTGCTGTCTGGCCTTCAGCTGCCCATCCAGGTCTGGAAACACCACCGCCAGGATCTGGAGCATGTGGGGGTCAGGGTCCGTGTTCCGCCCCTCCTGCGAGGAGGCGACAGCTTCAGCTGGACCCGTGCAATCCTCTGGGTCCAGCCCCGAAGGTCCTGCCACCTCTTCTGGCAGTTGCGGATCCGGCGCTTGTAGACCCCCACGGACCGGACAGCCCGGACAATGTCCTTCCAGATCTCCTGCTTCTGATGGGCATTAACCTGTCAGGATGACAAAGTGAAAAGGCCATTACTACACATGCAACATATCCGTGCATGACACAGTTGTATATACATGTCTCAATCACAGGGGCACATGATGTACACAGGCAGTGCAAAGCTGCCCATGGACAGTTTGCCAGACGTCACTACATGGTATCATTGCATGGGAAGTAAAACCTTGTTCAAATGCACTGTCACTGCACCATACCTGTCCAGTGCATGTCACTACACACTATGGGGGGTGACAACTACTCAGTGAGCCTGCTAGCCAGTGGCGTGCAGACTTTCAGCCTTGCCAGTCAGACAAAATGCACATTCAGAAAGGCAGTGCACAGAACACTCACCTGCTCCCCTGGTGTCCCATACAGCTTGCTGTACTGTGGAAGTTGGCTGTCCAGCAGGGCCTGGTTCTCTTCAAGGCTGGTGGCTGGGGCTCTCTCCACAGTACGTGCCATTGCAGGGTCCAGAGGGGCAGAGACAGCAGCAGTGCAGTGGCAGATGTCGTCCTGGAGCATGTAGTGCAGGCAAGTGAGCTCTCAGGGGAACAGCCAGCAATATATATGTGCTGGAGAGGCAGATACTGTCCCTTGTGTCCAAAGTGATAGGTCCAAGTCATTTGTATCTTCTGAATCTGGCCAATCCATGGAATAGCAGCACCAAAACACGCCCACAGCATCCTTCAAATCTTCAACTTCATGACATACATGATTTTGCAACATTGTTGTGGTTGACCAACTGATTTTCCAGCAACCGACTCGTTCGAAATTCGAAAACGCGTCCGTTGCCAGGCAAGCCCATTGTCAATGGGTGCGCACCGATCGGTCCATTGCGGTACAACGCGTACAGGGGTACAACGCGTACCCGCACACATTGAATGCAATGGGCCGGCCGGAGGCACCGATCGGTCCATTGCAGTTCAACGCGTACATGGGTACAACGCGTACCCGCACACATTGGATGCAATGGGCCGGCCGGAGGCACCGATCGGTCCATTGCAGTACAACGCGTACAGGGGTACAACGCGTACCCGCACACATTGAATGCAATGGGCCGGCTGGAGGCACCGATCGGTCCATTGCAGTTCAACGCGTACAGGGGTACAACGCGTACCCGCACACATTGAATGCAATGGGCCGGCCGGAGGCACCGATCGGTCCATTGCAGTTCAACGCGTACAGGGGTACAACGCGTACCCGCACACATTGGATGCAATGGGCCGGCCGGAGGCACCGATCGGTTCATTGCAGTACAACGCGTACAGGGGTACAACGCGTACAGGGGTACAACGTGTACCCGCACACATTGAATGCAATGGGCCGGCCGGAGGCACTGATCGGTCCATTGCAGTTCAACGCGTACAGGGGTACAACGCGTACCCGCACACATTGAATGCAATGGGCCGGCCGGAGGCACCGATCGGTCCATTGCAGTTCAACGCGTACAGGGGTACAATGCGTACCCGCACACATTGGATGCAATGGGCCGGCCGGAGGCACCGATCGGTCCATTGTAGTACAACGCGTACAGGGGTACAACGCGTACAGGGGTACAACGCGTACAGGGGTACAACGCGTACCCGCACACATTGAATGCAATGGGCCGGCCGGAGGCACCGATCGGTCCATTGCAGTTCAACGCGTACAGGGGTACAACGCGTACCCGCACACATTGGATGCAATGGGCTGGCCGGGGGCACCGATCGGTCCATTGCAGTACAACGCATCACTGTACATGTGACTGGTATATGTCAGCATGTCTGTCTCAGATGGACATATGCCAGCCACAGATAGCTCCCAGGGAGTGAGGGGCACACCTACATCACGACAGCCTGTCCAAACTTTATCATAAGGCATGTAAGGCTGCATTTCCTATTGTGTGTATGTTGGTGTACATGTTGTCCTGTGGGTGTCACCTGTGGGCAGCCACCCCCATGCTGTGCACGTGTTCATGGGGACAGGATCCTGGGTGTTACGTGTGCATGACCACTGTGATGTGCAACTGTTCATATCTGTGCATGTGCCATGGTCACATTTCACCGTGGTGTATGTGTATGTCATGTCACATACCCCGTGAGTCCCATGTGGGACGGTATGTTTGGGCCAGGGTGTCCCAGTGGCACAATAGTGATGGTCCTCCACAGTCTTTGTGCATGTAGTGTTTACAATGTCTCTGATTACATGTGCACAATGGGAGACAGTCTCCACATCCAGGTTGTGTGTGCATGGACTTTGATGTTGTGCGTGTGTGTGTCACAGACGTCCATGTCTGTCCTGCCGTGGCAAGTGGGGCCACTACCTGTGGGGGTCATGGTTGTTTTGCTGTGGTGTATACATGATACTCCATGTAATGCCAGTGTCCATGTGGCAATACAGGGTCCCTGGGAATGTACCTGTCGTTGAGCTGTGGTGCCTGGGGCACATCTGTCCTCACATGTCACTGTGGGGGTTATTGTGACACGGCAGCAGGAGATGGGAACTGTGACACGGCCTCATGAAATCCAATGGGCCAACCTGGGACTAATTGATGCCACCTGTTGGACCGTGTTGACAGATGTTGGCCATGTATGTATCATACATGTCCTTCCGGAACTGCACACTTCATGTAGTTGTGCCTCATAATGATGTATGTTGGGATCTTGAGTGTGTTCAATGCCGCATATGTGGGGTGACTGACAATCTTGCTTACTTCTCCTCTGCACTGCAGGGCTCCTGCTGTCCATCGACCATTCCCAGACCTGGCAACGATGGTGGAACGGGACAGCATCCGACGGTACCGCTTCACCAGGCAGCTGATTGCGGATTTGGCAGTGCAGTTGTACCCACATTTGTAGCCTGGCCGGCCGTATCCTACAGCGCTGACCCCCAAGGTGAAGGTGATGGCAGCCCTACACTTCTTTGCCACCGGTACCTTCCAACATACTGTGGTGACTGCTGGTGGGATGTCACAGACCATGTTGAGCCGTGTGCTCCGCGATGTTTTGGCGGCAATGTTGCTATTCCTGAACCGGTACATCTATTTCCCTAGACTGCGACTGACTCACTGACGTGAAGAGTGACTTTTATGCCCTGGGGAGGATGCCGCATGTCATTGGCTCCATTGATGGGACACATGTGGCTTTGGTACCACCACAGGCCCAGGAGCAGGCCTACAGGAACCGCAAGCACTACCACTCGGTCAATGCACTGGTGGTGTGTCTTGCAGAGATGACCATCACACACGTGTGTGCCCGTTTCCCTGGTTCAGCACACGATGCCTTTGTGATGAGGAGTAGTCGCATCCCTAGGATGATGGCACAGATGCAGAACCAGCGTGCCTGGCTTGTCGGTGTGTACTGACTTTGTGCCATTGTGTGTGATCTGATCTGTAGTATTCCGCCCACTTTTCCAAGTCAGCTAATGTGCACTTGTCTGTCCGTAGGTGACTCGGGATACCCCAACATGCCGTGGTTGCTGACACCCCTCAGGAACCCTGTGACACCAGCCCAGATGCGCTACAATGAGGCACATGGTCGGACCAGGAGAGTTATTGAGCGGACATTTGGTCTCCTGAAGAGCCGCTTCCGCTGCCTGGACAAGACCGGAGGGTCCCTCCCATATGCCCCTGCGAAAGTGTGCAAGATTATCATTGTCTGCTGCATGCTCCACAACCTGGCAGTGCGGAAGGAGTTGCCTCTCATCCAGGATGACAATGACCAACATCCGCCACCTGTGGAGGATCCTGGCCTGGACCACGATGCCAGTGACGACGATGATGATGATGATGATGGTGATGTCCGCACACAGCTCATCACCAACTTCTTTAGCTGAATGTGAGTATCCTGAGGTGTCATGTCAATGATGTGAGTTGGCATGATGTGTGGGTGGTGCTCTGGTGCTGTTGGAGTGTGTCCATGGGCTACTTGACTGGATGTGTGTTGCGATGTGTGCTAACAGGTGGGCTGTACTCCCCAACAATGTTGACATGCTAACTTGGTTCTGGGTGGGTATCTTGTAACATGTATTGTGCATGAGTTTTGCTGTTCTGTCCTGTACTCCATTGCTTTTGACTGTGTGTCATTTCTGTCCTTCACAGGGTACTTTCAGATTCGTTTGGTCAACTGTGTCCAACGACGACGTGATTGCACATCCAGGGTGGTAGCTGTTGTGTCCCTACAGGTGATGTGCGCCACACCCATGGACTTCCTTCCGTCTACAGTTGTTGACTGGGTGCCCGCTGCCAGGTGGGATTACCTTGCATCTGTAGTGGTTACGACATGTTGCAACTGTGTAATAAACCTGTGCTTCACTTTGTGATGTGCGTTGTCTGTGGTCACACATTTGAGTGCCATTTGCTTACTGCACCTGTGGGCTACTTGACTACAACTGGGAATGGGTGTGGTGTCTCTGCATTGCACCGTTTTCCCTGGCAACATCAGTGTAGGCAATGAGTCAGATGGCCTAGGTGTGTATGTGTTGTGTAGCCCTGGTGGTGTGTCTCCCTCATATGTGTCACGTTGCCTTTACTCACATGCCTGTGTTGTCCTTGCTGTTGCAGTTCGCATACACAGTGTAATTTTGCAGTTCATCATCCCCATAACAGCACCCACGTTGGAATCACGACAGAGGCAAGTATGTGTTTATTGTGATACATTTGTGTTAATAGTGCATAGGATGGGTAGTGCTGTACATAAATCTTGCAATCCGAAGTTCCTAGGTGAATTGAAAGTCCTGGTAGACAGGATCCCCAGTATCGGGGCCACAGTTGTCTGACACATTGGTCCAACTTGTACTCCCCATGCAATGTGTGGGAGTAGTGTTGCCGTCAACAGGGTGAACAGTCTGTGCACAAAGGCAAACATCCAGAACAGGTTCAGGCTTCCTGGGAGTTGTGCTTGGCCATCGGCCTCTCACTTTTCCCTCCTCGGACGACCCCTCTTCTTGGGGGGGCCCTCAAGTACAGGCTGCTGCGGTGCAGGGGACTCTCCGCCAGAGTCCTCCTCCCTCCCTGTGGCAGTTGCAGTTTGTTCAGCACCAGATGTTGTTGGCACACAGGGAGGTGTGGACTGGTTGCTGTTCATCTGGCGGAGGCATTGTAAAATGTCCCTGTGCACCGCCGTCATCTCATGCAGTGCATCCCACTTGGACTCCACGCGGGACATGTGTGAGTCCACGCGGGACATGTGTGACTCCACGTGGGACATGTGGGAGTCCAAGCGGGCATGATGGGCAGCCTGCTGCTGTTTCATGTCTCTGAGGAGCCCCACTACCTGGCTGAGGTCTCCGGTGCTGGACTGGTACGCATCAGCTATGCGTACCAGTTGTGGGTCATCATGCACACCAGCAACGTCTGCAAGCAGCGACCTCTGTCTCCCACCCCTCCCACCACCCCTGCTGACATGTGCAGTGTGTGCAGTGGCACGCACAGATAACCCTGGTCCACCTTGGGGGTTGGTGGTGGTGGTGGTGTCCATGGCCCCAGGTTGGTCCAGGGTCCCTGTGCTGGTGTTGCTCCTTGTTCTGTCCATGTCGGCAGGGATGGTATTTGTGGTGACAGTCGTTGGAGGGGTGGGTGCAGGGGTGCAGCTGGTGGTCCTGCTGGTGCTGCAGCTCGTGGTCCTGCTGGTGCTGCATGTTGACTTGCACCGGATGTGCCAGGTTGGTCTTCATCGTCCGAGGAGGACAGAGGCTGTACGACGCCAGTGAGCTCCGCATCCTCTTGAGCCTGGGACTGGGACTCCTCAGCATCTGCTGCTGTGTCCCCATCATCACCTGTTTTTGGGAGACACAAACAATGTATGTTATGTTTCTGCAGGCATCAATGGTTGACACACATGACAGTTGTGACTGTGCCTCTGGGTGCGGGCCTGTACATTGCATTGTCCCAAGTAGTCACAGTCAGGGGTTGATATTGGTGTGGCACATTGTCCTGCATTATTTGGGCATTTCTATGTATTTTCTGGGGTGTGAACATGGTCTGCATTGGTTGTGTTTGGTTGACAGCCGGCCCTCCTTCACACCCACCCAGCCAGTCAGTTATCCCACCATGGAACGTGCTTGCGTTGCAGGGAGTGTAAGTTGTCTCTCAGGATGTCAGTCAGTGGTGTCCTGCTGTTTGTTGGTGCACAGTTGGCAGCAGGGCCTTGTGCTCCCCACAGCAGTAGCCAGTGTCAGCCATCTTGTGAGTCCTTCTCCACTCCCTGTGATGTGAGCATGGTTCAGGGTGGTGTTGATGGGACAGTTGTGGGGGTGAGCTATGTCTGTGACTACGACTCCCATCATGCTATTGCCTCCACCCCACTTCCCAGCATTCCCATATTTACTTGCTTTTGTGGGGAGTTCAGTGTGTGTGGGTGTGAGAGCAATGGCAAGATGGCTGACAGTGGTGTCCTGCGGTTGGTTGGTGTGCAGTACCCAGCATGCCCTTGTGCTCCCCACGACACAGCAACAGTGTCAGACATCTTTGATGGGCCTTTCCACTCTCTGTGGGATGTGCATGTGTGAGTGTGAGCTTGCTGGGCCATGTGGTGGGGGATGTAGAGCTGTGACTACGACTCCCATCATGCTATTGCCTCCACCCCCTTCCCAGCATGCCCATGCTTCCTTCCTTTTGACTCTGCTTCCCTGTGGGGTGGGCTGGCTGTGCTGACAGGATGGCTGGGAGTGTTGTCCTGGCAGTTGTTTGGCTAGAAGTCCCAAGGGTGTCCCTGTGCTTCACACAACATAACCCAGGGTGGTGGTTCTTTGTGGGATCTTGTGTTAGGATGGGGGCATTGCATTCTACCAGGTGGGTTCTGTGGAGTTTGTGTTGGGGTGTGTGTGAGGGGAGGTGCTTGTGACTATGGTCAGTGCTGCAAGTCCTCCTTCCCACCCAGCTAGCCAGATATCCCACCATGGAACGTGCTTGCATTGCAGGGAGTGTAAGTTGTCTCTCAGGATGTCAGTCAGTGGTGTCCTGCTGTTTGTTGGTGCACAGTTGGCAGCAGGGCCTTGTGCTCCCCACAGCAGTAGCCAGTGTCAGCCATCTTGTGAGTCCTTCTCCACTCCCTGTGATGTGAGCATGGTTCAGGGTGGTGTTGATGGGACAGTTGTGGGGGGGCAATATGTGTGACTGCGACTCCCATGATGCTATTGGCTACACTGACTTGGCCAGCATACACAGAATTCCTTCCTTTGAGTGGTCTTCACTGTGTGTTGGTGTTGTTGTGGTGGCTACATGTCTGGATGTGTTTGTTAGTTCTATTTGTGCCACTGCCTAGCTGTAGTTGTAGTTGTGTTTGTACATGTGTTGGCACAGTTGGATGTGAGTTTTTTGATGGCATGTGTTGTGTTTATCTGACTGACATACACATTTTGGGATGATTCTGTTCTGGTTGCTGTGTAATTGCTATGAGTGCATGGTTTGACTCTCCCCTTGACAGTGATGTGTGTGTTTGGTGGCAGTATATTGTGTACATTTGTTGTGTACTCACCAGGCTCTGGGATGTTCTCTAGTCCATATACGCTCACTGGCGGAAGGATGGCCCGCACCTTCTCCTCCCAGGGCCTGAGGTATATTGGCTTGGCAGGAGGGCCACTGCCGGTGTATTGGCTGTTGATGTAGTCTTTCTTCAGCAGGTCCCGTACCCTCCTGCGCACATCATACCACCTGTTCTGGATGTCGCTCTTTGTGCGCCGACATGGTGATTGTGCGTTCACCCTGTTGATGATCCTCTCCCACATCTTGGTTTTCTGGGAGATGGGGGTCTGTTGGACCAGTGTGCCAAACAGCTGTGGCTCTACCCTGAGGATCTCGTCTACCATGACTTCCAATTCACTATCTAGGAACTCGGGATTCTTCTTGGGGGGCATGGTGATGGGTGGTGATGGTGAGTGATGTGTGTGTTGGTGTGCAGGTGAGGGTGTGTGAGTGTGTGTTTTGCTAGGTGTATGTGAGGTAGGTATTTGTTGGTGTGCTGATGGTGTGTGGCTTGTGTGAGGGATGAGCTGTGGGTGTGTGGTTGCTTTCTCTTGGGTGCTGGCAGTGGAATGGCATTTGCAAAGGCTCATGGTTGTGATTTGTGTCCTTTATATAGGTGGAGTTGTGGGTGTGTCTTTGTTCTCTGTCCCCACCCCCCAGTATTTATTGGCTTGGTAATTGCTTGTTTGGCCTTTTTTGGGTGATTTTTCCTTTGTGCTGTTTGTGTATGTTGGAAACGTTCTTGTGACCGAGTCGGACCCTGCATTTGTCTTGTACGGTGTTCTCCGTTTCGTTCACGCTGTGTTTGTGCAGTTTTCTATGCTGCGTACGCGTCGGTCGCGGTGTTTTGTGTTGCTTCGGCTCGGTTTTGTATGCGTGTCGGTCGTACGGCTTAGCCTCCGTCCGACTCGCTCGTGGTTTTCGCGCCTTGCATCGTACTTTGCGGTTTGGAGTTCGCGTGTACGTTTCGGTCGGATTTGTTCCGGGTGCGTGTCGGTCAGTTGGATTCGCGTGTTTTTCCGGCCGGATTGCTGTTTTCCTTGCGGCTCGGTCGGTCGACTTGGTTTCGGTACGTGACGGTCGGATTTTTCACGCCTTGCATCGTACTTGGCGTGTCGGGCGCCACGGGTACGTGTCGGTCGGTATTATTTCCGGATCCGAGTCGGTCGGTGCTTTTTCCGGCCCGAATCGGAATCGACCCCAGAGTGTTGATGCAAATATTGTAGATGATTTTGAATGATTGTGATTTTCTGGGTGAATAATGTCAGCCAACTTCATGTTTGGTCACTGCTTCCGACCTCGTGAATTTCAAAGATTCTCAAAGGCATCAATCAATGAGCTCAGCATTCCTGCTGTACTACCTCAGGGTCCTATTCTCTAAATCCAGCAGATTGTACTAGTCAAGGCAGCTTCATAGTTCAACCATGAAACATTTTCACCAGCTTTAAAATTAAGGGCAGAAGAGATATTGGTTGATGGTTTCTATGATCACTTCTTGGCTTCTTTATTATGAGCATTGCCCAGGTTATCTTAAAGCTGTTTGGCACAACACCAGCAGTCAATGGATACATTTTGATATACCCACGCCGATATCTGATACATTGGGAGCCCGAAGCTATGTATGAATCCACCATATCTCGATCTGCTTGATGTAAGAGTTCGGAGGTTTGATTTTTACTTTCATTAAGGGAGAAAAAAGCTATGTGTATGGGGATTGGATATCTAGTGGTATGACATAGTACATCTTTTTTACTACTGTAGCAACACTTAGTTATTACCTGCATTCTTGCATGTATTATAGGTTGACATTAACCTCCTGAGTCCTCCCCATTCTCTATCAAGAAGACCCTTGCATATTGTTTTAGCTTCAGCAACAGAGAATGCAAACGATTTCTTTTGGCAAGTCCATGAATACCCGTTTCAACCGGCTAATTTACTTTCTTTATTTATGACTATACTTGGATAAATGGATATTTGTGCAAATGGCCACCAAGTCGAGCTAGGGACAGAGATTCAGAAAGGGCACAAAAGTAACAACAAAACACTGAGGGTCCGATTCTGATGCGGGCTGGAAAAGCTTCCCGACCGATGTCCTGATTCTGATGCGGTTAGGAAGGCCTCCTAACGGCATTTGCTCCTTCCAAATCGGATCGGGAACGTGTCTTCCCGACCGAGGGCCCAATTCTGATGCGGTTAGGAACAAATGTTCCCATTGAAGTCAATGGGAGTTCAACCAAATCGTATCTGGAAACATCCGGATGCATCCTACTCTGCCGGTTGGACTTTCCCGATCCGAGTGGGTCGGAAACCATTTCCCAACCGATTCGGTCAGGAAGCTTTTCTAACCCGCATCAGAATCGGGCCCAGAGTGTTCAGAGAAGTGCATTAAAAAAAATAAAAAACACTGTCCATAATTTTCTTTGCTTTTCCGTTTTAATGAGGTCCGAGTGTGCGTCTCTTCAGGGTAGTACTCCGACTTCTCTGTTCATTCCTTACTCATATCCATAGAATCACCCACCAATTGAATTGTGTTTTGACGGACAAAGGGAACTTTGTCGTTCTCAATCCTTTACCACTAAGGGGCCGATTCTGATGTGGGTTGGAAAAGCTTCCCGACCGAATCGGTTGGGAAATGGTGTCCGACCCACTCGGATCGGGAAAGTCCGACCGGCGGAGTAGGATGCATCCGGATGCTTCCAGATACGATTTGGTTGAACTCCCATTGACTTCAATGGGAACATTTGTTCCTAACCGCATCAGAATTGGGCCCTCGGTCGGGAAGACACGTTCCCGATCCGATTTGGAAGGAGCAAATGCCGTTAGGAGGCCTTCCTAACCGCATCAGAATCAGGCCCTCGGTCGGGAAGCTTTTCTAACCCGCATCAGAATCGGGCCCTATATGTTAATACTAATTTGGCAGATTTATTCATAAAAACTATTTAAGTGTAAATTGTCAAGCATTTTCCTACACTGCTCATGATTCCCTTTATTGCTAATATTCTTATGACTGGTTTAGGAGTTTCTGAAGGGCATTTGCAGTTCAAGTTATTAATTCGGAATCTACCTAACATAAAAGGATTCAGTTTTTCCTGTTACCGATTTTTTGGACATTGTCTGCCATAGTCTTAAAATTACCTGGCAAGTCATTAATGCTTCGAGTGTAAATCTGGGGAGCTAATAGGCATCCCTGGCTGGCTCCTTTATTGGCTTTACCCTTTTATGAAAAACTGACAGTGTGTAACTTGTCTCAAATGGAAGCCTCTATATAGATATTGGATGGGAGTATCCTGGTGACAATCTTGTTTAGTTTGTCCAACAGCGTATATCAGTTGGGGCCACGCTGTGACTCTGCCTGTGTCCATATCCAGCATTAAGGAGCACTTGGCACTACATAATACCTGCCACTGCTGGGGAACTGTTTTCTGCATTGCCCAGGATAGCGCCTGCAACATGGAGGGGGGGGGGGTTTGAGCTGCAGTATTCCACAGTCGCTGGGGACTTTGAATTCCATAATCCCCCGAAGTTCTTCCAGCTGCCCGTAATCAACCCTACTTAAGGGCTTCACTGTCCCACTGCACGGGATGTGCATGGGACACCCAAGGGCGGGCCCGTCCGCGCCCGTCAGAGACAGGGTAGGGCCACCCTCCTTGGTTTGGTTTATGTCCATCTGGTTGTAAGAGCGAACTTCCTACATTAAGGACTTTTAAACTCTGTATTCTTCTATTTGTGTATGCGATATTGCTAATAAGGATGCACTTTATACAGGGGTCTGAGATTGTCACTGAGTAACTTCATATAATATTGATCAAAGTTTGTATAGGCACTGAGGATGGAAAAGAGAAAGCACCCCATCGCTGCTTCAGAGTCAGGTCTCCAACTAATATGCATACATCTATACTGAAATACATCACATATGCTATGGGGGCAATTGATAAACAAATAACGAGTGTGTAAGAAAGTCTGTTAACTTGCGGTGAGGGGTTATTGGCCTATACCACACAGACTCAGTCTCAACCCATTAACCCACTTCCTGTCACCCTACCTAGTAGTGATGAACTCACTGTAATTGATAAAGGTTGTAATTGGTGTGTACAAACTGTGTCAGACTCCATCTCCTCATGCGACACTGATTCTCAACCACCAACTAAACGCTCTAGAAAGCCTAGGTCCCGTACTGTAAATGTTGCTCCAATTATATAGAACGCCCATGCCATGACGTAGACCCCACCAAACACGTTTCCTCTAGATCTGTCACTAAAATGGCTGCCCCCAAAGACCTGATTGATAACCTTAAGAATCTGTTTGACATGGTCAGATCATTAGAACTGTTTCTAAGATCTTCACTGGATTCTATAGCCAACAGGCTAAAGCAAGTAGAAAGCCTTACTACCTCCTGTTTGGACCTATTAAAGATCAAACCTGCAGTGCCTTTAACATCATCTTGTTGTGAACCATGTGCACACCCTCCCCGGGTATCCCCTGAGCCTACTAATGATACATGGCCTTCTTCCAGTATTCTATCTGTACACGAGCCCCTGGTAAAGACAGGTACTAATAACATATGCCCAAGACACGCCTAGGGGCTACCTAACCATCTATCTATGCAGACACATAGACCTTCTATGAGGGCAGGCACATCTAACAGCGAGAGTGTTCCTAGTCTAGCCACTGACACTTCTGCTTACAGTGACCCACCTACAAGCTATCCAATTAATACAATTGATTATTTGGACCTACCTCCTGCTGCAACACCATACGCAATAGTATTGACTAATGTTCCAATTTTACTACCCCAAGAGAATGAAACTTGGATCTCACTGAGGAGCAAGGCCATAAATTGGGTAGGTACTAGAATGGGTTTGACAGTGGCTGTTTTCGATGCCAGAAAAATGGTTACAAGAGGCAAATGCGTAGGAAGGGGCAGCAAATCCTTACCAAGTGATTGTGTGGTGTTGTCTTTCAAATATCCATGTCTAGTGGAAACCGTATTGCATATAACTAGGCCTAGAAGTGTGTCTCCTCACAACATTACACCTCTTCCATTAGGATATTTCTACTAACTGGCATCCAAACCTGAAGCACCTAGAGCTTCGACACACTTCAATCCTAGTGGAATTGACTGATTTCCATGATCCCATTTCAACATATAATCACTTCGATAATAAGTCAACACTAGATGGCCTGGATTGACTTAATAAGGGATCATATGGGGGTCTAAGGGTAAGGGCACTAGGCCTTACAGTCTTGAGTAGACTGATATGTGCATCCCTTTACAGACCAATGATGATTTAGAGCCACCACCCAATGTACCTATAGCTTCTTTAAGTTCCAGCTTTGCACTAGCAGAACCATGAAATAGCCCAACTCTTAGATCTGTCTCAGCACCTATGGGATTTTTATTTTGGAACGTGGCAGGCCTATGCAGTAAATTAACAATACAGAATGGTTAGATTGTATTGCAGGTTTTCATATTCTTTGCCTACAGGAGATTTGGTTAATGGATCCTTTGCAGATTTCTGGTTACCAGACATACCATGTACCTGCTGTTGCATCTAACCACAGCAGATCAAAGGGAGGGTTATGTACTTATGTATCCAACTACTTGCTCTATACTAAAATTACAACAGTGGCATACAATTAGTTCTATCAGAAGATTGTTTGTGAAGTTTCAACAACCATTAAGATAGCAGAGATACATTTTTACAATAATACTACGCCATCTGATATAACTATTCTTCTCCAGAAATTAGACAAGGATTTAGAGCTACATTGCAAAGTAAATCAAAAGGACCCAATTATCCTGTGGGGTGGAGATTTTAATCTATACTTGTGTAACCTGCCTTCTAAAAAGGTATGTGGGTTAACCAACTCTGACAATTCTGCACAATCTAATTTCCTACACAATTGTTATGGGGAAAAGTTGAATGATGAATTATATAAATATGATTTGGCATTTTTTAACGAGATTTGCTTTCCTTTTGCTCCATTTAAATCCACCTTAGAATTGAACATAGGGTCATTGACTTTATACTACTTTCCAGTCGTTGCTTTGCTAATGCCCACAACTTTGTTACTCATGGTATTTCACTAAGCGGCCACTTTCAACTTATTTTTAATCCACCCTGTGACCAGCCATGAAGTCAGACTTCATGTATGGCAGATAACATTGAGCTTGCTTCCTGAAATGGGTATACTTTGCGCTGATCCCAGGTTGACCCTGAAGGTTTTTTAAAACAGCTAAAGAGTACACATAGCGAGGGTTTGAGACATGTTTAGATGACACAGCCGATTCATGTGTCCTTATTGAGGCTTTCTTGGAGGTTAGGCGAGGGATGGGAGGGCCTTTCTGTAGCTAGAGTGCGTTACACTCATTTGAGAAGAGGGTGGTTTGATTCTGCGCATTCCAAAGCCCACAAAAGATTAAAGGAGGCATTACATAAATCCCCTAGATGCAAGTTTGAGGTACACATACAGATCTGCAGAGCTGATTATAAGAGGGCTGTGAAACAGACGAAAAGTTCTGAGAGATAATGTTTGGGAATCATTGTATGAAGCAAGCCTTAACTACAATAATACCACATTTTGGCGCATGGTCAATTCCCCTCCGCTAATGGAGGAAGAGTGTCCCAGGCTGGAGATAGCGATCGCGGAAGAAGAATGGATTGACCATTTCTCCAGAATCTTCTCAATCTCATCTAATGAGTTGGAGGTGTCAGGCCAGACTATTGTTAACTCTTTTACAGACCGCTCACTTTACAGTAACATCAATCTTTTCTTCAGTCTAGAAGATGTCATTAGGGCAATAAATGCTAGTAAAGGAGGGAAAGCTCCAGGCTCAGATGGCATCCCTGTGGATCTGTTTAAAGCCAATATCTCATTGTGGGGACCTATACTAACCCTGGTATTAGGTGCATGCTGTAGTGCAGGCTTTTTACCAACTTGGGCAGAGTCAATTATAGTCCCTATTTACTAAAAAGGCGATCGCCCAAATCCTGTCTCCTTATTCGACTCATTAGTGAAGATAGTCAGCTGCATCATTTTGAACAGACTTCAGGACTGGGCAGAATCAAATGAAATCCTTTCGGATTTACAGTAAGAATTTCGCTCTGGAAGAAGAACTTTTGAGCAGGGATTGAATCTAAGCTTCCTAATTGGGAAGTACACCAAGATTAAAAGGGAGAACATTTATTTAGCCTTTGAAACATTTCGTCGGCTTTTGATTCTGTCAGCCATGCCAAGCTGTGGAACATCTTAGCAGACCTTGGGGTGGAGACACCTATTATTCAGTTCCTAAGGGAGCTATATTCAGGAAGTAAGGCCAGGGTTCGTTATGATATTAAGGAAGAGTGTACTCAGTCCTTCACCTTAGAGAGAGTGGTAAGGCAGGGCTGCCTACTTGCTCCTTTTTATTTTGTCTATATATAAATAGTCTAGGGAGCGAGTTAGTTAGTAAATGCAAAAATCTTCAACAAATTGGTCACCGTCCCATACCGGCTCTTCTCTATGCGGACAACGCTGTTCTTATGACCAGAACTCTTTTGGGCCTTCAGTCTGCTGACTAATTTTGTCACCTACATGCAGGATTTAGGATATTTAGTTAATCAAAGTAAAACATTCATTATGAAATGTGGAAGAAGCACAGTGAAGTGCCGTGACATAAAAGCATATGATGTAAAAATCCGTACTACAGTGACCTTTTCCTATCTGGGTATACTTTTTGACAAAGAGGGTACATGGACACAATCCATTAAGGCTAGGAATCTCCAGTTTAGGAAATCATCATGGCCTTGTCAAACTTTGCAAGGAAGTTAGGTACGAAACCGCCTAATGAAATGCTAAAGATTTACAAGGCTAAATGTTTGTCCATAGCTACTTACGGGGCGAGTTGTTGGGACACACCAATTGCAAGATGCTGCAAGCAGTGGAAAATGAGTTTTGAGGCACCTTCTTGCCGTACCTAAAAGCTCTTCATTCTCTGTATGTCGTGCAGAATTAGGACTACCATTTCTTTCTGACATAATTAAGGTAAGGCCTATTTTATTATGGCATAAAATCTCGACATCAGAATTTACTGGTTTAAATCAAGCCATTATTAGGAACTGCCTCAATCTGAGTTTTCCGTTGCATATTCCATGGTTGTAGTATAATAAACAGCTTTTTTGGTGATTTGGGACACCCACAATTTTTTGAGCAGCCTGAATCCATGGAAAATATAAGTAGAAAAGACTTAAAAAACCGAATGTCTAGTCTGTCTATAGAATTGCTGAAGCCTAGTGTACTAAAGAGTCAATCTACGTTGACTACATGTGATATGCAACCGTACCTTAAGTTTACACTGAATCCTAGGCATCAGTTTATTCTTACTCGTTTTAGAATTGACATTTTTGAATGTTTAATCAGTTTCCCCTTAATGAACGCTTGGTCTCAAAATTAGTAAATTGCCCCTGTGATCAAGTGTCAAATCAGAGCACCATGGACTTGGTGCTCTTTAGCAAAAAGTATACCCAACCTAGGAAACATTATATTGTTCCAATGTTAAGATCTTTTAATTTTACACAGTGTCGCCCCCCATATCTTATTTTACAAACCTTATCTGCTTTGGACATATGCTGGTGTTTGTCAAGTTTCCTGTGGGTGGTGATTAATGCAAGAAAGACATTTTAATCATGTGCAATATTGTTTTTATGGCTTTGCTTTTTATCTGCATGGTTTTAATTACTTATGCATGTGAGTAGTGATTTTCATTCTGTATAATATATCTAATGAATTGTTATGATGCTCTATAGTTCGTCATGTTTACATATTTTAACATATATCTATGTTGGATTGGTTCTTGCTTTTATGATTAAATGAAATCGAATAAAGCATATTTGACAATATCAGTTGATGAAGTTAAAGGCTGGAGTGTTATCTAAACATACAATAACAATTCGCCCAGGTTGGTAAGCACAGTCAGATTTTGTCATCATATGATTAAGTGTGAAGGCCTGATGCACTTTTGACAATCCTGGAAAAACACCCTTCCTGGAAAGGCTGGGATAATATTGTTGTTCTCCAGCCAGTGTAGGGGTTAGATAAAATACCCTGGTGTTGATTTTAGCTTTGTCTTTAACTAAACAAAATGTATGGTATGAATGTGGATCTTTTTTCCTCATAAAGCAAGCAAATGATGGAATTGAGTTGCAAACCTTTGAAACTGGCTCTGGGCATGACTAGACTGGTTGTGAAGTGGGTCGTTGGCAGCATTGGCAGCAGCTGGCACTGAGGTGGGGAGGCAAAGGTCTGCTCTGACTCTCCTGAATAAGAACCCAGAGCCCGTGCTACCTGAGACCTCAGACAGCAGATGCAAAAATGATAGGAGGGTGATGTCAGATGAACAGAGTGGGGGATGTGAAGTCAAGAGGATTGCTGACTCCCAGACTTACTTGAGGACTGAGACTGCAGAGAAGAGTCTGGGTGAGTCAGGTCTGGCACCCCTCTTGACAATTGGCCTTTGCTGACTCCCTGAGCTCGATCTCAGAGGCACCACTGCACAGGGCTTTAGATGGCAGATGCAGTTTTGATCTAGAGGTGATGGTGGAAGAACTGAGGTGGGCCTGGGATGTACCAGACCTGTAAATTCAAGAAGATTGCAAGTGCTCGAGCTGCTGTGTGGACCGTGCCTGCAAAGAGGGATCCAGATGAGTCCAGCCAGTGCCATCATTTATTAAAATGCAGGAATAAATGATCATGGTCCGTGTGGCACCCAGCAAGCCTGAAAAAGTTGTGGCAGACCAAGGTAACCTGCCAGTAAGAAGGGTGGACATGCTTATAAAGAGACGGCGTGGGTGGCCCCCCACTGGGGATGGTCTGGGATGTATGCTTAACTGTCTCTCTCCACCTGAAGCAAGTCTGGATGAAAGAAGTGGAGAGGACACCATGCTGCTAGCAACCCACTAACACAGTGCCGGACAACTGTTTAACTGAAAGCGGGCATGCTGGGACCAGGCCACCTGGCGTGCGTCCTCACTGTTGGTGGATTTGTGACAAAATGTGGACAGCTGGCACCAGCGTACCCTGAGCTTTATCATAGATAAAATGGACACCAGGCAGGCCCGCCTCACATTTGACTCACGGAAAGAAACGCAACCACTGGATGGTAAGAGAAGTCAGAGTGCAGATAATTCAGAGAAGCCAGGAGATGACCTCCTTTTGGAAATGAAATCCAGCCTCACATCGATTGACTTCAAAGTTGGGAGAGGAGTTGGCCTAACGGCTAGGGCGGTCGACCTCGAATCTGGGGAACTGGGTTCGAGTCTCGGCAATGACGCTGAACATCCTGTGATTCTGGGCAAATCACTTAATCTCCCCGTGCCTAACAAAAATGAATGTGTCCTCATGTAATGCAACTGGTGCTATGTAAAGCGCTCTGATACCCGATTCGGGTCAAGTTCGCGCTATATAAAACTCTGTAATCAAAAAAAAAATTGACTCCCTGACCAAAAGGCTTGATGACATGAAAGACAGGCTGGATAAGATTCACACCTGCAGCTATATGTCAGAGTGCATAATTGCGGACATTGAAGATGATGCAAATGTGCATACCAAAATGCTAAAGGACATGGCTGATGAATTGGAGACTTAAATCAAAAAATAAAGTCCTTGAGGCCTTTCTCACAGGAGTAACCTTAAAATAGTTGGGATATCAGAGGCACATCTATGGGACTCGCAGAGGTCTGTATAGAGTAAGTGCTGATAAAAGTCTTCTGTAAGGACTATCTTTTACAAATGTTTGTTATGGAGAGGAATCCACGCACGCTGGCACCCAGACTCCAGCCTGGGTGCCTCACCGTGTCCCATTAGTGTAAAGCTCTAACACTACAGGGACAGAGGCAAGATCCTGAGAATAGTAAGGGAGAGAAGAAATTCAGCAATCAGGAATATCAAACTCTTTTTACCAGGTCTTCACCCAGAATGTGCACGACGCTCGGAGAAAATGTATACCTGTCAAGAAAAATCTCTATAAAGGTGGCATTCAATATGCCATGCTCTACCCAGCAAAACTCTGCTTCACTTTCAAAGGAACGGCAGACATACTGCTGACCCCAAGGAAGCCACCACATCCCTCAACAAAAACACATCATTTCGGCAGAAAGAAGACATCCCCGTAGACAGAGCAATGGCGACTCATCTAAGTGATTTTTAATGACTGGGACTCCGTGCTCTGTGATCCCATTTGTGATCCTCTCATGGCTAGGAAAATAGCCACTCTTAAACAAAGAGAGGGGTCCAACTCTGCCAAAGGGTCAGGACACCAAACAGACACTAGGTCAAAATAAAACACCCTTTGGAGTATTTCTGTAGCATACCAGTAAGTCAAACAATCACACTCCACATTCTTGCATTTATCACACTGTTGTCAGGGAGTCAGATATGGAGATGTTTATTTGGTATAAAGCAACGGCACTCCTACAATATATTACATATGCATCACAATACACATAATAAAACTTATAAAATAGTAATAAAATCCCTTTGTAGCATTCATGAATGTAATGACTAACAATTTATTCCTTTTAGTCAGTGTCCAACCTAATCATATACCACAATTGTCAATGTCAAACCTTTTTTAAAAAACCTTATATGTACATATTTAGTGATGTAAAACAAACTATAAGCCAAAAAAACATTTTTTTTCCCTCTTAATCTAATATAATTCATTCATCAGTGCAGAAAACAATGTTAAAAAAAGGGAAATATCAAACACAAAATACAGTTTAAAAAGGAGAACAACCAAGCAACGCGTTTCGGTGGTAGAGTGGTTAACAACCTTCTTCAGGCTTTAAAACACAATGTTATATTTTTCTCCCCAATCGTTTATCCGTGTTTGGGGTTCACAGCAGTCTCTGTTTCGAGAAGTTGCTATCGTCGGTCCAGCCTCAAGTCAGATATAATATTCTCACCGACGTTGGCAGCGTGATCTACTCAAAGTATGCTATAGTTTGTCATTGAGTCTTCCATATTGGGGTTTCTTAATGTGATGATTGTCCGCCAACTGGCACCCTTCAACGGATCGTGAAACAGTAAGGTCCTTATGAATGTCAATATGACCTTTCAAATATCTTTACCGTCATGCTCATGGCCCGTTTTACGGCGGAGTCTTCAATTTTCAAATATGCTCCTTGAAAGACCAAAGAGTCCGGGATTTAAGAATCTCCGTCCGTTCTTCTGGTTCTTTCACCATGGATACCACCTTACCGGCCTGGTAATACAGGTAAACCAGAATCAGTAATACCAGCCACGTGTTGCAGTGTAGTGGGAGGATCTAGACAGTGATCCTTGTAGTACTCAGAAGTGAAAGCTAAGGTATGGTATTCCCAATTAATGTCAGGGTTGTGTGTCATCAACCAAGGAAGACCGATTATGGCCTGGAACTGTGGCGAGGAGATGACATCGAATTGGATAGTTTTGCAGTGTTTATTTAAAAGGAGCAAGCCTAACTGTTTGGTTGTATGAGTGACAGGCCCGGACTTCATATGACTTCCGTCAATGGTCTTAACAATGTCCACAGTCTTTTTTGGTTCCACAGGAAGATTCATGTTCTCAACCCAGGCTAAATAAATGAAATTCCCAGTGGCACCTGAGTCAAGCATGATTCGTACTTCTATACTTTGATCACCCCAACTAGGCTGGGCTGAAATAAAAAAATGTTGTAGGGGATAGGAAGTGGGATCCAACCCTACCAAGTGGGAGACCATTAAGCCTGTTTCACCTCAGCGATTTGTCCCCACCATGCTCAGGCGAATCAGGTTTGACATGGTAATCTCTCAGAAAGTGTCCTGATTTGCCACAATATAGACACAGATTATTAGCCCGTCGTCTCTGCCTTTCTTCCTGGCCCTTTAATGCTGCCTATTTGCATGGGTTCTGGTTCCTCGATCGGTTTGTCTGCCTCTGGTTTCCTTTCTCTAACAGTAGAGTACTTGATATCAATACAGCTTTTCTCCCTTTTTCTCTCATGCAAACGATGGTCCATTTTCACTACTAAATCGATTAACACATCACAGGTTTCTGGAGGGTATACAACTTGTGCTAACATATCTTTCAAATCCTCTCTCAAGCCTTTGTAGAAAAGAGCACCTCGTTTGGCTTCCGACCAACCGGCTTCAGCCACCAATCTGTTAAAGCAAGAGATGTAAGTCATAAGATCCTTTGATCCTTGTTTGAGATTTAATAATTCAGTGTCCACAGACTGCATGAATGAATGTCTGAATGTATAGACTGTAGGGGCCTGTGTTTGACCTCATGGTTCCACTCAGCCATTCATCCTTCTGAGGTTGATAAAATGAGTGCCATTGAGTTGGGTAACAATAAACGTCTGTTATTCAGTGCCAAGATACACTTCTGGGTGAATGTGCACTTTACAAATACACGTTATGTTATGGCGGGGTCCAAACTGGAGTGGCATAGTGAGTAAAAGAATGATGGATTAAACCCAGATCTCTTGACAGGGGGTGAGTGGTTGAAAGTTTTCATCACTCCGTCCATCATCTTTTTGTGTTTGCTATGTTTGCCCTAAGTGGCAAAGGGTATGCCCAGACGTGGTTCCCTTGCTCGCTGTGCCACTGGATTCAAGCTAGCCTGGCTGATTATTATTATTATAATCATTTGTATGGCGCGACGAATCATCCCCAGGGGGATCTCTCGGCCCCAGAGAAGAGGACACCTAATAAACAGTGAGATCTTAAAACAGCCAGGTCTTAAGCAGTTTCCTAAATCGAGACAGGCTGGAGCAGGCACGGATCTCCTCAGGGAGATTGTTCCAAAGGCTGGGTGCTAGATGAGAAAAAGCCCGACCACCCATCTTGGCCTTCCTGATTCTCCGCGTGCAGAGCAGATTGTGATTGCTAGATCTCAGCTGACGCACGGGTAAATATCATTCAAGTTTTTTCTTAAGATAAGAAGGGCCAGTCCCCTGGAGAGCCTTGAAAACACTACATAAGAGCTTGAAGATAGCTCGTTTTCTTATAGGAAGTCAATGTCGTTGACGAAGGAGAGGTAAGGATGGGGAGCGAGCCGGTTTGTTGAGGGCAAGGTGGGCTGCTGTGTTTTGAACCACCTGCAGTTTTGATAATAGGTCTTCCCTTATTCCCACGAGCAGAGCATTGCAGTAATCCAGTCGACTAACCAAGAGCGACTGAATGAGGGTTTTTCTTGCCGTAAGAGGGATCCAAGGGAAGATCTTTCTAAGCATCCGCATTGTTCCAAAACAGGTGCCTGACAACGTCTTCACCTGTTCCTCCATAGACAGTTTATTATCTATTTTAATGCCTAAATTCTTAGCCCATCTTTTTGGGGAGGGCGCCTCTCCTAGTTCTGGTGGCCACCAATCTGGGGTCCACAGTTCCTCAGCTTTACCAAACAGCAGTATCTCTGTTTTGATGGAATTGAGCTGAAGAAAGTTCTTCCTCATCCATATTGCTATATTAGACATACAGTTTTTGAACTTTACTTTGGTCGCTGCAGGGTCCGCCTCTATAGGGACTATCACCTGGGTGTCGTCTGATGAGGGTTGATACCCCGAAACCGGTCCCAGGATGCTTGTTTCCGGTCCCGAGTCTAACAAAGAAGATGTAGAATTCTTCACCTCAATAATCACATGATGCTCCATCCTCAACCCACAAATGATTCTATGTGGAAGGGATTACAATCTCAAACTGAATCTGGATCTACGCAGCCTGGGAGGGACCTAGACAAATAACAGGGAGGACACCCTTTTAGGTACATTGTGGGCATCTTGTGACTAAGGCACTGTAGTACCAGAGAATACACATTTTGTTACGTGGCCCATGACTTTTCCTTCCAGATTTACTTCTGGGTACTAGGGATATGGTCTGCTGGACTAAACCAATCCTACACCTCGACACTGTTGGACCATTCCCCCATTGTAGTCACCTGGTGCACATCGCCCTAATCAACACCACATTCAAAGAGGAAATAAGACAAGCAATAAAGTCCTACTTTGAAATAAATGAAGGCTTGGTTTGCACGAATGCAAAGTTATGAGAAGTTTTTAAACTGGTAACATGGGGAGAATGCATTGCAAAAGGACATGGGATCCTTAAACCAGTACTCAATTGACTCGCTAAGCTTGAAAGAGAAATATGGGCTCTAGGAAAGAAATACAACAGGACAACAGGACCTCAGACATAAAAATACTACTAGATATGCCCTTGAAACTGAAAGAATTTTGAGAGAAAACCGATAGAGAGCTTAATTATTTGGGGAACTATGCAGCTGATAGATTCTATGGAAAAGGATAGCATCTGGCCACAAATTAGCGACTATGGTCAGATTGCAGTGGGTGGCTGCAAGCATTGTTACAGAATAAAACAGATGGGAAAGATGCATTATATCTAGGGCTCCTGGTTTTATGGTATTTATATTTTTGTCATTTCCGTCTGTATTTATCCTTATTTATTTTTTGCTAATTTTACCTGTATTTATCCATATTTATTTTAGGTTTTGTGAAAAAATCAAGCTGAAATGTGTATATTTCTGCATTTATTTAACCAGTTAATGTACACTCGTGCCTGAACGCCTGACAGGTTTCAAAGATATATACACACTCAGATGATAAAATTCGCACTTATAAGAAAACATGCACATTTTAGTATCAAGGTTGTGCAAATCTACTGTTGTTTAAAGCTCTTTATTAAAGTTCCTTAATTTTTTTTAATCCCTTGCCTGTCAATCCACATAGCTTTTGGCCTGGCAACAATGGTTGACAGCATTCAGAATCCCTCAAAAACAACCCAATTTCCGTTTTTATCCACATTTAAAAATAAATCCGGACAGGAAAATAAATGGTTTTCTGTCTGTAATTATCTGTAAAAATCTGTAAAAACGGAAAACAGGGAGCCTTAATTTATATCACACAACGGATATCTTAGTGATGTTCACTAACTACTACATGTGGCTCTATGCATCACAGTCCATAAGTCCGCCTCTGATATGCATTACTACCCAGATAGAACCAAACTGGTGTGGATAGAACCGGACTAATGTATGCCGCTATGTCAAACTATTACGCTCGAGGAAATCAAAAATGTAATCAAAAGCATACAGAATGAATGTGCTTCAGGAAGGATGGACTCCCTGATGAATTCATTAAAAACTATGCAGAACAACTACCCCAGTCATAGCCCTCCTTGCTGTATGTGAGGAGGCATACAATGAAGGGACAATCCCATACTCATTGAAAGAAGTCATTTTAATTATCCTGCTAAAGCTGGACAAGACTCTCAACCTCTGTCAGTCGTATAGGTCTCTGTTCTTGATCAACGTAGTGAACAAGATCTTAGCAAAAACATGGGCTAGTAGGCTACTGCCACTCGTGCCTAACCTGGTGGGGCCTGATCAATCCAGATCCATTCTGTGTAGATCTATGTCAGATAACCTGCACACCTTATTAGTTAATGGTCAAACACCCAATTGATTCAGACACAGCAACAGTTGCTACCTTTTTCAATCTGGGTCAAGCATTTAACTCTATTGAGTGGCCCTTTTTTGCTGTGATCGAGAGATTGTGGTCCGGCAGAGCCACGATGAGCTGCATAGATTGATATAAACCTCCCCAGAGCCAGGATTAAGGTGGATGGTGGATTGACCATGCCTGTTGCAGTCAGCAAAGGAACAAGAAAGGTTTGCCTGCTATTGCCAATATTGTACGCCCTTGTGGTCGATCCATTGGCTAGCATACTCAGAAGATTTCATAAACTCTGGGGACTGCTAAATCCTACTATCAATGTATGCAGATGACATCCTCCTGCTGGTCAAAAATCCGGCAACTAACTTAAGCCCTATCATTGCTGATATTCCTGAGGCTGCAGAGAGGGTACCTAGACACTGAAGTGGGGACAGAGATGACAGGTTTCTCTTTGGAAATTCAATTAGGTCCCATTGATTCAGAGTGCTGCTGATTAGTCTTTTTGAAACTGACATTTGGTGGTTGATAGGGGTGAAGGGTGGGACTGCAGTTTCTATTGTTTGATGTGAAGGCTCCTTTAGAAGGGAATCAGCCTTTTGTTTCCCTTCCTGATCACTGTCAGCTATGGCTATTGATAGTCAACTGCTGAATGCTCACAACCCTTTGTGCCTCTGTTGAGGTGCTCTATTGCTCCATCCTGGAGATGTCCCTACTGTAAGGGCATCACTTTAGACAAAGGCTGAGAGTGGAAGACAGCCTGAAAAGTATACCTGAAAGGAGAACCAACCCAAACCTATTCTGAAAATGCAGACATCCATGTATAAAAGCGGGAGCTGTGAATCCACTTCTTGTTCCAGTTCCATGTTCTCTTTGAGCTCCACAGAGTTGCCAGATGATTACTGTGCAGCAAGAGTTGGTGTCTCCCTGACAGACAGTTTCCCAGAGGTGAGGGGGCATCACCTGGAGTCTGATAAGGAGAAAGAGCTATTTCTCTGTTCTGGCAAGCCTGGAGAGTTCTGCCTGGAAGACATTGGAAGGAACAAGCCATCCCTGCAGGAGGAGCTGAGTACCGGTGTGCTCAAGGACAGTTGACACTAATGCAGTGGGTTGTTCCAACAGAGACTTGTGGAGATTGACTGGTGTGTTCCTGGCTCTAAGCATCTATTGCTGAAGTGAAAAATTCTCTGTACTGCTAAAGTGTGCCCCTGTAGATCTCCTCATCAACCCTACTGTCAAAAGCATGGCACAAATCTGAGTGTGCCCAAGAGGTCTGTGTCACTGAAGAAGAAACCTGTGAAGCAGTACTACTGGCCCCAGGTGCATGCAACGGAGTGATATTGTGCCTAGGCCATGCACTTGCCAAACGCTTGCCATGTGGACTGTGTTGCTGGAAGCAAACCTGAAACTTTAAGGCACTTGTCAACCTGTGCCAAGCAAATGAGTTGTTGTCACTGGGGCTATCCGAGACGTGTGCCCAATTGGACCCACTTACAGCTGCCTGACAGCGACTAGAAGAAACCCAGGAGCCAACCATGGACCTACACCCAAGGAAGGACTGCATTATGCCTTGATTCAGGGACACCCAAGTGGATTAACCACAGACTCACCCAGTCCAAAGCAGGAAAGCCTGACTGTGATACATGGGCCCCTAGCCATCAATGCTGTCTGCTCAGAAGAGTGGCGTCATTTGAAGAGTACCACCTAACGCTGCCTCCAGAACACTGTTGTGTGATCTGTGACTGTCCATTGGGAGTGCAGCATCTGCCTGGCCTGACCTCCTTACCCATTAAGGGAGGAAAATGTACTGAAGTGCAAGAGACAGATGGAAGGCCTACCATGGAACCAAACCAAGAGTGAAAGCCTGAGCGCTTTCTATAAATGCATAAGACTATTAACCCAAATGGTGCAGCACTGCACCTGCACTGAGGGATGTAGAAGTGGGCAATGAGAGTTCATAACCTGGCACCCGTATCTCATGTATCTCATGTATCTGATACTTTTTGAAATAGTGTGTAGTATTGAGTTTGACTGTGTCATAAAGCAATTTTCATTTTTAAAGATAAGCAATGGGCTAGACATTCACATTTTTGCACTTTTGAATATCTGAATAGTGTTGGACCTGTTATACCACCACATTAATCTTTCTGAGAATCCTGCAACTTCTCTCCATTGCTAACAGTGAGAGTGAAGTGTTGAAGGGGTTGTGCTTGCCCCAGTTTGCTGAACGATAGTAAGATGGACCTCAGGATATCAGAAGCAAATGACCCACCCCCCACAGCTTTGGTGCAGTACCCCTTCTTGCCCAGTGGTCACCCCAAACGGGGTATTATTCTTTTGTTTTTACATTTTCTTTATTACATTCACCATTTAGCATAGCAGTGTCAGCTCCTCACATTTCCTTGAAATATTCTTCTGATTCTCCTCCCTTGAGACCCATCCTAACATTCAAGTCACCTGAGACAAAAATCGTGTTATGTTTGAAGTAATCACTAGCGTGAATCTCTCAATCCATAAGGTAGTTTAACTATCCCAATTTTAGGAGGTCTGCATAGATGTTGATCCCTTTCATTAAGGATGTGTTACACATCTGTAGGTCAACTACCCGAGTTGCTAATTTAAATGTTTCATTTTATAAATTACCAGATCTACAGGATACCTGAAGAACCAAGAATGCCTTAATTGTTTTTTCTTAATTACTTAGACAGATACTAAGACAAAACCTTAGTAAACAATTGTCTCTTATATCCACATTTCCTTGAGCAGAAAAGTATTACCAGATGAGGTTCCTTCTGCTTTTTTTATTTCCACCTTGTCTGTACATGCAGTGTTTGTATATGTAGAGTTGCCATTGATGCTCCTAGCCCTGCTTTAGTGCCTTTCTATTGAGGCCCACTATCAGGGCACTGTCTTAGGTACTGGTGATTAGCACTTTTTACTCTTGAACTTTCATGTTGTGCAGCGTTATCAGTTGAATTTGTTTTCCGAATCCATTTTAATAGTGGGCTTCTCTCTTTCATTGTGAAAGAATGATGAAACATGAAGGGTCCTGTCACGATCTGTTCCTCCTCAGGTTTTGAGAATCAGGTGTGATCTTTTTGAGCAGAATTCTTGAAGCCCACATATTAGTGTCTTGCATAATGGACTTACAAATGGGTCTGCTTTCTATAAGTACTGGAAAAGGGAACTTTGCTCATTGAGATAAATAATTATAGTTGTACTGTCTAGTAAATTATATACATTTTAAAACCTTCAGTTCTTACCTAATGACTCAGTAGTCTATTATTCTGCTCCTGTTGAAAGCATTATTATTAGTATAGTTGATTGTTAGTAGTCTTCAAAAGGGGGTCATGGGGCATTATATTTTTCCTATGTGTTCATACCCTCCATTATCCCATGTGCTCTATGTCATAGCATTTGATATCTGTTTTCATTGTCACGCCGAGGATTATATTACTGGTTGACCATATAATTCTCTTTGCCATTTCTTCATGCTAGATGGTATTAGTGTCCGGAAATCCAGTTGCGAGAATCCCATGCTCCCCCCAAATTTCCAAAATCTCAAGAAACATTTCCAAAATTTTTGTCTAATAAATACCTCATTGGACTAGATTAATTTCTAATTTCTGTTCGGTATTTCAGCCTAAATCATTTCAAAAGCTACTGAAATGGCTTTATTCTGCTGTCTGAATTTCTTCAGACTTGTTTCTAATCAAGCAGAATGTTCTTTAAACAAACAGTATATATTTCCAAGGCTTCTATGACAGTTATAGGTCTGGATGGAGAGGGGCTTTTCCTTAATGCATTTCTCACCCTGGTTTCAGGCACTCAGGATTGATTAGTGCAAGGGGCAAGCCAAATACATTTAGAAACCAACACCCTGACCATGGAAGGTAACAAATACCACCAGCCCATTATGGAAGTTATCCTTTGAGAGCCATTCATTCCAATATGACTGACCCTGCAACTATAATAAGCTATAGCTTACTAAATGCAATATTGTAACAGTTACTTTTGGCTCTGCCAGGAGTGGAAATATCTATATTTCCTGGGTTAGTAATGTGGAAGATGCAGACAAGATATAGTCATTATCGTCACAATATTAGCTGCCAGCTAGTTCATACCTTATTGCTCTGACTTTTTTGCATCATTTTCATCTACTGTTGAGTGTAAACCAGAGTCTGTAGCTCCAGGTTTGGGTGCTTGAGGGACTTCACATGGATAAGCCTAGCTCAAAATAGCGGTGAAAGTGCACAAGGAAGGTTATTCATCCAACAGTATTAGTCTGGTGTGTTATATCCCCATTGGTCATCTAAAGATCGCTCTTTCTGGGCAATATTACTTTAGGTGAGAGAGAATATTTGTAGCATATTCCTCAAGATGTACACCTTAGTTGGTGTGTGGATGTGGTTGTCATCTATATGCATAGTAGATTGCATTCTGAAAAGCACATCACTTTCCTGGTGTTTATCTTAATGGGAATGTGAATGACCTGATGGTGCTTACAGGAGGCACTCGGGGAATGAGCAACTGGCTCGCCTTTCAACCTGTTCCTTGGTGATGCATCAAATGTGAAAAGAAGAAAGAAATTAGGAACACACATGCCCATGCACCTGGAATTCACAAACACCTAAAGCAACCACTGTCAAAATTTGGAAACTCATAAGTCCATTCCCAGTGCAAAGCGACCTGCTTACACTGGCCCTAGAATCCCGGTTCACCTTCGTTCTACTAGTCACCACCTACATAAGTACGGCAGACTCCTACAATGATGGAGGGGCCATTGTGTGTCTCAGCTCGCAGCTCCAGCCCTATGCTTCCTGCTTTAAACTTACAGTGTGCGGATTCACAGCTGTTAATACTGGACCCAATGTTCACACTCCCAGTAATCCTTGGTGATCAAACTTCGGGCAACTCTTGGACTGGCAGAGTGATATTACTGAGGGATTCAGCTCCTCCAGATTCATTCCATCACATCCTCTCAGCTGACCTCTATTTTGTTGATTAAAATTCAAAAGTTTAAACCCCTTTCATGTCCAATTTCCAGATGCAAAAAATACACTCATCTCAAAATGTATATTCTTTGCACAGAATACTCAGATCATCTTCTCTTTCCTTTACTCCCTAGACTCTTCTCCAGATTAAAATTAGACACTGTCTTATAGCCATCGGACCTTGGATGGTCCTTCACTCTGTTTTGGGTAATTCTTCAATGTCAGAAATCATTCACAACGCTTACTCCTATTTCCAAATACACTTGTAAACTTTTAGGTCTCTCTCCTTCTCCATCACCTACCGACCTAGATTCCTTTCTTAACTCTTCTTTATGGCATAACACATCTATTTTAATTAACGGGAAACCTTTTTATTGGAAATCTTGGAGAATTAAAGGTTTAATCTGGACTTATCAACTTTTTTCTCATAATAGGATCTTGTCTTTCTCTGAGGCTAGTCAACAATTTCATTTACCACCTTCCTTCTACTTCAAGTATAACTTAATTTCACAAGCCCTTCTAACCGCATACACCCGAATTCAAACACATCCAACAATTACCCCGGCTAACAGTTTACGTTCTTTTCTACTTACATCCCCCAAAGCAGCCAGTATTTATGTTCATATACGATCCTCCTAGCCCGTTAGAGCAAAGACCAAAGTTGAATTGATGTGGGAGGAAGATCTTGGGATTGAGTGGCCTTCTTCCTTATGGAATAAAATATGGTTTAAAATTAGGAAAACGTCTAGAACGGCAAATGTTACACAAACATTATTCTTCATTTATAACAGACTTTTGTTACACCCAGCTATACTACATAAACAACATGTCACATTACCCGACACCTGTTGGTCCTGCTCCTCTCCACTAGCTGATTTAAAACACATGCTTTTTACTTGCCCTCATTTGCATAATTTCTGGACATCGGTTTGGTATCAAATTAATTCTATTTTCAACTCTAATTTCCCTTTCTCTATCATACATATATTTTTGGGTAGCGTATCTCCTATCTGGGAACATCACACTTCTAACACTAGGATTGAAGACTTATTGTTGGCAGTTGCCTTTCAACAGATCACTAAAAACTGGAAAGACTTTACAAAGTTATCGCTCCAGGCTTGGTGGTATGCAGTAAATTACCATCACAGATTGGATAAAGCTTGTATTCATCCCATTCATTTAGCTCTGAAGCGCTCCATTACATGGTCACCTGTCACATTGTTCATTGATCGTAGTGCTAAACGCTCCTTTTCCTTATCTCCTGCTCAACAAGAAGTTGCTAGACCTCCATGATATTCCATACCTTAGATATTTCTATTTTATAATATGCTGTTACATATTGGTTCTTAGCTATATTGTTATATGGTTCTTATATGCCATTTATTGTTACTTATATATATATATTAATATTTTAATGTCTTCTTATTCCAACCTAGATAGGTTTACATAATATATTGAATGCTATGTTCCCCTTTTTCTGTTCCCTACACCCCCTCACACTGGATTCTACTGTATCACTTAGTTTCCTAATAAACTTACTTTATGAACTAAAAAAAAAGAAATCATTCGCAACCCTATATCATCATCATCTCCCTATTACTCACCTTCTCCTGTCACCTTTCCCTGGACACACTGGACCCGTCCCTTTGCTACATACAATGGAGCATAAATTAATTCCTGTATACAACTGGAGTTTTTCACTACATAACAGCAACAATGCCAGTTTCTAGCTGCACAAAGAAGAAACTATCAGTACCTTTTCTTCCCGAGTGCTATGGCCCTGATCAATTAGGACCAAAGCCTATTGTAACAAGTTACTGGTGAGGCTCCCCCAAAGATACATTCTACATTTTGGCAAATCATAACCTTTCTCACATGCATCCAATACAAGCTGTTCAGTGGTCTACCTCATTTCACAGGCATTTATCAGGATTGTTCTCCACCAAGCACACGGAACACACTAACATTGCCTCAGTCAATTGTTCAAGGACATGTGTGGAAGATCTGATTTTCTCTCTCAACTGGTGACACTCTACAAACGCAGTCCATTTCCAAACCACCCTGTGCCTCCTCACTGCATCAGAACTATGTTCACTCTTGCGATTCAGATCCTTCTATTTGCTTAAACTTCACTTCTTAGAGAAAACTCCACTTGGATTTCAAATGAGTCCTAAAAGTCCCACCTCCTTGAACTCAAAAGCGCAGAGACATGACAATCTGTTCCTTCAGCCAACTGCCTTATCCCTCCTCTTCTCTCACCATCACCTTTTGCCGCCTCTTCTCTCACCATCGCTTTATGCTTCATCTTCTCTCACCATCACGTTATGCCTCCCCTTCTCTCACCATACCCTTATGCCTCTCCTTCTCTCACCATATGCCTCCTCTTCTCGCACCATCACTTTATGCCTCCTCTTCTCTCACCATCACCATATGCCTTCCCTTCTCTCACCATCACCTTATGTCGCCCCTTCTCTCACCATCACCTTATGCCTCCTTTTCTCTCATCATCACCTTATGCTTCCCCTTCTCTCACCATCACCTTATGCCTCCTTTTCTCTCACCATCAGCTTTTGCCTCTTCTTCTCTCACCATCACCTTATGCCTCCTCTTCTCTCACCATCACCTTATGCCTCCTCTTCTCTCACGATCACCTTATGCCTCCGCTTCTCTCACCGTTATCTTATGCCGCCTCTTCTCTCTCTGTCCTTCACCAATAGACTCTTTTGAATTTCTCTGCAATTTAAGCATTTAATCTCAGTAATTATATCTGATGGAAGTAGCGGTATGGCTGTGCAAACAGATGGCAACCCGTTTCCTCACTAGAAAGAGAATAATACATTCTCAGTCTTGGAAGCTCGAAATCAGCATCAGTTCTGTAGAAGTAGGACTGTTATTTAGATAATATAGGTCCCAAGCCAGGGTGAGAGATTTTGCCCTGAACGGAAGTTGGGGCACAGTGTGAGATATAGGATTAGAGGCCACAAAATATCTTCAGGATATCCTTACACATATATAGTCAACATGTGTTCATCTATAACATTGTGTACACTAAAAGGTGTTGTTCCCTTCATTAACTCTATTTTCTTTATTTTCTTACCATGTAGCTTACCTTAAACACCCCAGAGGGTTCCATTCAATCCCTTCACTGATGACGTTATCAATGAAGACAGTCATAGTTCTTTTAATTTACATCACATTTGTACATGCATTGTAACATGCTGCTCTCTAGAGGGTTGTGAAAGAATATTGTCCACTGGATTTCAGGGGTGCATGTTACTCCCTTCCTTTGCACATTTCCTCAGCCCTTTGCCCCTCCCACTTTGTTCACTAAGCCCAGACATGGGTTGGTTCCCTGCTGGTTGACACGTTCATAGCTCATGTGCCACCTAACCTCTCCATTCAAGGTGATCAACTGGGACAGCCAGGTAAGGGGAAGAGAGGTTATGTACGTCTTTCTTTGACGTTTTCCCTGTTTGGGCCTCTTGCAGCCGGAAACGGGCCTAGGCCCAGAACCTTTGCCTACTTACGTCCCATCCCTCTTACCTCTGTCTCCTGTCGTCTTAAAACTAAACAACATTTCTCCCACATGATTGCGGACTGAAGCCCCTATACCTCAGATCCATAGCAGCACTTTTTCAGTGGGTTGTTTCATCTCTGCTTTGATTCACAACTGGTGTATCTAAAGTTTCAGGGGCTGCTTAGGCCTACTATGTCTTTGCTGGTTTCTTAACTCCTGGGATGCATCACTCACTACCTGTTCTAGTTTCAAACCCAGAAATAATTGCTGCATGTCCTTCCCTACTAGCGAACCTGCAACCCATAGCTGCGCTGTCTTCTAATACCTCAAGTTGATCATTTAATGTTCCCATGAAGACTATGTACTCTGATTCTATATCCTGCATATTCGAGGCTCGAGCTTGTTTCTTTTGGGTGGACTATGTATAGTGCTCCCTGGTTGCTTAACAGTGCCTGCCTTGGACATGGTTTTCTGTCATACTTGAGCAGACTCTCTATAAAATCCCCAGATTGCCTAACACTATGTCCAGAGAGGTTAGTTCTCTGTCGGTCCTGCTGGGAGCACTTAATAAAATACTCCTTGAGTGATGAATCGTTCCTACAGTGGGGTAGGATTTAGTTGCTCCTACATAGAATTCTGACATACTCCCCGGTTCCTTAATTTGTCCTCCAGTTGGTTTTGACTCTTTCGCATATAGAAGGACTCCATATATTACACCCTTGGTGGCAAGCCACGGCCCGTTCAGGTAAGAGAGGTGGGGCCGGGTGGCGGGGGATTTTGACAGACGAGGGTACATTACATTTTATTTAATTTCCCCTTGTGGTTGTCTGTCTAATTCCCCCTCCCCCCAACCCAGCTCCACCGCTCTTACCTGCATGGGCTGCAGCATGGTGGCTTAACAGTACCTCACCTGGGTTAGGCATCTGCCACACTTGGGTGAACTCTTCATATTATTTACCATCATGAAAACTACTAAAGCGCATTATAGGCTCACATCAATAGCTGTATCTATTTATAATCCACTCCTAAGAATGTAAGTACCTGCATGTGCGGTTGTGTCTATTCGCACACAGTCTGCAACAACATACGGTAATGCGCATCGACGTTAGCTGCACATGCTTACATCACATCTTAAAATCTCATGCTCCTTCGCCAAAATGTCCCAAATAGGCTAAACTACAACCAGCAGCCTTTCCATTATGCACCCAGAGGGTGCCCAGGAACTTGATGTAGACCAGAGCATTTCACAACTTCTACAGGGGTAGAGAGGGCTATTCATATGACAAACAGAATATCTACTTACCCTTCCAAACAGAAAGCACTTTGGGCCTTGGAAGAGTTAAAAGAGCATTACGCAAATACAAATGCAATTCACTACAGTGAGGTAGGTCCATCTTTAGGTGTATGATATATGCAACAGAAGTATATGTTATATGTCTTGCAAAAATAACTGTGACATCAAGCTAGAACCCAAGTGAGAAAGGTATCTTTTGGAAAAGGTGTGTTCTGCAGCTGAAAATATATTTTTTGTGCTTTGATTGTGTGTCATGTAGAATGAAAATGCAATATGGAATTCTGCTCCATCTGATTATGAGTAGGCCAGTGTTCCGACACTTAGGGCCTCCTTTATGAAAACTAACACATCGCTGCGATAAAACAGCGATGCGACAATTTTCACTGCGCCCTTCTTGCGACACGATGGATGCGTTGTTTAATGTACGGCGCTCCATGTCACAAGGAATGACAGATACGTCAGGAATCCTGACATATCTGTTGGCGCAAAAGTCATGCATTGCTGGAGTTGTGTCTCAAGCATGATGCAACTCCAGCAATGCATGGGGTAGGCCTGTGCCTATGGCACTGCGTCACCCTTACACCTGCTATTAGGCAGGCATAAAGTTTTGACGCAGTGGCGTCCTAGAAGTGTCGCAGTGAAATCTCATAGATTTCACTGCGACACTTCTGCGACCCTTTTTTACGTGGGAAAGCCCACCCTGCATACATTATACCTGACGCAGGTATAACGTGGCGCAGGACTTTACACGGTGACGCATCTGCCTAGATGCATCAACTTGTAAATATGGTGCAAAGTGGCACATTGTTTACGCTGCATTACGAAAAGTGATGCAACAGCGGCGCAAAAGTGTCGCAAGGCCTTCATAAATAAGGCCCCCAGTTTCCCCAGGTTTTCGAACCCCAGCCTAATGTTACCAGGCAGTATTTCACCGGGTAAAATCGCATGAGGATTTTTTTTCTGGCAGAGGGGAGCATACAATGTTCCCTCTTGCCAGACCTCAGCTTCCCCTTCCCTCCCTTTCTCTTGACACCCTCCTCCCCATCCCCCACACCACACAGAGCAGAGGCCGCAGCAAACACTTACCATATGTATGCATTAAACCTCACAGAATTGGGAATTCCTCGTCATTTTACGACCCGACAATCTGGTTCCATAAGTATCGTCCCAATTGCATGGGTCTAACTAATAATTGCGCAGTACTAGCAGGGTGTTCCTGCTCGGTAATGTAAATGCTGCATGTGCAGTTCGCACCCTGTCAGTGCTGTGCAACTCGTAAACAGGGCCTTAGTGTTGTTGATGCAGTCGTGAAAGTTAAAAAAATCATTATCCAATCTGCCCTTCTTATTAATGGGTGTATTGTTGGCTTTCCTATTGAGTTGAACACTTTTAATTTCCGTTAACTACCAAGCCTAAGGTACAGAGGTTTGTCTATTCACAAATGTGAAGTCAATAAACCGCGGTAATGGATTCTGACATGTCTTGAAGACTCTTTCCGGAGAATTATCACCAATCCTTGGTCTGGGAAAGTAATAACAGGATATTTATTGAAGGTGTGGATTTAAGATGAACATGATGAAAGAGATGTATGCATAATCCTACAATGCCTGTGTAAAAAACATGACCTAATAATGGTATGGGAATTCGGGGAAATGTCCCATAAACATAATTTGGGAATTAGACAGGACTTTAGTTTTGCGTTAAGCTGCTTTTGGGGATATGTTACATTACCTATCAGCCCCGCTTTGCTTCGGCAACATTTATTCGGGATACTGAGACTGATCGTTTCAGCACTTGGGCTTTCTGGCATGTATTCCCGCAGCTGATTTGTTATGCATGAGCTTTCCATCACTAACATTGTAACAGCGCCTTAAAGGCTTACAGGCTTAACGCGCCTTAAGGACTGAGGTATGATCTCCATACTGATGATGTCCTCTAGATTGTAAATACATGGCTTAATTTGGTATATTTTCCACCTTTTCAAATCCAATATCGCCTCGTTAAGTGTGCAGTTTCTAGTGTCTGCACACTGCATTTTGAGTCATGATAGCAAGACTGTCTGCCTACACATTACGTTTAGGACCTACTTACACAGAGAATTGTTATGACTCTAAAATAAGAGTTCTTTGGTTATCAGGGAAATTTGAAATGAGTGAGGCGCGCATGCAGAGGTTGTATCAACATTTTAGCATCTGGAAATACATTTTAAGTTTGGAGCAGAGACTGCATTTATAAATAGATATGAATGTACATTCAAAAAACTATAAGTTCTGAGATTTTTAAGTGGACAAATAGCCTTGTGAATTAAAAAGAGGAAGACATGACTGGCGTAATTCTCTCCAGTGTGCTTACTCATAACCATAACAAAACTACTCGGAATTATGCGTAATTACATGAGAAGCGTAATCCATCATTTGGAACTATATTCTTAGTACAAAACGCACCCTCGCATCCAAAATGGGGCAGAGGGTGCATTTTGCGCAAAGAAAAAGCACCTAATGCTACAGGACATGAACAGCCATCCTCCCTGTTCTGTGAACTATTTTCTTCTTACCTTCAAAATCAGTCTCTTGAAATTATTTTATAGTACATTACCACTTGTGGTGGTTGATTTATTATATAGTTATAGTACGTTACCACTTACAGCGGTTAATTCAAAGATGTATCTATCTTTTTGGCACTCTGTTTTCATGGCCAGTTCCTATTGTGGCTCCGCGTTTTGGTGCGGAAATTAGTCACGGAAGAGGCTGGCGTCGGCTCGTTGAGGAGGGACTTGTGTGGACTCCGTCGGCTTCGCGTCTGGTAGGTGGCGTTCCTGTGGGGTCACGCGACGCCCCTGGCTTGGCCAACACGTGGAGGTTCTGCTGGAGGGGTTTTCCGTATCTGGTCTGGCGCCTGGTGAGGGTTCTGGGGTGGGGAGACTATTCCTCTACCAGATAAGGCGTTACCAAAGGTAAGTAACTTGTCCAAATATACAAGTCATCCAATCAAAAAAGTTAAGAAAAGATGCTGCTCAAACAGAATTGCAAATGCTAACTGTGCAAATAAAGAATTCTATTAAATTCTCACTGAATTTCATAAACCATATTGCTTAGAAGGAGCTCATCCCATTACTCAAGAATTCACAGACAAACTGGCCAATCATTACACAACCAAAGCAGATACATTGGACTCCAATTTAAAACAAAAAAAACCCACCAGCACCGACCCTTTTCCCCCCCAAAAAACCCAAGAGTAGGCTAACTTAGCCTCTGCATTCCTTCCAACAAATATCACACAATGAATTTATGGACCTGGTCAAAGCAAGCAGGCCCGCGGGTAGCCTTTCTGACCCATGTCCACCACAAACCGTCAAGAAAATTCTTCTAACTACATCTCTACCACACCAGTAAGAAGAATCATCAACAATTCCTTAACTACGGGAATCTTTCGAGAAGACCTAAAAAAGGCATACATATGCCTATTACTAAAGAAAACAAACCTGGACCTGCTTAACTCAGACAACTACAGACCGATTACAAATGGACCTTTACTGGGCAAACTGATAGAAAGAGCAGCATTCGCCCAAATGTCACAATTTATTGAAGATAATTCCATACTTTCAGACTTCCAAAGAGGATGCCATCCAGGAAGAGGCACAGAATCTGCCCTCATTGCCATCTTGGATGACCTTAAGAACCCAGTTGACTGCAACAGGGTTGCTGCACTACTTCTCTTGGACCTCCCAGCTGCCTTTGACAAAGTTGACCATGACACTCTAATACAAAGACTCTACGAAGCTGGCGTAGAGGGGACTGCACTCGACTGGATCACATCCTACCTTCAAAACAGAACTAATGGCATCCATAACTCCCCGTTCTCATCCAAACTGTACTTTACAAAAGCAGCTGCACCTCAAGGCTCTTTCATCTCACCCATGCTTTTCAACATCTACATGAAGTCATTACCTGCACTGATCAATCAATTTCACCTCACATGCTATAACTATGCAGATGACACACAAATACTCCTTAAACCGGAAAGCACCAAAGACATTGGAAACTCACAAATTTGCAGTTGCCTCAGAGCCGTGGATTAGTGCATGACATGGAGCCATCTCAAATTGATTGCTTCCAAAACAGAGATACTCACATGTGGTGATTGGAAAAATTATGACCCACTCGCTGCCTGGCCTGACGATCTTGGAACACTGCCTACAGTATCTGAGGAAGTAAAAAATCTTGGAATTACCATGGACTCTAAGCTATCAATGAATGCCCAAGTGGAAAAACTAGCAAGATCCAGCTTTAAAACTCTGCAACGAATCTTCCCCCACCTGGGATTTCCACAAAAGGTGCAGGCTATTATCTCTCTTGTTACGCCTAAACTTGATTACACCAATAGCCTCTAAATCGGATCATCTTTAACAACTATGAAAAGACTTCAATGGATTCAGAACTCTGCTGCCAGACTACTCTTACATATAAAGCCACAAGCCCTCATTTCCCCTGCCTTGAAGTCTGTACATTAGTTACCAGTTGAGAGAAGATCCACAGTCAAGCTGCTTTGTATCGCCCACAAAGCGATACATGGAACAGGACCACTGTTCATCAGGAATAAAATCACCAAATACATTCAAAAAAGGAATCTCCACTCTAGATTGGCACCTCGCCTCAAAATCCCACCACACAAGAAAAAAACAATAGGTGGCACATCCTTTTGTTTTCAAGCAGCCAAACTATGGAACTGTTTACCCCCAAACATAAGATCCACGGATAACTACCTTATCTTCAGAAGACTTCTAAAGAGTTGGCTCTTCCCCACATAACCACCATACTCAAACATATATATACAGCATATCACTGTGTATATAAGCAGTTATTTGGATTATATATCTGTACCTAGATATGTGTATTCCTCTGTATAAATGTGTCCAATAATCATGTTTATAAATATATAGATATTCATTAGTTCTGCTTAACAAATGTACATATTACTTATGGTTATATTATTCTATGTTTAATTTGTATATAGGTCACTGCATATATAAGTACATTTTTATCATAACTATCCATCTACAATTGCTATATCTATGCAAACCCTTTCCTCTTCTATCTCTCCACTATTCTTTTTCAATCAAATAACAGACTCACATGTGCACCGCTCAAATTAATTTTCATATTTCCCTTTACTGATCCACCAATAATCTTTCATGGGTTCCGGAGTAGCGTGCGACTCTCCGAAAAGCCCTTTTACGCCTCGTCAGGGGTAGTAAGCGCTAGATAAATGCAATTACAATTAGTTTGTTGTTCCTCTGCTCCTGCAGTAGGATTTTTGCCCCAAATGACTCTTAATTACTCAAGCTAGCGAACTTGCATAATTTCAGTAATTCCGCATCACAAGATTAATGCATAATTATTAAAATTACTTCAAAATTCAATGGATTGGTTCTTAGTATCCTGTGGGAAATTTGGGCTGGAAGTAAATGCGGCTAAGACTAAATGCATGACATTCATCCCACACAAGTCATTCAGAGCGAAGGTTAAACTGGGTGACACTCTTTTGTAACAAGTAAAGCAGTTTGATTACTTGGGGGTAAGGTTCACAAACACATCATCATGGGTCCTACAATTTCAAAGAGCCAGTTAACACTCCGACATGTAAGCTCCGCTTTAGTCAAAAAGTTGAAAACATCAAACTACAGGCCAGTTGCTCTGGTCATTGAAATTTATCGGGCCAAGGGTATCGGAGCTGTGCTATATGGTGCAGAGATAAGGGGATTGAACTATGTTGGGGCCCTTTAAAAAACAGAGAATATCTTTATGCTTGAACTACCAAGAAATGTGCCATTAACCCCCACTCGCTTGGAACTTGGTCTCAAAACATAGCGCATGTGGCAGCATTTAGACCTCTAGCTTACTGGATCAGAGCTTGGTCTAATAATTCACCACTCCCTTTGAGGCAATCATTCCGTGATGTGATTGCACTTGATACTAAAGTACTAAAGGGAGCACAACCTGGTTTAAACATGTCAAGACATGGCAGTTCAGACTGGGTATGAGTGAATTCTGAACCAACCCTGATTGTATACAGAAAAATACGTTGCTGTGCCTTAAAAAGAGATACTAGCATTATATCAGTGGACTGTGGCTGATTATTGTACTGCTGGGGAGCTAATAGGGAAGTTCCTGGATTTTAAAGATAATATGTATTGCGAGGAATTCCTGGACTAAATTGAACGCCCACAAGCAAAATCTTTGTACCTGGAATTTAGATATAATATCTTGCCAGTAAATGCTTTTTGCAGCAGATGGAATGGTTGTAACATCTCCCCAAACTGTCCATTGTGTTTGGCTAGCCTTGAAACAGAAGAATACTATCTATTTTTCTGTTCTAGGTACACTGATATCAGAAGAACTTGGTTTTATCCAAGAGATAACTGAGGTCTACTATTAAAATTCTCAGAAGCAAAAGTACAGAATGGCTAATCTTTGCACTGTCTAAATTATATGCCTGGTGGTTGAGATGCAAGAATTTGTAATTACCTTCTAGGTTATGAAACAGATCTGCTGCTAATGAATTGTATTTAATTTTTTTAATTTAATTTATGATTGAAGAGTAGTAATGCCTATAGATAATGTACAGTATTTTAGAAATTTTAAATATAACGATCAACTTAAATCAGAGGTCTTCAAACTTTTGTAGGTTGAGCCCCCCAGCTGAATTTTTTTAGATGTTGGGCCCCCCACCACCTGACAGAAATTTCTGGAATCTGGTACACTACATAATCGACCGCCACGCGCATATCACGGGCCATATCCGGCAAATAATGTTCAACACAATATGAGTGTTTAGTAAACTGCAGGTTTGTGAGTGGGTGTGGTGAAATGACAGAGGCTTATTACACAGCTCAAAACACAATTTTTCAAGATAAAATGTGCGTAAATTGTTTTTACTAGGATGCTTTGTTTTACACATGACATAGATTAATAATAACACCACCAACATAAATGTGATGGGTGTGCCGGTTTTTAGCCACATAGACTGTCAATCTGTGGATGGATTTTTGCTACTGCCATCCTCAGGTTGTGCTCCACATCCAGTCTTGAACGGTACTTAGTCTTTAATACCGCAAGTGCTGAGAACCCAATCTCACATAAATAGGACGAGCTGAAAGGCAAGAGAGTTTTGATACCAGTTTCTTTCAAAGCTGAATATTCTGCAGACATTTTCAGCCAAAACATTGACTGTAAGGGAGACAGTGTTATTAGATTTTTCGAGCACTCCCTAGCTCAGAGTTGGTACACGAGAAACAATTCTTCTCTGGAAACCATTAACAAACGTTTTAGGCAGCATTATAATGGGATAATTGCCCACCAATCAGTTATGGATCCGAAGACAAAGGTGAAAGTCCACAGAGAGGGCGCTGAACGAACACCTAATTGAGAATTCCTTAGTGGTACGATAAGTTGCTTGCCTGAAGCAGTTGGGGTTTAGGACACGTCGGGCTTATGTTTAAAAAAAATAGAACTGATAATGAATGAATGATGTTGCCTATTTTACTTCAGAGCAATGTTGTCTGACAAACTTTGTGGTGGCAGGGACATGTTAAGGATTTTGGGTGCCCTGGGCCAATACTATTTTGGGGGCCCCTGTTCAGAACAGCTTTGAGATTAAATGATTCACTTTCAGCTCTGCCATACCCTCTTTAGCCAGGCTACTAACGGTGCACAGGTGCTATGGTCAAAATTCTAAAAGTGTTTACATCTAATATCCAGAGATAGTGATGTGTGTTTTCACTGTTGTAACAAAACAGCAGCCCACTAATTTTACAGCAAATAATATCTGTGATATCCTCCAATTTCTCATATGTGAGGACCCGTTTTGATCTAAAATAAACTTTTTTATGGTTGTTGCATGAAACAAAAACATTTCTCTGCAAATAGTAATAGACTCTCTCACATCAATCACATTAAAAAGAAATGAAACAAAACGGTATTTACAAGAATCTGTTTAGGAATTATTCCAGGCCATCAGGGCAAAAACAGAGCTGCCTCTATCAAGTGGCCCCTTGAAAGGCTGGATTGCAGTGCATGTATATGTGTCCTTTTGTAATTTAGGATGAAAACCTTGTTGGGGCACGACATGCCCATACGTGCGTACAGGGGCGCCACTAGACCCGAACTTCGGGTGGGGGCTAACACTCCCAGCCAGGGCGGGCCCTAGCACTGGTAGCACACAGTGGAACGGTCTGTTTTGGCGCCCCCTCCCCCATTTCCTCCTTCTCCATGAATTTCCTCACTACCACTCACCAACAATGCACCTCATCTCTCTATAGCATCTTTCTGGCAAACATTTCATTTTTTATAGCACTACTCATAGTTTACTCACACTCAGTTCTTTGATCTGCATGGTACACGTTCTTTGTAGCAGGCACATTAAACCTCTGCGCTGTGTGGGTGGCAGGAGTACCCATGTGAGTGCAGGGTGAGCCATGCAACAGTGTGAGAGTAGGGTAAGAGGAGTGACTGCAGGGTGAGTGAGATGACCATATGAATTTGGATGCGGATGTAAGTGCAGAGTGGGACGAATTAATGTATGGTTAGTGATGGTCTTATTTGAGTGAGATTGCAGATTGAGCAGTAAGGGGGACAGGTGAGTGAAGTGTCACATGAGTACAGGGTGAGTAGTGTGCTTGTGTGACTGCAGGGTGAGGTACAGGGTGAACAGCGCAAGTGCATTGTGAGTGCAGAGTGATCACTGTGAGTACAGGGTAAGCGGGTGAATGGTGTGAGTGCATCGGGATCACTGTGAGGGCATTGTGATCGCTGTGAGTGCAGGGTGAGTGTGAAAGTGAAGGGCGAAAATGAGGAATGAGTTGTCTGAATGCAAGGTGTATTTCCAGACACTTGAAGTAACTCAGCAGGTTATTGACGGCAGCGTAGGGTTTCAGATATGTTAAACTATTGCTATTATGGCATTAACCAGGGATCAGGGTGGAGGAAATAAATGTGCTGATCTTACAACAAACTTCCAGTTTTATGATTAGGGTTGCCAGCTCATTATTTTGATGTCCCAGGCAGAACAAAAATAAACAGTCACCTAAAGGTGTATTGTCAGCACTTGTGTGTGCATACTTCGAACAGCAAATATAAATAGAAAGCACTTTTAATTGTGGGGCTGCCTGAATGATCCATGCCTGATATTAAAATGGAACAAAGACAGAAAAGTCACATTACAAATGTATACATACTTCTTTATAAGCATATTTAGTGTCAAGACAATCAATTTGCAGGCTGTTTAAACAACACATGGCTGGCTGGCATTTTTCTTTTGGCAACTTGAAGCCCTGTGGGCGTTGCGCGTCTGCCTGTGTAAATTTAAAAGAAACTTTGTCTCCTTTCTGCTAAGAGCTAACCCTCCCAGGACGGGGTTAAACTGGTAGAGTTGAAATGCTTCAGCTGCAGTGGGAGGCAGGATGTCTCCTCTGCTAAAACTGAAAGAAAGGAACAGGCAGTCATTTCAGCTGCAGTGGGAGGCAAGGAGTCTCCTCTGCTATGAAATCGAACGCAAAGGAACAGGACTGTCTGTTCGTTTGCTTTCGGTTTTAGCAGAGGAGACCCTGCCTCCCACTGCAGCTGAAGCATTTCAGCTCTACGAATTAACCCCCTCCTGGGAAGGTTAACTGTTAGCTCTTTACATGACAAAAGCACGGGCACCTCGTGCCTTATCTATTTCATCTCCCTCCCCCCTCCAACCCTCTGTTACCGGAGCTCTACAATAAACAATTCCCATTTGAAATGGGTGAAGACTTGCGAAGTTGCGATGCGGGACAGTAAAAGACCAACAAAGGGAAGATCTTAGTGCGGAGTGCGCGCCCCCCCTGTGATGGTGTCGCGCCCCCCTGGGGGGGCGCGCCCCACAGATTGAAGAACTCTGACTTAAATGATGTTTCTTCTTTGAGACCATCTTGCTATAGACAGTGTTGCTAAGGACTATTGTACATGGATTTTAGGAAATGTAATGCACAATAGCACTTAAGTATTGTTCTTAATGAACTGTGTCTTCAGACACTTAACTGGAGAATGCTATATTTTATGCCTTTTTAATAGTTATATGAGGGAGCTGAACATAAAATGAGAGTGCTTTTAAAAACACTTGCACCACTACAAGCATAATGCAAATTCCTTTTAATGATGAGTACTATTGTGGTTGCTACAGCTTAAAATCAAGTGCTGCTAAAAATCGACAGGTTAGCACTATAGGAGTTATATTACACATGAGCGCTTTACAGTTATGCCATTTTAGGATATCCGCATATAAACTAATTAATCCATGTTCAAATGCGTACAGCTGATTGTTGCTGCGAGATCGGCGGGGTGAGTCGGAGGCCTCTTACCCCTTGGATACTGAGCCGCACACTGGGCTGGGGCGATACCGTGACCTCTGGGGCGGAGGAGTGAAGTCAGACTGAAGAAGCCAGCAGCGGCGTCCAGCCGCGAGTGCTCCACCACGGGAGGACAGCGATTACCCCGCACCCCCGTCCGCGAGTCTGGGGGCGTCTCGCGCCCTCCATCTTCAGCAGCGGCAAGATCACACTGAGGGAATTAACCGCTAACGATGCCTAGTGAGCCCCGCGAGCGCCACTGGTGGGGAAGCACGGCTGCAGCGCCAGTGTACACCGGCGCCTAAGCGCTGCAGCAGAGGGACAGAAAGGGAAGCCCCAGGGACGATACCCACGGGGGCAGTGACTCCTGAAGCCACAAGGCGACATATTCCTGCTCAGCAGCCCCACGCCGGATCCCGCCTGACTTTAAGATGGCGTCCCATCTCTGACCAGGCAATTCATAAACGGAGGGTGCAATTCCACCCAGCGCAGAGACTCCTACCTGCTGACACCCTCTGGGAACACAGGCGGTGGCAGACTGTGAGGAGCGGAGGTCGGATTCTGGCCGGAGGGCGAGGCACCCCGCTACGAGACCGGGGACCGCATCTGTCAGCCGCCTTGCGGGATGCACCGGTAGGAGACCTCTGCTGTTGGCGGCCCCACTGGCGCCGAGGGTCCCCTGATATAGAGTGTGTGTGCCTCTTCGGGTGCCCTGACTCTGGGAGATGCAGCGCGAGCTGCCCAGAGCCTGGATGCCTGACCCTAAGATGGCGGCCTTCGCCACCAGGCAGTGCATATAAAATGAGCAAGGATGAGGGGAGCACAACAGGAGGCAAGAGACACGTTGCCCTACTAGAGCTGCCCTGGAGAATATGGAGTACCAGCCTAGGAGTACTTATATCGCCTTTACCGAACGCCTGCTGCTTATGAGGGAAGCCTTACACACTCCTCTGCTCAAGGTACACCTTGTTTTTTTGGTCTGGTGTTAGTCACCTACAGACACGGTGATCGGCACCGCGATACTGCCTCACTCGACCCCGCTCCTGCTCACCCTCCATGACACTTGACTCGGAGATTTTTCCATCGGCAGCTGAGACCTAGACATTTTGACTGACGCCCGGTGGAGCTACCTCGGGAGCTAAAGGGGAGATGGGCTATGGATTTCCCTCCTTGACCATCACCTACCCAGCCGGTCTTTGGGCAAACTCTCCTGCGTCTCTCTAATGGACTTTTCTCCCTTCTCCTCTTCACCATACCCCCTACCCCCTCCTCTCTACTCTTCTCCTCTTTCCAGCCATTGACCTTTGCCCTCACTCGTCCTTGCTCATAGTTCCGACCCTGTCTATCCACTGGACTTTCTTCTGTGAACTTTCCCTCGTCAGTTGAGACCTAGAAATCTGACTGATGCCCGATGGAGCTACCTGTTTAGCTATTGGGGTGATGGGCTGTGGATTCCCTCCTTGGACGTCACCTACCCAGTCGGTCTTTGGGCAGACTTCCTTTCGTCTCCCCTGCCGTCTTTTCCTTCATCCTCCCCTTCACACTTCCCCCTTCCCCCCTCCTCTCTATTTGTCTCACCTTTCTTTCCTCTCCCAATTTGTAATTTTTGACGTAATGTGTATTTGTTTTCATTCTCGGTAACATTGTGTAGCCTAATGTAAAGTGCTCTGATACCTACGGGTCTAGCCAGCACTATATATAACTCTTAAATAACGTTCCTCTGAACTTCTGATGGCCCTCTGATGACTGTTTGTACTCACCTGGATACACGAGCAACCTTGGCCGATGCCCGGTGGAGCTGTCATATGCAGCTAAAGAGGAGTCTGGCCCTGGTTTCACCCCTCGGCCGTCACCTACCCAGCCGGACATCTGTCATTGTTTTCCTCGTTTTTCCAGTTGTGTATTCCCTCCCTCCCCATCCTCCTCCCCCTATGACTCTTTGATTTAAGTGATGTAACTATGTAACTTGTAACTCGCTGTAACTCATGTAAAGCGCTCTGATACCTCCGGGTCTAGTAGCGCTATATAAAACTTTTCAAATAAATAAATAAAAAAAATATTATCAACTGAAAGATTGCATGGTTACATGAGTGTATAACTGCGACCAGATGTGATTCTATTCTTTTGTTGTATATATGGCTGTGCTTTTATGTTTTTTTCTTTTAAAACCAAATAAACAATATTACTACTACTACTGAAATTACTCCGATTATTCCAATGTAATTAAAATTTCTCCCAGCCCTAGATTTAAAGTTTATAAAACATAATAATACATTTGAATATATTGAAATGAGGTATAGGACGCTGACATAGAATATGAGGGGCCTTTCACAAAGGCATTTTGCAGTATGTAAGTAATACCTTTTTTGCAAATTTTCAAATTTATATACCTTTGTGAATTGGCCTCAAAATATGTAAAATAGGAATACAATTGGAATATGTGGGAAATATTCATATACAATTGGTACATGTAGAATTGACTGTGTACTCTTTGCAGTTTTACTAATAGGGACTTGGACTGTATAGTGCCTATTTCCAAAGGCATGTAAGAGTATTTATGTTCCTGCCCCATTTCTGGTAATCTCCGACCATAATCACTCTGAGCCTAGCACCTGGTGGGGACTAAGGCATTACAGCGATACAATTTAATGTAATTTCATATATGTGTCCAATTGTTAGTGTTGTTGTCCCTATACTAATCAATATGCACATTTTGCTTAAATTATAGCGCATCTATTTATTACACTCATAACCATGAGTGGTTTTAGGTGGCATGTGTACCGGAATAAATCGATCCATGATATGAACAACATGTTGCAAAAGTATTCTGAAAGTGCATGCCAACAGTTCTAGCATAGCGTTAACATTATATTTTGTCAGATACTGACTCAGTAAATAAATCAGTGCCGCTGGAGAATAATGACTTTCTCTAATAGAAAGAGAAGTAATTGCGTGTTTACTCATTGTCTCCAAAGGTGATGATGCATGCAGGTTAGAGATGTATGGCCAATTAGTAAGATATGTTTTGTTGTCATGCTGTGCCTCCTCCATTATTTTTTTCAAAACCCATGGTTAGAATGGGATGACCCCTATTGCCTTTAATTCAATTTTAAATTGTCAAATCCATTCATCAATCAATTAGCATATGTGGAAATACTGATGTAAAACCAGTCGATGTTTTTGCCCATTTTATACAGAGACTAATGTCAGCCGCACTTCGCTGTAAAACCCATTTGCAAAATACAGAATAGACGTGGATTTAACATGTACTGCTTGCACTTATACCGGTACTATAATATTTTCGCTTTTTCTAGGAGGGCTTACTTGCACGAGAAAATGGATTTAGGTACACACATTTTTGTGTAATGGAAATGTATGAGGATACGCAGGCTACTTCAGGTGGTCGGGTGGCAGCTCTTGTTTCTCAGTCAAAAAGTATACTTTATTTAAAGCAATTAGCCTTTAAAACCATATAAAAACACGTAGAAAGAATTGTCATCGAGTTGACCTTTAAAAATGAGACTATCATTTAAACCCAGACAACCAGGAGGTGGATATTGCTTCCGAGGCAGTGGAGTAGCGAAACTTAAGGGGGCCCCCCTGCAAAGGACATGGAGGGGTCCCCCATGCTCCGGACTCAGTCAGGAGCTCTCTGTCCAGGGGCCACCACCCGAACACAGCGCCGGAGGGAGCTCCCCGCACCGCGGTGGCTGCGAGGCTATTGCTATGCCAGTGCTCCGAAGAGCATGGTGGAATCCCTACAGAGCTCCCTGGCGACCACAGGGATATGAAAGAACTCCAATCCAGTTTCTCTGATGATGGGGACCTAATGTGGGAGGTTGAGAGTCGACGGAGGACAAAGGGAACAGGCACAATGGCAGGATCATCCGCAACGCAACTGCAGTGAGCAAAGAAGGAGCCACAAGCAGGTTGCAATTGCACGAGACAACAGAGGGCTTGGGAATCACCCAGCAACCACAGAGAGGAGGAGAATGTGACTCACGGCTGAATCCGCAGTAGCATTACTGAGTACTGGGAATGAGCCCAAAGAGGGAGGAGACACCAAGTGCACAGCAGGTGAGGAGAGGGGAAAGACCCCAAAGGCAGCAACAAAGGACAAATATGAGCAGGGAGATAATGTGTGGATTTTTACAGTTTCTGAAAAACTGGAAAAAGAGGACAAGATTTTGTTCCTCAGCACTATAATTCCAGATGTCCCAAAAATAACCTTTGATTCACTGGTGGAATTCCAAATGGTGCCCAGAGTGAGGACACACCATCCAATCTCAGACAGATACTAGCTTGCTTTCTATGTCATTAGCGGGCATGCCAGGTCCTTGCAAGGGTGATGAAACATGACCCTTACCAATTTGAAATCAGCAAATATATATCTTGGTGGACTAGTTACCATAGACCAATGCAGAGAGGAAGATATTCTTGCCAAGCCTTCTATAGCTACATAAGCAGAATATTGAATAGGTTCTTATAGACCAAGAGGTAATAGGGATTGCTGTGGGTGGGAGAGCCAAAGAGCACATTGAATTTGAAGGTTTAGAGAGATTTTTTGACACATTAGAACCAGTGGAAATGATAACATCTTAAACAGACAATCAGTAGCGGTCGGTGGTGGGAGTGCCGCCGGGCGCTGACGTGGGGCGGGGGAGGGGCAGGGTGGGGGGTAGTAAACTACGGATAACGGGAGATTACAGGTAAGTACACATATAAATAAATAAAACGAATTTCGTTTCTCGCGCTGCATCACATTTGGCGATGCAGCGCAAGAAACGAAATTCGTTTTATTTATTTATATGTGTACTTACCTGTAATCTCCCGTAATCCGTAGTTTACTACCCCACACCCTGCCCCTCCCCCGCCCCATGTCAGCGCCCGGCGGCACTCCCACCACCGACCGCTACTGCAGACAATGCACCGATTAAGATACATCAGGAGGCCAAGGCGCAGCTGTAGCCAATGACCAGAAGAAGAGTGCTAGGCTGGACAAGGTGGTGCAGATGTGGGCAAAAGAAGAAAATCCCAGACATAACAGACAATCTACACCTTGAAACAACTTTAAATCACTTCTTAATAACTGGAGTACAGCTGAATGGACAGAGTAGTTCAACATTTTGTAATTTCTTGACATTTCCTGATTATACATTGAAGCAAGTTAGAGAGGTCCCTCGGGGAATAAGTGGGTAATAAATGATGAATGGTACTAATACATCAGGGGCCTGGAAATATACCGCAAGCCTTTGTTACATAATACCTACTCCCACATCTACCCCGTTCCTCTCCTTTATATTGCTTTTCAAGTGGTTAACTATTAGGTTCTATGGGAAGAAAACATACAAGAGTAAAATGTAAAAATGTAGTAACTAGTAATTGTATAGTATAAATATCCAGAACAAGATATGATAGTGACTATCTATTGAGATATCTGGTATTAAGCTTGAAGTTAAGAGAATGCCAGACAAAGCCTCACCCGCTTGATGTGAATATAGAAATGAAATAGAAAGTTTTGTGGGATGGGGGAATAAGGACACTAGATACATTTTTATCAAGTGTACAGGGATCTAAGAGATAAAGAAAAAAATGCAATCTTTCTTAAAAACATACATGGAGAACAATGAGGGAAGAATGACATCAGCACAGTCCTCATGGCCAGCAGAAAAAAACACATTCATCAGGGGAGACCAAATGATAGACACTGCAGTAGCTAAAAGGAAAGCCCATAGCGAGAAAATCTGGCTGAAAATACTAGTACAGAAAATCCACCCAATTTACAACACCACAGCCAATCAAGAAACATTAAGGGCATTGACAAAGACCAAATACCAACTAAATGCACTGTACACCAATGTAGCAGATATAGCCCTATTTAGACTCGGGCAAAGGCATAATGCAAGGGCCGAAAAAGGCACTAAGGCTACTGGCCACACAATTTAAGCAAGTGGAAAGTGGTGTTGCTTAAATGACATTGAGAAATAATTTGACTGTTATTGTGAAAAATTATATGCATCAGCAAATCTAAATTCAGTTGTAGAGGAAAACTGATTTATGCAAGCCCTTGAACTAAATTACCTTAAAGATATGACAATCTTAGCTAAAGCATTGATCGGCAGTCCTAAAAGGGTAATTCAATTTTTAATTAGTTTGAAAGAAGAGGGAGTTGTACCAACATACTCCCTCACCAATCATCTTTGGACTCTTTTACATCTCCTGTGGTATGTAGAGGATGATGGAGACAAAAAAGGTAATGATTTCCCTAAATGCTGGGAAACTATTTGATTGTTTGGAATATAACTACTTGTTTCACATTATGACTAGGATGATGTTAAGTTCATCCTTTATCAATAAAGTCAGTAATCTATAGAACTATCCTGTAGAATCTGTAAATTGTGGTGGCTTCTGATCCCCTTACTTTAAAATTCAAAGAGATACAAGACAAGGCTGTCCACTCTTACAATAACTATCCCTGAGAGCAATTGCCATGCCTCAGATTTGCAATGAAAAGTGAGACTGAACAGTAGATGGTGAACATGAAGCATTATGTTATGCCAACAATAGCTTGGTTACTTGATAACATCCAGCATATTCTAGTTAGGCCTTAATGACATTGATTAGCACAGTCTCAAAGTACTGGGAGAATAGGATTAATTGGTACAAGTGTGAAGCACTACCAATGACCTCATACAAGATGAAAAGTGTGTTGGGGAATATACCTTCAAAGTGGCTCAATCCCGACAAAAATACCCAGGAATCAATTTTAATAAAGGGTTGGAAACATGGTTATAAAAATATAATCCTGTTGATAGACAGAATGACAATTGAATTCCACAAAAAGTCCAAAATACAATCATCCTCATATGGTAGGTTACAACTAATAAGAATGAGCATATCTCCCTGATTCAATTACATATTTGGTATTATTCCTCTGGCAATACCAATAGAACTGATGAAGACAATAGAAAATAGTATCAAGTTTTTTAAATGGGGAAGGAACCAACTTAAAGTTAAAAGTCTAAAATGAACGTAGATACCACAGCAGGAAGCTGTTTATACATCAAGTCATACTGACTTACTGGCTACCCCATCAACTAGCAGCAGCAATATATACGTTAAAGACACATAGAGAATTTCCAACATGGGTAACCTCAATGGGGTAATTGACAGTGTTTTATACAAAACACCTACAAGTGCAAAACAGAAACAACCTGATACTGCAGCTTTGTAACATGCATGGAAAGGGCACACATTTTGTTAACATCATCGGCAGACCTCCATTGGAAAGTTGTGTCAGATTGGGGCAATTCAAATTGGGGAAAGAGAAATTGATTGGTCTTATAGAAATAGAAAGATATAAAATCGATAGATGACCTCATGTCAAAGGATAAAAACGTGTTTTTGGTAAATACAATACATATACTGAACTACAGAGATCTCCCATTACTCACTACTTACAAACATGGAAAGAATTTCGAATATCGGGTCTTTTTTCACTCCCAATTGATAATATAATAGTTTATTCCATTGATGGGCTACATGAGTGGCAATCCAATTTCTAGATAAGAATTGGAAAACCCTGATTAAGGAACACAATAAAAGCTTAAGAAAGCCATGTCTTAAATGTTATTATTTTAAAATCATTCACCTGTGGCACTGGTTGTCAGCAAAACTACATTCAAAAGTGAAGATTGTGCATCATTGGAAGCCATCAGTAGTGCCTACATATAGGAAATGGTAGGAAGACATTTAATATAGCATCATATGAGAAAACAATATATATTCTGAGTAATCAAATGCCTCAATTTGGAGAATTGTGGGGCACGTTACTGTAAAGGGAAGGCTAACTTATCTGAGGGACTGGAGCTCTTCTTACTGTGGTGTGGGGATCCAGTCACCCTAGAACATGGAAAAGAAAAAATAAATTTCCAAAAACGAGGGAAAGAGATGAAGGACAACAAAAAACAGAGGGAGTACAAACGAAAGAAAAGAGTCTCTTTTAGTCTCTCCCACGCTAACGCAACGCTAACCCGAAATGAGGAGGAACCAAACACCGGTACCAGGTGCAGAACAGCAACAAAGACTGAAAGGGAAGCAATGTACAGCAAGATGGAATCCTGCGGTGCAGGAGAGACACTCCAGTTGAGAAGGATGAGACCCCCGAAGTTGGAATACGATGAGGGAGGCAGCCACACACAGGCCAGCTCCTTCGAGCCCCACAAGGGACAGGACGTGGACCAGACTTTCACCACATTTCTGCAAAGTCCTGGCTTAGCCAGGAGGGTGCTAAGGTGTGTGACTGGTCATCCAGCCCAGGACAAGCACATAAATTCTCGGGAGGGGTAGTACACCAGGTGGGCGGAGAAGGGTGGTTACTGGAGTGGTTACAAGCAATGGATATGAGACACCATTTCAGTCTACACACGCTTGCTCATAGCAGAAGTCATACTGTTTATATGAGAAATTTGGTTTATTTGCTGACAAGTGGTACAATATATACAGTAACATGTCATACCTCTCATTCGGTCAGAATTAGACTGAAATAGAGCCCCTTATTAATGGGACCATATAGACGAGCCCTTGATGATGACTTTGCCTCCAATAGACTATGCTCTGATGAAGTAATTGGTTAATTCCATATGACCAAACATGTATTGGCTGTCTAGATCCTAATCTATGAAAAATAGAGGGAATTGCCAATGAGAGAAGAATAATTTGTACCGTATGCAAGTGGCTTTCTGCTGACTTTTCAATGAGTGCTTCAAGTTGCTGGTGAAATTTGGGACTCTTGCTTACCAAGCAAGGAAGTATTTGAGAGGCTCTTCCTCCTCCTTTGCTGAGCACCATAATACGGACACTCTAAGACTTTGTTTCTGGTCACTTACATAAACTGGTAAAGCAGTTTGCTGACATTACTCTGGCTACCCAAATGTCTATAACATATGTTGGAAATGGCCCTCTCTGCAGGGTCACCCCCACACTTTTTGCCTTCCTCCTCCCCTTTTTGCTGAATCCATTTTTGTTGGCTTTAGGACTCTGGCCACTTACCACTGCTAATAAGTGCTAAAGTGCATCAGCTCTCTGCTTAAAACATGGCAACATTGGCTTATCCACAATTGGCATATTCAATTTACTTATAAGTCCCTAGTAATGTGCACTACATGTGCCCAGGGCCTGTAAATTAAATGATACTTGTGGGCTGCAGCAACGATTGTGCCACCCACTTAAGTAGCATCCTTAAACATGTCTCAGGCCTGCCATTGGAGAGCCCGTGCGTGCAGTTTAAACTGCCATGTCGGCCTGGCAAGTTAAATCTCTTGCCAGGCACAAACCTGCCTTTTTAATACATATAAGTCACCCCCAAGTCAGGCCCTAGGCAGCCCCAAAGTCAGAGATGCCGGGTATTTAAAAAGTCAGACGTACTTTTAAGTTTTACATGTTACGGTATAGAAAAACTCTTAAATTTATTTTTCACTCCTGCATGGCCTATCTCTCTCATAGGATAATATTGGGATTACCTTATTGCATTTTATAAGTCTAATTTCCAATTGGGAAGACATTTCTCCACCATGTTTGGTGTTTCTGGAATCATAATTTAAAATCACAATTTATGGTGAAGTTGGATTTTAAATTGCAATTCTGAAAATGACACATTTAGAAAGTTGGCATTTTCTTCCTTTCACCATTTGATGCCTGTTGCCTGTCTCTGATTGCATGTCTGAGTTGAGTGATAGCTGGGCTTTGTGCATTCCCTCTAAACAGCCACACGCAAAGAGAGCTTAGGTGTGACTTGATGGGCCATCTGTGTCCTGATGGGCCATCTTGGGCAGGATGAAACGGAGGACCTGGACACAGCCTCACGCTTACACCTGAATAGGCTGTGTCCTGTCCCCACGCAAAGGGCTGCCTAACACCCTGTAGTGAGTCTGGAGCCAAAGCAGGAAGGACAGGGACTCTGTGCACTTCAAAGGCATCTCTTTGAAGTCTCCCCCACTTCAAAGGCCCAACTGGGTGTAAGTACTGGACCTCTGACACCACCAACTCAATACACTTCTGGACCTGTGGATACTCTGCCAGGAAGAAGGAATGATGTGCTGCTAAAAGGACTGCCACTTTGCTGGACTGCTACTCTGAAGGAGCGCCTGCCTGCTTGTCAGGGCTCAGAGAAAGGGAGTTCATAAACTCCTTAGCATCACTATAGTCCCTGAGAAGGCAGTTGGAAAAAGATCACCCGCTCGACTTCAATCGCGGGTGATCATTGCACATAAGAAGACATTCCGCTCTGTTCTCCCAACAGGGAGGAAGGCAAGAGAAGTTGGCGGTCTAGTCTCTCGCGCCTGGGTCCGGGCGCGAGGACTTGCTCAGCTGTGAAGTGCAGCGGTTGAATTATAAACCGCGCACTTCACCAACGCATTTCTAGAGTTAGGAACCTTTTCAGGAAACAGCTCTTAGTTAGTCAGAGTTAGAGTTAGTGGTTCAGCCAGGCAAGGCGTAGGTTAGCACGTTTCGAGTATCGGCGGTATTAGATAGATTTAGTTGTTAATTTAGAAATAACTTCGCAATAGGCAGTTAGGGTTAATTCACTTACCGTGAGTCTTCAGGTCCAGAGACTTCATCAGCTTCGTCAGCTCGACGACTGCGACAGCATACTCGTTCACCTGAGGAAGAAATAATAAAGGAAATCAGCAGAAGATACAAGTAAGACAGAGTGAGAGAAAGAGTGGGAGATAGAGTGAGAGCTGCGAATATAAGAGAAGAGCGAAGAGAATACTTACAAGGTTTGTTCATCTTTAGGAAGATAACCTATTCACACAAAAGAAAATAGAAGAGGAGCGAAGGCCTAGAATCAATTGGGTAAGGAAGTTAGAGTGAGGAAGTCAAGGAAAGGCTGGGAGGAGTGCTAGGGAAATATTAATGGTGTGTTCTCTGTTACAGTATCCCCACATAGCCATAAAGATAAGGTGACCAGCTGGAGGAGGAAGCGCCTTGAGAAGAAGTAGGAGGAAGGCTAGTGTGAAGATACCGAGTGGATCTTGGCAGTCAATTCTCTGTCCACTTCCCCTTTCCCCCGACGGGGTTCACACGACAGCCTGTACCTTTTGGTCTTCGTGTGGAGCCTGAGGTGGGAATTGAGAAACTATCATCATTCTGCTCCCGAGAGTACTGGCTAAGTGAGTATCAGGGCCCATGACAGAGTGAAGTGCCCACGGACTTTACGCACCTGAGCAGAATGGCGGAAGGCTTGGACTTAAAAAATGTGGGTAATGTCCTTAAGGAAATTCAACAGGAATTATTGGCAGTGAGGGAGGAGAATAAGGTTATAAAATTTGAGATGGAGGCTACCAGACGTGAGACGAAAGAAATGGCTGCCCAGTTAAGGCGAGATGGGTCAGAGGATAAGTCTCATTCACTTCCCTCAAGAACGAGTATGTTTAATCAAGGGTCATCTGCCAGTGCTGGATCCACCACTCAGGTGGTACATTCACTGGCTCCCGTTATTCCTTTGGCTCCTCCAGAGCGTTTTGGTGGGGATCCCCAAAAAGCTCAAATGTTTTTGACCCAGTGCTCATTACATTTCATGTGCCGACCCACAGTCTTCCCAGATGCACAGTCTAGAATTGCCTTCATTTTATCTTACCTCAATGGAGATGCGGCCTCATGGTCAATGCCTCTGGTTTCGCAGGATTCACCCATTCTATATGACTTTGAGGAATTCAAGAAGGAGTTCCTACGAATTTTTGATCGTCGGAAGGTAGCTCAGGCCACCGATAATGAATTGTTGGAATTGAGGCAAGGAAATCGAGAGCTAGTCACCTACCTGGCACAATTCAACAAGTTAGTTGTAGAAACGGACTGGCCAGAGTCAAAAAGGGCCGCTCTGTTTTATCGAGGGTTGAAAGATGATTTAAAAGATACCTTGTCACAGATTCCAAACCGCCCCAATGAGGTGTCCGCCCTGATAGACTTGGTGTTGGAGATAGATTATAGACAAACCGAGAGGAAGGGGGAAAGAAGACGCGAATTCCGACCAAGTGTTCCGCGCTTTGACCGAGCAAGGACTGAATTGGCTAAACCTGGAGGAAAGGAAAACAGTGACGAACCTATGCAAATAGGTACCATTAGAGGGCCACTTTCAAGAGAAGAAAAAGAAAAAGAAGACAAAATAATTTATGTCTCTATTGCGGAATCAGTGGACATTTCGTGAAGGAATGCCCCAAGAGGCCCAAAATCTACAAGAAGGAAAACTCTCAGCACCACCAGTAGAAGGAGTTGGGCTGGTGGTTGCAAGCAAGAATACGACTCCGCATCCTCATTTAATAGCAAACACCCTACAATCTTCCGCTCCACACCTCATTCTAACTATGACTCTGAAATTCCGCGATTGTGAACTATCCGTGGTGGTGATGCTAGATTCTGGAGCTACAGGGAACTTCTGCGACCTTAAGTATGCCTCAAAGGTCGGGTTGAGATTGTTACCCAAGGAAAGAATTGAAGCCGTAAGGGCCGTAGATGGAACCAACTTGTCCTCCGGCCCAATCACCTGCCAAACGGAAATTGTGGAACTCATCTCCAGTGAAGGTCATAGGGAGGAGATTCAATTCAACTTAATTGATGCCCCGCAGTTCGGAATTATTTTGGGTCTTCCCTGGTTGACGGAACATAATCCAGCAATTAACTGGAGTGAAAGAACCGTGAAGTTTGACTCTAGTTATTGTTTGAAACATTGCTTTGAGGAGAAACGGAATGAGCAAAAGGAGAACCCAGCAACCTCACTATGTGAAAAAAGGATGGTGTGTGCAGTTCAGACAGTTACCTTACCTGAAGAGTATCAGGAGTTCTCTCGAGTGTTCAGTGAAACGGAATCGAAAAGGCTGCCTCTGCATCGGTCCTACGACTGCAAGATCGATTTGGAACCTGGATCCAACCTTCCATGTAGTCGGATTTATGCGCTCACAGAACCTGAGAATCGTCATCTTAAGGATTACATTCAAACATACTTGGAAAACGGATTCATCCGACCGTCACAATCCCCCGTCTCATCTCCTCTGTTTTTCGTCCCGAAACGGGATGGGAATCTGAGGACGTGTATAGACTATCGCGCCTTGAACAAGATTACCATCAAAAATCGATATCCACTGCCCCTAATTTCCGTACTGCTAGATCAATTAAAAGATGCAAAAATATTTACTAAATTAGATCTGCAGGGGGCTTATCACTTAATCAGAGTGCGAAGTGGAGACGAATGGAAGACAGCATTCAGAACGAAGTATGGATTGTTTGAGTACCAAGTCATGCCTTACGGCTTAAGTAACGCCCCAGCGGCCTTCCAATACTTCATTAACGATGTTTTGAAGGAGTTCATTGATCAATGCGTAATTGTGTATATCGACGACATTTTGATCTACTCCTCCTCTGAAGAAGAACATCAAAATCAAGTGAAAAAGGTCTTACGCTGCTTAAAGGAAAACGATCTTTACGTGAAACTGGAAAAGTGTGCTTTTGGAGTCACTTCGGTGGATTTCCTGGGATTTGTGATAGCACCTGAAGGGCTAACCATGGATGTAAAAAAAATTGAAGCGGTTCTGAATTGGCCTCTGCCGACCTCTGTGAAAGAAGTACAGAGTTTCATTGGATTTGCGAATTTCTATCGAAGGTTTATCCGAGACTTTTCCTTGAAGGTGGCTCCCATCACCAAATTGCTATGAAAAGGAGTTCCTTTTCAATGGACTGCTGAGGCAGGAGAAGCCTTCCAGTTTCTAAAGAAAAGTTTCACGACTGCACCCATTTTATTACACGCAGACCCAACTCAACCCTTTTACGTGGAAACAGATGCTTCTGAACAAGCCATTGGAGGGGTGCTCTCACAGAGGCACAAAGATACTGGCCAGTTGCACCCGGTAGCGTACCATTCCAGGAAGTTGCAATCAGCAGAAGTGAACTATACCATTTCCGATAAGGAGCTCCTAGCCATCAAAGACGCCTTCCAAGAATGGCGACATCATCTTCTTGGGGCCAGCTACGTGGTCACGGTGTTTACAGATCATAGGAATCTTCAGTTCTTAAAGTCAGCCAGGACTCTCACGCCACGTCAGCTTCGGTGGTCTTTGTACTTCGCCGATTTCGATTTTGTGATAACTTATCGGCCTGGGAAGAACAACGGGAAGGCAGATGCCTTATCACGGATAGACACAGATGGAAAAAAGAACCAAATCAGTGAACAGAAGATAATTCCGGAGGCAAAGATCGTTGGAGCAACTGTCGAGAAAACCTTAGAAGACAGAGTTAGAGAAGTCTTGACTGCAGAAGAAGGGCTAGAATGGGCTAAGGAAAATCCAGCTCGTGAAATTCGTGATGGGCTACCGTTTCATCCTAAGGCCTTGTTTATTCCAACTCAAGAACTCCAACATCAAGTGCTAACTGAGTGTCATAATAGTCCAATGGCTGAACATCCTGGAATCCATCGAACAGAGGAATTGTTAAAAGACAGTTCTGGTGGCCTGGGCTGTCCAAAGACGTTCGAATTCATGTAGAGGGTTGTGAGATTTGTGCAATGGGAAAGACTGATAAACAGGCACCTCAGGGGTTGTTGAGACCTTTGCCCACACCTCCCAGTCCTTGGTACACTGTGACACTCGATCTGATTGTGGAATTACCCTCCAGTCAGGGTTTCAATTCTATCCTTGTAATGGTGGACTCCTTTTCTAAGATGGCGCATTTTGTCGCCCTGAAGGGGAATGCCTCAGCCAAACAGATAGCTACCCAGCTAAACCAGAGTTTGATTAAAATCCATGGCATCCCTAAGGTTTTAATTACGGATAGGGGATCTCAGTTTTTGTCTCACTTCTGGAAAGCCTATACTAAGAAGTTGGGCATAGAGTCACGATATTCGACTAGCTTTCACCCACAAACAGATGGACAGACGGAAAGGGCCAATCAGGAGCTTGAGAAGTATCTCTGATTGTTCCTTCTAGATCAAGAGGGAGAGTGGCCCGATCTTCTTTGGACAGCAGAATTTGCGCATAACAATGCTAGGAATGTCTCCACTGGGTATTCACCTTTTTACTTGAACTACGGCAGACACCCAAATTCTGTAATTTCTGCCCAAGAAGTGTTGGTGCCTGAAGCACAAGATCTAGTTAAACAGCTTAGTGAAGTACACCAGTCTGCCACCAGGAATTTAGCATTAGCTAAGGAACGTTATAAGCAGAATGCTGACAAAAGAAGAAGGCCAGAACCAGATTTGCATGTAGGGGACAGGGTTTGGCTGAATTCAAGAAATCTAAGATTAAAAGGAAATAGGAAGTTTCAACCACGTTTCGTTGGCCCATTTCTTGTAGAGCAAGTAGTGAACCCTGTTGCCTTCAAATTGACACTTCCCCCACAGTTGAAGATACATCCAGTATTTCATGTTTCTCTGCTCAAAAGGTTTCACCCCACCTAAAGGAGTCGAAGCATAAAAAACCCTTTTAGTTGAAGGAATAGAAGAATTTGAAGTAAAAAGAATCTTAGACGCCAAATTAATGCGAGGAAAAATCTTTTATCTTGTGGACTGGAAGGGTTATGGCCCAGAGGATAGATCATGGGTGGAACAGTCCGAGGTTCATGCACCACGTTTAACCAAAGTGTTTCACTTACAATACCCACACAAACCCCAGCCCGGAGGCTTGACCTTGCGAGGGGGTACTGTCAGGGCTCAGAGAAAGGGAGTTCATAAACTCCTTAGCATCACTATAGTCCCTGAGAAGGCAGTTGGGAAAAGATCACCCGCTCGACTTCAATCGCGGGTGATCATCGCACATAAGAAGATATTCCGCTCTGTCCTCCCAACAGGGAGGAAGGCAAGAGAAGTTGGCGGTCTAGTCTCTCGCGCCTGGGTCCGGGCGCGAGGACTTGCTCAGCTGTGAAGTGCAGCGGTTGAATTATAAACCGCGCACTTCACCAACGCATTTCTAGAGTTAGGAACCTTTTCAGGAAACAGCTCTTAGTTAGTCAGAGTTAGAGTTAGTGGTTCAGCCAGGCAAGGCGTAGGTTAGCGCGTTTCGAGTATCGGCGGTATTAGATAGATTTAGTTGTTAATTTAGAAATAACTTCGCAATAGGCAGTTAGGGTTAATTCACTTACCGTGAGTCTTCAGGTCCAGAGACTTCATCAGCTTCGTCAGCTCGACGACTGCGACAGCGTACTCGTTCACCTGAGGAAGAAATAATAAAGGAAATCAGCAGAAGATAAAAGTAAGACAGAGTGAGAGAAAGAGTGGGAGATAGAGTGAGAGCTGCGAATATAAGAGAAGAGCGAAGAGAATACTTACAAGGTTTGTTCATCTTTAGGAAGATAACCTATTCACACAAAAGAAAATAGAAGAGGAGCGAAGGCCTAGAATCAATTGGGTAAGGAAGTTAGAGTGAGGAAGTCAAGGAAAGGCTGGGAGGAGTGCTAGGGAAATATTAATGGTGTGTTCTCTGTTACAGTATCCCCACATAGCCATAAAGATAAGGTGACCAGCTGGAGGAGGAAGCGCCTTGAGAAGAAGTAGGAGGAAGGCTAGTGTGAAGATACCGAGTGGATCTTGGCAGTCTCTTCTCTGTCCACTTCCCCTTTCCCCCGACGGGGTTCACACGACAGCCTGTACTTTTTGGTCTTCGTGTGGAGCCTGAGGTGGGAATTGAGAAACTATCATCATTCTGCTCCCGAGAGTACTGGCTAAGTGAGTATCAGGGCCCATGACACTGCTGCCCTGGTGCTGGGAGAAGAAGAACTGGACTTGGATCCCATCTTGAACCCAGGACCCCAGAAGGACTCAAAGGACTCTGATGGACTCCTGATCTGAGCATCAGGGACATACCAGGCTCCCCACAGCTCCTGGACCTGTCTTCAATGAGTGCCTGACCCCCCAAGAAACACATCTCAGGTCCCTGGGCCCTTGGGTGAATCTGCAGCCCTTTAAGTCAAGCTTTTGGACTCTTCGCAAACGCAAACAGGCCTGTTGCCTCCGGAACATCGTAGATTGCCCAGAAATCAAGTGCGAGCAACCTCAAGTTTGTTTCTTCGTACAGCAAGCATCGCCGCTCGTGACCGCGAGGCTCCAGCCCGTCTGCCAGCGATGCCCGGCGGCTCTTCGCGCCCCATCAACCATTGCCAACAATGCACTCCTTGCTCCCGGCAAACTTCTTTCCTGTGAATGGGACTCTTGGCACAAAACTTGAGAAGGTAAAACTTCAGAGGAACTTCTCTGGGACTGTATCTGATCCGTGCTCCATCGCGGTCAGCTTGAACTTTGGATTCAACCCAGTCCAGCATGACCAGATATCCCTAACTGGCTCTTTATGCATCTAAGTGCTATTTTACAGTTTGTTGTTTAAAAATGTATAACTCTTGTTCTACTTATTTGACTTTTGTGGTTTTGGTCTTGTTTTGTTCATTAAACTAAGCTCTATTCATCTAACCTGATGTTAAATCTTTTTGCGTGGTGTTTTCACTTCTTTACTGTTTGAAGGGTTGCACAAATGCTTTGCACATTGCCTCTTAAGTAAAGCCTGACAGCTCTGTGCCAACAGGGCCGGACTGGCCGTTGCGGGCACCGGGCGTTTCCCCGGTAGGCCGCCAGGGAGGGGGGCGATTTTAGGCTTTGGGGGGCCGTTTTTGTTACCGGCGGCCGGCAATATCGGCCCCCTGTAACAAAAACGGCCGAAATCGGCCGTATCTAACAGCTCGACTGCACCCCCATTCTCACCCCCAGGGGGCCAGCCGAGCTGTTTGCCAGGGCCGGTTTCATTTCCCAGTCCGGCCCTGTGTGCCAAGCTACCAGAGGGTGAGCACAGGTTAATTTAGGGTATGTTTGTGACTTACCTTGACTAAGAATGTGGTTAGTGCTTGACCAGGACTTTCACCCAAGTCAACCAGGAACCTAATTTCTAACAACATATAACAGGGCATGCCACCTACGCCACAGTAAGCTTGTATTAAAAGTATTACAGATAAATGGTAGGTAAGAAGTTATTTTAGGTCCTAAATGTTAAGAGACCATACATCAAAGGGAATGAATGTAATACACATGAACATCGAGAGACTATGGGGCCGATTCCGATTCGGGCCGGAAATCTCCCCGACCGAGCCGGACCCGGAGAGATTTCCGACCGAATCGGACCCTAGCAGTCCGACCGAACGAGTACGATGCGCACGTATGCTATCGGACTCGATTCGGTCGGACTACCATTGAAGTCAATGGGAGCCAGTCGTACGACGCGTACACGGGCTCCCATTGACTCAATGGGCACGACGCGAACAAGGGCGCCCCTACAGCGTGTTCGCATCGATGCGGGTCGCACCGTACATGCACGTGTAGGGGGGATCCATGTGTCCCCCCTGTGTGCGACTCGCATGCCTACGCTTCCAGGGGGGTCTGACACGGACCCCCAAAGTGCGGCTCCGACAGCTCCTTGGAGCCGGGCTGCGCGAGTCGGTCGGAGCGGTCGAGGTGCGCATCGTACTTACCCGGCCGGGGAACGTCTCCATTGCGAGGTGCGCGTTGTCCCCGTGCGAGTCGGTCGGAGCGGTCGGGTCCTGCGAATGAGTCGGTCGGAGATTTCGTGAGCGCACGCATCGTACTCGCTCGCCCGGACGCGCGTACGACTCGGTCGGGAAATAGGGCTCCGAATCGGATCCGGTTAAACCGAATCCGATTCGGTGCCCTACCGGCCGAGATCGGAATCGGCCCCTATGTGTTGATATCATATAAGGACAAGAGGGAACAGAAAGACAAAGGCGAAAAGGGATGGGGAAGTATAAAGGGACCTGCAAGGAATACGCTACAGTACAATGCAAAACGTTTTGGAAAACTGAGCATGGTTAGTCTATTGTTCTCATTAGTAGCTTGTAGGACATAGCTCTACAAAGAGAATGGGAATGTTTTCATATTTCATATTTATTGTAACGAGAATGAGCATGGATAACTAAATTCATTGACAGAAGGTGAAGAAGCTGTCTTTACTATATTGTTTTGGTGTGTTAGATATTGTATTTTCTAGCCCTAAAGACTGATATTTAAATGTATGATAGAAATCCAAAAACCCAATAAAGAAATGAAATACATTAAACCCAGACATCCCAAAACAATCATAAGGCATAAGCATCCATTTCGGTCTTCTGCAGCACATTTCGTCTGCCCAGAAATTTCAGTGAACTCAGTTAGAACACTACAGTGAGTCCCTAACATCCTCATCCCGATTCCGTTCTTTCAGGTCAGCACTGGACGCTTGTTTATTTACCAAAGGGGTGATATTCTATGAGTTGGCCCTGCCTCGTTCTCATACTGGATTTAAGAAGCATGCCAAAGCCGTATAGCAGAAATACATCAGTGACCATAATTAGGACAAGGAGCTCACAAAAAGACTGTTGCAAAGGGTTACAAAAAAGAGGTGCGTACAGGGAAGTTGTTATATTTTTATGTTCGTACATTTAGTGGCAAATGAGCAAGTCCTAGATAAATATTTTCCTGTCATAAGGAAGCACGTGGTCACCTCAACCCTCACAGACCCTAGAGAGCTGGGACAGATGAATGACGAATGTAGGCATCATCTTTTCAAGTTACCAATAAAGGACTTGCTTAAAAATTCGCTGTGTCTTGTTAGGGGGGGGGGGGGCAAGCACAAATATGTTTCTAAGGCTGCACTCACGTTGTACACAGCAATTGAATATGGAGCGGGTTCCAGGTTTTCACAGTCCCCTCACGAAATGGGAGCGATGTGGTGGTCATATTTCCATAAATTTAAGATGAAGGTATTTGCTCACTCAGTACTGATGCCAATTAGCACTTGATAGATGCAACGGTTACAGATTCTAGAGGGAGAGTTACAAATAGTGAAAATAATCTCACGTGACGGGGGGGGAGTGTTTCCTTGCAAAAACAGTACCAAACAGAAGACTAGCCATTGCCATGTGCAGGGCGGTAGTGTGCCTTGTGTTAGCTGCTGGATGCCTCTTTATCAATGCTATTATGAGATCTTAAGACTAAGTTTATGGAGGGATGTTCAAGGTGGCAGAAAAGAGTTGAAAACAGGGGTAAGAATGAGAGCTTATAGTGCCAAGAGAAGTCAAGGATTACTGAGATTGTAACCCCTGATTTTTTGGGTTTATCTTTTGTGTTGTGGAGTAATCCTCAGAATAACCCCAAGGTGCTAGGAGGAGGGAAAACATGAGGTGTAAAAAAGTCTCAGTGATTAATGTCAGTTCTTGTGAGTGTGAGAAGATGTAGTTTATGATTGGGTTGTTAGCCAGCTGAGTGGGATTAGAGAGCATGCGGTTACTTGCCACAAGGCAGTTTGGCTGTGCTAAGCGAAACATTGCGGGTTCAAATTTGGAGAATGCGTTGAAAGTGGATCTTTTAGTCAATGTTCTTTTTCTGAGGGGAAGATGGGTACTGAAGAGAAGACCTCAGAGTGGTACATGTTGACACCTGGAGTAAAGAATACCTGTTATATTGAGATCAGAGACTATTAGTATAAGAGCCACTGTCTAGTTCTACATTAATTAATATCACTTCAAAGGTGGAGGTGGTCAGTCCCTATCCCAGTGTTGACATGTTGGGGCAGGATACAATAGTGTAAGCTTCTCACAAAATGGCAGATCCTTCTCAATACATCTTATTTCCCCCCTTTCATCCCTAGCACTTTTTTACAGACAGAATGGTTCTTTGATCTTTCAAGATGTGTTGGCAAAATTACCTTTATCAGATATGGATTTTGACTAGGCGGTGCTTCAGTTAGTTCACAATCAAATATTTCATCTGTCAGTTAGGACATTTATAATTTCAAGATATACTATATTAGGTATTCATTTCACCCTAGATGATTGAATGCTGGGTGTGGTGAAGATAATAAGGCTATGTTTCATTCTCTTTTCCCTAGCGATAAAATCCTACTGGCAGGCTGTTTTCTTTGGCACTGTAGTATGTTTTCATGCTTAATTCGTTCATGTCATAGGTGCCCTTTCCAGAAAGGGGGTACAACCATAAAAAAGACAGTGGAAACTATTTGTTTATGCTCAGTAGAATCTATTATTCCCCAACTTAGAATCAAAGTATGTACATGATGATGAATCTCGGCTACGTCAATAGACATTAGAGGGATTATATTGCATCACAAAAATAACACTATTTCTCTACTGTGTTCATAAACCACAACTCACACAGTACTAATCAAAAACAACCAAAACTGTGAATTATAGTCAGAAAAAGCTCAGAGCTACAAGAGAAACACTCATACACATCACTGCTGTGGGACATTGAGCTAAAATTCAAAAGACTATTTGGCTGTGGTAATAATGACCACAGCCAATCTAGTCAGTACGAAGCAGAATATACTATGTACATCTCTTAATAGTAAACAATGAATACTGAGCATTTTGGAGAGGAGAGTGGAAAAAGTGCTCCAGAACAGTGAACACAAACAAAACAAATCAACCTGCAACTAAATTTGACTAAATAAACCATAAACAACTATAAACAAAAATATTACATGCAGGTGCCAATTAACAGCAATGAACACTAGAAAATAAACAAATATAATACCAGCACTCAAGTTTTGACCCGAAAGCGTTAAAAAAAGGGAATGTCAATGCAAAAACATAATAAAGTAAAAATCTCACTAACTTAAAAAGTTTCGAGCACAATAAAGGATATTCCACTGAACGAGACTAATATGAGTGATTTGTAGGTTAAAGCCCAGCACTGAAGAATGTGTCAATCTTGATGTAGTGGGGTGGGCGCCGTAGGTGTTTTTATTCCAGTTGGTTCAATAAAAGCTGAACTTTCTCCCTCCCAAACCTGGGCGCGGCTTCTCTGGGGTCACAATAGACTGGTGTGAAACCCTTTGTGAGTGTGCTGAGGCAGAGTCTCCGTGATGTGCAAGTGTGGTATGTGACGTCTCCTCCCTGTATCAAGTCAGTGATTGTTTTTTTGCAGGAAGGGACACCTTCCTGCACAAAAACAGTCATCAATGGCATTTTTCTCTTTCTATACATGTTGCAGAATGCAGCACGCATAGGAAGAGGAAAAAACGAGGAGAAATCAAACAATTTCTACTCGTTGCGCCATTCCTACGCCTCCCTTGGTGAGGCATAGGATTCTGATGCATTCACAGTTTTACAAAATGTTAGAAATCTGGGAATGTTCTATGGATTGTGTGGGAACATCTAAAGCAACACTTTTAGAACGCCCCTTTCACGCAGAGTAATGCTTGAAAGGGGCCCAGATTTACAAGGCCATGAAAAGTCATGCAGGGTGACTTTGCGTGGCCTTGTAAAAATGAGCAAGCCCATTGAGCTGCCGGTGCATCAAAAAAAGTGACGCACCAGCGGCACAATTGGCTTGTAAATAAGACCCTGAGTTTGCAGGGGTTTGAAGGTTGCTTTGCAAAAACAATTTACTAGGCCTAGAAACTATGACCTAATGAGTAGCAGCCAGCAAACATATAAAAAGCAGATGGCCTACTAACTATAATAGACAAAAACATATAGTAAGCCATGACAAAACTTCAAGAAGTGGCTTATGTGGATGACCTTTAACATACATTCTATAGAAAAGAAGTGTACTGCCAGTTATTCATATTGCTCCTGAAATCTTGAAAGTGACATCTCAAAAGAACAGAACCTTACAAGCCCCACAGGACCTGTAAATACCATATTATATCCTACTTTTGAAACACAGAAAACCTCCTTCATATTTCCTGCCTATCAATAGCTATAGGGGTGGTATAAATAATATTGGTTCTACAACAGGAACAAAAATGTGACTTATAGCAGGGACACAGACTTCAGAATTTTTCATCATCAAAATGTGTCTCACAGCAAGCACAATAGGCCAGGGGCCTCATTTATGAGGTTTTGACATAGGGTAGTGCCGCAAGGAATCTTTTGAGCGCTGTCCTACGCCGAAACAAAAGGGCAGCAGTGAGCCGTATCCATGCTATACGGTTCATTCCTGTCCTTTTCCCCTGCACTGGCGCACAATGAGATGCCATGTGCCAACGCAGGGATCCTTGCACCATGGTTCAAGGGTGCCTGCGTTGGGGGCTGATTTATTTTGTGCAGGAAGGGATATCTTCCTGCACAAAATCAATCAATTCAGGCGATTTCCTCTTTCTATGTGTGCTGCAGAATGCAGCACACATAGAAAAAGCAAAAAAACGAGGAGAAATGATAACATTTCTCCTCGTTGCGCCTCCCTGACTCATTCCCAGGTTTAAAATTTCTTGTAAATCTGGGAATGCTTCAGATTCTATGGGTGTTGCATCGGAACATCCACAGCAACACCCATGGAACGCCCCTTTCACACAGTGTAAAGCGTGAAAGGGGCACATATTTACAAGGCCATAAAAAGCTACTTAAAGTGGCTTTACGTGGCCTTGTAAACATGCTGGGGCATATTGCGACACCGGAACGTCAAAAAAGTGATGTTCTGGCGGTGCAAACTTGCTCATAAACAAGGCCCCAAGTTTTCTGTTTCCTGAAAATCCAAGCCATACTGTCATTAGGGCCTCAATATGGCGTCCCAATTCCTAAGCAAGCATTGACGAAGATAACCAGACAAGTAGATAGGTAGACAGACGGGGTGGATGGATGGATAGATAGACGCAACTTTAATTAGTAATATAATAGTGAAATATTTATATAAGCACAACATATAAGAGCATTGAAAGCAAACTATAAAGCCATAAAAGCAGGTCATCCAGACTAAATTGATATACAAGAATAATGGTAGTCCACAACTAAATTACATACCAGCATGACGTACAGGAGTACAGTTTTAAATGGACTTCATTGCATGCATATTAAAAAGAGAATTACTTTATAAAGAACATTTTCAAATTGGCACAATCTGGTACGCTGCAAAACAGCAGCAATCAGATAAACAAAGGCCACTGAAAAGGAATTTACAAAAGCATTAGCAGTAGGGTGACCAATCGTCTGTAAATTTCACAAACCGTCCGTTATTTGGATCTCATGTCCGTTGTCCATGATGAGCCCTTTTACAGACGCCTTTTGTCCGGGAATTTGGGGATTGCAGTGAGCTGCACTTTTCCCCTGCAAGAAGCCTCAGAGCTCTGCAGAACTCCCTGCTGGGGCCAACTTGCACCCCTCCTCTGTGCTAAAGAGCAGCCCCATCGCTGCCTAGAACAGACTGTGATGGACCATTGTCATTCTCCATTCTGGCTGATTGTCACATACAGAATGACAATGGGTAGTCTGGGCAGTTGCAGCATGTGGTGGGCCTCTTCCTGCCTCGGTCTAGGGCAGGGCATTCTGTTTTTTTCCAAGGGATTGTTCCACGGCACCTGGGGCCAAGATGGGTGGGGAGAGGGGCATTTTGTAATAGCTTGCATGGACTGGAGAGTTCTTTGTGCGCCAGAATCTTTTTTCAGGCACCAATAAAAATGTTGGTTTAACTGTGGTGATTAATGTATCTGTTAGAGAGATCTGAAATTTGACTAGTCCTAGTATGCCTCACAGTAGCGCAGAAGGAAAACTTGCCTCTTGTAAAGTACAAGGTGTAACATGCAGATCATCTAGTTGATTTTTATGTGGATAGCTCTGGGTGTAACTGCTGTTGTCACATAATTCCTTTTGCTACCTGCCTTTATTTTTCCACAATCTTTCATTATTCCAAGGTTGCTAAATAGGGTTCTTTTGGATAATAATGAATACTTATTAGTAAAAGTAACCACAACCACCATGGTATGTTTTAAATCCTGAGTTTCTATATTTCTCCAGGCCACGCACTCTTAACATATATTACCTACCAGAATGGACAACATCTGACTCTTACACCTTGTAACCCTCATTGTCTTAAGTAACATTTCCTATACATTGACTTACACATTTATATGAGTCATGTTTCTATATAATATGTGTGTGATGTAAAGCCCTCCAACATCCTGCCCTACATACTTGGGATTAGTAGCACTATAAACGAAATTAAATATACATGAGAGAGGGTTTATGTGAAGATGAGGGGCACCACTGAAGGGTGGTAGCAAGGCCAGGCCGGCCACACTGGGTGTCGGGCATTTCCCCGGGATGCTGGAGGGGTCAGTTTTGTTAGTGGTGGACGGTTTTGTAGCAGTGCAGCAGTTTTAAAAGCACTGCAAAGTTCCTTGTATATCCAGCAGTTTGTGGGCAACAATAGAAGTGTCACAATAAGTGGTGATTAATGTACCTGCTGGAGAGAGATGGGAGTTATGTCCAGTGGCAGTTTTGATTCATCTAAGGTAGCTCAGAGGGTTAATATGCCTGCTGGAAAGAATGTGTACCATGCAGATCACAGAACAGTATTTTATGAGCATATCTCAGTGGTTTACTGCTTTTGTCACAGAGATTCTTTTGTTACTGTGCAGTTCATAAATTACATTCATAACCTAGCACAGTGAGCTATTAACTTCCATAAAAGAGCTGCATGCAAACTGCATGCTACAGGTTAGAAAGTTCTGTTTTCTTTCCAGTCTTGTATTATCCTGATGTAGCTAAAAACAGTTTGTTTGGGTAAAAATACATTCTCATGATTAACGTCAACCCTAACCACGCTGTTATGTTCTGAATCCTTAGTTTGTGCTTCATCAGACCAAGCACTCTTAAAAAATGCCTATCAGTATGAGTGACGTGCGCATCCTATACCCTGTAGTCCGCTTTGCCTTATGTAACATTTTCTACACTCTGATTTACACACGTATGATTCATTGTCTCTGTATGTGTTTGTGATGTAAAGTGCTCAGACACCTTATACTGGTATGAGAAGGGCTATAAAACAAATGAAATACATGTGAGAGAGGGACTATGGAGAGATGAGAGGAACTGTTAGTGACAGTGAGGGAATAATTGAAGAACCCCAACAAATATTGTTGTATCCTGTAGCACAGTAAGGTCATCATTTACTATGCTTTAGAAGCTAATACAGTTGAATATATAATGACAAATGTGATGTAGAATGCACCATGTTTTCCCATATGTTCTCGGGATTGTGAAAACCAAGGCTGTAAGCAGTCAGTTTTTTTGTAACACAAAACAACTTTTAAATACTTTTAAATGAACTGTGCAAATGTTTCAAAACATATCAGCAGTTAGGAAACCACAAATGGACCACTTGTTTGTAATTCAGAAGTGTGCTGGAAACAGAGTTTTAATAGGATCAAAGCAATCAATTGGTGAAGTTCAAATGATACATATTTGCTGAAACCACATTTCCACACATTATTATTTGTGCGCTATATAAAACTGCATGTTGGCATTTTGCTTCCATTTCAATAGAAAATGTTCTGTTTGTAAAAGACAGTGCCTCCCTCTGACCTACAATAACGCCTCAACAACATATACAGTTTCTAGTCTCTAGCACACTTCTGTGCATCAATGAGAATCTGCAGTTTACAGCTCAAAGAAATGAAACAGTCCATTCAGTATACTATTTCCCATGTACAGGTAAAATAAGGAGGGCTGATATATTGCTAGCCAGGGCATTATAAAGTAATGTCAACTCCTATCTAACCATTCTGGCCCACAATAACACCATAACACTTAGCAGTGTGCAGCCAATTATAGCTCATGCAGGCCGGTTAATAACTCCCTTTTCCTGCTTAATGGTCTTACCCTCTCACAAGACCTGTCAGCTATGGGTCTCATCCATCACTCAGTACTGTACCAGCCCCTAAACCAGTCATCACCAGCTGAATTGACATGGAATACCTAAAGCGATCTGACACATAAAGCTGGCCACTCGGAGGACTGCACTCTAGTCCAGTACTGCAGGTCCCAATTAGCTACATTCTATGTTTGCTGCTTTACATCTCACAATGGCACTCAGATATGAGATACTAGTAACAAAGTCAATCCGAGCAGATCTTCCCGACCACTTCTTTCACCAAGCATGCCTGCTTAGGACCATGAACTGTAAACAAAATATCAGACTGAACAACCCAGTGCAGTAACCATATAAATAGATTATATTCATATGAAATAAAACAAAAAGACCTGCACACTTGCTCAAAGCCGCACGCATACCAAAAAAATGTGAAGTGCGCAATTGTCTCAACCTAATATAAACTTATTTTGACTTGAACTTATGTTGGTTGTCTATTTACTTATATACTTTTGCACGACCTCCTCTGATGTGTCTGTAAAACATACCTTTTGTCCCGAAGTTTTTTCCTGAATTTTGGCCTTCTGTCGTGAATTTTTGTCCTGAATTTTGACCCTTTGTCCTGAATTTTACACTCATCATCCCGAATTTGCACCTATGCCAGCTGGTCACCCTAATTAGCAGGAGGCAGGAACAGAAAAATATGGATTGTATTTTGTGCTCACATCTGGTGGAAAGTGACCTGCTATCACATCAGGCTGTAAACACGAAGGCAACACTGAACAATAACATGAAATCAAAAACATCAGCATTGAAGGAAATTACTTTGTGTGTTGATGTGCTCTTTGTGAAAGAGCAAAATGCTGTCACTCAAAATGCAATTAGCCAGTGATGGATTAGGCTTCCCCACTGCCCATTGCTGTAAGCTGGTGCGGGAGGAAACAAAATGTGAATCACACAACACCAGACCAGTGAATGAAGAGAGCTGGCAGAAAGCTCATTCAAGTAAATATATTATACACATAATTTTGTCAAAATCAAAAGGTCTTGGCTCACACCCGACCTAAACACTACTTTCAGCAAGAGTCTGCAACTACAGTACTCATTCCCCAAAACTTCATTGTGAAGTGGAAATAGGTAGTGGAGAGGAAACAGATGGCATGTAGCAAGACATAAACTTCCAACACAAACGAGCCTGAAGGAAACAGATAATTAACTCTAGCACCCTCATAAAAACCTAACAGGTGGGTCAATTGAGAGAGTGAATAAATCGGCATACAGATGGTTTACTCTGTAGATAAACCTAGACGATAAGTAATTTCGATGGCTAGTTTTTTAAGAGACTTGAGGGAATGAGCATTTGAGGTAAAGTCTCAAGTATAATACAATTTTAAAATTCCTGAAGAAGGTTGAAAAAATATAATCCCACCAAGGAGTGAAGAGAAGGTTGGCTGATGTTTCGCAGCATGATCACAATTCCCAACAAACATACACCCCAGGCTGTGTGCACTGTAGAAGATGATTGGTCTACATCCCATAGGACGACCTTCCCAAACCTTGAGAAGTAGAGTCTATAGATGAATGAAGCTTAAGTGTGGGAGACATACTGGCACATTGCAGCCTCTCACACAGAGGGAGGTTCTGGGAAAGCTAGAACTACCTGAGCTGACCTTGCACAGCTAGCGGAGCGCTAGGGTACCTGTCTGCCTGTCAACACCCAGTGGTGCCTGGTCTCCATGATTTCAGCCTGTATCTCCTGCATGATTGTATTGGCACTTAGAACACACACGGTAGGCAGAACCATAAGAGCTACTACAAATGAAGGAGACACTGACCGGCCACATGCCATTTGTTATGCAAGCTAATTAGTCCATTTACTCCTTTCAATTATCCTCCATGTTAAACTCTCTGTTCCTTTTGGTAGACTGCTGCTGTACACTTAATGTGTTTGAATTCCTGTGGTAGTGCCCCTTGTAAATCCTCTAAGCAAAGTGGAAAGACGTTGAAGTAAACTTTTAGCTAAAGCAGCAAAGTGCGCTGTCCCTTAACCTTAGTTCAGTTCTCATAAAAATATGCCTGCAGTTTTTTTCCGCCATTCTGAAGCCTTAAAATACGCACCAGCAGTTTCCAGTACATTATGCAATAACAAGGCAATATCTTTTATTGTTCCCTTTATTTTACGAGCAACAAAAAAGAGTTTCTACTTTTCTGTACAAAATGATATACCATTCAAAAGAATAAGGACATTAGTTACATTTGACTGAATAAATGCACGTTTGTCAGTTTACTCCCAAACTTAGACCCCCACAAAGGAAGAATTACTGTTCCAAATTCCCGCCAACTTTCCATAACAGGTTGTGTGTTTTTATGTAGGGTACTGTCTACACACATTGTGAATTCAAACGTTAAAGCTTGTGTAACATGTCTCATGGAATAGTCAAAGCCTGCTATCCCCCGTGACCTCAAGAGGATAGACTCTTCCAGGAATGAATGCATCCTAGACACATTTACAGATAATTACAATCCCTGTCAATTCTCCAACCTTCGGACACCTGATGCACACACAGATCAGTGTCAACTGTCACAGGCATAGGGATAGGAGGCATGGCAGAACCTTGGTGATGGCTAGAGAAGTATATTGTCATAACTCAGTTCAGGCAACATTAACAAATAGCAGGACCAGGGAATATCACATGCCCTCTACTGCACGCACAGTAATATACCGTATACTTACCCCTACTGCATACTAAAATGTCTGCACAACTGCAAAGCTCTGCGATCACAACTTGAGCCACTCACTTCGTTGTTGCCTTAATTACTTTTTACACAGCATATTTTCAGATGGATGGTCACCACACTAATTGCAGTTTAATTAGAAGTCATGCTTAATAGATCATTGCCCACATTTGAAACACTGCACAACACCAGGACTCGATGTTTGCCCTTGAACAACATATTAAAGGGGCCACACTATGGCTCATGTTAGTCTCAAACCGGGGCTCGATCTGTGCCCCCGAACAACATCGAAATATCATCCAAATTTCATTGGGCTGCAGTTACTCTTTACAGTCTCACACACAGGTGGATCTGGCACCTTGAATTTTTTTAATTTTTTTTTTTTTAGGGCGACCGTTGTTGGGGTCACTGGTGGGGCGGGTGCCAGACAGCTTAAATAGTTCAATGTCTTTAGTAATATTAGTACCTTAAGTTCCAGTAGCCGTCAAATAGCCTTCTTTTCTCCACGCGTAAGTTCTTTTCCTTTTAAATTGTCGCCAGTGTAATAATCAAAGATGTCTCGTGGACAGCTCTTGTAGTTGGTAGTTTATTCTCCAAGTTACAACTTAGTAAGTTCCAATGTAAACCCCACCAGGAGCAGCCTCCTGGCTGCTCAGCCCATCTTCTCCAACTGCTCTCCCACCAGTACAAACATTCCTCACATTCCAAATGACATCATATTGTTAGAGCATCAGGTAGAGCACAAGGACAGGGAAGGTGCATTACTTAACAAGCAGATTACTACACATATGCTGTTGATGCAGGAACAAAAAGCCAGGTTCAGTGAGAGGCGATGCAGACAGTGGGTCCTCCGCCGTTCATGAGGTGTGTCCTGTTGTCTTTACTTGATCCACCAGAACCAGCAGTGTTAATGGATGGAATGATAGGTCCACAGATAGCAACGGTTGCAGAGGGGATCAGGCAGCGATGTGCCACAGACATTCTTGATAATACCACACTGAAGGTCACGCCTCATAGGATACTCCATTCAAGTGTATGCTCCCTTGTTCCCTAGTCCCTTGTTTCAGGGTCCTGGCCTCCCTTTTTCCACGATATCCATGATGTGTGTGCCATTCTGATCATACCTCATCATTCATACATGGAGGCAGGTATGCAAATAGATAGGGTTCATGGCAATGTTTCCAAATTCATTTTTGGAGAAAGAAAAATAATTTCACTTGGACGTCTGCGGTGTATGAGAATGGGTACAACGTGTCCAAGGCCCCTCATGGTGAGATAGATGGACATGCTACCCATTTACTGGCTACAACTGCTGCATACGCCCAGGTTAATGGCAAAGCATGGCACCTGGGGAGAGACATGCATCTGTGATGGGATGAACATGAATACATAAAAGTAGATATGACTACATGTGCTGGTCAGTAAATCTAGACACATTTGAGCAAATTTGTTAATTTATGAAGGCTTTCGCTAGTGCAAAATCACAAAAAGTGACTCAAACTGGAGCAAAGCCTTGATAAACTATTTACATTCCAGTGCAGTTTTGCGTTGGAAAGTTGTATCAAATAAGGCAAATAGTACTTTGTGCGACTGTGCTTAAGGGAGCATTCCCGAAGTGGTACATGGGCATTCCAAAGCAACCACCCATGAGTTTTTAACGCAAAGCCCTGCCTACTGACAATGATATACAGAGCTTTACGCCAGAAAATAATGCCTCCTCCCGACAGCTGTTCAAAAGGAGAAATGTTTTTATTTGTCCTATGTTTTCCAACATTGCATGTGTGCTGTTCTCTACAGCACACAGCTAATGTGGGAAACATTTTAAAGTATGTTCAATCATAGGAGTTTGAAAAGGAATAGTCCCCTTCAATTCACAGCCGATGCTAGGCATAGATGTCAGGCTCAAACAGTGCCAGCACAGGGGGAGAGAGAAGCAGCACCACTTCTTTGAAAATATGGTGCTGTATTGCTCTCTCCCTCTCATGCAACGCTGCACAGTTACAGGCTGCACTGCATGAAACATTGGTAAGCCTGCCCCTTAGTGTCTCATAATACCTATCCCAAATGGTAGTTTCAAGTATTACCTCATAGTGCTATAACATCATAGGTGGCAGCTGTCATGTTGTCATATATCAGCCAGATGATCATGAGGCTGTGTCATGTATGGATGGACTAACTCCCACTTGAAATTTATCGCGAGCCGTCAATCTGCCTCTACATACTTTTGCAAATCATTAAAAAAAGGGGCAAAATTCTGTACATGTTTTCATTGAGTAATTTGCCTTATAGTTTAATTTTTGGATATTTGATCTTAACATTTAGGACATCACCCAATAGCGAAGTGCCAATACACTTGGGGGGATATTCACAAGAACGTGCGCTAAACATCTCCAAAAAATGTTAACACAACTTTACACACCGCAGTCTATCGCGGGAAAATAACCCCGTGTTAACCTGGAATTCACAACACGGCGGTACCATGCGATAGTCTCCCGAAAACGCGGCCAATGTCCGCGATACAACCACCGCGACGGAGATAAAAACACAAACCCCAACACCAAAAAACATGCGATGAGCCCATTCGCGATGAGGAAATCAGCGATAAGCAGTGCCAGGCCTGCCATACACACACGTCAGGCGGGAAAATCACTACAAAAGAAGAAAAAACACACAAACACAAAATGACCAACACCGAAGCACCATGGAGGCAGCCGGAGCAGGCGCAGAGGACGAGCGCAACCCCACAAGCACCCCGGACGACCAGCTTGGGACCTCGGTGACAGGGAAGGGCAAGGACAAGAAGAAGAGGAAGACGAAGTTTAGTCCGCAGGAGAATAGGATCCTGGTCACAGAGGTGATAGAACACCATCAACAACTGTTCGTCGCCGCCAATGTGTCATTGGGCACCAAAAATGGATTATGGCGGGCCATCGTGGACAAGGTGAATGCCGTCGGAGAGCACAAGAGGTCAATGGATGCGGTCAAGAGGCGATGGATTGACATCAAACGCAAGACCAAGGAGAAACTCTGCAGGCAACCAGAAGGCAGCAATGCAGACTGGAGGTGGGAGCCCAGCGCCACAGCTGGAGCTGGATGACATGGAGGAGCTGGTGTCGACAGTCATCAGTGTGGAGACCGTGGCAGGAGTCGGGGGACCGGACACTGCTCGACATGACACAACACCACAGCAACAGGGTGAGTAACCACCAGGTACTGGGGGACGGGGGAGATGGCCACAATGGCACACATGCACAATCAAGCAGAGCACAGTGCACACCCACAATGACTCTGGATCATGGCCCTGATCTACACACTGTCACAATGTACATTGCCATGCTGTCTGAATGTCAACATGTACCATGCGGCCAAATACATGAGGACACATTGTAACACAGCATCTCCCCTTCACATTGCAGGGGCACCGTCAACGCCACCTGCAGAGCAGTCCCAGCCACTCTTCACTGATGACGAGGAGGACACCACCAGCATCGACACCCAAGCCCTCCAAGACATCATGGAACTCATCCGCAAATCACCTCCAGGACCAGGGCAGCCCAGCTGCATCGAGGAGACCCCACCCACTCCACAAACCACCCAGCAGGAGGCACCCACAACCCCGGCTGTCTCCCAAGACCACCCGAACAACACATGGCCTTCCAACGACGTGTGTTGGAGGTCCAGAGGGAGATGGCTGAGCAGGTGCGGGTGGGGTTCGACCTCATGGCTACCAAACTGGACGCCATCCATGGGTGTCTGAGTCCCATCAGGGACCACCTCCAGTCCCTAACGGACACCCACACGCCGCTCCATGGTCTCCAAAGAGCCCTGGCTGACATCGCTGGAGTCATGACTCGGAGACAAGAACACCTGTCCGCTCAGAGTGGCTCCAGCGATCTCAGCCGTGAGATGGCACACATGCGGAGGCTCATGGAGGACATGGTGCGGTTGGAGGCGGAAAGGATGGCAGCCACCGCTGCACATCAGCGAAATGTAGCTGGGATCTACCATGCCCTGCATGTCCTCATCATGGCATTGCTGCCATAAGGCGTGGCGCGGATGAATGCTGCTGCGCCTACACCATCCACATCTCCGCCCCCTGGTGTGTCCGTGCCTCACAGTGCGGCAGATGTTTCCACTCCGGCACCTGATGTGTCACTGCCACACAGTACGGCCGACAATCCACCTCCGGCCCCTGATGTGTCAGTGGCACACAGTGCTGCAGCCGGAACAGCACCACCCACAGGTGGGGCAGGGCACACATCCGAGGACGAGGACGCGGACGTGGCTGGCTTTGGGATCAGAAGGAGGCACTAGCATTCATTTCCGCCACCTGGCCTGCTGCTCCTTGGTGCCGCACATGGCCCCATGACCTCCCACTGACCCCCGATACACTCTGTGGCACTAACCTTGGACCGCGACATGGACTTCCATATCCTGTTTGGTGACCAATCACACAGCGACCAGACTGCGGACTGTACCCTTCCTCATCCTCTGTACTTGTCATTCCCCGATGGACTCTGGCTGGCCCTCCACAGGCCCATATTGTGAAGTGGGGTTGGCATGGCCCTGTACTGCTCCAGCTGCTAAACTCCACTGGATGTGCAATAAACATTCAGTAACGCACTGCTGTGTCATGTCTTTCATCATTCAAGTATGAATGTGTGGATGAATGTAGGGTCAGTGATTCCCCCTAACGTCAATGATGCTCATCTAGTGGGATTCCAGTCACAGTGTGCTATGTTGCCGATTGCGTTGCGGGTGCCGTAGACACCACAACAGGGACACACGCATTAGTCACTTCCTTGTCCGGACATGGACTGCACCACGCCCAGAGTCCCCGAGTCATTGTTGCAAGCCCTGCGCTGGTCCGGCATACGCCAGGACAGACCACTCTGCTTACGCTCCGAGGGGGGGCCACATAACCACATGTCACAGGTTTACACGCTAGTGGTCTGCAGGTCGCTGGTCTAGTTGTCAGCATGTCACGGCCACTCCCTGAGGGCAGGTTTGCACACACACCACACCCATCCGGCGCAGGCGTCACAGGCCATGTGACCCCGAGTATATAAGGGGCCGGCAACGTCACATTCCCCACTGCCGGAGGTGACTGGATGAGGGACGTACCACGGGGCTCAATCATGAAGGGCCCATGAGTTGTTGCGCACAGGGTTAGTGGCACCTGAGGCCATGCGGCCGTCACGGGCCTACCACCACGTGGCGCTGACTGGGGTTGCACAGGGTTAGTGGCACCCGAAGCCTTGCAGCTGTCACGGGCCTACCACCACGTGGCGCTGACTGGGGTTGCACAGGGTTAGTGGCACCGAAATTGCTGAGCGGGTGTGCAGCCTGCGATGATGACGTGTGCAGTGATGTGGTCTCTGCCATTGATGCCTCAGGACTCAGCGCCATGTGTGGGACCTGCTGGGCCGCGGCGCGGGTCCGCATGATGTGGAGCATGCCATGGTGGCGGGACCGGGGCCTGGAACTTACACGGGCACGTGGTGTGCCCACTGGTGGACACACCATTGGCGAAAGGTGAGCAGTGGGGCCTGGGTGTGCAAGGGCGGACAGCCAGCACTGGCTGGCGGGAGGGGGTAGGGTGCGGCTGCATGTGTGCGCAGGGGCGGACAGGCGTTGTTGCCGTGTGCAGTGGGATGGACTCTGACATGATTGACTCTTGCCTCGATTACAGGTTGCAGACCTGGTGGCTTGCAGTGTATCCCGGCACTTGGTTGGAGACACACCGGTGGCAGCAGGTGAGCAGTGGTGCCTGGGTGCGCGGGGCGGCAGTGTCCTTCCTTCTCTCTCTCTCTCTTTCTCTCCCTCTCCCTTCCTTTCCTTCTCTCTCTCTCCCTCTCTTAATTTCTCTCTCTCTCTCTCTCTCTCTCTCCTCTCCCTTCCTTTCCTTTCTCTCTCTCTCTCTCCCTTCCTTTCCTTTCTCTCTCTCTCTCTCTCTTCCTTTCCTTCTCTCTCTTTCTCTCTCTGCCTTTCTTTCCTTCTCTGTTTCTCTGTGTCTCGCTCCTTTGATGTGTGCATGACACACGTTCTGATTTTGTGCTTTATTTTCCAGGCTGTGACATCAGGATTGTCCCGGACGGACCCGACAGGAGTCTTCCGCATTGGTGTTTTGTGTTGTATTCAATAAAGTTTTTGGTTGTTACTTCAATGATGAGTGACTGTTTCTCGTTCTTCTGACCACACATGTGTGTTTCTGTTTGTCATTGTGCGACGTCATGCGCTTTTTGTGGCTCTTGTGTCGTGCGCGGTATGTGTTTGTCCGGGGGGGAGCCTGTGGCGGGTCCTGGGGGTGGTGGCGGGCCTGGGGGTGGTGGCGGTGGGTGTTGTGGCCCTCATGGGTCTCCGAACTGCATGATCATTGTCTCCACGGCATCTGTGGGTCTTCAGATGTGGCTCTGGCCTGGGCTCCCTTTCATGCTGCAGGTAGTCATCCTGCTCAACACCAGCAAAAGGCAGGTGTTAATTCCCTGCTGCTACCGCGGCTTATCGCCTGTTTTTGGTTCGCATCGCAGATCTGGCAGTTCGTTGTGAAAGTGGTGTAGTGGTGTTTTGGTGTGTTTTTGCACGGGAACGCCTACTCTGCATCTCATTAGGGTTAGTTGGTGGGGTCACCACTGGAGGTAAATGTTGAGGCAGTTATCACGGGAATACTTGCGCTGTCTGCAGTTTGCAACCGCTTGTGAATGGGGTGTTAAATCTGTCACCACTTTTGTTGCGTTAAGTTGGCGATAACTCGGAGATAAGTCCTTGTGAATATCCCCCAAAATGTGTAGCTAATGCAATCCCAAATTGCGTGTTTAACGTAGTTCTGCCTTGCACGAACGGTACAGTGGAATAACATACGTCCTGGCATCTTATTAAAGGACCTTTTTTATAAAATCTGTTATTTTATTGCTTTACCGTTGCTTCCTTTATTACCCGTTGTAAGAAATGGGGATGATGTTTGACTGAGGTGTGAGCCCAGGTCAAGCTGCAAACCACAATCCTTGTCAGGGTGAGGCACAAGCCAACCCTAAATTAACCGGTTGTTTAACCCCCTGCTAGCTTGGCACATAGCAGTCAGGCTTAACTTAAAGGCAATGTGTAAGGTATTTGTGCAACACTTCAAACAGTAATACAGTGAACACACACCACAAAAGGATCCCACACCAGATTAGAAAAATAGATCAATGTGTAACAAATGAAGCAAGCCCAAAAGGCAAGAATCCAATCAGTAGAACTGAAGATATGCAGGTTTAAAGATTTCAGTAAATATAGCGCCAAAAAGCACAAAGCACCAATTGTGGACATCTGATCACGCCTACCAAGTTCAGACTGAGCACGATGGACCACGACCAAGTTCAGATGAGCCATGGGCCAGCTACAGGGACCCAGTTACACTCGCTGAACAAAGGGGCATATTTACAGGCCCCTATCGCAACCACAACGCCACTTTTCACGATGTTATGGTGGCGATAGGGGCTTCACCTTATTTACAAGGTAGCATTAAGCTGCTTAATGTGGCTTAACGCTGCCTTGTAAATAAGGCACCCTTTCACACTAAACTTACAGTGAAAGGGGAGGGCAATGGGTGTTGCGGTGGGCGTTCCATCGCAACACCCATTGATTTTGATGCTGCCCCATATTTACAAGGGTGGCGTAAATATGGGGCAGCGCCAGAATTAAGACCAGGGAAAACCTGGTCTTACCCTGGCGCAATGAGGAGAAATGTTTAATTTCTCCTCATTTTTGCTGTTTCCATGTGTGGTGTGTTGTGCAGCACACATGGAAACAGCAAAACGCCATTGATTGTTTATGTGCAGGAAGGGGTACAATCAATGGCTTTAAAAAATGATGTTTTGCAACTTCTATGTGTGCTGCATTAAGCAGCATACAGAGAAGTAACAAAACACCATTTTAAGTTTGTTTTTGTGTAGGAAGGGACACCTTCCTGCAGGCAAGGGTGCCTGCATTGGCGCTGGCCAGCTAAATTTAGCTCCAGAGCAGGGGAAATGCAGGGCTGCACCATATTGTTGTAAATATGGTGCAGACCTGCGTTTCAGAAGTGGTGGATTGCGGTGTTAAGCAAGAATGCTAACGCTGCGCTCCGTCACTGCTATTGTAAATATGCCCCAAAGTGCCTTAAACCTTGGTTTGCGAAGAGTTGCGAGGATCCGCATTGAAGATGCATCGTGGGGGGGTGCTAGAGGACGCATGGCAAGATGGCTGCGCCCTCGTGCAGCTCTGCCGGCCGAACCACTAACCGCCCAGAATCCTGCTCAACAACGTGGTAAACAGCTGCATCCAACGTGACATTGGACTAGTTATGTGCTCTGGAATATATTGATGCGGTTGGTGGCCTGGTGCACAAAGCGGTGAGCAGATATCGACTTTCTACAACATGGCGGCCGCCGTCTGTGGCTGAGGGCCACGTTTGCTCCTGTCTGCCGCTGCTGTCCCTGTGTTGGCGGGCGGGGCAGCGCGGGTCCTGGTGTTGCTACCTGACCGGTGCTCGGACACGGGGAGGGCGAAAGAGCTGCGGTTGATCGATTGGCCGCGCAGAACCACTCGCTGCTGGGAGGCCTTCCGGCCCGTGCTGACTCCGCCCGGCTGGAGGGGTGCTGGGCCTGCTGCGGTGCCGCTGTCCTGCTGTGCTGGGACCGCGTTACACTGTGCTGCTGCGGATGAAGCTGGTGGGCTCCTACTGTACTGGATCAATAGTGAACACCTCTGTGGCTGTGGAGGCAGTTCTACGGGGCCCGTGGTGCTGCTCTGTACTCACCTGGAAGCTGTGGTCTTGGCCAGCGGGCCTCCTCTTGGCTCGCTCTGCCTCATCGGCCTGGGCGCGGTGACCACTGTGGACTCTGGTGGCCCTCTGTCTGCGCGTCTGGTGGTTTGCCGGCTCTCTGGATCTGACTGCCCCGGGATGCATGGTGGCTCTCCTTGTTGAATCTTGCCTCTGATCAGAGCACTGTGAGTGCAGGGGTGCACTGCATGAGAGGCCCCTGTACATCTAAGCTGCTGCCGCTGCCTGGGAACCTGGACAGGTGTGTCGGAGCTCGTGGTGGAGCTTATATTTGGAACTGGTGTCCACCGGCTGGCTGCCCTGGAGGCTGTGAGTTCTAACGCTGTGCCATAATCGCTGAGGCCTGTAGCTGTTGATGCCTGCAATGACATAGTGGCGTATATGTGGTCCCGAGCTGTGGTGTTGTTTGTCTCCTTATCCTACATATAGTAGCGTCAAAGCGGCTTGCTCCACCGTGAAGGGATTTACGCCTGCCTGGGTGGCTTCGAGTGGTGACAGCTGGTGCTACAGGTGAGCTGTTCACAATAGGCAAAACTGATAAGTCACAATCCCGCCTCGCGTTTGAAATGTGCAAGCCGGGCAGATCGCAGCCTAAAAATACCTCGGACTCTGAGTTGGATGCTCCAACTGACGATGCCCCTACTCTGGAGACTACGCTCCTGGCGATGCAGCATAACCTACAGTCGATTGATGGAAAGATCGACGCATTAAACTTACGTATGGATCATATGGCTGCGAAACTCGACAAACAAGCACCAGGCTAGGCGAGGTTGAGCAGCATGTCTCTACAACAGAAGATGACCTGCACACTGTCTCCAATAAAACCTTGAATATGGAAAAAGTTCTTGCTGTTATCCAGGCGAAGAATGAAGATTTGGAGGCAAGATCCAGGAGAAACAACCTGAGGATCACTGGCCTGCCGGAGTCGACCAACACTGGGAAGTTGGAGGTCTACGTAGAGGTGATGCTCAAAGATATCTTCAGAGTGGACAACCTGTCTCCTATGTTGATCGTGGAGCGCGCGCACCGTTCTCTGGTGGCTTGCCCGATCCCTGGGGCCCGCCACGTCCCATCATTGCGTGGCTGCTAAACTATAGAGATTGGGATACAATCCTCTGCCTGGCTCGAGAAAAGGGCTCTATCAACTATCAGGGGAATTTGTTGGCCTTTTTCCCAGATTTTACCATGGCTGTCCAGGCGGCAAGAAGGGAGTTTATACCAGTCAAAAAACTGCTGATGGCGGAGGAAATCCCATATGCCATGCTCTACCCTGCCCGTCTGAGGATTGGTCCGGATGGGGCCTCCAAGATTTTCAACAACCCAAGGGCTGGATGTCGCCACCTGACCGCTTCAGAGGTCGATGTTGGAGGTGGGAAATTCGCTGGAGCCGGTCTATATCATGCAAAATATCCTATCTCGAGGTGATTTCATCTGGGATCCATGCGCTGTTGTTCTTGTGAGTACTGCAAATGCTCGAGATGACTGTGGCCTCTTTGGCACTGAACACTGACTGGGCTGTCACGTTGTCACTATGGACAAGTTTGGCCACCTCCCTTCTTATTTGGAGGCTGTATGCACTCTAGTGACCCCTACTGGGTGTACCCCGTCTATTTTTCTGGGTTATGTTCTCATGGGGGGGGTTTGTTTGTTTCTCATTGGGATCTCTTTAGCAATTTGGGGGTGCTGAAGTGGGTAGGGGGGTCGGGGGAAGGGGGGAGATTCGGCAGGCACTGTGTAATATAAATGTAGTTTATTTGTTAACACGGTGGTCCTATCTGGGAAGTTCACAATGTGGGATCTTGCAAGCTATGATGGTTAAATGCATGTCCGGGTGGTACTGTTAAATTAATAACATGGAATGTACGCGGGCTTAACAACCCCAAAAAGATACATAATGTTTTAGCATTTCTCAATATGCACAATGTTCATGTCGCATTTCTTCAGGAGTCTCATCTCACTAAACACAAGGAGCAAAATGTGGGGGCTCCTTGGGCTGTGGTGCGTGTGGCAGCATCGTATTCCTCCTATTCTAAAGGAGTGTTGGTCATAGTCAAGAAAAGTACCGCATTCACTTTGCTTAAGTATGAGGCGGATAAGCAGGGAAGGGTGCTTCTGCGTCAGGGCAAATTGGGTGGTACGACTGTTCTATTCATCAATACCTATTGGCCTAACATCAACAATCCTGCATTTTTCAATTATGTTTAGAGGCGCATTTCCTCCTTCCCTCCCTCTGTAGTAATATGGGGCGGGGATCTAAATGTGTGACTGGATCCGTGGCTCGACCACTCTGCAGATGCGGTGGGGCGGGGGAAACAGGCTGCTCAGGCGCTGGTTGAGCTGATGGAGGCTGAGGGCCTTATGGATGTGTGGAGGTCCCGAAATCCAGCTGGGAGAGAGGGTACATTTGTGTCCACGGTGCATGGGTTCTGGTCCAGGCTGGACTACTGGTTGGTTTCCAAGGAGGTGTGCCCCTGGACTGTCTCCATCAAGCATCTGGCAAAAGCGATCTCTGATCATTCTCCCGTGCTCCTAGAGCTGAATGTGCCTGCATGTGATAGGCCACCATTTCAGTGGCGGCTGCAGCAGTCTTCCCTTTTAGACCCAGTGTTCCGGGCCACGATTGGTGCTGCTATTACTAACTTTTTCACTGAAAATGAGGGCTCAGTTGACAGTGTGGGCACACTTTGGGAGGCCTTTAAAGTCACTATCAGGGGGAATGTATCGGGGCACAGGCTGGTGTATTAAAGGATCTCCGGAATAGGATAAGTGGCTTAGCTGACAAGATTAGTGTGCTGGAGTGTGAGTATGAACAGCGTCCCTCGTCTACACTCCTGGCTCAAATTAGGGAATTCATATCTGAACACAATCAGGTAGCGGACCAGGAGGTACTGCATAGGTCTAGCAGATGTAAGGCATGCTACAATGGAGAGGGCGGTAGACCCAGTCGATCGTTGGCACATAAATTGTCTCAACCTAAGGGACAGGAGCATATCATGGAGATGGTGGTTGAGGACTCCATTGCTCGCCATTCCACCCCAGAGATTAGTAAGGTGTTTCTTGATTTTTTCACCAACTTATATGGGACCAGGCCGTCGGCTAGCAATGGCGAGATTTCAAGTTATTTGGATGAAATCGCGCTGGGATGGCTCTCTCATGGCCAGCATGAATACCTGACTCAGCCCTTTGCTGAGGAGGATGTCAGAGAAGCTATAATGGCCCTGCCGTCCAGCAAAGCGTCGGGTCTGGATGGGCTGCCCAGTGAGTTTTACAAGACATATATTGAGGTTCTGGCCCCGCGGCTGCTGGAGGTCTTTGCCGAGGCTTACGAGACTGGTACTCTGCCCCCACCCTTAGTGAAGCTCTGATTGTCACACTTCTGATGCCAGATAAAGTTGCCAATAGGTGCGAGTCATATATGCCACTGTCCCTAATAAATATTGACACCAAAATATTGGCAAAAATCATTGCCAATAGACTTCAACCCCTGGTCCCAAATTTGATCCTCCCTGACCAATCGGGATTTGTGCCCAAGCGATCGATCGTACATAATCTGCGGACTATTTTTGCTGTCCTGCACCCGTTGGACCCCGAGCTCCCTGCTGTGGTGGCGCTCCTGAATGCAGCAAAAGCTTTTGATTCACTACAATGGGGGTACATGTTCGTCGTCTTGCAAAGAATGGGAATGCCGTAGTTTTTCTTGAAGTGGGTGCGGCTCTTGTATGCAGGCCCGGTTGCCAGGCTGCACGTTAATGGGTGGGTGACTGGTCCATTTACAATGTGCAGGGGCACTAGGAAGGGCTGCCCCCTCTCCCCGATGCTTTTTTCTCTGGCGCTTGAGCCATTGGCGTGTAAGATCCGACAGAAGCATGCTGATACTGCTTTGGGCTTCCGGCAGCGTCCACTTGCTATACGCTTTATGCGGACGATATGATGCTACACGTCCGAGAGCCGACCACGCATCTGGCACCCATATTACGTGAATACATTCTTTTTAAGAGACACTCGGGGTTGGGTATAAATTGGGCAAAGTCTACGGTCTTCCCATTAACGGACTGCACTGAATAAACAGCCGTGGAGTATCCGCTCTCCTGGTCAACCGATCCTGTTAAATACTTAGGGGTTTGGGTACATAGGGACCATGATACGGTGCTCAGTATGAATTATGGGCCTGTAATTACTCAAATTACTGAACAAGTCACCAAATGGACACGCCTTCCATTGTCATTGGCAGATAGAATTGCTGTAGTGAAGATGACTATTCTTCCCAAATTCCTCTGTTTGTAAATATTCCAATAACGCTGAATATAGCACTTTTTTTTAGAACTTTGCAATCCTGCCTGTTGGCTCTGGTGTGGGCTGGCTAGCAGCCTAGATGCAGCTGGAGCACTCTGATGCTACCGTTTGAATGTGCGGGGTTTGAAGCGCCTGATTTGCGTTAGTATTACCTGTGCGCACAGGCGCAATTTGCACACTATTGGCATTTCTCACAGCGATATCTACCGCACTAAGCTGTGGAGGCGGACACTGCCTTTCCAACACCGTTAGCCACTAAGATCCTGCACGGCGACGAGGGTGGCACCAGGAAGGAGCTTAATCCGGTCAGGTGCACTGTCCGGGCATGGAGGGCCCTTGCTACAGGAGCAGGGAGGGACTATATGTATGCGACAGACATGCCGATCGCTGCACACCCAGGCATCTCTGCGGCGCAGGAACGTGTGGCCTTGAGTGTCCTGCAAAACGCAGGTGTTACTAAGCTTGGGGGCATGTACCTGAGTGGGTCATTCTTATCCCTGGATGATTTCTTGGTCGGTCAAACATATAAAGCAATGCACGGTTTCACGTACACTAGATTGCGCATGGCAGTGCATACTCTATACCCTGAGTTCCCTCTTGAGCCCAGAGTGCTGAAAGCTCTACAAGTGGTTTTACGGGGGGAAAGTAAGGGGCTGATCACTAGATTATACATGCTTCCCAAAGGGAAAATGACTGGTCTGGTTCTTCCTCGTTCGACAAATGGAACAATGAGCTCAATGCCCCTATGGCCTGGGAAGACTGGGAGTCTTGCTGTAAGCTGACTGGGCGCCTAACTGCTAATTGCAATCTTTGCATTATACATTTTAAATATCTGCATCAGCGGTATTATACCCCTGCGCAACTGTTGAAATTTGGATTGCGGGAGGATGCGAGATGTACTAGATGTGGGCAGGATGGGGCTAATTTTATGCACCTGGCTTGGGGATGTATTGCTATACACAGCTTCTGGCAGCGTGTTGTGAAGGTACTCACTGACATGACACTGGATAGGATTGAATGTACACCAGAACTGTGTCTGCTAGGGTTGCTGAAGAAGGTTAGGCCATGCAATAGACAAATTGTTGCTATCTCTACTTTGTTTACTAAACGCGCTGTTGCAATGCATTGGGGTGGTAGAACGGTGCCCACTTTGGTGAAGTGGATCAGAGACCTTGTGTATTGCAAAGAACAAATGGAGGTATATGCTGAGGAGCTCCCAATGTCTTCTAGGCCTAAGGACTTTTGGTCTCCGCTGAATGCGTCTCTGTTGGACCATCTGGGCATGACATAATCGCCTGTGGATAATTTGTCTACTCGGGTTGAATGGTTTATGTAAGATCTATTAATCTACAATGATTCACACAGTGGTGGAAATATGCTATCCTGCTATGCATGGTCTGCCGTCTGTTTTTGGGGTGGGTTGGGGAGGTCAGGGGGGAGGAATGACTGCATCCTATATGTTACTCTGTTATTGTGTAGCGTGGGCTCCTCTGCATGCTGTTAGATGTACCTTGGCAGCATAATAAATAAAGATAAAAAAAATAATAAGATGCATTGTGCAGCCGAAGCAAAACATCGGTTCTGAGATGCGGCAAGGCTGCGATGCGGAGTCTGGCATCATCATCGAGACTGGCGTCTATGAGGGGTGCATAGGCCTGAGCTGAGGATGTGTCATGCCGTGTTGGTTCTGAACATGCTGCCAAGGTGATGATGGTCTTGGCGACGGGTCCAACCTACGTAGCAGCGGTGATGCATCGGTTTTGCTCAGGGTTGTGCCACACAGCAGAGGAGATGCGTCAGCTCTGCTGGTTCTACAGAGGCTGGCAGAGCATATTGGGCCCATTTCTAAGAGTCCAGGACCCTGGGTGACACCACTTGGCAGGGTAGACTCAGAGATGGCAGAGTCTATGTGGTGGTTTCACAGCTCTTGGAGCCATCTGTCCTAGAGGCTCAAGTCAGGAGGCGAGCCAACTAGCCCTTGTAGTCACTCTGGGGTCCCGGGTTCAAGAGATGCAGGTCCAGTCCTTCTCACCCAGACAAGAGTGCAGCAGGCAGCAGGTCAGCACAACAGGGCAACAGTCCTTCAGGGATGCAGTCCAGCAGAGTGGCAGTCTTTTCAGCAGTACAGAAGTTCTTCTTCCTGGAAGAGTATTCACAGGTCCAGAAGTGTACTGAAGAGGTGGTGTCTAAGGTCCAATATGTATACCTGGTGCCCTTCATGTGGAAGGTGGGAGACACTTCTAGAGGGTTCCCCTTGAAGTCCCCAGGCATCCTTACTTCCCTGTCCTGGTTCCAGACTAACTACAGGGGTTATGCAACCATTTTTGTGGAGGCACGACACAGCCTATTCAAGTGTAAGTAGGACCGCGCCCAGCTCCACCATCCCATCCTGCCAGTGATGGTCGATCCAGGCACACCTAAGTCCTCTATTGTGTGTGGCTGTCTAGGAGGAATGCACAAAGCCCAGCTGTCAGCTACACCTAGTCATTTGACTCAGGGACAGGTTACAGCACTAAATGGCTAAGGCAGAAAAATGGCCACTTTTTAAAAACGGCATTTTTAAAATTGTAATTAAGGATCTGACTCCACAATGACAGAGGAGTTTTTCATTAAAATTCCAAAGACACCATACATGATCTGGTTACCTGCTACCATTTAGAAATTATGACTTATTAAATGTAATAAGGTAACTCCAATGTTAGCCTATCGGAGAGATAGGCCTTGCAGTAGTGAAAAACAAATTTCAGTGTTTTTCACTACCAGGACATGTAAAACTTAAAATTACATGTCCTACTTTTTAAATACATTTCACCATGCCCTCTGGGCTGTCCAGGGCCTACCTCAGGGGGACTTATATGCATCAGAAAGGACGGTCATAATGGCAGTGTATAAACTGCACACGCAGGCTGTGATGGTAGACGTGAGACATGTTTAAAGGGGCTACTTCAGTGGGTGGCACAATCAGTATTGCAGGCCCACTAGTTTAATTTACAGGTCCTGGGTGCACATATTACCACTTTCTTAGGGACGTATAAGTAAATTAAATATGCCAGTAGGGGATAAGCCAATGTGGCTGATAGTGCGCAACGTTGCTCTTTATTTTGTAGGCGTGCATTATAATCATGGTTAGTCCACATCCTTATATAATCTATTGTTGGATTAACATTAAGGTATTAGAAGGTGAATTGTAATAACATGTAAGTGAAGTGCTAGATATTTTCTTCATGTAATCAAAGAATTAAAGTAGTAAATGTACATGTTTAGGTGAATTATATACGTATGAAGTGTATTCAAGACTAACGAATATTTCATATAAAGGCTTTTATAATGTGTGCATATTAATGATCAATATACGTTTGTATTTTAAAGGTGGACACTGTTCTTATGTTAGCTGAACTCGATAGGCCTAACCTTCGTTTCTCCTTCTTTGCTCTAAGGGAAACTGCTAATTAGAGATTATGTGGCTGTGGAATGTTTTCTTTTCCTTTTCACATCTCTGTTGCGGGTGCAAGAATTTGTCCTCGTTAGTTAGAATAATGTCTTTATTTCAGCAGTTAGTCAGACATAGGGAGGAGAGGATGCCTTTGAATAAGCGGACCTGATAACAAGGGAGGATGTCCTCCGTGTCTGGAAAGGCCTAAGAACCAAGGTCATCGAGTAAGAACCTGGATGTACTATTACTTCATGGAAAGTTACCTACAAGGCGGTGTTCAACTGGCCGAAATAGTCATGTGATGCATTTGTGGGTGGTATTTTTGCCTTTTGTATTAAGGATAGGGACAGAGCCCAGGGGACTTCTGCCTTACCCAGAGAGGGGAGCACCTTAGAACGAGCTCTGTAGCTTTAAGCTACTCGACCCATATAACGTGAGTGTGCTTCTTAGGAAGTCTTCACGTGCTGACACTTTTCTGGGGCTTGCCTGGGAAATGCAAAGTAGGGATGTCATGATAGAGGTAGTGTAGGGACAGATGGTGTTGTGTCTATTATCCATCAATGAAGAAGACCATGGGTGTGGTTTCTATGATCATTTGTATCTCAATTTTGGAATTGGCTTTTTTGTGCATGTTGCACCGCTTAAATATTATTCGTAGAGTCGGATTTGTATTAGTGCCCATATATTTCTACACTCTTGTATTGTCCCAGGCCTGAACGTATCCTCAGGATCGAACCGATGCTCTTAGGGGTCCAACTCTCGACAGCCCCAAGTCTGGATATGTGTACACGCAGACTTTAGGATGGTCAAGCGGGGGAAGGGAAGGATGGGGACTGGGGGGACGGAGACCTGTGAACACAAAAGGAAATATTATAAGTCGCGTTCCTCCAGATGAGATGACTATCACCACTCACTCAAAGACTATATGTACCCAACCTTCCACTAACCTGTAAAGAAAGAAAATGCTTCCTTGCGGAAATGGGTGGTAAGCAGGTGACCTAGATTCCTTACACCGTATACTGCAATGAACAAGACAGAAGATTCTATGAACTTTCTATATTCTATCTCACCACAAGATCCCTGTAGTGTGTGAGATAGCTAACCCTGGGTTTCAACACCTACCCTTGATATCAGTGTAAGATGGCCGGAAGCACTAAAAGAAAGGACCACCTGCATCTGACCACCCCTGTAGATATGGAAACACAAGACGTAGCAAGTAGTGAATCAGTGTTCATTGTAAAGAGGTTCAGTCGAATAATAGGCAAGCAATGAAGTCATAAACAATCATGGCATAGTTCAGAGCATTATTGTTATACAGTATATCTGGGACGGATGAACAAAGCAAAAGTTATGAGAGTTCGAAATCACTCTCTGTGTGGATAGAAGGCCCGATCACTAAATGAAGTTACCAGAACCCTCCCTGCATGAGTCTCTGCCACGGACTTGCCAACAGGGAAGGAATGACGATAGCCCCCAACAGGCTAATGCGGATTTGATCTGAGCCAAGGTTTAAGCACAAGGACAACAATACTATTCCCTCGCATGAGTCCAAACAAAAGGAATAAAGGACTCGCCAACGCAGGGAAAATATGCTAAAGAGTGCCGGAACAACCAGCCACTCCGAGAACGTCTGAATAAAGCACTCCTTTGACTTAAAGTTCAAAAAGGAAATAAGCGGTGCCGAACGGCACCCTTACCTGACCAGGATACCTACGGTCTGCCACGGATCAAGAGCACGAACGACAGGAATCCAGGAATAATCGGCTGCGTCTCCTGCCGGGTCCTCTCTTTTCCCTGGTTCCGGACGTCACGCACGACGGTGCGTCTGACGTCAGATGTCTGCTGCTGCCGCTGGTAGGTGTAGAACTCCAGCGCGCCTGCTCTCACCCGATGCCTGGCAGTGCCGATGTCCCGTGATCCCTGACACGTATTGAGGTGTTTATATGTCCAACTATTTTTGGCTTTATAATAAAATGATATAACTTGGATTAGGAGTCTCTCGTCCTTTGGGTTCATGGTAATTTGTAAAATAATTGGCTAATGATTAAAGTGCAGTGAGTACAGAAAGAGTAGAGGTGCCACTGACAAGTTGCAGTGCAAGAGTAATAGGAAGGGTGTCAGCAGGGCCAGAAGGGACAGGGATGTCAGTGCTTGGAGGACCTGAATTTAGTGGAGTTAATGCTGCTATATGGTTACCGGAAGCTCTTACGTTACCGGTCACCATTGGGCCTGTAGCATCTGTCTATGATCCAAATCAGGGGGAAAGTAACAGCCAGCCACAGACAGGATTAGGAGAAAGAATTAGCTCAGGGGGAAATGTTACGATGAATAGGAATAATCCGTTTTTGGTGCCTGTGGTAGCCAGTACACCATTGCCAACAACCGCAGACACGTCGAGGATAGGTGTTGGGTCTAATATGGTATGGAAAGGTACCTTGGCCAATTCCCAGTCAGATTTAAGAATGTGGGAAGCACCAGTTAGAGGACCCATAGGAGGATACTGGAGGTGGGAATGAGTCAGGGAGCTTCTGGAGTTCTGCACATTTCACAGGACAGAGGGTCGGAAGATCGGCGGAGGAACCTTAGCTGTGAAAGGGAAGGACAAGTGGGAATGTTGGGCCAGGGAACGACTAAGGCTGCTGTGAAAGCAAATTGCTAGATGTGGTGAAATTGAAAGCAGAAGTGGATGAGATAATTGATGGGAACTTGCCTTTGGACAGGATAGATGTGTATGAGCAGTACAAGTTGTTGTTCGTTGCGAAGGATATTACCTGTAAGTCAAGGTGGGCACATGAGAAGTTAACTGAACTGGCTCAGAGGTAATGTAGACCTGTCTTTTAAAAAGTGATAGGGAATTGGAGGAGAAAAGGATGATGGGCTTGAAAACAGACATTCAAGAGTTGATCATAGGAATGCGTGCATGGAGTATGCTTGATAAGTGGGAAGAAAGATTGTCTAAGAAAAAGAGCGTCAAGAAAGGGATGGGTGATGGTCCCCCTCCCGGAGGTGGGGCTGTAGAAGTGGGGGCTTATCCATTGCGAGAAGTACCAAGCAGAGGGTATGTGCACGTACCATGGAGTAGGGGTGTAGGAAAGTGGGTTTCTGTTGCAGTAACCCCCCCACTTTTTGCCTGATAACTGATGCACTTTTCCTTGGTGTGCCCTGGATCCCTGCCAATCAGGTACCCAGGGCCTGTGTTCCTTCCCTAAAAACTGTACTAAGCCTAAACCCAATTGGCATCTCTGGCCACAGGTAAGCCCCTGGTAAATGGTACCCTAGGTACCCAGGGCACTGTGACCAGAGAAGACCCCTAAGGGCTGCAGCACTTATTGTGCCACCCTTAGAGGCCCTGTACCCTGACACACACACACTCCCCTTGCAGGCTGAGTGTCTTGGTGCAGAACAAAACAGAGAGTCGACATGGCACACCCACAAACACACTGCCCTGGCATACCTCAGTCACCCCTCTAGCTGGGTGCCCTATGCCAGTGGTGAGGGTACAGGTGCATGAGCCCTGTGCCCCTACAGTACCCAGGTCCATTCCTGGGCACTGTAAGTGCAGTGCTGCCATTCCAGTATATGGTGCTGGGAGGTCGTCAGCACGAACTCCACAGCACCATGATGGCTGCACTGAAGACTGAGAAGTTTGGTATCAAACTTCTCAGCACAGTAAACCCACACTGATGCCAGTGTGGGATTTACTGTAAAATGCACGACAGAGGGCAATTTAGAGTTGCCCCCTGAACCTAACCTACAATCCACGTCTTGTCTGAGGGGCTGCCTAGGCTGCCACACAGCAGACATGTTGCTGGACCCCTGGGCAGAGAGCCATCCGCTCTCCCGGGCCTGCAACAATGCACGTCCTGGGTGAGGTGCTAGGCCTCCTCCCCAGGATGGGCAGGGGGAAGCTTCAAAGGCATTCCGCCTTCTGAGCTTTCCCAGACCACTTGCTGTACTCAGCAACTGGCCCCCACCGGTTCTTCCCCCCATCCTGGCAGGAAGACTGGCGGGAAACACCAATGGAGGAAAGGGGGTGTGCCAGCCTCTGCCAACCCCACCCCTCAGGTGGGGGAGGCGAGGTGAAGCACATCTCCGGGCTCTCGCCATCTTGAAGATGGGGAGCCCTGCCCAATCAGGACTAGGCTCCTGCCCCCTCCCACAGGAGAGTGCCAGGATAGGGACTGTACTCACCTCAGGGCAGGGACCCATTGGTCCCTGCCCTTTACCTACATGTAACGCCCCTAAATCTAGTATTTAGGGGCACCCTGAACCTTCCTTCCTCAGATTCCCGCAACCTAAGAAGAAAAAGGACGAAAGAAGACGCCCAGCAGAGGAGACTGCAGAGAACAACTGACTTGGCCCCAGCCCTACCGGCCCGTCTGCAGTTTCCAGAGATCCTGCGCCAAAAATAGTCTTGTCCTGCAGCCAGCGACCTCCAGAACCCCAGGGAGGACTGACTGCCTTCAACAAAGACCGGATCTCCTGTGAACAGCAGCTCTGTTCAAAAGAAACACCAAACAAAGACTCCGAGCCTGCTGAGGAGAAAGAAACCCGACGCCTGGAACCACCACTGCACCCGTCGCCTACAGCCCGAGTTCAAGTGGCCCACTGGTCCCAGCGAGGTCCCCCAGCTAACCAGAGTCCGAGTCCACCGTGGGCTGACCCCTCCAGGACTCCCCGACGCCGCCTGCAGCCTCTGCACGGAGATCCCCCCAACCGCGAGTGGCCCGGTAAGGTGAAATCCGACCTCAAAGACACCCCTGCATCCAGCCGCCCTGCGCCCTGGAGAAAGGAACCCGAGGTGCACCTACGTCCCCGAGCCCGCCAACTTACCTGCCCAGCTGTTGGTTCCTCCTGGAAGTCTTACTGGACCGAGCCTGCAGCTGAAAACCAAAACCGAAAATCTCCATTGAAATCAACAGGGCACCCGACCTCAGAACAGCACCCTGCACCCGGCCGCCCTAGTGCCGCTGAGGGTGCCCCTTCTGTGCTAACTTGGTCCCCAACGTGCCCTGAGCTTAACCCTAGGAGCTTTGCTCCCACAACCCAGTGGGCTGCTTGCCAGCAGCCACCAACCGGAGTCCCCCTATCCTCCATGGGATAACATTGGGCCTCAACACTCTGCACCCGGCCGCCCTAGTGCCGCTGAAGGTGCAACAACAGTGCATCACTGACCCTGGGAGACCCCTGAGTCTAACCCCAGAACCCTAACTCAAAAGACCGATTTCTTACCTCGAAAACCGATAACTCGTTTTTCCTCATAGGATAACATGGACACTTTTCCTTCCAAAAAGTTTCTAAGTGTCGACATTTGAAAACTAAGAATATTCCTTAAAAATCGCACAAATAACCTAACCGAATTTTCTCAACTGTTTGCAGGAAAGGTCCCAGTGCTGAATCTAGGTGTCCAGCACTGAGTAACAAAAGTAATTAAAAAGTAACTTACCTGTGAATTGAATTTCCTTCCATAGGATAACATTGGTGGTTCTTTGTGAAAAAGTTTGTGTCAACTTTTGAAATACAAGAATATTCTTTAAAATCGTACAAACTACAAAAACGTAATTACTTACCTGTTTTAAGTAAATGTCCCAGCACTGAATCTAGGAGTCCAGCACTGGATTACAAAAGTAACGTTAAAGTAACTTACCGGCGAATTGAATTTCCTTCCATAGGATAACATGAACTGGTTTTTGCTTGGAAATTCTTCTAAGTGTCGAGTTTTGAGACTTTCAAATATTCACCTAAAATCAGCCGAATTACGAAAACGAATTTACTCACCTGCTATCAGGAGAGATCCCAGTGCTGGATCTTGGTGCCCAGCACTGACCCTAAAAGTAATCACAACTGTACTTACCGGTAACTTGAATTTCCTTCCATAGGACAACATTGCCTGGTTTTTGCTGAAAAAGTTTCTGTGTCAATTTTGCAAACTTACAAATATTCGTTAAAAATCGCCTGTATAAAAAAACCACATTCCTTCAACTGTTTACAGGAGATGCACCAGTGCTGGATCCAGGATCCAACACTGAGTAAGAAAAAGTAATCACAACTGTACTTACTGGTAACTTGAATTCCTTCCATAGGATAACATTGCCTGGTTTTTGCTGAAAAAGTTTCTAAGTGTCTACTTTTAAAATACAATAATAGTCCTTAAAAATCACAACTGTAACCAAAACGTTTTTACTCAACTGTTTACAGGAGATGTCCCAGGACTGAATCTAGGATCCAGTCCTGTGGTTAGAAAAGTAATCCAAAAAGTAATCTATTGCATTTAACCAGAAATTTCCATTGAGCTCAATGTATAATTGTGTTTAAAATTGTGTTGCATATTGCAACAACTGTAACTATTGCATTCAAAAGTCTATTGCCTATTGAACAGTATTTAACTAAAGCATCTCATTCTGAGAAAGTATATTTTGACACCTATTGTTGGTTCTAAAATAAAACAACTATATTTTTATATACAAACCATTGGCCTAGAGTTCAGTTCTTGAGTGTGTGGCTTCATTTGCTGACTGAGTGTGTACAACAAATGCTTTACACTGTCCTCTGATACTGCCTTACAGCTCGACCAAGCTACCACTTTAGAGAGTAAGGTTATATCTAACTTTAGCCTCTGCCAAACCTCTGGGGACTGTGGACTCTGTGCACACTGAACCTTACTTTGGTGCAGTATATACAGAGCCACTTTCTTACAAGGGGTGATTTAGCTGCATTTACAAATGATTTTCCTTGGCTGAGGGAAAAACCCGCTGAGTGGTATAAACAAGTTGATTGTTTTGTGAAAATTTCAAACGTATTATGGATTGACTAGAATACTTTGTTTGATATTGTGGTCCAGAGTGATTTATGGTCGGCGGGTAAAATTGCTGTTGATTGGCCATCTGCAGAACTGGATAGAGATCCTATGACACATGGCCCTTCCCCTGAAGTTATGAAAAAGTTTGATCAGGTAATCATATGGTTGCAGACTAAGTTTGCCCCGCAGGACATAGATTGGCTTAGGATAGATAGCACCACCCAAGAGCCTAAAGAATCAGTACATGCCTATTATGAAAGGCTCCTCCAAACCTTTAAGCAGTATAGTGAGTTGCATACGTTGGACCCTAAAGACATGGGACAGTTTGTTTCCAAGTTTGTATTAGGATTAAGGCCAGAGATTAGTTTAATGATTCAACAACATTTGATCTGTTGGCAGAACAAATCCGTGGATGAGATTTTGCGATATGCTAAGTACTCTAGTGATGAGGTGGAGTCTAGACATAGGAAACTGAAGGACAAGTTGATGATGGTACAGTTGAGAAATGCAGATAAAGCTGGGCAGACACAGACAAATGGAGGAACTTTGAGTCGTAGACAGGGGACTGGTCAGGGTGGAACACAGAATGTGTTGGTCCCGGTACGACAGGGAAGAGGTGGGGAATAGATCCCAGGACAGGAATGGACTTGGAAACTTTAAGAAGGAATACTGCTTGTCATTATTGTCACAAGATTGGGCATTGGAAGCGTGATAGTCGGTTAAACGCGGCAAATCAGATACAAGATGGGGAGGTAACTCAGGTGTCTGAGGTGGTGGATACGGTGACAAGGCCTAAATCCATGAATGGCGGGGGTTTGGGTCAACAGGTGCAGGTTTCCTAACCTCCGAGGATTGCACAGGGCAATCGGGTGTACCAACAGATGCCTTTTATTGGAATGTTTGAGGATTTTGATCCGGATCCGTCGCAATGACGGTGCCCGAGGGGGGAGGAAGTTTGCACTCTTGGAGCAGTCTTGGAGGTAGACCAGAATGCACCTTTTGTGGAGGCGGATGTTGACGGTAATCCCGTTACCTTTCTGGCTGATACTGGTGCTAACCATTCTACTGTGAGATCAACAGTAGTCCCTAACCTACCCCTCTCTGGACAATCGATCCAAGTCGTAGGAATTCCCAATAAAAGAATGACCAATCCTTTGAAAGATGAATTACCTGTGAGAATAGGAATGTTTCAGGATCGACACCAATTCATTGTGTGCGATTCGAGTCCAGTCTGTTTGTTAGGACGTGATCTTCTGTGCAAGTTAAATTGTACCATCTACTGTACGTCCAAGGAAATAGAATTACAAACAAATCATGATGACATTGCATTTAAATTAGCGAGTCAAAATTTCTGCACAGAAATATTTCCTGTGCTGACGGTGGAGGAGTAACCACATGACTTGAGAGACGCTGTCTCTCCAGTGGTGTGGGACTTTACGGGTGAGGAGATTAGATTGATTCGGGTAGTCGAGCCAGTTAAGATACAGATTAAACCGAATGTTGAATTTCCGAGAACGCCCCAATACAACCTGACCCCTGAAACGGTGGCAGGAATAATACCTGTAATCGAGTCCATGATCGCGCAGGGTATTTTAAAGGAGATTAGAGGAAGCCCCTGCAATTCACCCATCATGGGATTGCAAAAGCCTAAAGGCAAGTATAGGATTGTCCAGGACCTGAGAAAGGTTAACGAGATTATGATTCCATGTTCTCCCATGGTACCGAATCCAGCCGTGATCTTATTCCAAATCCCTTGTGAAGCAGAATGGTCTACTGTCATCGATCTATGCCAAGCATTTTTTTCGATACCTTTGCATGAAGAAAGCCAGCTTTTGTTTGCTTTCCAGCTGGGAAACCGTGTGTTAACGTGGTGTCGTATCCCACAAGGGTATACTGAAAGTCCATCTATCTTTGATCAGATTTTGAAATAGAACCTTGAGAGTCTAGTGTTGTCGTATAATTCAATGCTTGTACAATACATAGACGATCTCTTGATTGCTTCCGGAACGGAAGATGCTTGTAGGATTGATACTATTGCCCTGCTAAATTAGCTGGCAGAAAATGGACACAAGGTGTCACCAAGTAAACTCCAATACTGATTATCTGAAGTCCAGTATCTGGGTCATCGTATTGAAAAAGGCAAGAGAAAGGTGTCACCAGATCGTATTGAGGCGATCTTGCAGATGAATTCGCCTAAGACTCAGAAAGAAGTCTGGATGTTTCTGGGAATGGTTGGCTATTGTCGAGTAGAAGCTCACAGAGTTTTGACTCTGTCTGTACCAGACCCTCCAAGGCTGAGTGAGTTGTGGAATCTGATCTTAAATGAACTTTCGTTTCCAACTTTTGGGCGCCAACCTTCAGCTCAGGAAATGGCAGCTTTTCGTTTGGAAATTTATCAGCGTGTTGTTGAAGAACTTGGCTCTGACCTCATACATGATGTAAATTGAACTGTAAATAAAAGTTGTTTTTCTAAGAAGATAACCTAGGCCCGAGTGGAAGAAGAATAAACTTAGGGACCTTTCAGTAGAAGAAAAAAGTGGGCTAGGGAAGTCTTTGGACTGTGTAAATAATTGTGTAAAGAACTGAATCCAATTGAATTCCAGGACTCCAAGACATCGTGTATGGACTTATGTACAACATGTGAGAACTAAGAAAGAGACTTTGGTTGATCTTCTTGTAAATCGTTGCCTGAACTTGATCCAAGATGGAGTCTGGAAATCCGAGCCGTAGAAGAAAGTGTGTAATAGGCACACTCATAGTAGGAGTAATAGTAGTTATAGCTGTAGTCATCGTTGTGAGAAGCTGGCCTGGTATATGATGTCCACTAATTAAAGTGGGCACCTTGCACCAGTCCAGACAACCCTTATGGTGATTTAAGAGGTCTTAGACAACCACAGAAAGCTCTCTAAGTGGTAGCTGTGGAGAGCAGCCTTCAGGCTTAGTCTTGAAGGGGTGTAAAGCAGCTTTTTTTTTACCAGACTGCAATCTTATAGTATAGATTAAATGAAAGAGAACTACACAAGGTATTTATAAAAATATGTCTTTATTATATAATACTCTCTAGTATGTCACAGTATCTCCCACACGAAGATATACACAAAGCTCACAATACTATAGCAAAGAAATCACAGTAAATAGCACTAATACACAGTGGGCCCCGGGGGCAACCAAACCATATACTAAGGAAGTGGTATAAGAACCACGACTCGAGTCAGGACAATGTCGAGAGGCTGTAGAATCGCTGGGGACCCAAGGAACCACCCAAGGTAAGTAGACAGGGACCCCACGGAGGACACGTGCAAAGTGAGAACACGACCGCGGGCTCCGTACAACTCCACGTGTAAGTCGCGGTTGGATTTTTAAAGATTAAGGATCCTTCCCAGCGGACCCTGAAGAAACCCTGTGGAAGACAGAAGGTTGGAGAGCCACCCCACCCGTGGATACCCTAGTACCCATGTTACCTACACCAGGGAAGCCGGGTGCATAGGTGTGAAGTGGTGTCGGAAACCGCAGTCGAACCCAATGGAGGACTTCAGGAAAGTGCCGCTGCTGGAAGAGGAGAAAGTGTCCGGTGGAATCCAAAGTAGGTTCTTGATGAAGAGTACCTGAAAGCAGAGGGGACAGAGTCTGGGTCACTTTGGAGTGACCAGGGGCTCGATAGATGAATGCCCACCGATGTCGGGTGCTTCAGGAGTGATGTTGGTGATCTTGAATCTGCAGCTGTGGGGACCAGGGGATGCTGAGGACAACCAGGAGCTGGACACGAGCTGTCCCATGAGGGATGTCCAGTGCTGAGGGGTCGGTGTCTGGCGGGAGCACCAACAAGCCTTGACAAAAGCAACCCACGCAGGAAGTCAAGAGGTTGCAGGGAGAGGACCTGCAAGGCCCAGGACACTCACCAAAAGCAGGGGAGTCAGGGCAATCCCAGATCAATCAGGGGAGCCCAAATAAGATGTAGTTGACCCTCCACAGGACCCCAGATCGTGGACACTGGAGTCGCAGGAGGACCTTGTGCAGCTTTACAAAACCACAGGACACAGAGCACTCGGTGTGAGCTGACTGAAGATCTTTGCAGGAGAAGTTGCCAGAGGCTGGGGCTACTTGGAGCCCAATGCATTTGTCACAGAATTGCCAACAAGCACATGCACTTGCAAAATTACGCAGTGCACAAGGGTTCGGGTATTTCAGCCCCCACGAGGGATATTGGCCTCAAACTCGGTGAGAGGACAGCTCGAGCCTCGAGGGGCATAGAAACCCATCTCCTGTGTTGTTGAACCCTTCAGAGTCCATAGGAGCTTGGGATCAGCAGACCAGTCAGCAGTGTTGCGGTGCTTGCGAATGCAGGGGAGTGACTCCTTCACTCCAAGGGAGATTCCTTCAAGTGTCTTTGATGTTCCACAGGCCTTGGAGGGTTTCTGTATGAAGCACAGCCACGGACGTTGCAGTAGACGAGCAAGGAGATGAAGTCGGGCCCTTACGAAGTCCAGCGAAGTCCAGAGTGACCAGACAGTAGAAGTAAAGTGGTATTGGATCAGAGTCTTGTCCCACGACGAATCTAGGGACCTACACCCAGGTAAGCCCTTAAGTACCCTAGGGAAAGGGTTGGGAAGATTCAGGGGACCCTCCCTGTGGAGGGTCTGGACAGGGGGGAGGCTACTCCAATGTCCTTTGTCCGGTTTTGCGCCACAGCGGGAGCCAACGGCTCCCAGGACTGGTTTGAACTGGACTATGCACAGGGACACCAAATGTGCCCCTCATGCAGACTTTCAGGCGCTGGCAAGCGCACCCACCCAGCCTCAATACACTAAATCCTGTCTGGGAGGTGGTCACACCTCCCTGTGACAGGATGCCTATTGTTCTGCCTTCCCCTGCTCGAGCTTGGCTCAGCAGCAGGAGGGCATAAATGTGTCTCTGGTCGGCAGCAATCATTTTGTGCTGTGCTGGACTAGAAGGCTGGTACCGGGAACACTGAGAGCCTAATGGAGGGCTCTTCCAGTGCTTGGAATCATACCTCCCACACTGTTTATGGTGTGGGGGTATGATTCCAACATGTGTGATACCAAACATGATAGGATTCGTTACAGCCAGTTTCGAGATGGTCATCGTGTAATTACACGGTGCCCCTCTATATAGTATATGGCTGCCTCACTGACAACCCGGTAGTATGGACTCCGAAGGCTGCAGGGGTGTCCTGCTCATGCAGGGGCACCCTCTCACTTAGAACCAAGCACCCTGCTTTCAGGATTGTAAAGGCCTGCTATAGGGGTGACTTAAAGGTTTTAAGTGCAGTGACCCTTAGATATAGTAAACCTATATCTTTAGTAAGTGGTGCATGCACCAACCTACACAGGCTGCAATGACAGGCCTGTAGTTCCATTTTGAATGGTCTCTCATGGGTGGCACAATACATGCTGCAGCCCTTGGGAGACCTCTGGGGTACCTATGCCCAGGGTACATAGGTACCATATACTAGGGACTGACAAGGGTACCCCAGTTTCCAATCTGGGATGTACCTAAATACTGAACACAACAATTTAGAGAGAAAGCAGATAGACTGGGGTCCTGATTAGCAGGAACCCAGTTAGACTAGTCAAAAACCAGCATAACACCAGGCAAAAAGTGGGGGTAACCATGCAGAAGGATCCTACCTTCCTACAATCGTTATATCCATTGTTGAGTCACATGAACCAAAGGTTGAGGGAGTGTGAGTACGAGGGACATCCACACCATCTACTTCAAGCACAAGAGAGGGTACATTAGGATCTGATAGAGTTATAATAGAGGAAACTAGTTGCTTATTGCATGTAGATTTGTCTAAAGGTGATTATGCGTTGAATGCGTATGCAAAGCTGCTGTATGAATATATGAATACGATGGACATGAGCGATTGTTACGTGTGCATGCAGTTACCAGCCTCAGTAGAGGAGGGGATTAGGTATCATCACCTACCCCTGACTTATGGTATAACTTGCAGTATATTGCTTAGCATGTTTTATGGCAAGGGACATTATGAGTATTACTTCTCAAATTATGACGTACTGCTTTCAGAAGTGCCAGCTTACAAGCATCTGAATAAGTATGATTATTATAAATAGGAAGAAAGAATGGCAAAATATTTTGTACCTACTGTTAAGTTAGACACAGCTTACGTGCATAGACACAACCTCACCTGCATGCTAACTGATGTAGAAAAGAAATTTGTAGATCAGATGGAAGATAGACATAGGCAATCATGATTTAGGCCTAACAGTAAAGATGTAAAGATTGAATGGACTAAGGAGGAGTTAGCTCATAGAGCAAAGGGAAGTTATGGTCCAATAGCTTTAGATTTACAACAACGGGGAAAACTTTGCATTAGACAGACACAGACATACTATGATAAGATATTTGTGGGACAGAGTGAATGTGACCACATCTTTTTGATTGAGGAGACTGTAAAGAAGGCATTGAAGGATGCGATACAGGTGGTGCTGAATGCGTATTTTGTATGTGAGCGGAATGCATATGTGCGATTGCCACAGAATTGGTATGGTACATGTTATGTGGCTATCGAATTTCCCAAGATTTATCATGTGGAGGATCTGTGGTTACTAGAAGGGAAACAGTCTCATTGACAGATATGCGGTAATAGTGCAGGAGAGATTGTGGGAGATGTGTTTGGAGCGATGATACCGAGTTTGGGAGTGGTCCTGAATGATGTGAAGATTAGAAGGTTGTCAACTATAGTGGATAATTTGTCAGTGAATACAGCTCAGTTCTAATTACTTGTAGATGGAGAGATGGTCTCGATAAGGGCTATGGTGATGCAAAATCGTCTTCTTTAGAGGTATTGTTGGCAAAGGAAGGTGGAGTCTGTAAAATGTTGAGGGTTCAACAGTGCTGTACTTATATCCCAGACCATAGCAAGGATCTAAGGAAATATACAAGTAACATCACTGACATACATCAAGAGATATGTGACCTAGCTACTGAGGGAATCTGGGATAAAATTGGTCAAGGATTTGGAAAGGTTGGGAGTTGGTTTGCAATTTTTGGAAAGCGAATTCTTGGCTATATTTTAAAGCCCATCATCATAGTTGTAATTTGTGTCATTATATTGTTAGGTGCCATTAGAGGTTATAAGTGGGATAGAACAAGGCAAGTTGAGAGTTCTCTTAGAAGGCAAGAGAGGTGAATGGAGAGACTGCAGGACAGTCACTTTGAGAATCTCAAGAATTTGGAAAATTTCAGACAGGGAAGACTGGCTACAACTTGTGTTTAGGTTGGTCTTTTCTGCAACGAGACATTCCTAGGGGGAAAGGATGTTGGTTGTGATGACACTAGTCATCAGAGGGGGGCTGATAGAGCGCAACCTTGCTTTTTATTTTGTAAGGGTGCATTATAATCATGGTTAGTCCACATCCACATATAATCTATTGTTGTATTAACATTAAGGTATTAGAACATGAATTGTAATAACATGTAAGTGCAGTGCTAGATATTTTCTTCATGTAATCAAAGAATTAAAGTAGTAAATGTACATGTTTAGGTGAATTATATACATGTGAAGTGTATTCATGGCTAACGAATATTTCATATAAAGGCTCATATAATGTGTGCATATTAATGATCGATATATACGTTTGTATTTTAAAGATGGGCACTGTTCTTATGTTAGCTGAACTCGATAGGCCTAACTTTTGTTTCTCCTTCTTTGCTCCAAGTGAAACTGCTAAATAGAGATTATGTGGCTGTGGAATGTTTCTTTTCCTTTTCACGTCTCTGTTGCAGGTGCAAGAATTCGTCCTCGTTAGTTAGAATAACGTCTTTGTTTCAGGAGTTAGTCAGACATAGGGAGGAGAGGATGCCTTTGAAAAAGCGGATCTGATAACAAGGGAGGGTGTCTTCCGTGTCTGGAAAGGCCTGAGAACCAAGTTCATCAAGTAAGAACCTGGATGTACCATTACTTCATGGAAAGTTACCTACAAGGCAGTGTTCAACTGGACGAAATAGTCATGTGATGCATTTGTAGGTGTGATTTTCGCCTTTTGTATTAAGGATAGGGACAGAGCCCAGGAGACTTCCGCCTTACCTGGAGAGGGGTAGCATCTTAGAACGAGCTCTGTAGCTTTAAGCTACTCGACCCATATAACGTGAGAGTGCTTCTCAGAAAGACTTCACGTGCTGACACCTTTCTGGGGCTTGCCTGGGAAATGCTACGTAGGGATGTCATGATAGAGGTAGTGTAAGGACAGATGGTGTTGTGTCTATGATCCATCAATGAAGAAGACCATGGATGTGGTTTCTATGAGTATTTGTATCTCAATTTTGGAATTGGCTATTTTGTGCATGTTGCACCGCTTAAATATTATTCGTAGATTCGGATTTGTATTAGTGCCCATATATTTCTACACTCTCATATTGAGGTGTTTATATGCTGTCAGTTGCTGTCAGCTGCTATCATTGCTCTTAGCGGCAGGACGCCCCTTTGCTGGGGCAGCTGTGCGCTCTACAAGACATCTTAACATAACATAACATTATATGTCCAACTATTTTTGGCTTTATAATAAAATGATATAACTTGGATTAGGAGTCTGTGGTCCTTTGGGTTCATGGGAATTTGTAAAATAATTGGCTAATGATTTTACCTCCTCCACACTTGCAAAGCAGGCAAAATGGTCATCGGCCCGGGGTTCCAGAGTATGTCTAAAACGTGGAACCCGGCTCCTTCATTACCATGATTTTAGGAGTGAGCACAAGCACTTAAGCTCTGGTTAGCAGTGACAAAGTGCACAAAGTTCTACGGCCGGCAAAAATGAGATCAGCAAAAATGGAGGAGCGAAGGCAAAATGTTTGAGAATGACCCTGCAGAAAGGGCCAAGTCCAACAAGACCCCCTCCCAGCCAAAAGCCAGGGTAAACTAATCAATTCCTTGATGGGCTTCCCTGCGTAGGCAATAGAACATGGACAAAGGCCCTGTTATGAAGGGGAATTTGTCAGTTCTACGCCTCCCTTAACTCAGCTGGACCCCTGTCTACACTCTCCTGAGCCACTGAACTGACCCATGGGGACGCTTTCTTCTCTCCTGTGGGCCCCATCTGTGAAGCACTTAACCTTAAGTTGCTCACAGATGTATCCCAGTAGGCAGAGAGTACCACCATGGCCAACAAAGTGATGTGACCCATTCCACCCCTTGGATCAGACTTCTGTCCCCAAACCAAGGAGAACTCTGCCCATAAGAGCAGCAACCAACAGAGGTCACTGACAGCTGTCATTGTCAAGAGCCAGGCCCTGGATCACCCACTGCCAGGTGGAAGCTCCATGTGGGGACATTGGATAGACCTCTCTTCCAGCCTTGGGGCTGGCAAGGAGTTCCCTATGGGATCCTGAGGGTTCTCTGACCTCTGAGGTTTCTCAGAGTGGGGGGAAACATCATAGGGCGTTGGGCACCCTTCTTCCACTCTACCTTCTACCAGTTCAGGGCTGATATCCTGAGACTGGCCACTCACCCCATGGTCTGCACTCTGAGGCTTAACAGGGGGCAGGGGTGAGTCCTTCCTCATCATGTCCCTCCATATGGGTTCCCGTACACTCTACTTGGGAGTGGTACCACCAGAAAATGGAATTGTCAAGGCACCATGGACAGCCGCTCCTCTCAGTTCTCCTGACACCAGGGGCAACTCTTTCCTTATAGCGCAGTCTATGGGCATCTGGGGACTAACTATGACTCTCCTCTGGGTCACCTCTCCACCTCACTCCAGAGATACCAGGGCCATAGGAAGGAAAATGTCCTGTCCATGGCCCTGATTTATCCTACACACCTGGCCGGTGTACTGCTCTGGGAAACTAGCCTTTCCACAATCATGGTCTGGCTAGCCCCGGTGCCCCTCAGAGGAGTGAAAGGGATTCCATTCACTTTCCCCGGGAAGAAGTGATGACTCCCACTCTCAGGGATCACAAGCTCACCCTCTGAGTCTATTCCCCGGCTATGGGAGATCATGATAAGATCTATGACCTGCCCCTGGGGACTACTCACCCCTAAGGCCAGATTGGCCATCCCCTAGAGGTCCCACAATTGGGTGGTTTCTTAGGACAGACAGAGGTCCTGTACTTGTGTCCTGACTGGGAGCAGTCAAAGTAGTGGGATTGGAAATGGGGCACCCTGGGCCACCGCTCACCAGAACCACCCCTATGTTTCTCAGAAGGGCCTTGGGAATCCTTTTCCCTGTCTTCCTCCGGGACATGTCTGGGTGATCTTTAACGTCCCCCTCACTCTGCTGTGGCAAACCTGAACCACCCTTCTTGGGTTCACTCCCAGGTACCTTCTTGGACACTCTTGTACTGACCCATAAGTCTGCCTCCTCAGCAAGCTTCCTGGGATCAGTCAACTGATATCCCCCAGCTGTTGCTGCATCTCTGTAAAACAAATATTGAGCATGTGCTCACTCAGAATTTAGTTGTACAGCACCTCATAATCATTGAATTTTCTTCCCCCCACCCAACCATTCAGTGCCCTACTAGAGTAATCTAAGAAGTCTACCCAAGACTGGTTAAGGCGTTTGGGGCTGACCCTGAACCTCTGGTGGTATTTCAGGTGTAAACCCAAAGATAGTGACAAGGATGGCCTTCATGGGGGTGTACTTGGTCTGGTAACCTACCACTGGTGAGAGTAATGTATCCCTTCCCACTGTAGGCATATGCTTCCACAAGCCACCATCCCCAGTGCTCCTCTGGGATCTTGTGTACCCTCAGGGCTACCTCATATGCAGCAAGCCACTTGTCAATATCATCCCATTGGGTCATTGGGTATGCAGGCCTTCTTGTCAGATTCAGACGCTACAGGTTAGCTGCCACCATTGATGGATTCTTAGCATTGTCTTGCTTTGATCTATAGTTCTTTCAGGCTCCTGCGATGCTCCAGCAGCATTCTCTTTTCTGCCAAGGCACTCTCAGCCTTCTTTTTGTCTGTTTTCAGCTTGGCCATTTGGAGTCTGAACTCCTTCTCTGCTTTCCTGTCCACCAGCTCCTCTGGGATCAAGTTTCTGGCAGATACACTGCTGTCTGCCCTCACACTAGGTTCTCTCTCAGTGGGTAGAGGGACTCCCTCCTCTGGGAGCTCCTGCTCAGGGTACACAGCCATGTCGTCCGCCATTCCCAAATCAAGTTCCCCCTCATCAAGATCTTCCACATTGCGATCCTCATCCTCAGAGTCCTCATTCAGGGATTGCACCCTACACGGAGGGGTATCTGAAGGTCCAGCTTTGTGGCCTTCTTTCCTGTAGGTAGCCCCCTCTCCCTGCAGAGTTTCTGCAGCTCAGCCCTGCTGAGGTTATCTACATTTAGCCTATCCACTTCCATGGTATAAGACAAAGAGGTAGGGAACTTACATTTAGAAAAAAGGAAAAGAGCCAAATCAGCAAACTATGGAGAATTTAAAAAGGCTCAAATTGACCTTGAATTATTTAAATGGAATGGCAGTGTAACACAAAATTACTGCATGGCACTGCGCAAACACAGATCCAAATACTCATTGCTGATCACCAATGTAAGAAATGGGGGTTTTATTTGACTGGGGTATGAGTCCTGGTCAAGTAACAACCACAATATTTTTCAGGGTGAGGCACAAGCCAACCCTAAATTGACTTGTGCTCTACCCTCAGGTAGCTTGGCACAGAGCAGTCAAGCTTAACTTAGAGGCAATGTGTAAGGTATTTGAGCAACACTTAAAACAGTAACACAGTGAAAACACACCACAAAAAGATCCGACAGCAAATTAGAAAAATAGAGTAATTTTTAATAAATAAAACAAGAGCAAAAGGACAAACATCCACTAATTAGAACCAGAGATATGCAGGTTTAAAGATTTCAGTAAATTTAGCCTCAAAAAGAATAAATCGGCAACTGTGGATATCTGGTCTTGCCAGACCGGGACAAAGTCACAAGTTCAGGCTGACTGCAAAGGACCATGGGCTGGCTACAGGGACCCAGTTAGGCCCACGGAACAAAGTACCTTAAATCCTTGTTTGCAGAGCGTTGTTAAGATCTGAGTCAAAGATGCATAGTGCAGCCGAAGCAATTCATGGATTCCAAGATGCGGCGAGGCTGCGATGCAAAGTCCGTCATCATCATTGAGGCTGCCGTCGATGAGGGGTGGCTGTGCCTGCACTGAGGATGCTTCGCACAGTGGCGGTTCTGAAGAGGCAGTAAAGGCAATGCAGGTCTTTGGATGAGTCCGATCCATGCAGCAGCGGCGATGCGTTGGTTTTGCTTTGGGTTGTGCCGCGCAGTGGAGGAGAGCTGTCAGTTTTGCTGCTCTCCACAGAGGCTGGCAGATCACCTTAGGCCCACTTCCAAGGGTCCAGGACCCGGGGTTGCACAACTTGGCAGGGTAGACTCACAGAGGGCAGAGTCTGGGTGCTGGTTTCACAGTTGTTGGAGCCTTCTGTCCCTGACGCTCAGGCAGGAGACCAGCCTTCTAGCCCTTGTAGTCACTCTGGGATCCAGGTTTCAACAGATACAGGCCAGCTACACCCAGTCAAGTGACCCAGGAATAGGCTCCAGGTTCTACATAGCTAAGGTAGAAACATTCCAAATTTGTAAAAGTAGCATTTTAAAAATTGTAATTTAAAATCAGACTCCAGCTCGAGAGAGGATTTTTCATTACAATTCCAAAGATACCAAACATAAACTGCTTACTGCTCTCATTTGGAAATGATCACTTATTAAATGTAATAAGATAGCTCCAATGTTAGCCAATAGGAGAGGTAGGCCTTAAAGTAGTGAAAAACGAAGTTAAGAGTTTTTCACTACCAGGACATGTAAAATTTAAAATTACATGTCCCACTTTTTAAATAAAATGCATCCTTCCCTCTTGGCTGTCCAGGGTAGCTCGGGGAAACTTATATGTATTAAAAGGGAAGGTTTGGGCCTGAAATAGCAGTTTAAAATCTGCACACACAGGCTGCGATAGCAGGCCTGCAACATGTTTAAAGAAGCTACTTGAGTGGGTGAACAATCAGTGCTGTTGCATTTAATTGGCAGGTGCTTGGTGCAAGTAGTACCACTTTACAAGGGACTTATAAGTAAATGAAATATGTCAACTGGTGATAAGCTAATATTATCAAGCTTTAAGGAATGAGCGCAAGCACTTTAGCACTGGTTAGCGGTGGTAAAGTGTGCAAAGCCCAAAGGCCAGCAAAAGCGAGATCAGCAAAAACAGAGGGGTTAAGTCAAAAAGTTTGCGGATGACCCTGTAGAAAGGGCCAAGTCCAAAACTGGTGCACGGACACTCTGGGCTTCTGGTGTTTGTCTGTTTTGCTTGTTTCAATATCATCAAGGAGCTGCATGTGGTGGGCGAGACAGCATATGGTGTTAAAGATGGCTCTGGATTCTTTCCTGCAGCCTACTACTATATGTTGTCCTGGGCTGTTCAGAACTGGTGGGTGCTGTTGTTGAAGATGTGATGGAGTACCATGCCCCAGTCATTCCACTGGGGTTGGTGTCTTCCTCCAGGCCTTGCCTGTGTGTTTCTTCTTATTACTGTCTCATCCTTTCATGCTTTTGTACTTGTAGCTTTTTTTTAAGAAACATTTTGGATTGTGCACCTGGCATCACCCATGCAATCTTTTGTTGAAGCTAACTTGTGCTGCAATGGTATAGGGTAGGGTGTGTGCATTGACCAGGCAATCAATCTTATAACTCTGTGATGTGTATTAGTTTTTCAGTAAGTGTCCCATCATGTTACTAAAGCATTTTATTCAGATGGAGGGGACACTGTGGTGGGCATTGCTGGCTGTCTCCTTCCAAGTATTGATTGACGTCAAATTATAGGATGTTTTCTCACCTCACAGGCGAGTGAATGAAGTGGTCTCCTCAGAGGGTGCTTGGTCATGCAATTGGATCAACAGTTGGAATCATTTTGCTCTATTCGTATGGTGAAAATCGCCTTGCTTGTTTTCAGTTCAATTGGGCATGCTGCACTCTTTCGACCATGGTTTGCTACCCTCCTGTTCTGAAGATCAGTAGTTATTGTACTGATGATGTGTGGCATTATTGTTGTGTTGTTTAATCTTCCAAGTGTTCTCCTCTGACAATGGGTGTGGGTAGTAGTTCTGGGACATGGGTGCGGCATCGATATATATATGCCCTGTTCTTTGGGCTGAATTCGGAGTTGATGTTTGTCATATCCCTTAATTGTTCTAGAATTGTTTCTTGAGAAATTAACAATGCAGGCATTTTCCCCCTGCCGACTTGTGTCAAAAGAGTGTCTTCCCAATGTCTTTTCTTATGGATTTGTTATCTGCTCCCTTTTTTTGGTCCAACCCTTTCTCAATTTAGCACAGTTTCCTTTTCCATGTAAATATAACATGGAGATAGAAAATATGTTTTTAATGATGTTTTCTATGTTTGAATTGTGCTTTTATGGCTGTGTCTTACCACTGAAATAAAGTATTATCTGATCTGATATCTGACATGGACATAGTATGCACAAATCGTGGTTTGTAAATTGCATTTGATAGCTGCTATTCTGATCTACCTGCCGTGCTTATTTGAGAATCGTATCTCTAAGTTGAGCTATTACCAATACATTTGTTGCACTGTGCACATTCATTTATGTGCTTGCCCTTGTGATCTTGAAGTCTTTCCTTTATGTTACTATAATGGCTAGGACCACTGTCTCTTACAGTTACTAGGTTTTCATAGTCCTGTAAATTGTGTAAATTGTCATGTTATTGTCCAAAGACGGCCATATTAATTGTGTGTGCCTGAAGGGGTGCTTCTTTAAAAGTATTCATCGAGGTGTGGTGGGGGACTGTCTCTTTGTGTCAAAATCACTGTTAGTCTTCAGCTCAGCTGCTGTCTATGTCAAGTCTTGTGGACTTGTGGCCAGATCAGCAGTGGCTGCTGCCAAAATAGAATGATGGGGCAGCGCGGGGCCAATAATTTAAATAAAATGCACTTACCTGCTTCTCCCACTGCCGCTACATCTGCCGGACGCCTCGGTGCTCCTCTTACAGATATCTTGGTCCAGCACAGGCTCCCAGACGCTGCTCTTATGTTGTGAGAGCAGCGCCTGGATTGGTCTGAGCGGCCTGGTCAGGCGCTCACGAAGGGACTGGGAGCCTGTGCCATATCTCCACCCAGCTGTACAATACAGCTGGGTGGAGAAATTCTAAGTGTGCATGTCTGTTTGGCAGGCCTAAGACGGCTGGCCAAACAGACATGCGCACTTACAAGTGCCCTCCACTCCTCCTCCCAGTCCCATGCTAGTGTCGAGAGGATTGCCTGGCCCCACCCTACACTCAAATTGTTTTATTGTCATTTTATTTTTCATTCTCAGGGGTCGACTCTCCTCCCCCATGGACGAGGAGCCACCGCTGGGCCAGATGTACTATGAAAGTGACTGCCATAAGCGGTTGCAAATTGCACACTGTCTTTTTCCGACCTCAGTTTTATTTTTGGAACCGACCTATGCACTAATAGGTTGCTAAAAAAAAAAAGAATCAGAGGAGGACACAGAACGACCTGCCTAATCAATATTTATTAGGCAATTCTCAATATGTAACCCCTGTTATTGACTATCATGATAGGGATGGTGGCCTGCAATCATCAGCAGACCATCATCCCTGTGACTACATTCCAAAATGGAAAACTTTAAAAAATAAAAAAGTTTTTCGTTTTAGAAAACTTCAGTGAGAGCAGACATTGCTATCTGGAACCAATGCCTACTCCATCTGAAGTTTCCACACTGATTCCCAAATGGGAAGGGATCCAAAGTGGATCTCTTCTCCTTTGTGAATCAGTTACCATCCAAAATTGGGAGTCAATAAATGATCATTGGTTTGCAACTTCAATTACAGTTGCAAACCATTACATAGGTTATTAAATTCCTATTTTGGAGGAATGCTCCCAACCCGCCCCTTTCAATTTGCAGTTTGGTAATTATTTCTGAATAATTTTTGCTATTTGAAAAAACTTTCTGAACAACAAATTAGCGTTAGTACATAAGTAGCAGGGTTTTTTCGATGTCAAACCTTGTACTTTAATTAATCAAATGGTTTGCGACTGAAAAAAAACATTTGCATATCTGGCCCTCAATTTTCTATTTTTCTGAGATGCTCATAGATACATTTGTCAGTTTTTCTGAATTTTGGGCCAGATGTACGACCATTCCGTTTTGCAACTCACAAAATGGAATGTACTAATGTGTCTCAGAAACATAGCGATTCCCAATGAGGCCGCAAATGGTCTGCCTCATCAATATTCATGAGGCAGGACGCAATTTGCAACCCATTGGGAATGGGCTACAATCACAGAGATGGTGGCCTGCTGGGGACAGCAGAACACCATATCTGTGTTTGCTTTTTAAATAAAGCACCATTTTTTTTTCAAATGCAGCCCGTTTCCTTAAAGGAAAACGGGATGCGTTTAAAAGGAAAAAATCTAAAGTTTTCTTTTCATTTTTTAAGGGAAGGCAGTGGTCCTTGGGCTCTTAAAAAATATTTTCGCTGCCAAACATAAAGGGTAAGGGGTCCCGTGGGGACCCCATCCTATTTGTGACTGGCTTACCACCAGTTTGAAATTGGTGGTAACTGCAATTGTTTTGCAACCGCATTTGCAGTCACAAAACAATCGTACATCCCCCTGCGGCTCGCTATTAGGAAGGGACGCCTCTGGCACACCCCTTCCTAATAACGTCTCGCAAACCCTAAATTACCGACTTGCAAAATAGGGTTGTACATGCTACAACCCTTTTTAGCAGTCGCAAACGGCCCGATTTTCCGTTTGTGACTACTAAAAATGGTCATGCATCTGGCCCCTAATGTTTAACTTGCTATTGTATCATTGCATTTTGCTTTATTAAGCAAATTTAGTTACATGTCCAAAATATTATCTGCCAGAATGAAATTGAATTCAAGCTGTTTTTTTCTGATTTTGATTCTTGTTTCATGCTGCAGGGAAAACGCAAGTAAGACTGTGCTTTACGGTCCCTCTGCAGCTGATTGCTCGGTAAACCTCATTTAGAAGTGTGACTGCTTTGTAAGGTTACTGCTGCATGTTGCGCGTGAAGGAATACAGAAAGAGAGCAATTCAAATCCCTGGTCCTTATCTTTGATTTCCAAGGACGAAAACACTAGCAGACTGTTCATCAAATGCAGAGAATGATTTACCTAATACAGATGTGTGTCAAATAACTGATATACCTAAAGAGACAAGAGTTTTCTTCATGTCATTATCCACATTTTTGAAAGAAGACAAAACTTCAAATATATCTCAAGCATTCATCAGTGCATCACTACACATAGAAAGAAAATACCGACGATCTGATATAGTAGTGTGGTATTTGCCTATGTGTTGCTCTGTGCTAGCCAGCTGCTTCCATGTAGAACATCCTATCCTTATGACTCTAGAATGTAAAGAGTGCTTGGTTCCGGTTGCCAAGTGCTCAGAGTCAGTTGCCAGTTCTAAAGGCTTGGGTGCTGTCCTTAAACAGACAAGGGATGGCAGGGAAGAAACCATCATGTTTCTCTCAAGAGCTCTCGTTGGTCCAGAACTTCAATATTCCGTAATTGAAAAGGAGGCACTGTGCATTTTCTGGGCCATCAAGAAGCTCAAGAAATTTCTCTGGGGTACCTCTTTTGTTGTTCATTCAGATCATAAACCTCTAAAGGACTTGTTCTGTAAAAAGGCTTTAGACGCTGTCTCCTCCGGAATATGTAAGTGGGTCATAGCACTCCAGGATTTTGACTTTGTCGTAAAATACATCCCCAGTGTGGACAACAAAGTAGCAGACTGTCTCTCTCGCTTAGTTCCCAAGCAGTGTGACGAAACCTCTCTTGACCCTGAAGATACTTGGGAAATTGATGACTTCAAAGTATGCAAGGTTGTCGAAGGAGTTGTTTCTGAGGTAGAGTGGAGAGACTCTATGAAAAGTGACCTTGACTTGCTTGATGTGTGCAGATTGGTGTCAGGTGGGTGGACGGGTATCAAGAGCTTGACAGAAGGTGTCCGGAAATTCTGGAATGTACGGAACGAACTTTCGTTGAGTGATGACTTGCTTTGGAGAGGAACGCGCCTTGTCTCCCCAACATCTCTCAGACAGAAAATAGTTTGTTTGGCTCACCTGGGTCACAAAGGCATCTCCAAAACTAAGGAGAGGGTTCGTCTGCACTTCTGGTGGCCCGGCATCGATATTCTTGTAGAGGGCATGGTGAGAGACTGCACGGAGTGCAATGCCTGTGATAAAATTTGCAAGACTAGGGTTCAACCAATGATTATACGAGAGGCTCCCATACGGTGTTGGCAACACGTGGCCTTAGATCTTTTGGGGCCTGTCTCCTCTAAGGCGGGCCAATCTTATGTTCTAGTCTTAATTGACATGTATTCCAGATGGCCGGAGGTCAAAGTTATGCAGAGTATAGAAACCAAAGATGTCATAAAATTCTTGGAGGACATTTTCTGCAGGAAAGGTCTTCCTGAATCTCTCCTGACCGACAATGGAGTACAGCTTGTATCAAGAGAGATGGAATAGTTCTTGGCTGAGAAAGGAATTGAATACAAGAGTTGTTCTCTCTACCATCCAGAATGCAACGGAATGGTGGAGAGATTCAACCGTGTTCTGAAGGAATCAATTCAACTGGCCAAAGAACAAAACCGTGACTGGAGGTCTGTGATACTTGAGAGAGTTATGGCTTACCGCTTAACTCCCCACTCCACCACTGAGAAAGTCCCTTTTGAGTTGTTTAGGTGGCGCACTCCCAACACCTACATGTTCCAGACTTCGATGAGAGGGAAAGGTACTGACATTGAGATTTGTGAAGATGCTCAATGGCGGGCTTTGCAGTATCTCAAGTCAGCTAAAAGGAAGGCCAACTTTGATGCCAGACATGCGGTTTCTCGCACCTTGGTTAGTGTGGGTGACTGTGTGAGGGTACGCTTTCCCCAGAAGTCTGGTAGTGCAAAATTCTGCACTCCTCGTAGTGTGATTAAGCTATTTCTTAATGCTGTGAAACTTGATGATGGGCGTATTTGGAATTTGAGTAGGATTGCTCCTGTACGTCCCTTTGTTCCCTCAGGTCGAGATGATCAACTTGTTTCTTCTAAGGTTGTTTCTCCTCTGTGTAGGAGCACTCCCACATGTAAAACTCCACAGAAACTACTCAACTATGTTTTGAATTAAATATACTTTCTGTTCTCACAACCTTCAATTTTGTATTGGGGGAAGGTGTGTGGTATTTGCCTATGTTTTGCTCTGTGCTAGCCAGCTGCTTCCATGTAGAACATCCTATCCTTATGACTAGAATGTAAGGAGTGCTTGGTCCAGGTTGCCAAGTGCTCAGAGTCAGTTGCTGCTGGCTGCCCTGTGGCTAGGACGTTGCTGTACCTGAAGCTGAAATAAAAGAAGGTTTGTCTTGCTGTCATCCTGTCTCCCTGTACTTCTTCACAAGTAGCCTTCTGTTTCTGATAATATGGTGGCTTTAAGTAATATTTACTAGATAACAAACAATGAGAGAAACAGTTTAATACAGTAAATGGAACCACTATTTAAACTCATTCTTTTTTAGGTCGAGCCTGGGCAGCGCATGCGCTGCTCTGCGAGGCATGCTGTATTCGGGAATGGACTTGAAGCTCAACACACTCACCGCCCATATTTTTCATTGGCTTGTGTCATTGTCCTTTGTAAATGCTTTCTTATGGTTCTTTAATAGGCTTGTTAGTACTTCCTTAGTACCGCCTTGTCTTCATTTGTAACTTTCCATGAGGACTGGCCCTTTTACTTCTGTTGTTACACGGTATGTCTTATTTAGTCTGTAAGCACTATTTTCTTTAATGAGTCTGGCCCTTTTACTTCTGTTGTTACACGGTATGTCTTATTTAGTCTGTAAGCACTATTTTCTTTAATGAGTTTCTCCTACTGCAGGCACGACATGCTTTCCTGCAACATTCAGCGCGCCATGCGCGCTTTCACTTTCCAAGCAGCACGGGACAATGGTGGACACTTCTTTGAAGTGAAATAGGTCTCGCATTTACAAGAGTTTGAGCTAATGGCATTGTAAATGACAATGCCTTTAATTTATGTGTTAATTATCAAAACATAAATAAAAGGCATTTTCATTTACAATGCTAATAGCTTAAACTCTCGCAAATGCGAGACCTATTGCATTGCAAATGCTTGTTTGTATTTCTCTTTGGTTGGGAATAGAGAGGCATATTCTATAATGAGTTCTATTTAGATTGAAAACTCAAACGTAGTCAAGATATGCCACTCCAATGGGTAAAACCTAGGAAACAGTATTTGAAGTGGTTGTAGTTACCTTATGCATTCATTGGTGCTTTCTTTGGAGAATTGGAAAGAAAGCGAAACACAGTGGAGAAAAAGGCAACCTATCCTCATTCTGGTACTTTCACAACTAGATTAGATGCATTTCGGTGTGTTTCTTTAACTGCTTGAGCCTCTTCATTGTCTATTATTATGTATAATTGATGTGTTGGGCAGGCCAGGCAGTATTTAGGTGCAAACGCTCAGAAGCAGTGGATACATCACGTCCTCTGACATTGTTAGAAAAGGATGTTGAGAGGTGTTTCGACCATAAATGGTTAAGAAGTAGCTTCATATCTAGCTCAGACTCCAAGCGCACGAAAAAGATTCTTTAGAAAATCCTTGCATGGCATGCCATTCTACGACCATTAAGCAAAGACAATCTATAAACTGGAAACCTACTCAAATATTCTCTTCCAATGATAGACCACCTTTTTATTGTTATTTTTAAATGTGTGTTTTTTTCATTGGTATAAGTACATGGTGGTTTGTTGTATTTGGCCCTATCTGCAGAGTCACTCCAAACTTTTTGCCTTCATCCTCCTATTTTTGCTGAAATATTTTTTGTTCACCTTAGAATTCTGTGCAATTTACCACTGCTAACCAGTGCTAAAGTGCTTGATATCATCCCCAAAACATGGTAAAATTACCTTACACCTGATTGGCATATGTAATTTACCTATATATCCCTATTAAAGAGGTATACCATATACCCAGGGCCTGTAAATTAAATGCTTAAGCAGCCCTTTACAACATGTCCCAGGTCTGTCATTGCAGCCTGAATGAAGTTTTAAACTGCCAATTCGAGTTGGCAAAAGAACCTCCTTGTCAAGCATTAAACTCCCTGATTATTACATAAGTCACCCCTATTTTAGGCCCTAGGCAGCCCAAAGGACAGAGTGCATTGTAATTGAAAGTTTAGACATGTACTTTTAAGTTATACAACCTTCACAGAAGAGGTATCCGACCTCTTGGAGCCCTTGTCGGCTACAGTTTGCAGCTTCATCTCGGTGGAGGTTTTCCTAAAAAAGAGAATAAGGGCCTGATTACGCTCTTGGCGGACAGGGTTACTCCATCACAAACGTGATGGATATCCAGCCTGCCAAATTACAATTCCATTATATCCTATGGAACTTGTAATACAGCGGACAAGATATCTGTCACATTTGTGACAGAGTATCCAATTCATCAAAATCATAATCAGGCCCTAAGTATGAATGCAAACATCTTCACAGAGACTTTGTCCAATGGCTTCCAGATGACAACGACTGCAACCTTGCCCTGCTGAAATTGACCTTTTTAGTTATTTTTCCAAGACATTTCTTCTAAGTCCAAAGGTAAGCACTGAGTAGGCCAATTCACTTCATGAATCTGACACACGCTCCATCATGGTCCACCATATTTTTCGACTTTGAACAGGTCTTGTGCGACTAAATGTGTTTTGATCTTTAAGTCACTTGTTTTTACCTCACATTTTAGAAATTCACAACGCTGGTTCTACTAATAGGATTTTTGTCATTTTGGTGTCAAATAATTCACTAAAATGTGCTCTATTTTTCTAAATTGGTGTGGGATTTTTCTTGCATTGCATTTTCACTTTATTACTGTTTGTGTGCTGCTTAAATACTTTACACGTTGCCTCTAAGTTAAGTCTGACTGCATTTGTGGCAAGTTACCAGAGGGTTATGCCAGGGTAATTTAGTGAGTTTAGAAGTTCACCCTGACAGGGATTGTGGCTGTTGCTTCAGCAGGGTTTCTACCCCACTCAGCCAAAAACCCAATTTCTATATGGGATCACATGGTAAATTGACTGTTAACATTTATATGATGTCCTGTGTCAAGCTCTCTCAAATAAAATTCTGAAAATACTGGTGCTATTTTACCAAACTCTCTGGTACTCTTTTTATCCGATCTGATTCAATGCAAATTTGTGTTTTTAGTCCACGCTGTGGCCATGTCACCTTTAGGATAATAATATATTTTGCTAATACTAATTTAAATGTTACCCATTGTTCCTGTAAAAGTAATTTTACTAGTTAGAAAAATGCTTTAGTTAGACTTGGTTTAATTAGCCTTACTGGGCCTCAGACAGCTTGCATTATCACCCATTCATATTTGCAGGAAGAAATTTGCTTTTTATTTTATATGAATGAAGAGTTGCATGTGCATGTTTCTGTGTGCTTTTCCATTTTAGAAAATCAGCACTATAGAAGCCTAACCCATGGTATTTGTATATACATATTGTATTAATGAATGTTCCTCTCTAGGAAGCCATACTTAGAATGCCCCTCTCTTTGTAACTTTCAAGGTCCTTTGAACAAGTCTTTTCTAGGGACCATCCATTAACTGAACACTCTATTGTATTTCTGTATAACATAAATGTTATGTAATTTCCTTCATTTCCAATGCACACATCATTCATTATGCAGTAGCAGTAGGTGTTTCTAGATGTATTGTATTGTATGTATTTTATGGATTAGAATGTTCATTGGCCAACTAAAATAATCCATTTCAAGTTCAACTCTATTACATCATATCTTACCACTGGATGCGTGTGACTTTTCTGTGTAAAACCCTATAGAAGATGATATTTTGGGGATATGTGTCAGACTTTCTTTGTCTTTCTAATTGTGCAGACTCTAACCTAGTCTGTTTATTTGTATTATATATTATTCTGGCTATTGGCTTGCTCCAGAGAATGAACTTATTTTAGTTCTGTTGCAGATTATGTCTTTGACTGTTTTGTTTGAGCTAATGCATATTTGAATAACTAATCACTTTTTGTCTTCTGTAATGACCTCCATTTTGAATACACCTATCAGGTTTGACCTGGAATCCTGTCTCACACAAGATACTTGATTTGGCTTTGGATTAAGTCTTATGAAGACTCAGAGAGTCCTGATTCTATGCCTTGACCCTCCTAATTATTTAATTATAGCATCAACATTACCATGTAAGAAAGGCTATTCTTTCTCTTCTTAAAACTTTTGTTGCAGCAGAAAGCTTAGCAAATTTTTATCTCTCTACAATTATTTCAAATCACCATCATCAACAGGCCCATAAACATATCACCTTTCTTACTTTCACAAACTATTCACCACCCTAATTATCAAACCTTGGTCGTCCAATGGATCTTTTTGTTGAGCTAACAGGGACTTGGATATTTAGAGAACGTGAGGCAATTTCCTTATGAGGACCTGGAATAAAGAAATGCCAAATATATATATAGCTATTTCATTACCAATACACAGTTGCATCAATGCACATACCTTAAAACAAGAAAGTTTAACTCAAGGAAAAGACACATACTACAATACTTGTGGAAAACATTTATCTAATGCCTCAATTTGAATGTTCAGAACATGAAATTGCATTTCATAATCAGATTTAATAGCAATTAATTAGTACAAACAGCCACATAATATAACACAGATTCAATAAGAACATTTGTTGGTTGCCTAGAAAGAGAGAAAACGTGAGAAATATCGAGACTCAACATTTTGATCATACAGACCAAATATAATTGAGATATCGTCCGTCTTCGATAGGGATCTGAATAAATCAGAACTGAAGCACAGCATGCCACAGAAAGGAGTCAGTTAACTCTTCAGCCGAAAGGTTATTTCCTGCTCAACTTTACCAGCCGGCAGAGTGCAAGTTCCAGAACAGTCAGGAAAGTTCAGTTTGAAGGTTTTGGCATTAGAGGGAAAATCAGAGGTCAGTCCGACAGCATGCCAGGCAGGGAAATGGGAAAATGACAGCCAGCCCGACTCCTCCTCCAAGGAGGCAATTATACTTCCAAACGTTCACGGCTTACGCCCACAAAGTATCCCTTCTATCAGCCCATACGGTTTCCATTGGTTGTTCACAGTAGGCTGCTCATGGTGTGATCAATACCTCACTTGAAAATCTGGAAGCATTAAGTAATTCTTTTTCAAATTCATTAAGTTTCAATTATATTATTGTTATATCCTCCTCTTAACCTTAGATGGTACATTCCGTTTCCCCCCTCTCCTTTCTCCCTCCTTGGTATCCCCACCTGGAGTTCACCTTAGAATGTTGGCGTTACTGAGTATTGAGGAGAGTGGATGGCCAATAAAGCGGTACTTGAAAGACTCTGGTTCCTGTCATCTTTTACTTCTAACACTGGCGACGATTACAGCGAAGGGGGCAGTTTTGGCCATCTCCCCTCTGTGTACTCTCTCCATCTACGTCCACGCTGGGACAAGCTCAGGGAAGAAGAATATTCCCGTTGTCAGTCTGGACGTGGTGTGTTCCAGCATCCTGCTTGCTACTATAGAGTAAGACGTCCACTAGATTACTAGTACAGCACGAGAAACACAGCGGTATCCACTTCCCTACTACCTTGAACATTCTATTACTTGACTCTACTGTGAGCTTTGATGTGGTGCACTTTCTGGTAGAACCGGATTGCGGAGTGGGCACGAAGGTAATAAGGAATTTACCTGAGAATTCACATCATCCATCCTCAGTGGAAATGTGCCGATCTACTTCAGGCTTCTTCAATCCTCTGTGGGACCATTCCGTGCCCAGGGTCTTCTACCGGAATCTGCTCTTCGGGCCTAAGGTCAGTCTCAAGGCCAGAGGCGGTGCCGTGTGGCTGATCCGGCACTGCCATTGAACTCCAACCCCGGACAGCTCGCTCCGCTGTGGTTCCTTCATGTGCGGCGGATTGACGGTGGTCATCGTTCTCCACAGAAACACTTCCACAGATCCAGAGGTATGTGAATGAAGGTGGTAGTTGACGCCCGGGACGCTGAGGAAGGTGAAGTTTCGCACGACGAAAGGATCTCCAAGCGTCTAGTGTACTCTTTTGGAGTACTTGCCTCTCCTCAAGTTCCTGTCAGGCGCGGTGCGCTACCTCGGCCCTCAGAAGCGTGGGTGTGCGTTCTAGTTCCGCGCCGAGTAGCGTCCCTCGGTTTCCTGGCAGCCACGCATGACGCCGTGTTGTCAGCGCTCCACAGGTTCAGCGCATGCTTTTCAGGTTGCAGGAGCCAACATTTTTTAAGCAACCACCCGTGCTCAATACCCCGGATCAGAAAGGCGTCGCGTGGTGCAAGGTACCTTATCTTCTCAGTGTGTGCACGGCGACTTATTTCCTCATCCCTGCCTTCTGTCCAGTTGACTATTTCCCTGTACGGTATCCGGTTCTCATGAATGTCTATGTACTGGCTCGAGGTGTAAGGTACTGTTACCTCTTTGTGTTCCCGTTGACATTTATTTCTTCCTCCTTGATTTCCTGGCCCTTCACCATTTTACTTGGAGAGGAATCCGACCCTTCGGATGGCAAAGTTCTAACTCACCGGATCTTCAGCGTTCTAGGTGACTTTCCCCTCACCCCTAAGATTTCCAGACCACGATGCCATAAATTGGGCTACCTCTTGGTGTACAGTTTTGGGTCCCACCTCCATCCATCTGAAATTCCAATTTTTGAGGGCGTCCTTTTCAGGCAATTACCTTCCCCTCACGCCTTGCCTTCATAATAGTAACCTTGATTTTTATTTTCGTTTTTTTTTTCCACCATGATGGCGGCGGCAGGCATGAGCCAACCTCCCTCCTTTTTTAATGAAATAGGTGAGCCTGAAATATGTTGGAAGGAGTGGGTGAAGTTGTTCGAGTCTTATCTCATAGCCATTGGGGGGGAGCGCTTTAGCCCTGTGCTCAAACAGCACATCCTTCTCCACAATTTAGGTGTACATGGACGGAAAATTTATGAGACATTGCCAGAACCAGAAGGGGAAGTGGGAGAAGGGGAGGGAGCGGATGTATTTGTGCGTACAATGGGCAAGTTAGAGACACATTTTGGCAATAAAGTGAACGTAGATTTGGAACGTTATAAGTTTTTCAGTAGAGTTCAAAGCAAACACGAATCAGTCTCAACTTACATTGCAGCATTGTGGGGTCACACGCAGTTGTGCGAATTTGGCAATCTCACCGATTCTCTCATAAGGGATCAACTGGTGCGTTGCACCAATAATGTACGTATCCAGGAAAAACTCTTAGCTAAGAACCCTGGCTTAAGAGAAGCAGTAGAGATTGCAAAATCAGTAGAGCACACAGCCAAGTGTATAAAAGAAATGAAACCCAACACCGAGGTTGTTGCTAGCGTTCAGGAGGGAGAGGAGAAGAGTGAAGTGTACAAAGTAAAAAGTAAAGAAAGCACGAGCAGCAAACTGTCCAACAGAGAAAGGAATTTTAAGTGTTACAGGTGCGGCAGCAGTAATCACTTTGCAAATTACTTCCAGTGCCCAGCCATAACGGTTACCTGTAAGAAATGTAATAGGAGGGGGCATTTTGCCAGGGTATGCAGAGAATATGCAGAGAAGGTGACCCCCACCCCAAAGACAGTGAGAGGGAGGTTGAAAGGGTCCTGAACAAGGAAGTAAAGTGTGTAATGCCCAGCGGCGAAAAATATGTGTTACAGCTTAAAGATTACTCAGGTTCTGTGAATGCCATTTATCCTAAATGTGATGTGTTACTTAACAACAAAACTATCACCATGTTTGCAGACTCGTGTTCCCCATTCACGCTTTTAAACAGGAATGATTTTGAGAACCTTGAGGGCCAAACAAAGAGCTCCTTGCAGAAACCAGATATTTCTCCCACAGGGTACAGCAGGGAACCAATACCCCTCATGGGAATGAAGGAGATGCACATACAGTTCAAGGGCAGGAAAGCCTTCGGCAAGGTATACATTGTAGAATCTGGGTCCAACCTGCTGGGATGGCAGCACCAAAAAGAAATGGGCATCATCCTGGACCCAAACAGTACAGAGCAAGTCCTACTTATGGAAGAGGCCCAAGGGGGTGACACCATTTGTGAGGAATTTCCGAAATTGTTTCAGGAGAAACTGGGCTGTTTACATGACTTTCAACATAGAATCAAACTAAAGTCCAGCGCCAAGCCTGTTGTTCACAAGTTACGCCCTGTACCACAACAAATGAGGGAACCACTGGAGAAAGAACTGTGTAAATTGTGTGACATGGGAATCATTCAACCCGTAGATTGTTCCGAATGGTTGGCCCCAGTTGTGATCGCGGCGAAGGCCAATGGCGAAGGTATTCGGCTGTGTGTGGACCTACGCAGCCTCAACGAAAGCATTTGGGTGGAGAGACACCCCCTGCCAAACATCAACGAGATGCTCAGCACCATGGGCCAGGCCAAGTACTTCAGCGTAATCGACTTGTCAATGGCTTACCACCAGGTGGACCTCCACCCGGAATCCAGACCACTCACCGCCTTTATAACTCCCCAAGGGCGTTCATCTTCAGGAGGATGCCGTTTGGATTAGCGTCGGCTGCAGCGGTTTTCCAGAAGATAATGCAGCAAATCCTGAAGGGAGTGGACCGAACGATGTGTTTCCAGGACGATATCTTGGTGTATGGCCGCGATGTGGAGGAACACGACTACTCCCTTAAACTGGTCTTCCAGAAACTCATGGATGCTGGGTTGACAGTACAGAGGAACAAATGCAAAATAAGGGTGTCGTCCATCGAATATTTGGGACATTCCATCTCCGATGAAGGATTCAGACCTAAAAATAGCCTGCTTAGCGCTGTAAAGGATGCTCCATATCCGAAGAGTAAAGACGAACTTAAATCCTTCCTAGGTCTCATGGAATATATGTCCAAATACATTAATAATTTTCCATCCAAATGTGAACCTATGCGGGATCTTCTAAAGAAAAATAAGGACTTCACATGGAACGAAGAGCATAAGTGTGTGGTGGAGGCCCTCAAAGAAGAGATCGTGAACTCACCAGCTTTAGGGACATTCAACCCCAGGAAAAAGACCATTCTCCCCACGGATGCTTCAAACAAAGGTCTGGGAGCCACCCTAGTACAAAAGGACGGTAAGGAAGAAAAGATCATTGCCTTCGCATCCAGGTGCCTAACGAGTGCAGAGAGTAATTACTCTGTATTTGAAAAGGAGGCCCTGGCGTGCTTCTGGGCGGTGAGGCATTTCAAATTCTTCTTGTGGGGGTTGAATTTCACCATCCGGACGGATCACAAGCCCCTCTCCTTCATCTTCACTGTGAAAGGGCTAGAAAACGGTACTCCGCGTATAAGCAGATGGATATTGGGACTCGAGCATTTCAACTTCAAAGTAGAGTACGTACCTGGAAAAGACAATAAAATTGCTGACTTCCTATCAAGAACGCCGTTGCAGACAGAAGAGCAAGAAGAAATGCTAGACAGTCCCATCATGATAGTGGACGACCCCGCCATCACTGAACAGGATCGGGAGAAGTGTATGGAGGAAGACAAGGAATTGTGCACGCTCAAGGTCATCATGAGAGAAGGGTGGCCCAACAAGAGGAATGACCTCGAAGGAATCAGAGAATTCTGGGAAATCAGAAACGAGTTAAGCGTCATTGGGAACAGAGTGTACCGCCAAAACAGAGTAGTACCTCCTACAGGCCTCAGGAAGAGAATAGTAGATTTGGCGCATGAGGGGCATCTGGGACGTAACATCACTAAAAGTAGATTCCGGGCAAATTTCTGGTTCCCTAAAATGGACACCATGGCAGAGCAACTGGTCAAGGACTGTGTAACTTGTGCCAAGAGTAATATGTCTAAATCCCTATGGAAAGCCCCTCTATCTCCCGTCAAGATACCAACCAAACCATGGAGCAAACTAGCCATGGATATCATAGGGCCCAATGACAACTTAGGCACCCAAAAGAGATTCATGATAGTCTTAATTGACTACACCTCACATTGGATCACCCAGAAGTTCGTGCATCGCATCAACACGAACACAGTCCTAGAGTTCCTCAAGGACGTGTTTTCCATGGAGGGCATACCCTCAACGTTGGTAACGGATAACGGTGTACATTTCACCTCGCAGAAAATGAAGGATTTCTTAGACAACATGAACATAAAACACGAACCCACCGCACTTTATTGCCCAAAAGCTAACGGCCTAGTTGAGAGGGCAAATAGGCTAATCAAAGAGCACATCCAATTGGCCATTATCAGTGGTCACGACGTGGAAGCATCCCTACGTAAGTGTCTATCGGCGTATCATACCTCGCCTAACAAAGTGACGGGGGTTTCCCCTTTCGTCTCCCTCCGCAGGAGAGAGCCTTGTACCAAGCTCAACCCCAGTTGGCTGGAAGGAGGCAGGGCAAGTAATCCTAATCCCGAAGAGATTACTAGGACGATCGACCTGCACCAAGCCAAATATAAGCAATGGTATGACCAGAAGAATGGAGTTAAAATCCCCAACTGGGAAGTGGGCGATGTGGTGCAAGTCAAAAGAAGTACTAAAGACTGGCATAGCCAAACTAAATTCTATCCTCCTTGCCGGGTTGTTAAGGCTCTCAACAACGTTGTTCTCCTTGATAATGGGCAATGGTGGAGCTGTGACAAAATTGTAAGATCACAAATGTGATGTGTTCTCTCTCCATTAAATGCTATGTATATATCTGAATTTTCATAAGTCATGCCCGCCTTGACTTGTTGCATGGCTAAATGTGTTTTCTTCATTCAATGCCTTTTGTGTTACCTTTGGTTTCCCCCTTCTTCTGGTTGTATAGGAAGGGAGGTGTGTTATATCCTCCTCTTAACCTTAGATGGTACATTCCGTTTCCCCCCTCTCCTTTCTCCCTCCTTGGTATCCCCCACCTGGAGCTCACCTTAGAATGTTGGCGTTACTGAGTATTGAGGAGAGTGGATGGCCAATAAAGCGGTACTTGAAAGACTCTGGTTCCTGTCATCTTTTACTTCTAACAATTATATTTCCATCCTTTCCGCAGAAGTAAGAAAACTTCACTTTACTCAGAGTCTGTCCTTCCCAGGCGCTCTCTCTGGGTTTGCAATAGTATTGATACATTTCTGTCAAATGTGTTGCTAAAACAAAAGTGAGTCCATTGTTGTAGAATACTGAAAAGAAAAGATTTCGAAAAGTTCTCACAGCGTTTAAAATGACTACTTCAGCTAGATTCTGTCTTTTGAGCAAGAGAAAAGAAACGGCATCTGAGGCCTACATAAAATTTCGCTGAATCATTATCACGTCATCATTAATATAAAACGCACATTAATATAGGTATTCCGATTTTCTTAATTAATTTATTCATTATTCTTCTTTAAAGGTTACTTGTCAATATTAGGTACTACTAAAAATCATTTGCATATTTATCATTTCAAAAACAAATATTAACATGTCATTCTGAAGTTCACATTTTTATCACATAACGTTAGAGTAAGAGGCAGGTTTACATACTATTGGTTATTTCTGAATTCAAGCAATTTAATCATTTCAGGTGCCTTATTATGCAGGCCTTAATTCATTTTAACACATTTTAGAAATTATCCTCACCACATTTTCTATGTTAATTAGATTTAATTTCTCAAACACGTGATTACATGCCCAGGTAAATAGTCATTGTTTCTCTCTCTTTGTTTACATTTTTACATTTCCATGTTTCAAAACACTTCTGCATGCTTTTACGAAGCAGCATGAAATCTCACATTTTTCGACTTAGTCAGTTTACATGTTTTCATCAAGAATAATTATCATAGCTCGCTTTTGATAGTGAGAATTGATAGAGGCAACTGTCATTTAACATTTACGCTCCATCACTTTTAATATTGATTGCACCAAAGGTTTATTGGCTCTTTCCCGTGGCAAATTTGCCAAATGCTTCCAAATTCATACTCAAGTATTATGTTGGTTTGTACATCTGAATCCTGAATTTGATTCTATTCCCTGATTACAGAAGTCTAGAGCCTCAAATACCACCTTTTTTCAACTCACAGGATTGCATAGTAATGGAGCTGTAGGTATACAGATTAATTAATGTTGTACCTTAGACATTTTTAGGTTCATGAACAGGATCTAAAGTCAAGTCTTGTGCCGATACATTTGTACTGAAGTCCTTTTATCCTAAAAACAAGATAAAAAGATGACATAATATATTGCTATGGCAAATCCAATTACAGCTATTAACATTGTAAGTAAAGTTTGGTCTCCACTTTACTTTTTATTAGACATCAAAATATTTACCTTTCACAAAAACGTCATATTCACAGAAATAGTAACCTGAAAATGTACTTTTTTTTCCTGTACCCAGAGGCACATATATCAATTCACTGGACAATTGGAGGTTCCTTTGTCTTCCATTGAGAACAAAGCTCATGTCACAAGATTCTTTGTAAAGTCCACCAAAAATGTAGAAGTATAGGCCCATTAGATAAACAATTTGAATGCAAATTTTGTGAATTACTAGTATGCCACCATCTATTGAAAAACTATTTGGTTCATTTCAGAGAAACTCTTTAAAAGTAAAAGCTGTATACACATTTTTAGCAGCTTTGCGAACATAATTTAAAACATCCAAGGCACGTACCATGATCACCTGCTCTGGGTCAGTGCAGAGCAAAGCTCCTGTTTGTATGAGTTTATAATGTCTTAAGTGCTTTAAATTAACCCTATATCTCTCAGAGTGAGAGTTTGATTTTTAAACAACAGAGCTTGGAATAGAAAGAGACATAGGGCCAGGTGTATGTAGATAGCATTTTGCGATTCCCTAATTGCGAATCACAAGGATTCGCAATTAAAAAATCGCAAAATGCAATGTATGAAGGTGTATAGTACACCATTTGCGATTCCTAGGGAGTCGCAAATGACCTACCTCATGAATATTAATGCGGTAGGTCGCAATTTGCGACCCCCAAGGAATCACAAAAATCACGGGGATGGTGGCCTGCAGAGATCAGCAGATCACCATGTCCGTGATTGCTTTTCAATAAAGCAATATTTTTTTGTAAAGCAGCCCGTTTTCCTTAAAGGAAAACGAGATGCTTTACAAAAAGAAAAATTAAAAGTTATCTTTTCATTTTTTAAAAGCAGGCAGTGGTCCGTGGGAACACTGCCTGCTTTTAAAAATGGTTTTACAAACATTCACAAAGGGGAAGGGGTCCCTTGGGGACCCCTTCCCATTTGCGAATAGGTTACCACGTACTTGAAGTAGGTGGTAAAATGTGAATGTTTTGCGACCGCAATTGGGGTCACAAAACATTCATACATACCAATGCGATTTGGTATTAGGAAGGGAGGCCCTATACACGCCCCTTCCTAATACCGAATCGCAAACCCATTTTGCGATTCGGTAACAGATTACCGAATCGCAAAATTAGGTTTGCTGCATCGGGAAAGAAATTTTTGCGTTCGCAAACGGGCAGATTCGCAGAATCTGCCCGTTTGCGAGCGCAAAAATGCTTGATACATCTGCCCCATACTCACTTCTCACTGTTTCAAAGGTGTGCCACCTGAAGATCAAGCTCTAACTCAGAGAAATATAAAGTTGAATAAATGTACGTTAGACAGTGCAAGTATATAAAAACAGGAGCTCAGCTCTGTGATGAGCCTGCACTGGGGATCATGAGACTGCCCATGGAGTTACGGAGTCTTTTTACAAGCACAGAGGTTTGCGAACAGTCACTTTAATGAATTATGAAGACAAAGATACCACGGCATGTCTGGTGGAAAGGAAGGTGGCATATTTTGGGTACTGAGGTTTGTCTTTTCAGTACAGAGGTATTTTTATTCTCTTCTGAAACTCTTGCTTTTGAAAGCCAGAGCAATTTCACTCTAATGGTTCAAGCAGGGTGAACATAATCCTACTATTCTGTGGGTTATAATCCACTTTTTCAAATAAAATGTTTACCAAGAATCCTTATAGGAACTATAAGATCTCCAGTACAGAACCTGATTCTATGTTGTGCTTATCAACTAGGATATTGTCACTTGCTGCATTATTGGCATCAAAGAGCTGTTAAGAACTAGCAAGTATGAAGAGGTGGCTGCCATTGGTCTCTAGCACCTCTTTTACTGAGGGTGTGAAAATTGTACTAGGAAATGTAGAGGGTCTTCCTACCAGTAGAGGTGATAGTGCATCCTTCATTTATAGGTTTGAAATTTCAGATCGCAGAGTTTGAACTTTGGTGGGTGTGTGAGAATTAATTTGATACCTAAGATCATGAGCCATGAACTGGACAGAGGTTTTACACTTGACCTTTGTTTGGTAGCATCTAAGTCACAAAACGTCCAAGAAAAATAGTAAGGGCCATGTACTGTATAGGAGTTGCTGTACACTTAGATTCGCGCTTAGGGATGGTACTTAGGAGTAGGTAGGGATATGCTGGAATAGTGTAAAACTAGTTATTTTCCCAGAGGACAGGTGTGGTAACATGGCAAGAGCAGGGTACTGAAATGTTAACTGTATTATTATAAAGTCATGGCATGATTCTGCAGCACGGCATGAACAAGGCTGAGAAATACCTTGAGAGGAGAAGTAAATATCCTTTAGATAAGCTGTACCCTCAGAGCATTAGAAGCCCAGGACTAGTCATAAACAAGTGTTCATGTTTTCAGCAGTGTATAATCACAGAGTATGAGCAAGCAGGTGCCTATTCACATAATATATTGATTAGAGATATTCTGGAGAACCAGGCCTTTCAGCCTGTGAGAAGGGATGGCAAGGCAGATAGTGTGCAACATGGAAGCATGATGAGTACAAATGGCATGGAAGGTTCTTCAGCAAGAAGGTTCTCGAATGGACAGTTGCCAGTGCTTTGTCTATTACATTTTGTGCTTCATACATGTGGGTGGGATGTGAGATAGACCTTGGGCCACAGCGTTATGTCACATGGCTGCTCTTCCCAAGAATGTGCATCAGGGCAAAGCTGGACTTATCTCTGAGTGGGTCTTTGCGCACTGGTAAGAAACAAGTCTTTGCAGTATCAAATTAAACAGGATGTATTGGGTTGTTTTCGTTACAGAGTCTCCTCCAAATCTTCATGTGCATATGTATATTATTTGACCTGCTAATTTTGTCATTATAATGAATGCATGCTATAATAAACCTCTATGCAGGGTTTTGCTTTGTTCCTTGAGTTGGGAGCTATTAGGTAAATTAATCAATCCATTTTATTAGGCGGTGCTCCTCACCCCTGAGAGTATGCGGGTGCTGAGGTGTCATTGGTCTCAGCCTGAGAGCTAGGTCTTCAGTTATCTTCTGAATTCTCCCAGGGAGGGTGATGTTTGTAGGTGGAGGGGCAGGTCATTCCAGGCCTTTGCAGCAAGTCAGGAAAAGTTGCGACCTCTGCTGTGGCTGCGGCGGATGAGGGTGTGTAAGCCTTAACCTGCCCAAGAGAACCCACATCACCCAGCACCTGAAGGAACTCCACTGGCTTCCAGTTCAGAAGAGATGTACTTCAAGCTCCTAACACATGCCTACAAAGCCCTCCATGACCAAGGACCCTCAACCATGAACCACCGCCTGCATTTCCACCGACCACCCAGGAGCCTCCTCTCTGCACACCTCGCCCTTGCAGAAATCCCTTGCATATGCCGCAGCCACACCAGAGGAAGATCCTTCTCCCATCTCGCCGCCAAAGCCTGGAACATCCTTCACCACCACCTCCACACTGCACCCTCGCTCACCGACTTCAGAAAGGGGCTCAAGACCTGGCTTTTCGACTGAGACCGGTATCAAGCTCCTGGATACCCTTGCGGGTGACAAGCAGCCCTATACAAATAAGACTTTATGGACTGATTGATTGATTGATTGAGTGAGGGCCAGAGAGGTAGAGGGGAGGTGTCTGGCGGTTTGGTGGAAGTTCATGCGGTGGTTGATGTATGCTGGTCCCTGGTAATGTAGGACTCTTTAGGCACGTCAGGAGCTTGAACTGGCATCTCTTCTGGACGGGGAGACAGCGGATGTTCTTCAGGTGAAGGTGATGTGGGTGCATTTGGGAAAGTTGTGGATGAGTCTGGCTGCTGCCTTCTGTATGGTCTGGATTCTCTTGAGGAGTTGTGTGGTGAATCCGGAGTAGAGAGCTTTCCCGTAGTCGAGCCGGCTAATGACGAGAGCCTGAGTGACTGTTTACCTGGTGATAAAGAGGATCCATTTGAAGATTTTGTGGAGCATGTGGAGGTTGTGGAAGCAGGAGGAGGCAATTGTGTTAATTTGGCACTTCTTGGTAAATATGCTGCTGAGGATTATGCTGAGGTTGCGGGTGTGGTCTGTGGGTGTGGGGGTGGGTCCGAGCACAGAGGGCCACCAGCCGTTGTCCCAAGGGGAGGTGTTCTTCCCAAAGATCAGCAATTCCATCTTGTCCGAGTTGAGCTTCAGGAAGTTGGTCTTTATCCAGTCTGCGACGCTAGTCATGGCATTGCAGAAGTGTGTTCTGGTGGTGGAGGGGTACTTCGGTGAGCAAGAAGATGAGTTGTGTGTTGTCAATATGGGACAAGATGTTAAGTCTGTGGGTTCTGACAATGTCTGCGAGGGGTGTCATGTAGGTGTTGAACAGGGTGGGGCTGAGGGATGATCCTTGGGGGACGCAGCAGATGATGGCCTTGAGTTCTGAGGTGAAGGGTGGCAGGCGGATTCTCTGAGTTCGCCCCGTGAGGAAGGATGCGATCCATTTGAGGGTGTTTCCCTGGACGCCGATGTGGTTGATTCTGTTAATGAGGATGTGATGGGATCCGTGTTCAATACTGCTGAGAGGTTGAAGAGGATTTGTGCTGCTGGTTCATCATGGTCGAGAATGGATCTAATGTCATCGGTGGTGGCGATTAGGGCTGTCTCGATGCTGTGGTTTGCATGTAAGCCGGAATGGAAGGCTCAAGCAGGTTGTTTTCTTCTAGGTGTTTGGTGAGCTGGTGGTTGATGGTCTTCTTGAGGACTCTGGCAAGGTTCGGGAGCAACACGATGGGGCGGTAATGCTTGAGTCTGCTGAGGTCTGCAGAGGGTTTCTTCAGAAGTGGTCTGACCTCTGCGTGCTTCCATCTATCAGGGAAGGTTGCTGTGGTGATGAAGGTGCTGAGGATGTTGGGGAGTTCCACACTAATTTTTTGTGTTCTGAGGTCAAAGAAAGGGTGAGGGCAGGAGTCCCTGGGTGCTCTGTTGCGGATGGAGGACATGAGTGCTGTGATGGTCTGCGGGGTGATCGGATTCCATGAGGTGATCAAGTGGGTAGTTTCCATGGGAGGGCTGAGGTTGTTGAAGTTGACGTTGGTAGGTTGGAGGTCGAAGTTGTTGTAGATGACAGCTATCTTGCTGTGGAAGTATTCCAACAGGGTGTCGTAGAGTTCCTGTGAAGGGTGGACTGTGTTCTGGGTGGCTGACGAGCCAGAGAATTCCCTGACTATGTGGAAGAGTTCCTTTGTGCTGTTGGCACTTGCTTCAATGCAGTCTGTGAGGGGGTCTCTTTTGGTCTCTTTGATGAGCTGGTGGTACCTGTTGAGGGCTGATTTGAAGGCTGCTCAGTTGGCAGGGTCGTTGGTGGTGCACCATTGTTTCTCTAGTCATTTGCAGTTTCGCTTGATAGTTCTGAGTTCTGGTGTGTACCAGCTGGCTCTTCTTGGGTCTCTCCAGTTTTTGCCTGGTTTCATGGGGCGTCTCTGTTGGCACATTTGGTAATTAAGTCGGAGAAGTTCTGGACAGCCTGCCACAGGTCTGACATGGCATTGGGCTGGGTGGTGTTAGGGGCCTAGGTCCATTGGGTCTCTGTTACTTTATTCCAGCTCCAGTGAGAGGAGCTGGGTGGCTTGGTGGTGGTCATACTTCTGTCCAAAGTACCAGGTGTCTGGATTTTGAAATTCCAACTGTTATCACTGCCATGGGTCAGTTTCTTAGTATGAGACACATGCTGGATGGATGTCCTGTCCTGACATATATAACCTTTGACCTGAAAATGACTGTCTATCACTCGTTACAGACAATGGTGGGTCAGGAGCACCACTCTAAATTGGAGGTTCTCTCTCCCTGCTAAACCTGTGGTTCCCCCTCTCTAATTAGAGGCATGGGAGTCACTATGTTTATACAGGAAAGCCTCTTATGGCTCCACTGGTTTAAACATTTGACCTGGCACATTAACATGACACCCACACGATAAACCTTCAATGATTTGAAGGGAGCTGCCAAAATAGTGGCTCTCTTTACATCAGAGTGATATCTACCAGGCAGATGAGGTTCTCTCAGTAGGGCTTACTCCACCACACTAGTGGGCCAAGAGGCCATCACTCAAACTTAAATGACCAGCTAAGTGTACACTATTTCATAAAATCAGCAAGATGTAATCAAAATTCTAGCCTAAAGTTATCTTCATTGTCCAAGTATGTGAATCCAGCTGCAAGGGTAGTGGTTTAGATGGTGTACCAAGAAATGCTGATCCCTGTATGTAAGCTGAATAAAAACTCAGACTCACAGCACGTCCTGAACAAAGTCAGCTTTGTGCCAGGCAGCACAGGCATTCATTCCACTGTGAGGCTGCAGACTCTAAGAACAGTTCTCCATTGAGAAGTAGTGGTGAACATATGTCAGCTCTCTAGGAAGTACCCTGCTGTGGTATACATCATTGACTAGGAATGCAGACATGTTGGGTTCCTATGTCAGGCTCCTGGTGCCAAGAGCACCTGAAAGTCCTTGCCGTCCCTGAACGAGTATGCAAACGAACAATGGTGGAACTACTGACTCACAGTAGCAATCTAGGGATGGACAAAGAAGGGAGAAAGAGACACAATGGACTGGAGTTCACTCACAGGCTTGACTCTGCAAATGTCGAGAGCAGAACAAAAAGTTTAGAGATTCACTGTATTAGCTGTAATGAAGTGGGAGATCAAAGGTGAGTATGGCGTACAGTTTAGTAGAATATAGTAGTAGCACAACTAAGACTTAGGCTTACTGCATTCAGTGATGGATGAACACTCCACAGAACAAAATTCCAGGAGAGCCCCCCCTGGGCGTCACCACACTCCAGATCAGAAACGAGCTTAGGTAACAGGCAGAGAGAGACTATCCAAAGTTATCAAAGACAGCCATACAAACAACAGTAGAGAAGCTGGAAGTAATTAAAATTGAGAGAAAACCAAAAGAGAAGAAAATAAAAAAACATGGGTATGCAATAACAGGTGCAATCTAAAATTATACAGAAAGCCACAAAAACTACCAACACAAATGGAGGCCTTGCCTCCATATTTGATAGTCTCTTAAATGTTGGTTCTACCTTATCAGACATGGGAAGCATGTCAAAGCGGCACTACTCAATACTCGCTCCCTCCAAAAGCACGAAGCACAAGTCCATGACCTTCTATTGGATGAGCTTCCTGACCTCATGTTCCTCACTGAAACATGGCTTGCAGACTCGTCCAATCCCACGATTGCATCGGCTATTCCCGCAGGCTACAAAATCATGAGAACAGATAGGCAGACGGGGATCGGAGGGGGTGTCGCCATGGTCTTCAAACAGGAGTTAGTGTGCTCCCCTATTATACTCGACCAGGTGGAGGGCGCGGAGTGTCTGGGGTTTCGCTATCTCACCGCACCAATGCATCACTGGGATGCTAATCTACAGACCACCGGGCGCACCTGGGAATTTTATTAATTCTTTACATAAATGCATTACATCACTTGCCTTAAGATATAAGCATCTTCTCATTCTGGGGGACTAGCATCGATCCAACCCATCGATCCTCAGGGTTGGATCGATGCTAGTATGGGTCCACCTCTCAATAGCTCTGAGGGCTATTACAGCACAGACTATTGAAGTGATTAAGTGGGGGAAGGTAAGGTAGGGATTGGCAGGGAGGGAGATCTGTAATAAATAAAACACAATTACTTATAATAATCACTATTAAATCCTCCTCTCAATATCTCGTTCTAGCTCCTCACCACTACCTCTATATCTTCAATATTATACCTGTAAACAAAAATGACCATAAGGAAAGTTCCGTGTTTGAGGGCTGCCTTCTCAACGCTTGTGCAAATCTGATTAGAAGTTATGAGGCGATATGAACAGCTAGAAGAAGGGAAAAAGATCATGGGTTACAGTGCTTTAGCAATGGCGTACTAATACACTCCTATCCTTCAACAACATACCCTTTATTTGTAATGCGTTGAATCACAGGGGAGGTGTGAACTATTCATCCAGGGTTCCTACACGTTTCCCCTGTTGTAGGCATAACAAATAGTATGAAAGAAAAATCAGGATCAACAGGCTACTTTCCTTCATAGCATTATATATATATACATATATTATCTACTGGCGGTCACCAGTAGATAGTTATAGTTAGGACCTATTTTCCATAGGAAATCCACAACATTCTATTTGCAGTAACGTTGGCGCCGGTTGACGAATCTTCGCGAAAGCTTCCAACTTGTTGGGGCGCTCCGGTCTGCTCCTATCCTGAAAGTCTCGGGGTGATTCGTCAAGCGGGGGCCGAGAAAAAAGGGGGGTCCCAAAACACGTTTTCCCCATTCATTTTTCCATAGGAACCTTTAGTCGCAGCTACAGCCCGAACTGCTGAACGGAATTACACCAAATTTGGCAAAGAGGTAGCCCTTGGTTCAGTGTCGTGCCTTTTGCTTAAATGGTGTAAATCCGTTCAGTAGTTCCTGAGAAAATCAAAAGTAAAGTCACATATATATCTATGGCCGAGTAGGGTCCGCGTACCCTCCCGATCACGAGCTGCATGCTAATTGGCTGTCAAGTGGCTGTCAACACTCCAAATCAGGAAGTGCTGGCAGCCATTTTGGCCGAGGGACAGAAACAAGTGCGCAAAGCGCAAAAAGGGGGCAGGGTAGAAACACCCTGACCCCCTAGGTCTGCTCAGGGGGTCCCACAAGGAACCCCTGGGCAGAAAAAAAGCATTTTTTTTTTTTAAACGGCGGGATGCGCTTAGGGTGCGCGGATCCCGCCGATTAAAAAAAAAAAACACAAGAAACAAGTGCGCAAAACGCACAAAGGGGGCAGGGTAGAAACACCCTGACCCCCTAGGTCTGCTCAGGGGGTCCCCCTGGGCAGAAAAAAGCATTTTTTTTTTTTTTAAATCGGTGGGATGCGCTTAGGGTGCGCGGATCCCGCCGATAAAAAAAAGAAATCGAAGCGCTTCGATTGTATTTTGCCCCCGGGTGGCCCAAGTCCCGGGGGCATGCGGGGTGGGTTTATGTTTTATATGGGGGGCCTCTAAGGCCCCCCAAGCCCCGGGGACCGCCACCCCCCAGGGCTTTATAAAAAAAATGGTGCGGGAGGGCTCTCCTGCCCTCCCGCAGCCCCGGGGACCGCCACCCCGGGGCTTCTTTTTAAAAATTTTAATAACGTGTGGGGGGCTCCAGCCCCCACACGCCCCGGGACCACCACCTCCCGGGGCACTTAGAAAATAAATGTGAGGGTCCGTTACGGACCCCAGAGCCCGGGGACTACCACCTCCCCGGGGCTGTGCAATTGAAGGGAGGGGGGCCGCTCGGCCCCCCTCCTGGAGACCTTGATGGCCCTGGGGACCGCCACCACCCAGGGCGGCTCCTGCAGTGTCCCGGGGTGCCTACCCCGGGACACTGAAGTTTGCTATGGCAGGGCGGGAGCCTCGCGGCTCCCGTCCTGTCATAGCAAACTGCTTTGGATTTTGGAAGAGAGAGCAGGGAAACTTGCTCTCTCTTCCAAAATTCAAAGCAGATTGCTTTTCCACACGGGGAGCTGCATCTTAGCAGCTCCCCATGTGGAAAAGCAATGCCGGCTCCCGAGGGACGCGGGGAGCCGGCGGGACTGTGGGGGAATTGGGGACCCCCCCACAGTCCCCAACGGAGAGGGCCAGCCCCGGGGGATGGGGTCCCCGGGGCAAGTAGTGGCCCGGGAGGGTGGCCACGCGGCCCCCCTCCCCACAAATAAAAAAAAACTTTGAAAAAAACAAAACGGAAAGGCCGGCCCCGGGGGATGGGGTCCCCGGGGCCTTAAATGGCCTGAGGAGGGGGGCCACGCAGCCCCCCTCCAAATATTTAAATTTTTTAAAAAAAGAGGGCATGCCCCGGGGGATGGGGTCCCCGGGGCCAATATAGGCCCAGGGAAGGGGGGCCACGCGGCCCCCTTCCCGTTTTATTTTAAGTTTTTAAAAAAATGAAAATCCTCATGCCCCGGGGGATGGGGTCCCCGGGGCCAAAAGAGGCCAAGGGAAGGGGGGCCACACAGCCCCCGTCCCATACAATTTTTTTTTTTTTAAATAAAAAAGACCGGCATCGTGCCGGAGGCCCCGCCCCCACCCTGCATCAGTCTGCACACGCGTCCCCTGGCGCGTTTGCAGATGGGGAACGAATTCCCCTTGAATACTGGGGGGTCCCTGGGGGCCAACTAACCCACCAGGAACCTCCAGTATGCGCCAGGGGGCTGCGTTGCAGAGAGGTGTACAGAGGCCACGCCCCTTTTTACACCGCTCTGCAACGCAGCTCTGTGGCGCTTTTTGGAGGTACATGGTGGGCTAGTTGGACTCCAGGGACCCTCAGGATTCAAGGGGACTTAATCCCCCAACTTAAAATGCACCACGGGGCGCGTTTGCACAGTGGTGAAGGGAGGGGGCGGGGCTTCAGGTGACATGTATGCAAACAGGCCCCGTGGTGCATTTTAAGATGGGGAATTAATTCCTCCTCAATCCTGAGGGTCCCTAGGGGCCAACTAGCCCACCAGGTACCTCTAGTAAGCGCCACGAAGCTGCGTTGCAGAGTGTTGTAAAAAGGGCGTGGCCTCTGTACACCTCTCTGCAACGCAGCCCCTGGCGCATACTGGAGGTTCCTGGTGGGCTAGTTGGCCCCTAGGGACCCTCAGGATTGAGGAGGAATTAATTCTCCAACTTAAAACGCGCCACAGGGCGTGTTTGCAGACATGTCACCTCAGGCCCCACCCCTTCCTTCACCATTGTGCAAATATTCCTCTAAAATCAGCTGAACTACGAATTCCGATTTACTCACCTGTTATCAGGAGAGACCACAGTGCTGCATCTTTGAGCGCAGTACTAATCCTGAAAAGTAATTTTAACCGTACTTACCAGTAACTTGAATTTCCTTCCATAGGATATCATTGCCTGCTTTTTGCTGAAAAAGTTTCTAAGTGTCGATTTTTGAAACTTAGAAATATTCCTCTAAAATCAGCAGAACTACGAATTCCGATTTACTCACCTGTTATCAGGAGAGACCTCAGTGCTGCATCTTTGAGCCCAGTACTGATCCTGAAAAGTAATTCTAACCATACTTACCAGTAACTTGAATTTCCTTCCATAGGCTAACATTGACTGGTTTCACTTGGAAATTCTTCTAAGTGTGGAGTTTTGGAACTTTATAATATTCCTCTAAAATCAACCGAACTACGAATTCCGATTTACTCACCTGTTATCAGGAGAGACCACAGTGCTGCATCTTTGAGCCCAGTACTAATCCTGAAAAGTAATTTTAACCGTACTTACCAGTAACTTGAATTTCCTTCCATAGGATATCATTGCCTGCTTTTTGCTGAAAAAGTTTCTAAGTGTCGATTTTTGAAACTTACAAATATTCCTCTAAAATCAGCAGAACTACGAATTCCGATTTACTCACCTGTTATCAGGAGAGAACCCAGTGCTGCATCTTTTAGCCCAGCACTGACCCTGAAAAGTAATTCTAACCGTACTTACCAGTAACTTGTATTTCCGTCCATAGGAATCCATTGTCTGGTTTTCAGCAGAAAAGTTTGTGTCGATTTTCACAAACCACAAATATTCCTTAAAAATCGCCTGTATGACTTAAACGCATTCTTTCAACTGTTTACAGGAGATGCACCAGTGCTGGATCCAGGATCCACCAGTGAGTAAGAAAAAGTAACGATAACACTACTTACCTGCTAAGTGAATTTCCTCCCATAGGATAACATTGGTGATTCTATGTGAAAAAGTTTCTAAGTGTCAACTTTTAAAATACAATAATATTCCTTAAAAATCACTACTGTAACCAAAACGCTTTTACTCAACTGTTTACAGGAGATGTCCCAGGACTGAATCTAGGATCCAGTCCTGTGGTTAGAAAAAGTAATCCATAAAGTAACTAATTGCATTTAACTAGAAATTCACATTGAGCTCAATGTTGCATTGTGTTTGAAATTGTGTTGCCCATTGCAACAACTGTAACTACTGTACTTAAAAGTCTATTGCCTATTTGCAAAGTATTTAAACTAAAGTAATTCATTCTGAGAAAGTATATTTTGTAATGTAATGTATAATGTAATTACAATGTAATTTAAAAAATAAAATATCTAGAAATAAATAGGTTGAAAAAATGTTGTAAATCAGTATCAAAAAAATAAATATAACAATTAATACATTTAAAAATTGTCATTTACAAAACCTTTGAAATTCACTGAAAAAACCATAGGTTTCAGACACGTTATAGTTAGGAATTAGCATTTAAAAAACCTTTGAAATTCACTGAAAAAACCATAGGTTTCAGACACGTTATAGTTAGGAATTAGCATTTAAAAAACCTTTGAAATTCACTGAAAAAACCATAGGTTTCAGGCACGTTATAGTTAGAAATTAGCATTTAAAAAAACCTTAGAAATTCACTGAAAAAACCATAGGTTTTAGGGACAGTTATAGTTAGTTGGACATTGCACTCGTACAAAACCCGTGAAATTCCCCCGTTATAGTTAGTTCAGGTAACTATAACTCGCGCCCCGCAATGCACTGCTGATGACGTCATATATTACATCACTCATGACATGGTCAGTGACATTACTGATGACATCACTGATGACATCTCAAATGACATCACTGATGACATCACTGATGACATCATCCATAAGATAATTTGATGCATCTTCTCACACCCTAATATAACTTTTGATACACCCACTGTAAATTACAGACTGCCATTGTCAAAACCATAGACACTCCAACACCAATTACTATATACACACTCACTGATTCTTAGGTCTACACACACACATCTACTCACTCACCCGTACAATCACTCATACTTATAGTCACTCAGTACAGGACTATTATATGCACTCATACACCTATATAAACACTCACACACCGCAACTCATCCATAGAGGTACTCACACACCTAGTCAGTCATGCAAAAAATTAAGCACACACCCATTTACTCACCTTTACAGTTATACACACACCAGCTCACTTACTCATACAAATACTAGCACATTCTTACGCTCTTATACAATCTCTGATACAAGCACACACTCATCCATACAGTCACTCTCACAATCACACACTCTCGCTTATAGCTATTTATATACTCCAACACACATATATACTGCCTTTCACATATGTAGTTACTCACACATGTACCACTGGGACATACATTCACTCACTAACACACTCTTACACACACTTACCCACCCATACAGTCTATCACAGATGCACTCTTGAAACCATCCACCCAGTGAATCACCCACTCACACATCTATGCACAGAGTCGCACACACCCCACCCACACAAACACTCAGGCACCCATACAGATACTCAGCCAACCAATCAATAACTCATATAGACACTCATGTAGCTATTCACAAACCCATGCTGCCACTTACACAGCAACAGACAGACGGATACAGACATTCACCCAGTTTAGTCACTAACCCATGCATTCAGTAAGATACGTTTAATCACTCACTTATAGAGTTAGTCACGCACCTACTAAATCATCCATTCAGACACTTATACACCCACTCATTCTTCAATACGCCTTTCCCTATATATATTAAACATATTTAAACTTTACAGAAACACACAGTCACTGGATGATGTCATTTGAGATGTCATCAGTGATGTCATCAGTGATGTCACTGACCATGTCATGAGTGATGTAATATGTGACGTCATCAGCAGTGCATTGCGGGGCGCGAGTTATAGTTACCTGAACTAACTATAACGGGGGAATTTCACGGGTTTTGTACGAGTGCAATGTCCAACTAACTATAACTGTCCCTAAAACCTATGGTTTTTTCAGTGAATATATATATGTGTTCCTCTGTTATAGTCACAGAAACATATGGGAGTCCCAGGGCAAAAGACGGCACAAACTATAGGTGTTTAGGGGCAATGTACATACTTGTAGAAATGACAACCAATGTTTGACTCCCACCAACTGGAGTGAGCCTCAATCCTTTGAAAAGTTTGATTCCTGTAATGTACAGCAAGCACTAAACAAAAGCGTCAATAAAGTTTAAACGTTTCCTTCCTCTCCGCATGAGTTTCATGAAACTCGCCAACGGAGAGAAGTACGATAAATACGTGAGTTTAGCCAGCACTTGCTTCCCTCTCTGCAACAGCCTCAGCCGAGACCCGCTAACAGAGAGGAACCCGCAGTGCTTCTGACAGTACAGAGGCACTGAAAAACGCTCCTCGCATTCCCCAAGGTCACCCAAACTTTCGGGCACAAAGTATGAAAATCAAAGTTGGTGCCTCAAGCTCCCTTACCGGACCGGTTCACCAAGACTGCGTCCTTCGGCTTCTTCCAAGCATAATCGGCAGCGCGGAGTGCCCGGGAAGTGGTTAAGAAGGCACTGAAGATCAACGTGATGATGCTTGTGCGTCTCCGGACGCATGGCATCATGGGAAATGGAGTGCTTACGCCTCCCGATGTCAGCGTTCAAGTACGCTCTTGTGTGGTTCCTTGGTGGAATCTGACAGACCTGAACCTGCATTGTGACAAGCCCATGGACCCCCACTTGATGGCCCTGTCAGAAATCATGGCAGCTTGCAATCTTAAACCTTTCATTACGGGTCCCACCCATAAATTTCGACACACCTTAGACCAAATTTTCTGTGATGTACAGGTGGAGGTGGATCCTCCAATCCAGCTAATTTGGTCTGACCACTTCCTAGTAAACTTTCGGATAACAGTCATAGGGAAGCTCAACCCATCAGGGGAGGTAAAGTCAGAACTTACTTATAGAGCACTCCATTAAATAGCTCTACCTTCCCTTCAGACTGCGCTCGACACCTCTGCCCCCTCTCTGGTGGGCAATCCCGATGCGGACGCTCACACTCTTGAAGACTGGCTGAGGACAAATATAGAGGCAGTTGCACCATTGACCTCCCGCTCCTCTAAGAAGACTGGCCATTCAGTGCCTTGGTTCGATGAATCCCTGAGAGCCAGCAAAAGCAAATGCAAAGGATTAGAAAGAAAATGGCGTAGGCAATATCTTTTAGAGGACAGGAATATTTATAAGGCAGCTCTCAAATCACACTACAAACTGACAAGGACGGCCAAAATGAATTATTTAGAAAGTAGGATTGCAAATACTAACAATAAAGGCAAGGAAATCTTTAAAATCGTTAAATCGTTCACGGCTCCTAAGGCAGAGAACAAAGAAGCTCCGCCATCAGCCGATTGGGCGAAGCAGGTGGCCCGTTCCTTTCATGATAAAATAATGATAATCCAGCAGTCATTTTCCATGGAGGTGGAGGAGGCTATATCCTCTCCTCAAATACAGGTGGGAAGCGTCACTCCACCTCTCCCCCTGGGGCACTCTCACAAAGGCCGCCACTGTCACAGATCCCTGCCATCAAACTTGAGGACTCACTTACATAGCTCTCGGGCCTTAAGTCAGGATCACCAACAGATGCGTGTCCGGCTAAACTGATACCGGCACTTGCAGCTACCTTAAACCCAACTGTCAATAAGGTACTCAATTCCTCGGTGGAAAATGGCGTTGTGCCGCAAATCTGGAAGCAGGCTAAAATCCTGCCTCTCCTAAAGAAACCAAAAGCGGACCCCAACACTCCCACTAACTACAGGCCAATCTCCCTTCTTCCTGCTTTCGCCAAAGTAGTGGAGAAACATGTCAACAAAGTACTCATGGAGTATGCGGAGGTACACAATGTCCTACACCCCATGCAATCCGGCTTTAGGGCTAATTATAGCACTGAGTCTGCCCTGCTGGAAGTGACTGAACACCTCAGAGATCAGCTGGATCGTGGGGGCAGAGCAATACTTATCTTACTTGCTTTGGCGGCGGCATTCAATACGGTGCCCCACAGGATGCTCCTAGACAGATTAAGGAACATGGGCATAGAAGGGAAAGCACTAACATGGATTACATCCTTTTTGGAGAACAGCGAACAGGTCATCTGGACACCTCCGTTCTCAGCCCCAATGCCAAGCATACAGGTTGGAGTCCCGCAGGGCTCCTCACTAAGTCCAACTCTGTTCAACCTGTACATGTCACCGCTAGCATCATTAGCAGAGGCACAGGGCGCCAAAATAGTCTCTTATGCTGATGACACACAGCTGATTTTTACATGCAATAAAGGGGACGACTTCAACGGGGATGCAATTAGATCCTGCCTCACCAAGGTTTTTAAATGGTTGAAGCAGAACCAACTCAAGTGCAATCCTGATTAAACTGAGATTGTATTCCTTGGCCATCCAGCTGAGAGCAATTGGAGTCTGTGGTGGGCCGCAGATCTCTCCCCCCCAGCACTGCCCAATCGACAGTTAAAAACCTGGGTATCTACATCGATAATGAGCTCTCGATCCGGTCCCAGGTTCAAGCCCTAGTGGGAACCTGTTTTGGAATACTGTGGATGCTGAAGAAATTTCTGCTGCTTCTCCCCTGGATGCCAGGAGGACAGTGGTTCAGGCATTGATCACGTCTAGACTGGACTATGCTAATGTCCTCTATCTGGGACTACCGGACTACCTTCTCCAGCGCCTCCAGGTAGTGCAAAATTCAGCAGCATGGGCGATTCTTAAACTGAAACCCAGATCACTTATTGCCCCCCATCTGAAGTTCCTACACTGGCTCCCAGTGAGGGAAAGGATATAATTTAAGGCCATGGCTATTTTCTTCAAAGTCTTCCATGGCACAGGCGCCGCCTACCTTAGAAAACGAGTCAGCCGCTAAGAACCTACCAGGACACTCAGATCGTCCTCCGCCGACCTGGCCTGTATTCCCAAAACACATCTGGTACGCAGAGGCGGTAGATCTTTCGGCTTCCTAGGGGCCCACACCTGGAACAAACTGCCGGCAGCTCTGAGAGCATCAACAGTCCTCTCCCACTTTAAAAAAACAGCTGAAAACATGGCTATTTAAGAACTAAGCCCCTAGTAGGGCAAGTACATGTGAACTGTTAGCGCCGGGACACTCCGTACGGAGTAGCTGTGCGCTCTATAAATACTGGTCATTCATTCATTCAGTCCCAGAAGTGTATTGTAATCACAAAGTGAAATAAAGCAGAATACCTGCATAAGTTGGCAGTTTAATCTGTGGATACTCAAAGTTTTCCATTGCCTCGTTCTTCAGAATTTACAACCCCAACTCATTCTACATTTGATCCCATCTCTCTGATGCGCCGAAATACTGAGTGTACCCTCCACTAAGAGGCTGCGTCTGGTTTTGAAGGGAACTGACTATGTAATTTCTTTGTTAGAGGGGAGCATGAGCAAAGTCTGAATGTTCCCAAGATGTTTCGGAAACAGCACACCCCTACCAGATTCTGAACCACTGGAGCTCAACTCGATAAATTAAGGAATTAATGCTGGCATCTATTTTGGAGAACCTTCTATCAGGACTGAGGTGCATTACTCCTTTTGTGGGAGACTGCCGTCTTAATCTGGGAAACATGAAACATGTGCCAGTGTGACGGGAAAGGCAAATGAACATCTGAAATCCCTACCTTCCTGGCTATAGAAAAGGAGCCACAAAACAAGCGGTAAGTGTTTGTGAGATCCCAAGATTGTCAAATGTTTTGTAGATAGCTTCCTATGGCAATCTGCAACACATTTATGATTGACTTGAAGCAAGTGTTGGTTGGCTACCTTCTGTATGGTGTGCATACTTTGGAGGAAGTCTGTAATAGCGGAAACTTTGGAAGCTGAAATTTGAGCTGTCAACATTTAGGGATGAAATTCATTGGAGTAATAAAAAAGAGATCTACCCAGTGACAAATAGAAATAATAGTTATATGTAAATTAATGAAGTACAATCCATTGATACCAAGCATTTTGAAAGTTCATCAAATATCACCTAAAATATTGCTATATAGATTGATTTAGTCTCTCAACTTGTCCATAAGTCTCGGGTTGTAGCTGGTAGTTATTAAATGTTTTGTCCCTATAGTTTTATGTCCAAAAAAGATCAATGACAAGTCATGACTGTTAGACCTGCCATCCTTGGTGTGGTTTTCCCCTGTCTTTTTGCCTCTGCCTGCTGTATTTTTGCTGTGTGCTGCGTTTCGTTTTTGCTGGTCTAGATGCTTTGGGCACTTTGCCAATGCTAATCAGTGCCAAAGTGCAAGAGCTCCCTTTGTAAATTGTGAATATGGATTTGTGGTTTCATGAATGGCTTGTTTGACTTACTACTAAGTCCCTAGTACAGTGCACTGTGTGTGCCCAGGGCCTGTAAGTCAAATGCTGCTAGTGGGCCTGCAGCACTGATTGTGCCACCCACACAAGCAGCCGTTCAAAGGGGTCTCAGACCTGCCACTGCATTGTCTGTGTGCAGTCTCTACTGCCATGTCGACCTGGAAAGTGCACCCACTTGCCAGGCCCTAACCTTCCTTTCTATTACAGGTGAGTCACCCCTAAGGCAGGTCCAAGGTACCCCTGTGGGCAGGGTGCAGTGTATGTGAAAGGTAGGCCATGTACTGACGTGCGTGACATGTCCTGATAGTGAAATACAGTGTATTTCGTTTTTCATCATTGAAAGGCTATCTGTCCCATAGGATACAATGGGAGTTTACTTATAACATCTTATAAGTATAATTTCCCATTGGGCCAAGATAGAAAGGTGGAGTTTAGTATGCCTAAACTCAGAGTATAAAAATGCATCTTTTAGTAAAGATGATTTTTATATTGTGTGTTGGAAAATAGCACTTTTAGAAAGTGGGTATTTTCTTGCTTAGCCATCCTGTGTGCCTCTGCTGGTTTGTGGATTGACTGTCTGGCTTTGGAGTGACAGGGGCTGGGGATGTGCATTCACTGTAGACAGCCACTGGGGGGGTTGACGTGTGTCCTGCCTTTCCTGGATGAGTCAGGGCTGGGCTGAATAGACCTGGGCTGCATTTAGAGTAGGGGGAAGAGATTTCCTTGCACCTGAATGGGCCTGGTCTGCCTTACAAAATGTTATCTCCACCTCCTGCCAGGAAGCTGGACCAGAGAGAACAGAATTGGTTTTGATTGAGCACAGAGCCTCTCTGCCTCCAGAGAACAAAGGAAAATGCTGTATAAATATTGGGGTCCAGACCCCAGAACTTTAGATTACTTCTGGACTCAAGAGGAATCTCTGCCAAGGAGAAGAGCTGGGAAAACTGAAGGAGAAGTACTGCCCCTTTGCTGTGTGATGTCTGGGGTTGGCCTGCAGTGGCTATTTCTGCCAAGGAGAGGACCAAGACTTTGCTGTGTGTTGTGTATCCTTCTTGAAGAAGATCTCCAAGGGCTTGGTGTAGAGCATGCCTCCTGTTCTGAAGTCTCAGGGACACAAAGACTTCATTTCCTTTGTCCTCCTGCATCTGGAACTGCTGTTTTAGCTGCCACAGAGGGAAATTGCAACAGCAACGTCGCAACCTGCAATGAAGCCGTGGGCACCGCTCGTGAAGAGCACGACGCATGGCCCCAACTCGCACCGCAGCCCCGACACCTGCTGACTCCACACCATATCGACTCAGATGCCGTCACCGAGGCCGCTCCCTGCACTGGAGCTGGGGAACCGCTTGTGACACTCACAACGCACCATCCCGACTCGCACCGCAGCCCCGACCTCATTGATGCCGGTGCTTCATCATTGCAGAGCCGATACTGGACGTGGGTGACTTCCTGAATCCATCGGCACCGCACCCTCATAAGGAACCGCTGCCTCGCCGCCACCGCGACATCACTTCCCCGGCAACAGTAAGGAACCGACGCCTCACCTTCCCAACAACAGTAAGGAACCGACACCTCACCTCCCCTGCATCGCAGTAAGGAACCGAGGCCTCACCTCCCCTGGGGTCGTAAGGAACCAACGCATCACCTCCCCTGTGGTCGTAAGGAACCAGCGCCAACAAAGCATCACCTCCCTGACGCCGTACACCATCTTTGCTTTCAACGTTTGCCAAGGTACTGTTCTTTGGGGGTCTGTGTGACTCCGCACCCAACACCGCGCACCTCGCGGTCAGCGCTGTACTTTGGATTTTTATCTGTCATGATGTTGTTATAGCTCGAGGTGGAGTTTTTTCTTGCTACAAGCTTTATTTGTGTGAATAACCTATTTTTGTGGATATCTTGGTATATGTATTGTGGATTTTTGTCGTTTTGGTCTTATTTGGTTTAGATAAAGATTACTTATTTTTCTAAACTGGTGTGGTGTCCATTTGTAGTGTTTTCACTGTATTACTGTATGTGTGCACAAATGCTTTACACACTGCCCATGAGATAAGCCTATCTGCTCGTGCCAAGCTACCAAGGAGATGAGCAGGGGTTGTCTAAGGGTGTAACTCCCTTACCCTGACTAGAAGCAAGGGTCCCTACTTGGACAAAGGTGCAAACCATTGCCAACTAGAGACCCCCATTTCTAACAATGACCTATGTTCTTCTGTTAATGATCTCTGGTAGACCATGTAATTGAAAAATATGGACCAAAACTATTCCAGGTAGTTCTATTGCTGTTGGTAGTTTTTTAGCAGAATGAAATGCCCCATTTATTAAATAATCCACCACTACAAATAATTTACTTATCCTTTGGAATGAGGCAAGTCACTAATGAAGGCTATTAAGATCATATTCCAGCTTGTAACAAACTGGCTATATGAGAGCTTTTGACACACACAGTGCATCTGTTGATGAACTCATGAGCTAGTGTTTCTACATGAGGCATCTAAAAGTATCCACTGAGCAGTTCAGACATCTTTCTTTGTCCTGGGTGCCCTGCTGCAGAAGAATCATTACACCACTTAATTACTTTCTGTTGTATCTCTTCTCCTGATAGGTACATTGCTTCTCCTCAATATATCAAGTTTCTCTTGCAGAATCTTTTGTTCTGGTCCTTTTGTATCCACTACTGAACATCAGTTACTTACTGTTACCTTTTCACAGTCTCAAGAAAGTTTGAGAATTCTTATGCTCAATTGTTTTTCAGTGCTACAAATACAATCTCAACTTTGATGTGAAAGTGCATCTCCTTTTCCAGACTTATTTAATGGTCCTTCGGTGAGTAAATAGTTAAACCGTGAGAAAAAGAGAGTATGTTGAGCATGTCAGGCATTGGCACACTACATTGAGGTGAGAAATTGTACCTTTTTATGGTCTGTCCATAATGTAAGCTGATGAAGTGCTCCTTCCATGCAGTGTCTCCAAAGTGCAAAAGCTGCGTTTGCAGCTGATAATCCTCTATACCAGACTTATATTATTTTCTGCTTCAGAGAGGATACATGAGAAATATGCCAATGGATGCAGGGCTTGGTTCTTGGAATCATGTTGTAAAATGCTGCTCCAATTGCATAGGGGGATGTGTCAGTTTCAGCTTTAATTGGTAAATTCACCAGAGAATGTCTGAAGATGGGCACAATGTGAATGCTCTCTTTAGTGTCTGAAAAGTCTGCTCTTTGTGATCTCTGAAGCAGAAAGCTGAGCCTTTCTTAGTACGTTCTATAATGCATTGAAAAGTAGAGGAACTTTTTTTGTCAATTGCCGATAGAAGTTCGTAAATTTGATGAATCATTGTACTTTTTCATTGTTCAGGGAAAGGCCTACACTAATACTGCCTTGACATTTGTTGGCAGCCATACTAATGCTGATCCAGCGCGCGGCCAATGCCTAATCAGGGATCAATACTCAATAATCTAGCAGAACAATGGCCCATACACACTCACCCAAATCCCTGATGCGCTGGGGTCAATTTGAAAAAAATCGTATTCTCTTCCTTCTTGAATTCATTTATGGCCTTTCCAAATACTTATCTGATATATATATCAACTCTTCCTCTACTTGGTCGACGAACCAATTAGTTGAATAGTTGATGGTAATGATACTCCCTATCTGATTAAACAATCGATTAACTAAATAAGACACAGACTCTCGTTGAAGTTAATAGATTTATCTCAAATCATCGAATAAAATGCTCAAATGCATACGGTCACAAATGCAAACAATGAACTCACAAAGGGAGAGAAAAACATCAGCAATCCAAAGAGACAAACTCATCAATAAAACAATGGCAATGTTGCATGAAGGAGTGGATAGATAAAGAGACAAAAGTTTCAGTGACAAAAATACATTTGCAAGCAAATTATGCAAGAACGAGTTAGAATAATACAAACCCAACGGATTTGTAGGGAAAACCACCCCTCAGGCCTAAGTGGAGGTGGGGATCCCCCGAAATAGAGTCAAGGGACAAAGATTTCAGGGACAGGATCAGGACAGGACAGGAACAGCTAGGCCTCTCTGCAAACCGACGAACTGCGACACATCTCCCCTCTCTCAGCCTCTCCACCTACGACTCAAACCCCACCCCTAAAGGCACCCCAATTATACCCTAAAACCTGCATGTCCGTCCCACATCAGTTGAAACATTCAGCGTAACTAGACAGTTGATTGGTGGACTTTGGGGGTGGAATGTCACACCATGGTGACTTCATTCACTTTTAGGCTTATTCTTTGTTTTATGCCCGTTCCCACCACCTCATACATTGTACATTCACATGATCTGTTACAGGTTACATTTTTATACATTTTCGAGCAATGTCTACAGGAAAAGTCCTTCTATCCCACGAGCTGTCACGTCGTTTGGCAGACGATCATCACATTGGCCTTCACCCTCTTTCATCCCCTCTGCTGTGCTCAGCGCTTCAGCGTGCCTTTGTCAGAACAGATTCACTCTTCCGTTCACTCCTCCCTTCTTCTGACAACATAAGCAAAATGGAGTTCATCCAGCCCACTATAGCGAATAGAAAATGAACATTCATTAGTTATATGATAATGTAGTTTTCACTGTTTACCCCCTCCTTTGTACTATTCCTTGTTAATGTTTTTCCTAGCATAGCCTGATGCAAGACGATATTATTTATTAATTCAAAGCAAGCTGCAACATGCAAACTACGAAATGCACATGCGGACTAGTCATGCATTATTTCTCGTTTCTTTCAAAGCATAATGTAAATACAGTTTTTGTTCTTTCATGCGTTATCTCACGTTAGTGCATGCATGCGCAAAACAGTTTTCCCTCGTGTTCATGTAAGGTGCACGTTAATTTTCTATTACTACTTACTGTTAGTACGTATTATGGGGGTATTAATTCGAGCAGGTTTCTTTTCTCGAATTCCTGCTCCATCAATCCCCCCTTTGATGGCTTTCTGGAGCCATCATAAAATACCTACCATACAGAGTGCCATCTTCATTTTTATCTAAAACTCTGTAATCTTCTTTCTTTTTATGGCATTTTCATCTATATCTTTCATCATTTTATAGTATTCCTCTAGCTCAATTTCCTCTCTTTTTCTCTTTCTCGCTCTTTGTTTACTCTCCCATTCTGTCATTTCCTTTTTCCCATTCTTACATTTATAACATTTATATGTTGTTATTATCACTAAGACTATTATGGCTACCGAAATAAGTGGCATTATTATTTTTCCTAATAAACTACTTCCAAAGGTAGAAAACCATTTACCTACTGAGGAGAAACTCTTACCAAATCTCTCCCAAACACTGTCAACCTCCAGTTGGGTCAAGTCTTCATGTAATTTTGTAATGTTTCTTATATATCCCTCAATTCCTTTACTTTTGTCCGGGATATATGTACAGCAGTGTTGAATTTTCAACATGCCACAGACTCCACCCTCTTTTGCCAATAAGATATTAAGGGCTAGTCGATTTTGCAAAACCATTGATCTGATTGCAACCATTTCTGTGTCAATCATTAAGAAAACACCAGCAGTGTTGATAAAAGATCAACCACTGTGGATAACTTCCGAATTTTGTGCGAATTTAGAACAACTCCAACTGAGGGTATCAGTGCACCAAAAATATCACCTACTATTTCTGAGAAACTTGCTCTCTTGTTACGTGTTAGTCCATGATTTATTTCTTTTAGTCTGTTGCGATCCATATGATAGACTTTTGGAAAGACAATGGCAAAATAACAACTACCATACCAATGCGCAGGCAACCTATAATAGGCTTTCTTACCACACACATAATAAATTCCCGGAAACACAGGATCAGTTCCACCCTTCAATCCCCAACCTCCAGTAATTTGGAAAGTATGCTCACACTCACTAGTACCAATGAAATAATTGTTATAATTAGTCTTCATTCTAAGCAAACATATTTTTCCCTTCTGATGCCAGTCCAGAGACATTGAAGCGTAGGTTTCGCCTTTCTCATAATTTCCTTCCCTGAAACCCCATGGTGGAACTTGTGACTTCTGTTCAACAGCCTTTCTCTGGAAACTTTCCCTTCTACTTTCTACTAATTCTATAAATACCTTTTCTTCAACCTGCAAACTACTTGTTAAATTATTTTTGTAAGCATATTCTACATCTAAAGCCTTAGTAATATGGAAGAACTCTCCCATATAGTGTGCATTTTTACTACTCAAAACCTTATTAAGTTCTTTAATAATAGGTATTTCTGAAAACACTAAATCTATATTAGAATAGTGATATTCGTGCTTCCACGTTACATAAAACAAACTAGTTAAAACACTGCAAGACACACCATATGTTAAAGGAAGGTGATGGTACGTCACCCCCTCTGAGACAGACGAAGGTAATTGCATGCACACATAACAATTGCTCACTTTCATTGTGTCAATATATTCGTATAGTAATTTAGTAAACACATTTAACGAGAAATCACTAATTGATTTATCATGATTGAAAATGCTTCCATCCATTTGTTCTATGTTAGAATTTGGTATTCTTTTAGTAACATCATTCATTCTTTCACTTGTCACATCATTAGTATTATTTCCATTATTAGTTATCATTATGATAGGTACAAGGACAGTTAGTAATACCCACATAAATGTTAATAGCAAGACACTACATAAGCAAGCTTTAATACATCTACGTTGTAGACTAGATTTTGGATGTTCAGTCACCTTTTCTTTAGCCATTTTGTATTCTACCAAAAATTTAAAATTCTGCAGCATGGCGGAAGGCAACCAAAATGACCTGGTGGGAGACTAAACTCACCAAACAAACCCCACTGTGGGAGGGCGATTTTTTGAAAGAGTCAGTGTGCCTTCGGGGCTTCACTAGTTGGAGCAATATAGGTATAGACCTCCTGGGCGACGTCTGGAAAAAAGGGAAAATGATTGAATTTGGTACTCTTCAAGCAGAATACCAGATGGGGAAGGGCGAGTAATTTAGATATCTACAGCTGCGCCATGCACTTCACTATCACTTGAAAGAAGGGGATCCGCTACCAGAGTACACACCGCTGGAGGATAGACCCCTACTTGATCCCAGGATAGACAGGGCGATATCCATCACATACAAGAAGCTGGTTAACAACTCACCGGACCCTTTGGGACCACTGAGGGAAGCCTGGGAATCGGACGTGGGTCTTCTTGAAGACGATGACTGGGCAGAGGCCCTACAGAGCCCCAGAGAAATTGCTGTGCTAGCCCGTTTCCGACTAATTCAGCTCAGAATCCTGCAAAGATCATATGCCCCCAGGACTGTGCTATATCGTAGTGGAAGATGTGTGTCTGACGAGTGTGCCAGGGGTTGTGGGCAGACAGGAACATTCTTTCATATACTGTGGGCCTACCCCAGGATTCAAGGATACTGGGATAGCCTGGCCCATGTGATGTCCGCGGTGGTTGGCTCTCCAGTCCCGGCAGATGCGAGATGTCATATCCTCGGGTTGACGGGGGAGACAGCCTGGCCCAAATGGGCCACAATTTGGCTTGCACTGGCGGGCGTGGTTGCAAAAAGGAACATTGCCCGGTTGTGGGGGGCAGGGGAGGTACCAACGGTGGCGTCCTGGGAAAAAGACGTGGACTGGTGTCAACAAGCCAAACAGACTATTTACCAGAGCAGAGGGTGCCCACGCAAATGGGAAAAGATATGGGGGGCATGGGCGAACTATAGGGACCAAGGCCAGTGATGTGTGGCGGGACACTGACCGGGGTTCATGTGATTTGTGGTATCCCTGACACCCTGAGAGGAAAGGAGGGGCTCGCGAGAATGTGCAAAATGAATATATCTATCTATCTGCCTAAGCTAAACCACCCGAAATGTATACTCATTCTGTTTCCAACTGAAGCGTTTGTTTTCTTGGTTAATAAAAAGATTTTTTATTTTTTTTAAATATAAAATTCTAAATCTATAAATACTAAGCTTTACTAAAAAATTCAAAAAATACTAGGAAAAAATATAGTGTAATCATATACTTCAGGCTTTCTTCTTCACCCCTTTCTTTTGATTTTCTTTTCTTTTCTTTAGGTCTTCAGAATCTTTATTTCTTTTTCCAACTGACAAATGCTGCACCTTAATTTTTGTCACAGTTCTTTTAAGGTTGTCTCAATTTGCTTTCATCCACATGTTCAGTGTCTGATTTGTCTCTTTCTTCACTTGGATCTGAGCTTTCAATTTCTTCCAAGATTACGTAAGTCCATTCAGGTGCTGTATATTTTCTACTTGGAATTCTTGCTCTTCTTGTTTTTCGCGCTAATTCTTCTCCTGACTCTTCTTGGTCGGTCTGACTTGAGACCTCATTACTTTGCTCTGGTCTTTTCCTTGACTTTCTCCTCACAAGAGTGTATTTCAGTCTTTTCACTCCACCTGGCCAATTATCAACTTTTCTTGCTTTCTTAGGTTGAACTACTTTTTCACCATCTGTATCTTGTTCACATGTTTTTTTATTTGGCCTTTCTTTTATCTGTCTTTCCCTTTGCCCTTCAGCAACTTCTGTTTCTTCTGTTTCAACAGTAACTTCACTGACTCCTTGTTTAATAGTGAACTCACTTTCTCCTGGTTCAACAGCAGTTTCACCTTCCTCTGGTTCAACAGCAGTCTCCCGAGACCCAGTACCTGGTGCCCACTTTACTTGACTTGTGCTCGGCTGTTCATCATCAGTTTGTTCTTCAGAATCTGTTATTCTAGATTCTTCAGCTTCACACACTTCAACCTCTGGTCTTTGAATTTTGTTTACCAGTTGCTGCTCTGATCTTTCAAGTGGACTTGGGACTCATCTGGTGTGGCTAGCGTGAATTCAATTTGGCAGACCACCACACTTCACTGCGGTTGTCGTCACCAGAATAATTTGGCAAGGACCGCTCCACCTGGGTTCTAAACACGATTTCCTTACGTGTATCTTGATAAGAACCCATTCACCAGGACTCAGATCATGAGCTTGATTCGGCTGTGTTGCTGTGGCGTCTTCTCCAACCTGGCGAAACACAGAACACACCAGATCAGCCAATCCTCTGCAATAATCAAGCACTAGATCATCAGATATATTCATCAGTTTGTTCGCTGGTATGTATGCGTGTCTCATTGCTCTTCCCATTAGGATCTCATGTGGACTCAAACCCGTCTTTTTGTCAGAAATGCTTCTAAGACTCATCAGTACAAGGGGTAAAGTGTCAGGCCATTTCAGTGTTGTGGATGCACACACCTTTCCTAACCTAGATTTTATTGTGCCATTTAACTGCTCAACCACTCCAGATGCTTCAGGCCGATAGGCACATTGCAGCTTTCTTTTCAATTTGCAATGCTGCACAAATCATCCGAATTATCTCATTATTAAAATGAGTTCCTCTATCTGTCTCTAAGATGACTGGAAATCCAAATCTAGGAATCAGTTCTCTCAGAAGTAGTTTGGCGACAGTTAAGCTGTCATTCCTTCTTGTCGGCTAGGCTTCCACCCAACGAGAGAACAAGCAGACAATAACTAGCACATATTTCAGCCCATTAAATGGGGGGAGCTAGATAAAATAAAGTTGGAGACGTGTAAATGGTCCTCCTGCTCTTCCAATTCATCCCCAGCTAACAACTGTCTTTCTGCCTGGATTTTGCTTCTGACAAACTATGCACCTCTGGCAAAGGCTCTCTGCAATGACCCTGAACCTCAGGTTATACCATGACTGCTTGAAGAGTCTGATCATTGCATGTCTTCCAACATGTGCAATTCCATGATATACCCTGGCCATATGGGAAAGTAAGGAATCTGGCAGGACTGGTCTTTCATCAAAATAGACCCACACTTCGTCTTCTGCTCGCTTTCTACAACCAGTATTTTTCCAGATTTCTTTTTCCTCATCACTTGCCTCTTCCTGCATCTGCCTCACTTCCTCCCAAGTTTCAAATGGGTTAGTAAACATAAGATGGCATTCGGTATTTCCCCTTTCAATTGATCTATTTAAAGCCATTAAATTTTATGCACAGAAACGCGCTATTTGGTCAGCGTATCTGTTGCCCTTCGTCACATAATCATCTCCTGATTTATGTGTGGCACATTTGACCACTGCAATTCTTTTGGGCAATTGCAAAGCATCCAATAATTCTTTTACAGTTTTGCTGTTATGAATAGGAGAACCTGAAGAAGTCAGAAATCCCCTTTGCATCCATAGCTGTCCAAAATCATGGACAACCCCAAACCCATATTGGCTATCCGTGAATATGGTCACCCTCAGACTTTTGGCAATTTTGCAAGCTCTAATTAGAGCAATCAATTCAGCAATTTGAGCGGAATTTACCGCTTTTAGACAGGATGCTTCTAGAACTCCCGCTATGGTGCAAACAGCATAGGCAGTACATAATTTGCCTTTCTCATTTCTCAGACATGACCCATCCACAAATATTTCACAGTCTGGTTCTTCTAGAGGAACATCCTCTATATCAAACCTGGGTTTAGTGCACAGTACCGTCACATCCAAACAATCATGATCTGCTTCTTCTCTCACTTCCTCACACCGAGAACTTGGCAATAGAGTTGCCGGATTTACAGTTGTGCACCTTACCACAGTCACATTTTCAGCACACAGAATCACTCTCTCGTACTTAGTCAGCCGACTAGAGGTTAGGTATTGAGTCCGGGTTCGAGTTAAAAGGATCTCAACAGAATGTGGAACATACACTTTGACTGGATAACCCATCACAATCGTTTCACTTTGTTCCAGACTCACACAAGTGGCGGCTACTGCTTTTAGACAGCCTGGCAACGCTGCAGCCACTGAATCCAGAGTAGCAGAAAAATATGCTACTGGACGTCGTGCCATTCCATGTTTCTGAGTTAGGACTGAAAGTGCACATCCATCTCTTTTGCAACAATACAATGAAAACGCCTTGGTATAATCTGGCATTCCCAATGCAGGTGCTCGACAAAGACTGTTTCTCAATTTCGTAAAGGCTTCCATACTTTCATCATCCAACACAATCGGATCTTTCACATCTTTTCGTGTCAACCTCTGCAGAGGTTTTGCAATTAAAAAAAAAATATTTTTTACGGAGTTTTATATAGCGCGAACTTGACCCAGATGGGGTATCAGAGCGCTTTACATAGCACCAGTTGCGTTACATGAGGACACATTCATTTTTGTTAGGCACGAGGAGATTAAGTGATTTGCCCAGAATCACAGGATGTTCAGCGTCATTGCCGAGACTCGAACCCAGTTCCGCAGATTCGAGGTCGACCGCCCTAGCCGTTAGGCCAACTCCTCTCAATGAGAAACCACAGATCCACTGCCTACAGTATCCAACCATTCCCAAAAACATTCGTACTTCTTTCTGAGTGGTAGGTGGGCTCATTTGTCTGATTACACTAATTCTTTCTGGTGTCACCTTTCTGACTCCCTTTTCGATTTTCTGTCCTAAGAACTGGACTTCTTGTTTACAAAATTGTAATTTTGCTAGTGACAATTTGTGTCCTCCTTCCGCCAAATGGTTCAGTAAGGCAATGGTATCTGTCACACATTCCTCTCGAGTCTTTGATGCCACAAGTAGGTCATCAATGTACTGAACCAAAACTGAATTTCCTGGCATGATCAAAGTTTCCAGACATCTTTTCAGAATCTGGTTAAAGATTGAGGGACTCTCGGTATACCCTTGAGGAACTTGGCACCATGCCAAGACACGGTCTCCGAACCGTAACGCAAAAAGATATTGGCTCTCCGGATGCAAGAGAATAGAGAAAAATGCTTGGCACAGATCAATCACTGTGTACCATTCTGATTCGCATGGAATTTGATAAAGGATGACCGCTGGATTTGGTACTATGGGACAGCAAGGTACCACAATCTTATTAATCTTTCTTAAATCCTGTACTACTCTATATTTTCCGCTTGGCTTTTTAATTCCTATAATGGGTGAATTACAAGGACAACTCATTATCTCTCTCAAAATTCCCTGTTCAATCATCTGATCAATCACAGGAGTGACACCTGCAATTACTTCTGGACTCATTTTGTACTGAGGAATGTTTGGATACACAGCACCCTCTTTCACCGTAACCTGAATCGGGTCTACGTTTGTCATTAGACCAATTTCTTTTCCTGTAAAATCCCATACATCCAACCTCACTGTACTTCTCAATTCTTCAGGCAAATTCTCTTCTGTGAGAAGTGAAAACAACTCATCCTCTTCTGTCCCTTGCTTCGCTAACATCATTTTGAATTCAACATCCTCATCAGGAGTCTGAAATGCAATACCATCTGGTGTACAATAGGTGGTACAATTCATCTTGCATAACAAATCTCTACCTAAGAGATTTTCTGGACTTGAGTCACATACCACAAACCGATGCATGTCTCTGAAGTTTCCAATATGAACTTCTATTGGATTTGTGATTGGGGTTTTAATATGCTTATTTCAGACTCCAGCAACTTGGATAGTTTCTCCCGAGAGGGGTAGGTTTGGAATTTCTGCTGCTCTCACAGTAGAACGGGTAGCACCAGTGTCCACTAGGAATGTAATATTATTACCTTCCACCTTTCCTTCGACAAATGGACCTGACTGATCTACCGCCAAAGATGCGCCAAGTATGCACTCTTCCTCCCCCCTCAGGCACCGTCATTGAGATGAGTCTGAATCATTCTCATTGCACTGCAACCAATATTGTGGAATCATTTGCACACTTTGATTCTTACCGATCTGGTCACCTCCATGAAATCCAGTGTTCACACCGTACCTCTGCACCTGAGCATTCACATTATTTGGCATAGGAGCTTGTGGCACCTGTAACTGTGGGGTAAATACCTACTGCTGCTGGTTCACAACCACCTCATTCTGCATCTGTGGATTTAAATTTTGATTCACCCCATTATTCTTTTGAGCAGATCTACACTCATTCTTCCAATGTCCAATCTTCCGCACGCATGACAAGGAAATTTCTTCCTATCCTCCTCTTTACTCATCTTACCTCTACCTTTATCTCCATTCGTTACCTGACCATTTTGATTCTGACCATTCATTTGATAACCTGTCTGGGAATTGCTATTTACCTCTTGTTGCTCTGCTACCTTCACTTGTGCCCACATCATTTTCTCCTTTAGTTTCCTGTGTCTTGACTCAATGTCATCGCTACAATACTTCGCATATCTCAAAATTTCATCTATTGTTTTGCTCTGCCATCAAATCAAATGTTGCTGAATCATATTACTAATCTCTGGTTTTAATCCAAATACAAAACCATACACAAAATGTCCCATATCCTTGTCTCCAATATTTTTGAATCCACTATACTGTTTAAATACTTGTAACAACTTTTCATAATAGGCATGCACTGACCCCTTTGGTTCTTGGGTCGTTCGGTCTATCTTAACCCAATCTGTTTCCTTAGGGAACATTTTTCCCTTCAAGAAAGTGATTACTTGATTATACTTTTTCATCACCTCCTCAGATGGTGCTCCTGTTTTAGGGTCTCTAGGATACTCTTCTTTTGGCCAATCAACAGTGATCTTACATTCTGTCCACAAGTCTGCCGGAACAACAGTTTCAAACAACCCATCTAAATCCTTTAACAAAACCTTCGAGCCCTTCACAAACCTTTCTACCTGTTTGTACCATCCTACAGGTTTCTCTCTTAGTCTGGGTAAATCATTCGTAAATGATAATATATCCTGCCTTGACCATGGAACATGAACGTATCCACCACCTGGTACTTCTCTCATCGGACACTCCCTTTCAACCTGTTCTGTTTCCTTTAACGGGAACATAGACACTCCTTTACTAGCTGCTTCTTCCTTCTTTCTCACCCATCTATTTCTCCATCGATCTACATCTCCCCATTTCTTCAAAATGTTCATCAACTCTTTTATCTGTAACCTCTTTCCAGACGCGTTCAAACTCTCCAGATCCTTTTCAGTAAATGCCAATCTGTCCAATTTCTGCAACACCTTTGATTTTTCTATGTCTATTCCATACTCACTAGCAGCTTCAGATATTTTCTCATGAAGATTCCTTGCTCTCCAAGTAATGCTTTTACACAAGAACAATAATTCATCATCTTGATAAGTCCCTAATCTATCTGGACTGATTGTGCCAATAATCATTTCTTCCAAATCTACCTTCAATTGGCTCACATTTATACTCTGTGGTTGTGTTTCTTTCTTTTCCCTTTCCTTTATCCAATCATTCAATTCTTCTGATGAAGGACCTGCTGAACTTCCTGTCATTGGAGTGACATTTGTCCCTATTCTCCTTGGATTTATTTGTATATCTCTTCTAGAGGTTTCTGTTATCATTTCACAAACTGGAAGATCTAACAATGTAACATTTGTGTCAGCCTGTCTATTCTCATTGACTATCGTCTCCATTCCGCTCCTGACATTACCCATTGGAACTGCTAATGTATGTACTTTAGGTGTATTTGGGTTTTCTCCAAACAAAGGAACTGCAGGACCTATTGTAACCAGTACCGTCAACGCTTCTGCATTTAAACTCAACTGATTTATTTTCTGAATCTGCTCTGCATTTGCCTTGTTTAGCATCTCAAACTCTTTTTCTCTCATTATCCTAGCCATGTCCGCAATCTGTGGAATCAATGGATTTCCAATAAAGGGTGCATTCAGAGTCACCTCAACTGAATTTTCTTGATATGGCGGGGGTCTTTTGGTCATGATATCCTCTAATAACTCATCATCAGAATAATTTCGTAAACTTGAAGTTTCTATGTTCTTCTTCTTCTCTTTACATTTACCTCCTGTCTGTTCATCAGCAACTAAAACTGGATACAAACCCTCGGTTACCACAGCTCTCCTCCATCGTTTCATTGTGTCCTCTCTTCTCTCAAAAGGATACCTTGACATTAAATTTCTATATCTCCTACCTCCTTGATATTTCTCTCTCACCATGGCTTCTATTTCCCATTCCTCTAATGCTTCATACTCTGTAGGTCTGGGATTCGGCTCTAAGGAATTTATTCTATTTCTCAAATTCTGCAAAATCCTCATATTAAACGAACCATGCTGTGAAAAAGCTAAAACACCATCATCCTTTGTATACTCTGCCCAATTCTCCAACCATGTACACGTATGATATCCGTGCTCTAACATCATATAGGAAGCAGGCGTCCCTGGAGGGGGAATAAGAATTCCTTCTCTAGTCACAATCGGTTTATCCTTTTTGAAGAATTTCTTTATTTTCTCAAACAACTTCATTTTCCTGACTTTTTACACTAATGTATATCAACAAAACAAACAAGGAAACCCTTCCGTAATTCTACTTATTCTATTTTGTCAGCTCTCGTCCTATACCAGCGCGACACCCACCAACCAACCAATCAGAACACCACTACGTAAGCACAGTCTCAACCAATACTAGCGTAGCTCACACCAACCAACCAATCACAGCTCAGTACCCGCCCACTGCTTGTCCAATACCAGCGCAGCTTTTCTGGCATCAGTATTACTCCTTCTACTGACCCTCCCTTTACCAAATAATACGGCAATATTTTTCTAAGCACTCTTAATCAAAAAATTCGATTAGTAACAACATATAACAATGATACCTTGTCTGTTCCACTAAATAAAGAGATAGTTTTCACTTTTTCCAAGAGGTTTTCTTTACTACGAGTCCTAATAACGTCCAGCGTTATTTTACTCTTCAAACGAGCTCCGGGTGGACCTATTACTCCTCTAGGGATAAGGCCAAAGTTTCGCAAGAGGACTTTTTGTTGTGAAAAGAGGTCTTGGTACTCCCCTGGGGATAAGGCTAGAGTTTCGGAAGTGGACCCTTCGCTATTTCAGACACTCTACTCACATACGAAATTTCCCTAAATATAACACCTTCAGCCCTCCGTAGCTTCGGTATTATTACAACAAACAAAGTACTTCTGCAGCGTGATTTCTTTACCACACTCTTCTTCTGCCTATTTCAGGCTAATTCCATTCCCGGGATTCCTCAGGTAACTCCGTACCTGTTCTTCTAAACAACATAGAACAAAACACTAACTTTTCGTGTTATGAACATATAATCAATAATCAATAATCATCACCAAAATAATCAATAATTAAACCGCCCTCTGCTACCAGGAAACTGATCCAGCGCGCGGCCAATGCCTAATCAGGGATCAATACTCAATAATCTAGCAGAACAATGGCCCATACACACTCACCCAAATCCCTGATGCGCTGGGGTCAATTTGATACAAAATCGTATTCTCTTCCTTCTTGAATTCATTTATGGCCTTTCCAAATACTTATCTGATACATATATATATCAACTCTTCCTCTACTTGGTCGACGAACCAATTAGTTGAATAGTTGATGGTAATGATACTCCCTATCTGATTAAACAATCGATTAACTAAATAAGACACAGACTCTCGTTGAAGTTAATAGATTTATCTCAAATCATCGAATAAAATGCTCCTAAATGCATACGGTCACAAATGCAAACAATGAACTCACAAAGGGAGAGAAAAACATCAGCAATCCAAAGAGACAAACTCATCAATAAAACAATGACAATGTTGCATGAAGGAGTGGATAGATAAAGAGACAAAAGTTTCAGAGACAAAAATACATTTGCAAGCAAATTATGCAAGAACGAGTTAGAATAATACAAACCCAACGGATTTGTAGGAAAACCACCCCTCAGGCCTAAGTGGTGGTGGGGATCCCCCGAAATAGAGTCAGGGGACAAAGATTTCAGGGACAGGATCAGGACAGGACAGGAACAGCTAGGCCTCTCTGCAAACCGACGAACTGCGACGCATCTCCCCTCTCTCAGCCTCTCCACCTACGACTCAAACCCCACCCCTAAAGGCACCCCAATTATACCCTAAAACCTACATGTCCGTCCCACATCAGTTGAAACATTCAGCGTAACTAGACAGTTGATTGGTGGTGGAATGTCACACCATGGTGACTTCATTCACTTTTAGGCTTATTCTTTGTTTTATGCCCGTTCCCACCACCTCATACATTGTACATTCACATGATCTGTTACAGGTTACATTTTTATACATTTTCGAGCAATGTCTACAAGAAAAGTCCTTCTATCCCACGAGCTGTCCCGTCGTTTGGCAGACGATCATCACATTGGCCTTCACCCTCTTTCATCTCCTCTGCTGTGCTCAGCGCTTCAGCGTGCCTTTGTCAGAACAGATTCACTCTTCCGTTCACCCCTCCCTTCTTCTGACAACATAGGCAAAATGGAGTTCATCCAGCCCACTATAGCGAATGGAAAATTAACATTCATTAATTATATGATAATGTAGTTTTCACTGTTTACCCCCCTCCTTTGTACTATTCCTTGTTAATGTTTTTCCTAGCATAGCCTTATGCAAAATGATATTATTTATTAATTCAAAGCAAGCTGCAACATGCAAATTACGAAATGCACATGCGGCCTAGTCATGCATTATTTCTCGTTTCTTTCAAAGCATAATGTAAATACAGATTTAGTTCTTTCATGCGTTATCTCACGTTAGTGCATGCATGCGCAAAACATTTTTCCCTCGTGTTCATGTAAGGTGCATGTTAATTTTCTATTACTACTTACTGTTAGTTCGTATTATGGGGGTATTAATTCGAGCAGGTTTCTTTTCTCGACTTCCTGCTCCATCAATGCCTTATCTGGAGATTATAAATTACAGAAAGTATATTTAGGCTACTTCGAATAATCTTTTCTCTATCTTGGCATATACTGAATGTTTTCTCAGGCTAGATAGAATTTCTTAAATATGGAACTGATGTTGTTCAATGGTTTCTAAATATGTCAGGACGTCATCCATATATAGCATCATGTGCATATCCAGAAGATCTCAGAAAATATTGTAAACATAGTGTTGAAATGTTGTTGGGCTTTGTAACGGCCAATTGGCATCACTAACTATTCCAAATGGCCATATACTTTGTTAAACACCATCTTCCACTCACCCCTTTCTCGTTTTCTCACTATATTGTATGCTCTTTGTACAACAAAATTGGTGAAAATGTTAGAGTACTCGACCTGATACAGAAAAAATGAAATTAATGAAAGGAGACACTAGTTGCTGATAATAATGTCATTTATTTATTTGTAAACAATGTATGGTTTTTAGTCCCAGTTCACCTTGGATCCAAAAAAATGGACACACCAGCCGGGGACATAAAATGCCCAACAAAGCCATTCTCCAAATTTTCATTTAGGTATTGTTGCAGTATGTTATCCCACTTGACCATTAAGGGGTATATTCTACTATGAGGAATGCGTTCTCCTGTCAATAATTTGATGAAACAATCATATTCCAGAGCTGTTAGAGGATATCTATAGCCTTCTTGCTTAAGAGATTCTTACATTCTCTGTATGGTACTGTCATCAAAGTATCTTCTTCTCTTCCTTCTGTCTTCGATTCTAAAATCTGTCTTGTAGAACAAAACAAGATAAAGCTTAAATCCTGCCCTTGTGTTGAACTTGAAATCAATGTTCAGTACAGTATGTTGAAGAGAATGTATTGGATGTTAATGTATGGTTTCTTCCAGTCTATGTGAGCGGCATGATGTCAAAGCCAGGTCATTCCAAGGTCTCAGGGAAATGCTGAGCTTCAATAATGGTAGTAGTTAATAGTGGTACTACAACCAAGACTCGATTTTGGTAACCAATGGTGCTGTGGCTAACTCTCTGCAGACCAAGACACCTGGAGAGGTTCTGTGGAGACTGGACATTAGCTGAAGAAGCAGCATGAGAGAGACAGAGACAACTGAAAGGTATCACAGACAATCATACCACAAAAGGTAGGGAGCTAGGAATTTGCTCGGATTACGTGGGAACCAAAAATGAAAGAATGTAACTACTGTAGGGCATCCAACAATGGGTGCAAACTAGTATGATAGGGAGAGTGACAACTGACGACATGTTTTGAGATGTCATCTGCAAGTTTAATAATTTTATTAAAAACTGGCTTTACTCCTTTGGCCCCAGAAGTGTCTTGAAACTAGGAAGTGAGTAAAACCAGAATTCCTGCATAAGGTTAGCCCTCTAGTATTCACGTATTTATAGTTTTGTTGCCATATTTGCCAGAGTATCCAAAACCTAGTCATCTAGCTGCAGGACTGGATGGCTTGCCAGGCGACTTGTTTCTGGCAGATCCCGAGCATTGGGCTCAATACATTTTATTACTAGCTAATGCTATAGCTGACGGTATGTCAGTCCCAGCGTCCTGGAAGAGTGCCGAAGTAGTCCCTATATTCAAGAAAGGTGCCAGGGACAACCCCGCCAACTACAGACCGATTAGTTTAATAGACGCCATGCAGAAGGTCTTTGGCCGGATGCTTCTACACAGGATACAGGCATGGATAGAGGAGAAGAATGTCCTCTCTCAGTTCCAGGCCGGGTTTAGATCAAAGACCGGGACTATGGACCAAATATTTCGACTTCTCCTCATCCATTGGAAGGTAGTTGTGCTAGGCAAGGGCAGCCTTTACCTTGCTTTTATAGACTTGAAGACTGCCTTTGACCTGGTTCCTAGATCCAAATTGTGGGCAACTCTTGGCGGGATGGGCATCTCCCCGTTCATTCTTAAATTACTAACTCGACTCCATGAGGGGAACGTTGCCCAGGTCAGGTGGGGGGATCAGGGCCAAACAACTGAGCGCATCCCTGTCAATAGAGGGGTTCGACAGGGATGCGTCCTGGCACCAACTCTGTTTTCCATATACGTGAATGGGGTAGTCGATTTTCTTCTGGAGGAGCCAGCTGATTCGCCTACCTTAGGAGGCAAAAAGATACCAACCCTGTTATTCGCAGATGATACCCTGCTGATATCTAAGACCCCAGCGGGGCTACAGCGACTTATCAATAGATTCCAACTCTTCTGCGATAACATGGGATTGGTCATAAATAGCTCCAAAACAAAATTTATGGCTTTCAATTGCCACAGATCTTACAAAAGTGGCCCGCTGCTGGGTGGCGTTCCCCTCGAAAAGGTGAATAGTTTTGATTACCTGGGTGTGAGGTTTTCCGAAAAAATGTCTTGGAAACCACACATTGCCAAGATGTTGCTGGGACATAAAAGGATAACTGGAGCAATTGGCAAAGAACATCGCCTTTCGCACACTAGGCCCATTGCACCAGCACTTCAAATCTATAACTTGAAAGCAGTCAGCTCTGCTCTTCATGGAGCTGAACTTTGGGGGTTTGAGAAATTAGATGAGCTTTCAAGATCTGAACATAAATTCTTGAGAGACCTGGTTATGGCACCCAAATATGTCCCCCTTGCTCCCCTATTGTTGGATATGGGCAGGCGGCCATTGGGTGACATAGCTAGGTTGCGCCCTCTGCTCTTTTGGGCACGTATCAGAAGGACTCCTGAACTTTCTTCCTACGCAGAAGCTATGACTGAGATTGTTAGCTTGGATACAGGCGGGAAAATAGGCTGGCTTGCCAACATTAAAAAAATGTTGTCAATAATGGGTCTCCAGGGCTGTTGGGCAGGCCAAGCTCCTCCAAGGAAAGAGGAACTCAAACGCCTATACTGGGAATGGGTGGACCTACGAGAAAACTGTAATTCTAATGTAGGTAAACTTACACTAGAATTTTATTCCCACAAACAAATTAGTCATCTTGAGCCCTTCCTTGACACAATCAAAGTCCCAAGAGACAGAACACTATATATTCATTTTAGGCTTGGATCTCTCCCTGTTCGCGAGGCGACAGCAAAGTGGAGCCCAAGCAAGGAGGAAAATTGCCCATTTTGCAAGGCTCCGACCGAAACCATTGCCCACCTAATGTTCGCTTGCCCGGCGTACAAATTACCACGGGCAAAATGGTTGAAACCACTTTGTCGACAACTGGGCACACGCGATTATCACACAGCAATACGTATCTTAAGATCTGATTGTAGGCCGTTTTACGCATGCTGTGTGGCAAAATTTCTCGGTCAGGCTTGGCTTATAAGGTGCAGGGAGCTTACAAGAATGACACAGTTTTAACAGAAAGCAGACTAGTGGGGAGCCTAAAGTTCCACATATAGAACTGTTGAATCTATTTTGCACAAGTATTCCATTTGTTAAATTATATGCAAATACCGAAGGCGAAAATAATGTTTTTTATAGAAATTTTATGTACTTTTATTCCAGTTTCAATGTCGACATGTATTGAATAACTTAAAACAAATTGTGTACACATTAACTTTTTTTTTTTTTTTTAATAATCTTTTTATCCTTGTAAATATGACATTGGCTTTGCACTACAATTCCAACTGTATATTTGTTTGCAGTGACATTTATGCAAATCATTGATGTCGCAACCTTGTATTTTACCTCTAAAGAATATTAATGTGTTTTTATTGTAAAATGCAGCTTTTATGACACTCTTGTCGAAATAAAGCTATATTGAATTAGTCATCTTATGTCTTATCCTTTGTCTCTAAAGTACCAGAAACCTGACACCCTGCCACAACATAAAAATTACCAAATTAGGTGCATTTTTGCTCCAATTTTGCCCTGGCCTAGGGTTTTGCCGGACATTTCCGGCATGACGCATACAATGCTTAAGTGTCTTCAGTTGCAAACACAGGGGGCACAGTAGCCATGTCACAATCTTACCCAGCATCAAGCTGCCAAAGCAATGCAGCATCATAATGCTCTCCTATTTGCCTCCATTGTTGCTTCTTCTCCTTGTGGGCAGGCAGAGAGGGGATGAAGTCCTAAATTACATTGCTCCTCATTCAAGATGGATGATTCTCAATCATATGGTTATGAACCAATCCAAAACCAATATGACCCGTATAATCCCTATGCGTCTTTATCCGATTCTTGCTTTTTAAAGTTCTTTGATGCTTAGGAAAGTGAAGTGCAATGTTTCCAGCTACATCTTTCACAAAGATTGTCACCCAATATTTTTGTGATTTTTCCATTATTTTTCCCTTGCTTTAAAACTCCTAGATTAAAATCCTCAAGTTTGTTAATGGATGCTTGCCTAGTTTGCCCAGCCTTTACTTGATCCTACATCCTGAATTCTTCATCCTTCCTTCTTTCTTTTCTTGGTTTATAGGATGTTTATGCCTGCTAGGCTTTTTCCTTCATTCTGTGACCATTCTTAGGAAACACTGACTGTTTACAGGTCAATACCTTTTTTTAAAATTTATTTATTTGCATTTCTATACCATACAGAACATTGGGCCTTTATATTCCCATTGCAACCTGGACAGATTGAATATTCATCTCACAAAAAGGCCCCCTACCTGAAAAACACAACAAAGGAGAAAGAAAAACAAATGGCACCTAGCAATGAAAAACAAAAAGTCTTTTGTTGTAATCCGTGAGTTAGTCAAACCTATGTCCCTTTGGGTCCTCTTGTCACCTGTGTGAGTCTTGAGCCCGGTGGCGACACCTTCCTGCTTTCGCTTAGGTAATGCCCACAACTGCTACAGCATTGGTCATTTAGACCTGGACTATCTGTAATGTCTGACCCGTATCTGGCATGTATCAGATCTGGTTGAGTGCTAAAGGAAAGGGGGCTTGTCTCTGGATTGCTTTGGCTGTTGTGGCTGGGGGGACCAGCTTGTGGAGTAGGTACTCTTTGGTCCTCTTTGGATTTTAAGTATTCCCGCAATGGTTCCCAAATATTTTTATGGCTGGATTTCGGTGGCATCAAATCCCAATAATACGAAAGTTGGTCGCTGCAGTAAACCACATCTAGGAGCCAGTCCTTCTCCCTTGGTATTCGTCAGCCGCCCAACACCATCGCTACCCTGCATTTTGCCAAGAGCAGGAGCATGGCCACCAGCCTGCGTTCCGCGGGTGGCACCTCTTTTACATACCCTAGGAGGCCAAGCAGTGGTGCGCCCTCAATACAAAACTTTACCATGGCCTGAACGACCACAAACACCTCAGACCAATACCTAGCAACCTCAGGACAAGCCCATGCCAAGTGGAGAAAGTCGCCCCCGGGGCCCCACACCTGGGGCAGACCTTAGTGTCCGTTAGCCCTAATCAGTGTAGCTGCAGCGGTGTATGATATAGGCGTTGTAGGAAATTGAAGTGTATCAACCTATGTCTATAGTTTGGGGTCAGCCCGTCTAATTGTTCGCAACAAAAGTCCCAGTGTGCCTATGTGAATTCTGGACCTAGGTCAACTTCCCAACAAAACTTTGCACGCAGTTCTGTCTTTGGCAAGTGTTGCTGTACTCCGGAGTACAATCGCGTGATTAGCTTCTGAGCTGAGGGTGTATTGATCATTTGTTCTAGTATGGGCAGCATTTGTGGTGGTGCTGGAATGCAGGGATCTACTCACAGCATGTGGCCCTAATTTGGCAATAGAGTAGTAGGTCTGATGCGTTCGCCTGGTGTATATATACAAGTGGGGTGCTTGGAGGAATTCGTCTCCTGGGTATATGTCCGCAAATCTGTGAAGGTTAAGCTGCTGTGCCCTTTTTTGCGCCCCAGCCTCTTGGAGGGGTGGCATCATTGGGTTATCACTAAGTGGGATAGATGGGGCATATAATTATGAGATTGCTACCCTTTTTTCGTATTCCCTCCCAAGCCCATCGAACACTTTCTATGGTATTTATTTCTCTGTGCAGAGTTTTGTATGGAACGTAGAGTGCAGTGTTAAAGGGGAGAGAGGCAGCAAGATCCAATTCAATCGCCATGTGTGGTTGAAATTGAGTTGGGGTGTATCCAGAAATGTAAAAATTGAGCCTGTGTGCATAGGGCATATAACCCCAGATCCGGCGCACCTAGCCCTCCCTGCACAAGAGGGAGAGTGAGAACATCCAGGAAATGCGCAGTTGTTTTCCAGCCAGGTCAGGGATATCAAATTAGACCGAAGTCGCCTTAGGAATATGCGTGTGAGTGGTATCGGAATGATTTGAAATAAATAAAGGAATTTGGGTAAAATGACCATCTTGGCAATGGCTATGCGGCCAGCTAGGTATATTGGAAGTTTGGACCAAATTGGGATCCTGCTTTCAAGCCAGTCAATAGCACGGCAATAGTTTGCAGCCCACAGTTCCTGCATATCGTGGCTCACTCATATACCTAAGTAGCGCACGGGCCAGTGGCCCAAGTCAAAGGGTAGTCAGTATGAAATGGAGATGTGTTATCGGTGAGGGGAAGCAGCACAGATTTATTCCAATTGATGTTTATCCCGGATATGCCACCAAATCTAAGCATCTCCTGGATAATTGAGGCGAGGTTTTCGCACGGATTGCAGATATAGAGAGTGATATGATCTGCGTAGAGCCAAATTACAAATCCTGTCGAAGTGAAGCCTATGCCAAGTTGCGAATTATGTTGTCTGAGCCCAGCAGCCAGTGGCTCCATGGCAATAGCAAATAAAAGTGGTGAGAGGGGACATCCCTGTCTGGTACCGCGTGTTATTGTGATTTGTTCAGAAAGGAGCCCGCTGAGCTGTATCCGGGCCGTAGGTAGGGTGTATAATAATTTTATATACCTGATGAAGGTGGGGCTGAGACCTAATCGCTGTAACAGTGTGAATAAATAGTCCCATGACAGGGAATCTAACGCCTTAGTGGCGTCTAACAGGGCGGCAATAGCTTGGACATCCGGGTGTAAGTAGTGCATCACTGCAAATAGTGGGGCATATTAGCAAGAACAGGCGAAAATTATCGCTAACCGCGCTTAGCGCGTATTTATTTAACGCCGCCTATCGATGGATATTATCGCGGAGATAACATGCTATTAGCAAGGTTTATCTCCAATGCGATAAAATATCCAGCGATAGCGGCGAAATGCGTGAATATCGCTGGCAATCCAGCGATATTCACGCATTAACTTAGGCTGACAATCCACCTCCTATTCTACAAACAGGTAAGTCATGTTTTTAGCAGGTGTTAAATTCTAGCGATATTCGCGCTTAGCGCGAATTTTTTTATCGCTTCGCCTGCGTTGCTAATAGGGGGAAGTTGTGTTAGCGACTGTTTTCAGTCGCTTTTAGTTGGGAACGCCTACCTTGCATGTCATTAGCGATAATTATCGCTGGCATGCAAGGCGATGTGAAAACGGGTCGCTATCGCCAGAAAGCTGTCGCTAACGCCTGTTAGCGACAGCTTGCTTATAGGGCGATAAAAAAATCGCCGCTTTTGCGGCAAAAAGTGCAGCTAAAGCGGCGATAACGCCCTTTCTAATATGCCCCAGTGTTCTTAAATTTTGCGAGGTAGAGCATCCTGGTATGAACCCTGCCTGGTCAGGTCTAATCATTTTAGGTAGTAGAGGTATAATACGAATGGTGAGGATTTTGGCAAGGATTTTATTGTCGATATTAATTATTGAAAGAGGCCTATAGAAGTCGCACTTTCGGGGTGGTTTATCAGGCTCTTATCTAAGGAGGATAGCTACCCCTCTGGCATAATTAGAATATACTGAAGTGTATGCCTCGCTGTACCATCTTGCCCTTATACATGGGGCTGTGTGGGCTGTTAAGTGTAATTGTGGAAGAAAGCAAATATCAATGTGGTGGGATGCGATGTAGGCATGTACCAGTCTTGATTTCCGGTAATCATTTATTTTTCTTATGTTCCAGGTTAAGCATTTTATAGACATCATGTGAAGTAAAGTGTAGTGTACCAGGAGTCGTGACCCATTGGAGGCAATCTAAGAGGGGTTCGTAATTGTTCCGGTTCACAACACCACTGTAAGTGCCATCATCTGTAACATGCTTAACTTTACAGAACTTCATGCGTAATGGCTTCACTTCCCTATCTCCCCCCACCCACACCAACCCCCGATCTTAGTTGACTAAAACTCCCCTCCTCCCACCCGAACCTCCCAAAATTGCATTAAACAATATCGCGGGACACATCCCTGGGTTTGGAGCAGGACCGGGTGGTCTTCCCCACCGTTTAAGGTGGGTGATCGGATGGGCATCAGCCCAATATCACAGTACCACATGTTGTAAGGGGTATTAAGTTGAAAGTCCCAGTGGGCGATTATCCCTTAGTCATTATCATGCCCGTTCACTTATCTGTGGTGCGTACAATGGAGCTTCTGCCCCGGCTGTTCTATCATGTCTCTTTTTTTTTTCCTCTTGTGTTTTTTTGTTTGGGTTCCCTTCCCCTTCCCTCGGGAGTTCAGCCATTCGCATCCAGAGAGGTTTTGCCTGTGCCCGCCGGTGATCTTGCCGAAGACGACTGGTTGTTGGCGAGTTTCTTGGCGAATCGAAGGGCCTCCTTGGCGTCGGTGAAAAAGTGCGGCGCTCCTTTTTTCATGATGCGGAGTTTGGCGGGCTATAGCAAGGCCTAGGGGATTTTGGCCTGTTGAAGCACTCTCTTGGTGGCAAAAAGTTCCCGTCTGGCATTCTGCACAGCGATGGTAAAGTCGGGGTACAGAGAGATGCGGTTACCCTGGTGAGTTAGATGTTGCTTTTCACGCGCCAGACGTAATACGGTGTCTCTGTCCCTGTAGTTCAATTGTCGAGCTATAATGGGTCGCGCCGGAGCTTCCAGTGGTGACCTGGGCCCCAGGGAACGTTGCACGTGCTCCACTATGAACAGAGGTGACAGCGCCTCAGCAAAGAGCTTTAGCAGAAGGGATTCGACAAAAGCCTCCATGGGATGGCGGTGGATTCAGGAATGCCACTTATGCGAAGATTGTTGCACCATGCTCTGGATTCTAACTCTTCATTTTTGGCCTTGATTAGTTCCAGTACTTTATCCATTCGAAGTAGGTGTTCTTTAGTTTCGGCTTGAGCATCTCATTGTCAGAGATACGCTCTTAAGCTTGGTCTAGCCGATCGTCGTGCTTGTCCACTCAATGCTTCATGTGGTCAAGCCTGGTGGTGAGTGTGTCTAATTTGGAATCTATAGCTTTTAAGCTAGATTTCATGTTGATCAGCAATTCTTTAATATCGCTGTCCAGTGTGTCCGTCTGAGTGTCAGGGTCTCCCTGACGAGTGGATCGCCTGCTTTCGAAGGAGATTTTGAGCTGTTTAGCGTCTTGCTTGCCCATGTTTACCAGAGTTGTGATGTGGCTGTTTTGGCAGGATATTAAGTCGGGGAGTCGGCCTTTCTGTGTTGGGAGTCCTCTGCTATTCTGTTCACAGGCCCCACCTCACCCCAAGTCGTCAGTAGGGGGCACAAGGAGGCCCTGACCTTAGCCGGGTCTCAACTCTCTGGGGGACAGTTCATCCGGTGTCACCGTCCATGGAGGTAAGTTTAGCCAATTTTGGTGAAGACTGCCCATGTTGTGAAGTGGCATTTCTCTATGGGGAGCATGCAGTGTCACCTATGGGAGGGAAGATGCTGGTTGGATTAGGCCTCGGGTGTTGGAAAATCCAGCCTATGTCTTTTTACAGAGTCCTCAGCTTTTCTGCTTACTGGCCCCCCCTCGCCCACGATCCTCAGTGGGGGTTGCCAGTGGGCCTTGGTTGCTGCCGGAGCTCAGCACTTAGGGGATAGCCTTTGGCGGTCTTCACCGTGCATGGGTGTTTATTAGATGGCTTAGTGCAGGATAGTTCGCTGCAGGGCGGTGCGCATCCGCGCCAGTCCTAACGTATCAGCAGCAAGTGAGTGTGCACTGGGCCAGGCAGGTCATAGGCACAGGAAAGCCCGACTGCCCCGCCACCTCAGTGAATTAGGCAGCCCGAAGATCAGGCCTAGTCAGTGTTCTGTCCACCCTTTGTGTTTTTATCATGGTGGGCTGCTCAGGCCTTGCCACCGCAGAGCTCTCCGCCCCTCTGACCAGCGCATCGAGTAGGCGGCCCTCACTGATGCCTCACCAGGTGGCTGTCTTTCAGGAATCTAGAAGTGGGCTCCGGAGCATGGGGCGGCTGCCGCCACCAGGGCCAGTAGACGATCGCGGCCCCCATGGGGCAACCGGGCCCTGCCTCACTCCCAGCGCCCAGCTCAGTCCAGGTGTCACCTACCCTGTGGAGGCCGGTTTTAGGGTCTCTGAGCCGGGGCGCCCGCACACTCTCTGGTCCTGTCTCGTTCTGCCCATCGTGGGCGGGCGGAGAGTGACCCCCTGGGTGTCCGTGGATGTGCTCGAGTGCCGGGGCCGACCTCTCTCCACGTCGGACTTCCGGTAGCGGGCGCAGGGGTTTTCTCAGCCACACCTCTGTGCCGTGAGCCACCCCAGCAGGCATATGTACTCTCCTTGCAGCAATGGGCCAGACGGTTACAGGCGGAGCAACTCTCCCTCAAAACCTTTGTTCTGGGATGAGTATGTGTACCAATTATGCCGTGAAAATAATCCGTTGGCACAGGATGATGTTGGACTTTGCAATCTGATCGGCAGAGCCCTCTATCTAGCGGCCATCTTGCAGCTCAGCCAGGCTCCACACCCCTACAGGTCAATACCTTGAATGATAAGCAACACCTTGATTGCAGGAAGGAGTCACCCATTCCTATGTCAAACAAAGTTAGATAAAGAGGCAAAATCATTTTATCCAGCCTTTGACAGCCAAACATGATGACTATTGAAATACCTCCTGCATCAGCACCCGCCCTAAAAAGTACTGAAGCTAGGAGCAGTAGAGCCAATCCCAGGATGTTTCATCTTCTAACTACGTATTTTTCAGACATCTGCTGGTTTCAACTCCCATTTGAAACTTTCCCTCTGAACGAACAAGTATGTCCCAAGCTAACATTGCCACCCGGGCCTAACTTCTACTCTGTGAAACTAGATTCCTGCGCATTGACTCCTAAAGACATCCATTAACTCTTCAATTACTTAGATATAATTGGGTTCCTATGTTAAACATTTCATTTTTTTCTAAAAATAGTAATGTTGTTTTTTCATTGTTAATTTACTTTATGATTTTTAGACAGAACGCAAATTCAACATGACCACCCAATTCAACGCTGTCACCAGCTCAAGCTTCTATACCCTGAAGAGGCTGAAGAAGATTTTCAAATATCTCCCAATCAGCACCCGAAAATTGCATACACTGCTTCGTAATATGCAAGCTGGACTACTGGAACACCCTCTTTTTTTTTTAGAACAGATTTTATTGGTTTGATTCTTCTGTGCATCAGCTTATTACATAGTCGTAAGGCACATTGTATAATTGAACATTAATTTCCTCACATTTCGTTTTGTACCTTTGTTATACAGTCTAGTCATCAATAATCTCAAGTAATAATACACTAGTAACAAACCAACCCAGTTCCCTTCTCCTTCCCCTGAGTCACCTATGATTGGCTCTTCTCGTGTTAAAATGGGTGAAGAGTGTCAGTAGTTCTCTAGACGTGTGTGTGCAGGGTGGGGTGGTTCCAGCGTAGTATGCTTGTCCAGGTTCATGTGACAGCTAGTATTGCTGCACGTGCCAATTGTGGTTGGCGTGTTCATGTCAGCGTATTCCACCCTATACGGTCTCTGCCTCGTCGTCTGGGGGCTCTGGTTCCGGATACTCTAGGTCGTGTACCCAGGCCTTCGCTATCTCTATGTTCCGTAGTCCTCTTTTAGCCTCTTGCATCATCACTAGAACCCTCACAGCTCGCCCACCTCAGAAGATCCCCACACCAGGTTGCTACTCTAGGGCCTCCTCTTGCCTTCCAATTCTTGGTTATCTTCCTCTTAGCCAATGTGTATGCCAGGTCTTGGAATCTGCTAGTAACCTTTACTCTAGACGAATGTGGGAACCAACCCAGTAGGCAGCATGCTGGAGTGCATGTTAGTTCTTTGTCTATGACCTCGCCCACTGTTTGTACCACCTGCTTCCAGAATTCTTCTAACTGAGGGCATTCCCAGAACATATGCATTATATGGGCCTGCTGCGCATCACATCTTGGGCAGGCCGCATCTGCTACCTGGAAGTATCTGCTCGCTCGGTCAGGGGTCAGGTATGCCCTAAGTAGGACATAGTAGTTTATTAGTTTGGAGCATGCATTTCTGGACATTTTCGGTGTGACCCAGCTAGTATGCTATCCCACTCTTTGGTCGGTATGGGTATGCCTAAGTCCCCCTCCCACTGGAGTCGGCGCTTCTCCAATGGTTGCAGTCCATCTGCGCTCAGTGCCCTGTATAGGCATGATATTGCTTTTATAGTGCCCGCTGATAGAGCCATATAATAGCAGTTTTGTTGCGACGGGGGCTCCGTCGAACCCGTTCGCCAGTGTTTTCGAATGGCTGTCGTTAATTGCCGATGCAGAAGAATACTGGAACACCCTCTGTGATGGGATCAGCAAAAAACTCACCAGAAGGCTGCAGACCATCCAGAACTCAGCAGCCGGAATCACTATCAACCTCTCATGCCACACTCACATCACATCACCCTTTGAAGGAGCTCCACTGGCTCCCCACAAACATGCACAATTCAAACTTATCACTCACACTTTCAAGGTACTGAAGAAGCTAATTAATTTCATGCAAATACTTTAGAATAACAGCCATATGTGCTATAATTAACGTAAAATTTAAAAATGACAGGCATTTTAAACAGGCAAACTACACTATACAGATATAGTTATACGTAGAGGTGGCAAAAATGCTTAAATGCTATTTTCTTTTAACTGAAAATGAACTTGACAATGTTGAAAAGTGCACAATGGAATTTAGGGACCTGACCCTAATATGACATGTTTAGAAATATTAGTCATAACAGCATAATGTTCCGGTTTAAAAAATGTATTAAATTCTGCTAAGAATCATCTGATTGTGATAACTAAACTTCCTATTTATCTCATTTTTCACATAATGCTTGAATTGAATAGCTGCACATTTAAAAAAAGTATTTCTCTTCTTTAACATAGTTCATTGTTTATGCAATGAAACATTAACATTAGATGGTTAAACTGTGTTTGATGCCAATGGGAACGGAGGTCTATGAAACAGTAAGTCACATATGTAAGATGTCAGGGTCAAACTTGGTGATAAAACTTTGCAAGCCGCATGTTATTTCCTGGGAAAGGGAGAGCTGAACTCACTCTCAGGCGAATGCTGTTGCCTGATTGGATCCATAAAAGGCGAGACCTGCTGCACATTTTGCAACATTATTTTTGCCTTTTATATTAGTGCGTGTTTCTAGTGTAGAGAATACACAAATTTCACATAGCGATTCCCAGAGACCCATTTTCCCTTGTCCCTGTAACTTTATGCTATTGCTTGAATTATTGAACCTCGGCGGTGTTCTTAATGGGAAGTTTAACTGCTTTAATTGGATTTTGAGCTTCATGCTTTCTTTATCTCCCTCTTATCCTTTGAATCCAAACTCTTCATGGATTCTACTAACTCTCAATTTTGCTCCTCTTCTTTAGAGTAGGGGAATTTACATTCGTGGAATGCGTTTGGTGCCCTATTTGATGATTTGTTTTATCCATATTTTTATGTAACTTCTGTAAACTTACTTGAATTTATTGACTAATTTGAATAAAAAGAATCTTACTAAACTTTAAATGAGAAATAAACTTTTAAAACGAATTTAAACTCTCAGCATTAACTGAAATTAGAACTGTTATTGTGACTTAACTTATGATGATGAAGTAGAACCATTTTTTTTTTTGTGTCCTCATTTTGCCAAATATCTTGCTGGGTTATACTCTAGTCTCTCTAGGTCTTACCAGGGGAAACCAGACCGTAGACCATAAAGTGAGACCGGAAGAGTGGCTACCCACAAGTATACTGCTGTTTCCAATTCCATCTCCTTTACTAACTGGGCCTGCCGGAGGGTAGGAGATAATATGGCCAACAGAGTAGGTGGCATAATCATGGGACTCACGTTTCCTTCTCTCTCCACTTTATCAACGGAGCCCACACTTTCTCTCTGCTTTTTAGATCACACGCCATATCAGATTCGCTTATATAAATAATACTCCTAAGGCACTCAGAGAAGGTCGGAGGATTCTCAGATATGATGAAGTAGATCCTGGTTCAAAACGCGGTGGCAAAGATTCGTCACCTGAAGTGAGTTGTACTTAGAAGCCAGTGTGGGAATGGGGCTTAACCCTGAACTTGATAAAAGGTAGAACCATATTATTTAAATTTTGCCCCACCTCCACACTATCAGTACTAAATAACACCGGCCCAGTATAACTCAACCTTGCTATTTGCTTTCACAAACCTTCTAGACAACTCTGCTCATCTGGACTCCTACTTGCACATATCCCACGCATACGGAATGCTAGATCCGATGGTCGAGTCTTCTCCTACATCGCTCCTATAGTGTGGAACGACCTACCAATACACAAAAGAGCCTCCTCCTCACTTCTTGAATCCTGCAAGAAGCTGAAGACTTGGGTTTTCGAGTAGTGCAACTAGGCCCTAGGTTTAGGTAGACTCAGACCTCTTCGGTCCAGATACCCGGGTGATAGTGCACTCTAAAAATCTGCATAACATAACGTACCGTAACGTAACATAACATAACGTAACATAACAGCTGTCCTCGCTTTATCTTAACGCAAAGTAGTTAATAGTAATAAAATCTTGGTATTTTTGGAATTGTGTAAACTTTATAATCTCTATATCTCAATCTTATTTGAACTTTCTGAACTTTTGTTTGACTAGAGACTCCTATTAGTTCTGTTTATGCCTTGATTACACTGCCGTACCTTAAGGAGGATTTGGCTCACCTGTGTTTGTGAATAGCTAATCACTGTTGAGCTTCCGGTCTCCCCCATTTACTAGGCCAGGTACTTTCTCATTCAAAAACAGAATTCGCCTTTTGGTACTGGGCAGGTAGTCACGTAGGTGTGCAAGGGATATTATTACTAATCCTCACAAGCTTAGGCAGAGCCGCTTTCTTTTTAGTCCAATCGTTGGGCTCTTTGAAGGCGAGTTATCCCTTTGGAAGGCGAGTTATCCCGGCAAGACCGAAACACTGTCTACATGTTGCTTCTAACTTTTTTCTTTTGAATAAACTGAAAATTTGCAATGCCTCTCTTGCCTTAGTTTCCTATAGAGCTGCAACAAGAAATATTTTATTGACATCAAGAATGAATTTATGTTCTTTTCCCTGAACACGATCAGCATTTGCAAAACCTACTTTGACTGCATACCTCCTGGGCACTAATAGATTAATTGTTTTGTTTTCATGGAATTTTGAGACATACTCACTGAATCAAAATATAAAAGGATTAATTCCCCTCCTCTCAGTGGTGTTCATATAGATTGAAAATCTAGGCTGACACATTGGTGGCAAATGTTCTACAAGGATAACAGCTACCTAAATAATACTTTTCTTTAGAACATGGGCTGTTTTAATCGATAGCTTCTTAATTCTCTTTCTGTCTTCTATAGACGTTGGAGAAATTTATACTACACACATTGTATTTTGCCGTAATTTCGTTCGTTATCATTCCATTCACACAAAATAAGAAAGTGAAAATCCAGCTCAATCTTATTGTTATGTGGCTAAATACTGTGAATAGGTTTAAAGAAGTTCGACAATTGCTTAAAAGCTATACAAATATGCCTGAAAGTTTTGACGTGTGAAAAGGATTTATTGTAATGAGTTTACTCTGCAATGTGGCAGCTCCAGCTTGAAGGTAACAGCAGCGTCTTGCCTACAGGCTGCTGTGAATGATGTTTGAAGGTGTTAATTGAAAGGAAGAGGATGTGTGATAAAATCTTCAGTCTTTGACTATTTAAATATTTTTAAGCAAAATGTTTGGGCAAAGTAGAAACAAATTACATGCTACCCATGGCCTGGAATCTAGTTTGTGCCAGGTATGTTGGAACTTTATTTGGGAGAAAGGTAACAAGTACCCATGATAAAAAAAAAGAAAAGAAATCTGTCCAATACGGTTGTTACGTTGTATTCACTGTGATTTCTTCTCACTGACTTGGATGTTATATTCTTGATTGCAATAACTGTAACTTCGAGTAGTCAGCTGCTCCAGGTGTATAGAATAAATCAAGCTGACTTGGCACCTGCGTACAACAATAACAACGCACCGTAATAGCGTGGCAGCATCTGTGTGTGCATGCATGTGCAGTGTACTGTGTTTGCTTGTGGGACAGGTTACCTTCAATAAAAAAAGCATTCAGACGTGTGTGGTATGGTTGACGTTTACAACTGGAGAGTTACTTAATTACCATTAAAGTCCAGGACAATGTGGTCTTTAACTTCAGGTCTGATAGTCAAGTCAAATTCTTTATTTCTAAGACATAGATTCTCACACAAATACTGCACATTTTCATACTCATACATAATACCTTTTGAAATCATGAAAACTCAATACACATCGACACAGCCAGCACTTAACACAACTCTAAACACAGTATAAAACAGTAATTAAAATACCTTCACAACTAGGATTCTTTTTGGGGGAAAGACTGAACGACACAGTGTGAAAAAAATAATTTTGTGATGTGAGGGAAGCTCATCCCTTATGGCTTGAGATTATTTTACAAAAAGTGAGCACAAAAAGATTTTTTTACACTTGGTGGGAGGAGGAGACATTCACATGCTCTGCACCAGCGAGGTGGAGAGGAGAAGGTGAATTTTTCTTCCTACCTCACTAATGCGGTTAACTTTGAAACAGTTTGGCAGTGTGTCAAACAGTAGCCACATGTGGGACAATTTTTGGCCTGGTACATTACAGTGAAGTCTACCTCTAAAATTATTTAAGAAATTCATTATCCCTCAAGGTATATAAAGATATATTCAGTGGTCACAGGACTGACTTTTTTTAACTGCATTTTCAGACAGTTTATTCTGCTTTCAGAATTTCCTCTAAAAAATATACTGGGAGATTTTTATAAAAACAATATATTTTGGTAGATTTAATGATGTTGCATCCTTTTCCCTTCCAATATATGAGTGCGGGGCCTCCACCACAACTGTGGGGGCCTTTTGTGAATCAGGCCATCAGTTTCCAGATAGGGGGTCAAATCAGTTCTGAGGCATCTGCAGATTGGTTACGCTGTTAGAAGGATAGATTATGAGCCAAGCTATACAATATTTTCGCACTTCAAATTCTTCCTTGATTGATAACATTATTTAAACATTTATTAGATACTACTAGGATATAAAAATGCTAAAAGAGACTGATGAAAAAGCCCCATTATTGAATCTTTGCAAAGGCGTATCTCCTAATTCGTCATGACTGGAACTGAATTATGCCTGGTACAAGAATGATGTCATTTCTTTGAAGCTATAGATTTCTTCAGAACCTTTCGAATACACACAGTAATCATACTGTTATATGCAGTGAAAACTTTTGACCTTGTGAGCTGGAAATTTCTATAGATTGCACCAAATGAACTTTTTACCTCTGCTCCCAAATTTGATATCCTTGATGTATATCAGATCTAAAATGTGATTGTAATTAATTTCTCGACATTGGGCAGCAACAGTTTCACAGGGCACATATCAGGGGTGCCTTAGTCAACCATTCCCTTTGTAACTTTCATAGATTACCTGCCAATCATTATTCAGTATTCCACAATTATTCATTATCCTTCTTCCAATTCCAAACCTTTCCTGTATTATGCTATATGCAGCTTTCAGACAGGAAACACGTAACATTAAAAAAATCTCTGGATAATATTGAAAATCCCACTAACAATGGAGGGCATAAAAGCAAACCGCTTAAGACAGAGGTTTTGTTGTCACATACTGCACAGGATGATTTACCTGAACCACTGATGAGTAGTTTCCATCATAATCTCAAATGATACATGGACATCTGGCTTTCTGAAGATTATTTTCAGACAGTACTAATCTTGCACCTGGGATGCAAATGGAGCAATGTGTACTTTCATTCATGGCTGCATCTACCATGAACCTCATAGGGTAAAGATATGCAGGTTAATAGTAAAAGCAGGGAAAAAGGAATGGGATAAGAGAGAAAAATGTGGGCCCAATTCACAAAGGGCCTCTGCACTCATGGTGGAGGCTCCGCAGTCGTGGCGGAACCTCCGAACTGCAGTTACCCATTGCGGGGCCCCTGCCACGACTGTGGGGCCTCCGCCATGAAACTCTGGATATCACCACTTTGATGCATCACTATACTGGACACTGACATCTGATGGGCAAGATGGGCATCTAAAGATATGTAGCATTAATAGCATACAACATTTAAATGTACATATAAATATACATCTAAAGCATTAATTGTATATTATTATTCCAACTCTAACAGTAAATAAGATATACCTTGATTATTTGAAGTGAAGCTAACAATAAAATTCTGCCAAGATCCACACAAGTCTATGATATGGCACCACAGATATTAGCAAGTAAAATTATTTTTTAATTTCACTTTGAGTTTGTTCCCTTTGTCTGATCTACCTGAAGCCTGAGATTCCTGAACTGAGCTCAATTTACTAACAACCTATCAAATATCAATCTGATTCATTAAGCAGCACCAAATTTATTTGCAAATGAACACTTTTTTGATACCCCCACATTTAACTTTGCCCCTCCTTGATAGATTTGCATGAAACTCAATATATAAAGAGGACGGTACAAAAAATAAAGACTTGCCAAACTTCGTGCTTATCTGTGATAAGGCACCAAAGTTATTTGCATTTCAAAGATGTTGTGACCCTTGATTTAAATTTGCTCCCTCTTGATTTAGTTGCATAAAACTTGGCATACCAAAGGAAAAATAAACGTGCTGAAGGTTTCCCAAATTTCATGCTTATTTGTTGCACAGTATCAGTTCTTAGTAAAATAATGCTTTTTGGACCCTCTCTTGTAAATATGCTCCAGCTTGATCAATCAGCACCAAAGTGAATACACTAATAGTGAGCTGAACATGCTGAATACCTCATCTGCTGTTTTTGATCTGCAGATCTGGATCCGAATCAATGGATCCGAAATGATCTGATGAGCTGTCCAGTACACGGTTAGAAAATGTTACCACCACCATTACAGGGACCGGGTACCTGAGCTGTGAAAAAAGTTAAGAAACTGGGCATAACGGATGTGTCGGGCCTCAAAGGGACCACTCTTTGATAAAAAAAAAATACATCTTAATTTAGTCACTGTATCAATTTTTTTTAAATGAAAGAAAGGTCTGGATGGTGGTTGGGCCCTGCAGCCAACCCCTGCTGTGCAAAGCCAAATGTACAGTGTGGGTTGGCTGCTCATGGAAGAAGTGTGTTCCGTCTGGCCATAGTCCAGGCCCTGCGGCCAACTTCTGCTATGTCCAGTGGTTCACCACCCAAAGTGGGTTGGTTGCAGGGCCTGGCCAGAGGCTGGGCCCTGTGGCTAACTCACTGTGATCATGGCCAAACGCCATGCACAGTGGAGGTTTGTTGTCCATGGCAGATGGGTGCAGGGTCTGCAGCCTACCCCGCTGCGCATGACTGAAGGCCTTGCTCAGTACAAATAGATTGCCCATGGAGTGTTGGGTTTGGAACTTGGCCTTTGGCCAGGCCCACGCAGCCAACCCCGTCTGCACAGATCCAAAGTCTACATGTAGTGAGGGCTAACCATCCACAGACGGTTGGGTGCATGTACCGTTTGGATGTGGTATATGATCAACAAATCTCAAAAATTAAATGAAAAAAACAAGGGTTAAAGGGGAGTTATTGTTGACTTTGTTATCTTAAAAAAACTCAGAAATGTATCTACATACCACAAATAAAGTGCAGTTATGTTTCCAATTTAAAACTAAAAAAAACACTAAAATTCGCAAGTATGGCTGGAACCACAATTCCTAACTCACACACCAAATACAATACTCATGACCTCACAATATTTATACCAAAAAACAATTCCTAAAACGAAAATGCAAAAATAGAGCAACACATTCTGAAGCCAATAAATAATACTACATTCACAGTCATCCCTTTCTCAGTGGTAATTGTAATGTTATATGTATTTTAAAATGCAAGCTTATTTATAATGTTTTTAATTGCATCTGTCATTTTAAGAGCAAGGGCATGAGCATTACAGTTGGTCTGCCAGATACTGTTTGCATTGCTGTAGTGCAAGAAATGGATTGTGGTTCTAATTATAACTTGTGAATTTCATTGTTTTTTCTTTTACTTTAAAACCATAACTGCACTTTATCTGTGTAGTTTTATTTGAAAATATAAATATATAAAGCTATTGTACCTTGCATATAATCATATATATTTATAATCAACATTCAGAAGTACTTTGTGCAGATATACTTCTGTACCATCACATGAATATCCCAGAGTTCTTGTGAAACTGTCTCTCTTTAAGTCTATGGTCCTAATTCACAAAGGGCCTACGCACGGAGGGCTGGCAGTCATGGGGGAGTCTCTGCACTCGGGGCGGAACCTCTGCAATGAGAATTCTACTTGACTAGGTTCCGCCCGACTGCAGAGACTACCCCATGACTGTGGGGCCTCCACTATGAATTCGGAGGCCATTTGCGAATCAGGCCCTGTATTTGTTCAATCAAATGTACAAATAATTAAAAGTTAATTTCCTTTGAATGCGACTTGATTTAAGATATATTTTGCTTCATCCCAAGCTGTCCTCCATTAGCTTCTTCATGGCCAAAATACGAATCCAGGGCCGGCTCTAGGGCGGTGCAATCGGTGCGCCCGCACCGGGCGTTGACTTGGGGTGGGGGCGTCATTTGTGAAAATGTGTATTATCATTTTAAAAGCACCTGCTGCCTCATTCCTGGCCTCCAGCAACTTTCAGACATCAATTAAAATGTCAAGAGAAGTCCGGTGATTAATTGTCTTCCTGGAAAGGGACCAGAGGTTTGTCTAGCGGAAGTTTTGACTCATCCTAAGGTAGCGCAGAGGGTTAAAATGCCTACTGCTAAGAACGTGTACCATGCAGATAAGGAAGTGCATATAATGTAAATAGGTCAGTGGGATACTGCTTCTGTAAGAGAGCTCCTTTTGTTACTTGTCGTTTATAAGTCAAAATCCTAATATAGAACATTGAGCTATTAACTGTCATCCTAGAGCTGCATGCAAACTGCAAGGTATATGTTAGAGCTATATGTTTTTTTGCCCAGTCTTTCATTATCCTAATCTTGTGAAAAGGGTTCATTTGGGTAGGAAACAATTCTTATTATGAAAGAGTACCCCTAACAATGATGTTACGTTTTAAATTCAGAATTTGTGCCTTTCCTGAATAAGAACTTTAACTATATTGCCTACCAGTATCGATGACATGTCACTCCTACACTACACCTTGTAGTACTGTCTGATGTAACATTTCCTATACACTGGTTTACACACATATGATTGTCTCTGTGCAATGTGTGTGTGGTGTAAAGTGCTCTGACACCCTAAACTGGTATGAGTGGTGCTATAAAACTAAATGAATCTGAGAGACAGTGGTTCTGGAGACTTGAGAGGCACTGTTAAAGGGCGGTGGTGAGGGAATCCATGGCAGAGGTGGTCATTGGGGGGTGCCAACAGACATTGTCGCACAGGGCGACACTGGCGCTAAAGCCGGCCCTGTACGAATCCAATCTCAAGGTCAAGGCTCCGGCAACATCGTAGCATGATCCAAGCTGTCGGCTTCCATCTCCAAACAATGTGATAATTCAATGATTACTGGGAAATGTAGTTTCAATATCGGATGCTGTTGGGTAGTGTGCTCTCCGTGTACAGAAAGCCTTTCATCAAGTGGCTCCAACATTTAATGAACACCACATGCTTTTCCTTCCATAACATATCAACACAGTGGGTTTGGAGTAATACGCTCCTGCATCTGAAAGCTCTGACTGGTAAGTCATGCATCCTGCCAATTAAAAGGCAGTCTCTGCACATAAATATGTTCAATTGGTAAATAAGCTGAAGACACTTTCTGCTAGGTGGCTGGCATTGCCATTATTCATATCGAACATGGTTGTGCTGATTAGGATCGCTGTATTCTTATTATTTCATTTATTTATGAAATATCTGACTTGTTTCCTTCAAGCAAATTTTTCCAGGAAGGTTGATTTTATGCCAGCACGAGGGTGGACTTGCTTTACCCAGTTTAATCTCGTATTATTTTGACACAGTTGCATTACAGGCTATTCACTTTTCTGATTCACTCATTCATTTTTTAATGATTCTTCTTTGATTCAATATATGTTATTGACAGAGAACATGTATTTTTTTTAATTGCAGGCGCTGCACTCCACGACCATGCTGACCGACTGTTTTAAGGTATTCCATTCTCAAGATCAGTGATCCTTGGAACTTTTACAGTGAGTCAACATTTGAATAACTAATGATCTTCACGTGGGGGACTTCTTAAAAACTTGGAAATTATGTTTTCATGTGGTACTTCAATCAATTGCAAACCTCAAGTTATATATGTATCTATTAGAAGTAAGCATGTCACTTAATTTATATTGAATAGTCCAATTTAGAACTTATGGTAACACATATTTTGGGACACATAAAAATCTATTGCTTTGGGCAAGTCCGATTGCTGTCCGGGAAATGCATAATTGAGCTCTGATATTTTGGTTAAATTGGAGAATAAGATGCATATTATTTTGTCGATCAGCGATTGCTGTCAAACCTGCTCCATCATAAATATTTTCGTGGCGCCATCTTTTTTACGAATGCAGCTTTATAATATGTGTTTGTTCCTCTATGCACCACATAACTATAAGCAAATGTCCCATATTTTTTAAGTCTGACATTGAGGAATGGCTGCCTTCGTTTTAAGTGTGCTCCCATTTGAAGTCAGTTTGAATATCTAAAATCTCTATTTCTGCATCAATGGATGTGTTCGGTTATTCTACCCCTAGACCGCTGTAGTTGGCATTTGACCGAGAAATCACCTCACTGCATTGGACAATAATTGGTGAATACTGTTTTTGCAGTGGCACGCTCTCTGACGACCTCTGAATATAGATATTTTCAACCTCTAACATTTATCAATTAGTTTAACAAAATAGTCAAGATCAGACAGATTGAATATGTTTATGCATTAATAAATAATACTGTAAATTTACAACGAGTTGACTCTTTAAGATGCATCATATATCGACCATTTGGATGAAGGAGATTTTTTATAAGAGGTTTATGTGGTCTTTCTTTTATGTGTGATTGCTAGCACTTAAGGAAACTTTGGATAACACTTTTTAAATGCTGATATTGGGGTCGATGAGACCGTGCTAATCTGTGATACAGGGGAGAAGCTGTGCTTGATCACGTTTCCATATTATAAGTCCATGGATGAACAGGCTGGTGACCCTCGTAGAGAAACTTGCACATCGGTTCTCTCTTATGATAAATTTAAGTGGACACTGGCCATGAGATACCATTTCATATCACATGATGGTGAAAATGGAAAAAGTGGTGAAAGATTTGACTAAAGTTCAGAGTATCATTAAAAAGGCTAGCCCAAGCTTGTCCCCTATAGCAGTTGCCAGCCAACCGTAGGGCTAACTAATCTGAGTGATAACGTTCTGGAGTGTTCTAGAAGAGTATAGGAACAAAACACCTGTTTGACAGCAGTTTTACAGGTGTGACTTTAAGACAGCAGACTGATGCTCAACAAATGCAAAAGTGGAATTTGAAAACAGACTCTTGAACTATTTGCAAAGGCCTTCAGTGGCGAAAGCATCAAGGCTACTTCCAAGAGTGTAGACAATGGAAAGACAGTGGTAGCGCCATCCAACATCTTAGACCTCTGTAGATTTTTGGGCATGGCGTATATCTATAGAGTTTTTTTTTAATGCATGGCTTTTGTTGCTGATCTAGGCTTTCAATTCATTACTGAAGCCCTCTTCCAACTAGGAGTAGGGGCATTTCAGTAATAGGTCTTTAAAGATGAGATGCATTGCTTTTACACTGTTCTGTCAATAGAATCTATACACCATCAGCTGCTTCTTCCATCCGTTTACTGTGTTTTAAAGCAAAGAGGTTCTGCATCATTGCATATGTGATTCAAGCTCCCAATTCAACAGGTTACAGGTTTTCATAAAGTGATTGGAAATTTCTAGGTATGTCCTTGATTTGGTCACCACTTCCTCATGTTGATTGGTTATTAGCCCCTGATCCCTGTTTTCAATAATTTGGCTTCCCATCCTCCTTCATGTATCGGAAAATGGGTGATTTAATTAAAGGACATAGCATTTAAAGTAAAGTGCTAATAATTAAGATGCACTGAAGAAGCGGAAGTCTTCATAACCTACCTTGGTGATGTTCACGGTAACCACAGATCTGTGGTTGATCATATCATGCCAAGAGGTTTTACTTTAAATGAGTTGATATAAGCTTCCACAGCGAACTGTGCATTGACCTTGCTAGGTGTACATCTAAAATAATTCCTACAAGTTGGTATTATTATGGAAAATCCATCACAGGTGAAAATGGCTGACACACTGAAAGCATAAGCAAATATACTTTTTGAACTATTGAAACGTATAGAATTACTACTTGGATGGACAGCAAGCTGGTCAATTCATCTTCACTGTCAGTTCACATTGTTGAGCCTGAACATAATGGACACCACACACGCAGAGTACAGCCATATGGGCAAATATGCTTCCCATCAACAGAAAACATGCTGGAATAAATGGTGGGTCATGTCTCTCTTGCAGCTTGGATCCTTTCAGACCTAACCCAATTTCTAATGGGGAATGGAAACCAAAGGTATAGCAAAGAGTTTCTGCAGATGTTCACACACTACCTAATGGCCAACATGTTGTGCCTCTGAAACAACTTACCACTGAGGTCTAAAAGCTTTTCAACAGACCCTTCAACCTCAGTACTACTTCTTGTTTCAGAGTATCAAATACAATTGTACAGTGCTCTTTTGTTTTGTTTTGCAATTTTCCCCTCATAAATACACACACATATATACATACATAGACACATACACACATACATACACATACACACGTACACACAAACACATGCATACAGTACCTCTGGGTAGTGGTGAAAGGGTTCTTCACATATCCACTGGTGGAATTCCGCTTCTCAGCTTCATTGAGGTAGTGATCCAAAATGTTAAAATTATGCTAAAAACCCAGGGCATTCTCAAAAAGTCTAACAATGATCTACCATTACAGGGGCATCATTATAGCCATTCTAGGCCTAAACCACATGGGAGCCAACTCTGATAGATCATGTTGTGGTACAAGCATACTGGCCCACTCCTGATTGTTTCTGTGGAGGTTGACATGAGTGCAAGGGTGACACAGGAATACGTGCATTGACTATCCAGGGTTTCCACCTCAATGCCCACCCAGTTTGACAAATTTTGATGACAATTTGAAAGTTACCACTGTAACCAATAAATGTATAAATTACTAGCTTATACCAGTCACTAGTCAATAGTGTGTGTGGAAAGCAGGGGCAAGCAGCTTCCCTACCTGATTTCAAAGAGGAGAGAGGCATGCTGGCTGTAGTACTGCATGACCCCAGGGACCACTTCGCAGGCCAGGGTAGAGGTTGGCAGGTGCCCAAGAAAAGGGCAGGATCACCCATTCTCAAACAAAACCTGAAGAAAACAAAAAAAGACCACTTGCATGTGCATCAAATAAGTGTTAAGGAAAGGCAAGAAAACCTAGGGTACATCAAAGAGGAGGACGAAACCTTTTCTCAGGCAAAAGGATTGCCACCTAATGCCCTGAATGGTCTAAAAATGCACAGGTTGTTTTTCTATAGGGCTTCCACAAAGGCAGGACATATTAAACAATGGTTACTAGTGGGATAATCAGGTATACATAAACCATTGATAATTGCTCATCAATAGATGACAAATTGCATAAGCCAGAATGGCCAGAGTGCATGAGAATTAAACGAAACATGAAAGTGTGTGAGTTGCAGATGGGCAATGGAAAAATAGGGACTGCTGCTGTTTGCACTATTTAAGTCATTGATATCAAGCCAGCAAAAGGAGTTAATGAACGAAAGGTCTAATTGCCCCAAGCATTGATGGTGTTTCGATCTGCAATGATATGAAAGGTCATGGTCAGTACATAAGATTTACAATCGATACTTTGTAAATGAACGATGGGTGGGTCAATAGTGTGCATGCCATTTAAAGTTAATTAATTGTCTGGCCAGGTATACTCGGTAAGTTACTTACTGATGTACTTATTTTGGGTAAATCTGAAAAAGGAGAAATGAAAACACAGTAAATGTGATGTGGTATTTAATTGGTGCAACCTGTAGGTCATCACCTAAAACAAAATGGAACTAACTCAGATATTGCTAATATCGCCAACCAGTGCGCATATGTCTGGTTTTGAAAATGATAGCCTAAAATGAAACCAACTGCTTTGGTCAAGAATTACAGCGATAAGTATAAAACTGAATTAAACGAATGGTACCTAAAGAAATGAATTAAATTACCCAGTATGTTGAAGGTGCCAACAGAGACTAGCATTTTTGAGTCATGTCCACTGCCATCGGAAGAGCTCCTGTAAATAACTGAAGAACTGAGAAAATCAGCCAAGTGCTTGAGAAGATGATAAAGGAGGCTTAATACATTTGAAACTCCTCACCACCTTGTACAGAGAGCTAAACTCTGAAGGGCCTACGCATCACTGTGGAAAGGAAGGTCGCGAAAAGGATCTTACCTCATTTCCAAGATGGTCGCCGTGCGCTGTAGTGCTAGAAATAGAAGTTACTGTATCTCAACAACTAGAGCAGGCCAAGGAGAGAAATCATCTGTTGATAAAGAAAAAGTTAGAGGGTTAAATCTTAAAATTTAAAATAATACGCTCTATTTAAATACTATTTTTATCAGGCAAAAGGAAGAAAGACTGGCTATATAGTACAGTGTGCGGCCATGCAAAATAAATCAAAGTGCCTACTTAAGAAATTGACCATCAAAAGGAAGAAATTTCTTGTCAATTACATGGTTTGCAGTTTGAGCCAGATATTGCCATGATTAATATAAAGTATAAAAAGTCATGGTCTTGAAACAATGTATGACCAGACAGAATATATCATGGTGCTCAGACGGTGTCTTGGTCATCAGAGAATGTCACGTTTTGATAAGTGTGAGAAATTGGGTGGTCTTTGCTTGGGGGGGGGGATAAACCCCTACTCAAGCATCAGCCACATTCCTTCTCAGGGTGACCCACAGAAAGTCACTAAATTAACTTGTACTTAACCCTCTGGTAGCTTGGCACAAAAGCAGTCAGGCTTAACTTAGAGGCAATGCGTAAAGTATTTATGCAGCTCACAAACAGTAAAAAAGTGAAAACACAGCACAAGAAAAATCCCACATCAATTTAGAAAAATAGAGTAAAATGTAAAAAAAATATTTTACAGATTTCAGGTAAGTATAGTGCCTAAAAGCACAAAGCGACATTCACATTTATTTGGTCGTGCAGTACTGGATAAAAGTCACAAGCTCAGGCAGACAGCGATAGAGCATGGCCCAGATACAGGGACCAGGTTAGTCCAATAGAATAAGTTACTGTCTAAAGTCCAGCACGAAAAGATTTGTTCGCGGTGGAGGAGCCCGCGAAGAGCAGGGAGAGCATTGTGGATGGTCTTCGCAGTTGCGCAAAGAACAGATCTTGCATTGCCTGTCGTCGCTGTAGCATGAAGAGTCAGGTTCACCAGAGCCTTGCATTGGCGGTTGGTGCAAAAGTCAATTTCTTGGCGCAAATGGGCCCGTTCACGGTCATGAAAAGTAGAAAACTTCAGAATTTCACCTTTTGTTCAAGAAGGAGCGCAACTGATGCCACACCAACAGTCCAGAACCTGGGGGGGCACCTCTTGGGGATCAGGAACTCACTGCAGTAGAGGCCAGCAGGGCTCAGGCAGGTCCAGTTACAGGTAGAAGCAGGTCCATTTGCAGCAGGTCAGTTAGGCAGTTGCAGAGAGACCTCTGGAGTTTGTTGTGTCCCTGTAGCTCAGAACAGGAGGCCAGTCAGCTGCCCCTTGGAGTCACTTCAGCCTGGGATGAAGGGTGCAAGTCCAGTCTTCCTTCTCAGCAAGCAGGGCAGGCCTCAAGCAGCAGGGTAGCAGGGCATCCTTCTTCTGTAGTATCCACATGTCCAGGAGTGCCGAAGAGTAGGTCTGAGGGTCCCATTTTTTGTACCTGGTACCCCCTTTGAAGTGGGGAGGGCTTCTGGAGTTTTTCCTCCTACAGAGTTGTCTGGAATGTCCTTCCTCCCTGCCTTGGTTCCTGTCTGTGTGGAAGCACATTAGGCTAGTATGAAGTCCTTTGTGAGTGTGCTGGACCAATGCCTTTTAAGTGCAAGTGTGGTAGGTGACAGCTCCGTCCCCATTAAGTCAGGAATGTCGATCCTGTCATCATCCAGACCCTCTATTGTGAAACTGTCTGGGAGGAATACACAAAGGCCAACTGCCAACTACAACTAGTCATGTGACCCAGGATACATGCATCAAATGTTTAGGAGAAGAACATGCCAACTTTTTAAGAGTGTCAGTTTCATAATTGTGACTTAAAATCCGACTTTACCATTAAAGAGGGTTTTAAATTACGATTCCTCAGACACCAAGCATGACATTCCACCTGCTCCCACACACAAAGTTATCATTTATTAAATATAATAAGGTATCCCAATGTTATCCTATGGGCGAGGTAAACCTCACAGTAGTGAAAAATTAACCTAGGAGTTTTTCACTAGCAGGACATTTAAAACTTAAAAGTACATGTCCAACTTTTTAAATGAAATGCGTCTTGCCCTGTGGGCTGCTTACTGCCTAACTTAGGGGTGACTTATATGTATTAAAAGGGAGTTTTAGGCCTGGTAAAAGGTTTATTTTGCTGGGTCGAAATGGCAGTTTAAAACTGCACACACAGGCTGCAATGGCAGGCCTGAGACAGGTTTTAAATGGCTACTTAAGTGGGTGGCACAATCGTTGCTGTAGGCCCTCTAGTTGCATTTAATTTATAGGCCCTGGGTACAGGTTGTACCACTTTACTAGGGACTTAAACGTAAATCAAATATGCCAATTGGGTGCAAACCACTTTATCCATGTTTCAAGGATGAAGTACAGGTACTTTAGCATTGGTTAACAATGCCCAGTCTAAAACCAAAACAAACAAGGTAAGCAAAACATGAAGGGTAAATGGAAAATGTTTGGGGGGCTGCCATCCAAGGGTGTCAGGTCTAAAATGGCCAATTACCAATGGTTTATCTATAACTGGTTATCCCACAAGGAACTATTGTTTCATATGTCCTTCCCTTGTGGCGGTTGATTGCCGCTGGTTCCAGGTGGTTTATGGGAAGCACCTGTTGCCTATCACTCAGGAGGTCATGGGCACCACAGACAGAACATATTTGGAGTTTGAGGGGCCACCAACAGCAGCAGCAAGCTCCCTTTAGTGTCATGAGCACAGCGTATTAAGAGTGTAGGTGTTGAAGTCAGTTCCTAAGTCTCCCTCTAGAGATTGACTTAAGTCCTTGCATTGGATCAAGGATGTTAAGGAAGAACTGGGGGGGGGGAGGGAGAGAGAGAGAGAGAGAGAGAGAGAGAGAGAGAGAGAATGAATGAATGAATCCTGCAGGCTTGTGCTTTGGAAAATTTCAAACGGACTTTGGAGGCACAGAATTCCAGGGTCAAGTTATTAATATCAAGGTCTCTACTTGAGGATGAGTGTTAGACCTGGCACCATTGGAGTGGGTTTCCCCTGTATTTTTGCCTTTGCCTCCTGTGTTTTTGCTGTGTGTTGGACATCGTTTTTGCTGGTCTGTATGCTTTGGGCACTTTGCCACTGCTGTTCAGAGCCAAAGTGCAAGTGCTCCCTTTGTAAATTATTGTTATGGATTAGTGATTCCATGATTGGCATATTTGATTTACTAGTCAGTCCCTAGTACAGTGTACTGTGTGTGCCCAGGGCCTGAAAATCAAATACTTCTAAGTGCGCCTGCAGCACTGATTGTGCCACCCACATCAGCAGCCTGTAAATGTGACTCAGATCTGCCACTGCAGTATCTGTGTGCAGTCTAGTACTGCCATGTCGACTTGGCAGGTGCACCCACTTGCCAGGCCCTACCCTTCCCTTTTCTTACATTTTAGTCACCCCTAAGGTAGGCCCAAGGTACCCCTGTGGGCAGGGTGCAGTGTCTGTAAAAGGTAGGACATGCCCTGGTGTGTGTGCGGCATGTCCTGATAGTGAAATACTGCCAATTTCGTTTTTCACTATTGCAAGGCTACCTGTTCCCATTAGATAGAATGGGGAGTTTGCTTATAACATCTTATAAACATAACTACCCCTGGGAACAAGGTAGGAACATAAAGTTTAGTATGCCTGAACTCAGAATGTTAAAATGCATCTTTTAGTGAAGGTGATTTTAACATTCTGTGTTTGAAAATACCACTTTAAGAAAGTAGGTATTTTCTTGCTTAGCCATCCAGTGTGCCTCTGCTAGGATCTGTATTGACTGTCTGGCTTTGGAGTGACAGGGGCTGGGATGAGCAGTGACTCCAGAGAGTCTGGATGAGTCAGGGCTGGTCTGAATAGACCTAGGCTGCATTTAGAGTAGGGGGAGGAGAATTCCTTTCACCTGAATGGGCCTGGTCTGCCTGACACAATGCTGTCTCCACCCCCTGCCAGGAAGCTGCACCAGAGAGGACAGAACTGGTTTTGACTGAGCACAGGGCTTCTCTGCCACCAGAGAACAAATGATTTTGCTGTATAAAAAGTGGTGCCCAGATCCCTAAAACTTTGGATCACTTTTGGACTTCAAGAGGAACCTCTGCCAAGGAGAAGAGCTGGAGAAACTGGAGGAGGAGTACTGCCCCTTTGCTGTGTGCTGTTTGGGGTTGGCCTGCAGTGGCTGTTTCTGCCAAGGAGAGGAACTTTGTGTGCATCCTGCTTGAGAAAGTATCACCAAGGGCTTGAAGTGGAACTTGCCCCCTGTTCAAGAGGTCTCAGGAACAGCAAAGACCTCATTATCCTTCTGGGCACCTTCTCTGGTTCCGCTGGTTCCAGTCGCCACAGAAGAAAAGAGCAGCCGACTCCGTCACTGAGTCCGTCGCAGACTCCGTGTCCTGAAGGCACCGCAGAGAGCACCGCCTCGCTTCTCAACGCAACCCTTGTCTCACTGACTCCGTCAATGAGCCGCTGCTTGCACCGCATTCTGTGGGCACCGCATTGAGCACCGTCTCACCCTGCAATGCAAGCCTTGGTCTCACCGACTCTGTCAACAAGCCGCTGCCTGCACCGAGCCGTGAGGACACCGCATGCTGCAACGCTTCCATCTCACATTGCAACCGCAACGGTTACCCCGACCGACTCGCATCGGTGCGTTGGCCGCAACAATTAAGGTACTGTCTCTGAGTCCGTCGACGCTTTAGCTGACCCGTACCAACACGGTTGGCTGGAATTGTTAGACTCTGTCGTGTTCAGTTTCGCAGCTGAACACGACAGAGCTACAGAGTTGGAGGAACTGTGTTTTCACGATATTCCTGCAATGTAAAGGTTATTTTGCACAGTAAATATTTTTACAGTATTGTATGTTGGATTTTTGTTTTTTTGGTCTTGTTGTTTTAAAGTTTTGCTTATTTTTCTAAACTGGTGCGGTGTTCATTTGTAGTGTTTTTACTGTGTTACTGTATGCATGCACAAATGCTTTACACACTGCCTCTGAGATAAGCCTGTCTGCTTGTGCCAAGCTACCAAGTGGGTGAACAGGGGTTATTTTAGAAGTGATTCCCCCTTACCCTGACTAGGAAGAAGGTCCCTACTTGGACAAAGGTACCTACCTCTGCCAACTAGAGACCCCCGTTTCTAACAATGAGTCACTGCAATTACTAAATGTTCCACTACATGGAATATGCATAAGGGTAAGAAAGTGCAGAACTTATCCTGTGGAAGTTGATGCATGTTTAAGCAGCCCTTGGTGCACGCACACCCTGCGTAGGAGTCAAAGATGGAATGCCAAAACTGCACCGGCACAGAGGAGGCCTGGACATGGTGAAGAACTAACAAAAAGGTAACAGGGCAGGAATAACAAACAGAATGTAAGAAAATCTAGTGCCGAAGGGAATTGAACAAGAGATAAAACAAAGAAGGTGGCAGGTGGAACAATCTGACTGTGAACTATAGCAGCTTGTGAAGAGTCACATCAACCGATGTTGCCAAAAAAGGGAACTCTATTCAGGTAGGATTGAAATACTTGGTTTGCTACTATTGACCTAGAAGTGTGCCTGATTGTGTTTGGCCTGTAGTATCTGGGGCTGTGCATATGAGTCTGGGAAATGTAGTCTTTTTCAAGTGCTACTATGTATTTTTCAATGTCTTGAGGGTCATCTCTTCCAAAGTTCATCTCCTGTGTCGAAACATGTCATGGGATCTGACATTTATTTCCATCTGAGATGGAAAAGTGACTGAGCATTCCTTATAAAAGGAGAAGGGGAGAAAAGGAAAAACAACTGCGCAGATTAGAATCTCGCTACATTATACTGATGGATTGAAAAGAACTGAGCAATTTAAACTATGAAGAGGAATTGTATACGCATCTATGTGTTTTCTTTACAGACAGTTCTGTTCAGCCAGTATTATTTGGTTAGAAGTGTTTTAAAGTGGTTTTGATATTATATTTTAAGGTATACCGATGATGTCATGGATGTTGGAACAGAAGAAAAGCTGCTTAGATATAAGACTTAAGAATTGCTTAAGACAAGAGTGGAGGTGTCCATGGATTAATGTGATTATGCGTTTTTACCTATTAAAATGGTAAAATATTGTATTTGTTTTATAAAGTTTGTGCCCACAGAGGCTTTATGTTCAGCATTAATATACTATAAGAATTTAATGTTTTGCCTACATTTTTTATTATTTTATTATTTGAATTTAATTAAGTGTTTGTTTTTTGCCCACTGGGGCTGGATGATAATTAGGTGTTTATAGTTGACTTGAAATTATTTTTGAACATCAAGTTGTAATTGTTAACTTTACGGGTGAGTTATGCACTTTACTTGATAGATTTGGAGAACTTTCCTTGTATTATGGTGTTGATGTGGTATATAAACTGCAGTTCAAAATGGCGACTTGTATAGTGATCAAGGCTCGGTGAGAGCTGAATCATTTTGATCTCCACTTTGACGGCATTGTAATAAAGTATTTTGAAGCGCTCCTGGAGGGCTGGTCTCTTCCTAATCAGAAGGAGAGTGATTGGTGTGTTCTGTTTGTACGTATTGGCGGTCACGTTCTCTACCGAGCAAATAAATGGTCTGGAGCCCACCAGCATTCTGCCACAAATATGAAAAATTAAGGTCCGTAGATGTGAAGAAATGGTCATGCATTATGTCTTGAATTAATACTAAAATAATACAAATCTATTGTCGATTGGGACACTGTCATTGTTCCAATATTATTCTTTATTGCCCCAGCGGTCCTTTAAGGGCACACCTCATCGATAATATTAGAACTAGTATTAAAATAGACATATGGATTTTATAGAAATATGTTCACTGTTATGACATGTTCATTATAGAAAGTGAGCCAAAACAGTAGGTCGTGCTTTCCAGTAGTGAAAAGCGAAATGTTCTTGTATATTGTGAACGTTCATGGGCATTGAAATGTTTTTCTTTCTTGTCCTTGTTGACTGCATGGTGAATACCCTGTAACAAAGTCAGTAGGCCTGACTTTTTATGACTGTGTACCTACCTAAAATTTTCTAAAGGCGCATTTAAAGATATTGTGGTTTTAGGAATAGGTTCTGCAGAGACTCAAAAGTGAGAGATGCTTGAGACCCATGAAGTATTTTCTGCATGTAGGGACTCAATTGACAACTGTGACCACTTAGTTGACATCTGTGACTTTACTTCAGTGTGCACCCCATGTGCCTTGAAGGACGTCGTTGGGTAAGTCCCAATTGGATTTTCGATATACATATTTATAAATGTATGCTTGGTGTTTAGTTTTGTGTGTAGAAAGTATTTTTCCATTTCCTTTTTTCAAATAAAGCGCTGACCGTATATATGAGTGTTTTTTTATTGTGTTGCTGAGTCCCAAGTTTCTGTCTACCTCACTTCTATGAGTCAGCCTTCGACTGTTCTACTTCTACTTTGAGTGTCAATTGCTTAAAGTGGTACTTAGTACCCAGTTTGAGGTCTGCAGCATGGCAACCTCAAGACACTAGGGGGCCGATTCCGATTCAGGCCGGAAATCTCTCCGACCGAGCCGGACCCGGAGAGATTTCCGACCGAATCGGACTCTGGCAGTCCGACCGAACGAGTACGATGCGCACGCATGCAATCGGACTCGAGTCGGTCGGACTCCCATTGAGTCAATGGGAGCCGGACGTACAACGCGTACGCGGGCTCCCATTGACCCAATGGGTGCGAGGCGGACAAGGGTGCCTCCTACAGCGGGTACGCCTCAGAGCGACTCGCGGCGTACATGCACAGGTAGGGGGGACCCATGGGTCCCCCCTGTGTGCGACTCGCGCGGCTACATGTACAGGGGGGTCCGACACGGACCCCCAAAGTGCGGCTCCGACTGCTCTTTCGAGCCGGACGGCGCGAGTCGGTCGGACTGCTCGCGGCGCGCATCGTACTTGCCCGGCCGGGGAACGTCTCCATCGCGCGGTGCGAGTCGTGTCCGTGCGAGTCGGTCGGAGCGCTTCGGACCCGCGAACAAGTCGGTCGGCGATTTCGCGTGCGCTCGCATCGTACTCGCTCGTCCGGACGCACGTACGAATCGGTCGGGAAAGAGGGCTCCGAATCGGATCCGGTTAAGCCGAATCCGATTCGGTGCCCTACCGGCCGAGATCGGAATCGGCCCCACAAAGTTAAAGATCCCAGTTATCACATTTGGGGCCAAATAAATTCTGATTTGCCTAGAAACCTCAGACCTGGATTCTTCATAGACACAATATATTTAATTTGTTTGGGTATGTGTTGTTTTTCTAATGATGTTGTGTTGCTTTATTACTTATTTATATATTTTTTAATTTATTTGTTCTTTGGTAGATGTAAGGGAGGCCATAAGCAGAGTGGGTTAATATAACTATTCTGTTCTTATCACTCAGGTCTTGTTTAGGCCTGCATCACGCACAGAATGCTCCATTTCTCTTGGTGAAAATGAGGCAAACAATAACTTTCTTAACACTCCACATTATTTATAATATTACAATCTGAAATATATTTAACTCCTTACCGGCTTCTCACAGAAATTATCTTAATGTCTATTTATACCAAACTCTTGTCTGCACGCCTACTATATGTATATGGCTTTTAGGTAGGCACCGTAGTTCTATAAGTACCTGATACGTGCTTAACTTTTAGAAAATTCCGTTAGCATCCACGTAAAACAATAAAATCATTTACATAGAAGTTAGCATGAGAATCTAGCATGGACCTTCCCTGGTTTATCCTCTGCTCCACAGTTCTGCATAGGGGCTTGTGCTAGTGAGAGGATCTTAAAGGACACATGAGAGTGTACCAATCCGTGTTAGGACTTTCAAGCCCCATCAGATGCTGGGCTGACTAATGCCACTAACGAGACATCAACTCTACATCTTTTGCCACATAGTCAATATTTAAGAAGAGACAAATATGACCTTCCCTTGACAATGAGTGCATTTACAGACTGATTGTGGTTCCCTCTAGGTTCTTGGAATCCTCCTCTTCCCACACCAATCAATGCTTTGTGGTGTTGCACTAATTGCTTATTGACCCACAGTTAGTGCATCCAATTTGGTTAATTACACCCCTGTGCTTGGTTCAGTTATATGGCACATCATTCTCACTCACAATATTCATGGTTCTGGTCTGATGCCCTTCATTAACAATTCTTCCACATTCATTTTAAGTAAATGATAACCCAACAATGCAGCTCTGTACAGTTTCACAGAGGGCACCAATTGGATTCTAAAGTGGTGCTGTCCTACAGTTCACCTATTCAGCTAAACGTTCTTTGATGTGCATTCAACATCACACTATGCCCTACATGTATAGCAGTTGGTGCTATCTTAGGTCCCTTTCTCACCATCGGCATTGGTGCTTTGCAGTACGAATATCGAATGGCACATGACGCAGGTCGAATTGAGTTACAGAACAATTGCACCAATTTACTGTTACATTGGTGAAAACGTTTGTTGTGCACACATGATCATATTTATCATTTTACATTTTCTACTGATCCATTGTGCCAAAAGTTCTGAATTTATATTTGATATTGCAGTGAATTATATATATATTACATGCCATCTTTCCCTCGAAACTCACTGCTCATTCAGTCGTAAAGGTGGCAAGTGACTTTCACTGCATTATGCCATTTAGAACTAAATTTAGAAATTGGCTTTCGATGAATTATGCCCATTTTATGCCTGTGTTTTCCCATCTATATGTAAAACGTGCAAATTAAGTCTAACCAAGCAAAAAAGCGTGCTTCAGTTATAGGAATGAGAATGTCCTTTGACTGTACATCATTGTAATGGCTGATTTTAATCCTGCAGGTAAACTGATTTGCTTCTGCATTAAGGTTCCTAATTGCGTTTTAGCTTTGTTCACGTACAAAATAGCATAACATTCAAACACATGCAAATATACTGAATTCTCTTCGTTTTCCAGACTTTTGAAAATGTTATCTTTGCCCATGTGAATGGGTGGGTGTATAAATCAGTACATGTTGAAACATCAAAATGGTATAATCTTCATCAACAAGGCACTGTGCAACAATACAAGTATGTTAGACCTGGCACCATTGGTATGGGTTTCCCCTGTATTTTTGCCTTTGCCTCCTGTGTTTTGGCGGTGTGTTGGACTTCGCTTTTGCTGGTCAGGGGAGTTTGAGTATCAGCAGCCTGTAAATGTGACTCAAATCTGCCACTGCAGTATCTGTGTGCAGTCTAGTACTGCCATGTCGATTTGGCAGGTGCACCCACTTGCCAGGCCCTACCCTTCCCTTTTCTTACATTTTAGTCACCCCTAAGGTAGGCCCAAGGTACCCCTGTGGGCAGGGTGCAGTGTATGTAAAAGGTAGGACATGCCCTGGTGTGTGCGGCATGTCCTGATAGTGAAATACTGCCAATTTCGTTTTTCACTATTGTAAGGCTACCTGTACCCATTAGATAGAATGGGGAGTTTGCTTATAACATCTTCTAAACATAACTACCCCTAGGGACAAGGTAGGAAAATAAAGTTTAGTATGCCTGAACTCAGAATGTTAAAATGCATCTTTTAGTGAAGGTGATTTTTACATTCTGTGTTTGAAAGTACCACTTTTAGAAAGTAGGTATTTTCTTGCTTAGCCATCCAGTGTGCCTCTGCTAGGATGTGTATTGACTGTCTGGCTTTGGAGTGACAGGGACTGGGGTTGAGCAGTGGCTCCAGAGAGTCTGGATGAGTCAGGGCTGGGCTGAATAGACCTGGGCTGTATTTAGAGTAGGTGGAGGAGATTTCCTTTCACCTGAATGGGCCTGGTCTGCCTGACACAATGCTTTTTCCACCTCCTGCCAGGAAGCTGCACCAGAGAGGACAGAACTGGTTTTGAATGAGCACAGGGCTTCTCTGCCACCAGAGAACAAAGGATTTTGCTGTATAAAAAGAGGGGCCCAGATCCCACACTTTTAGATCACTTCTGGGAAATCAAGAGGAACCTTTGCCAAGGAGAAGAGCCGGAGAAACTGGAGGAGGAGTACTGCCCCTTTGCTGTGTCTGGGGTTGGCCTGCAGTGGCTGTTTCTGCCAAGGAAAGGAGAAGGACTTTGCTGTGTACTGTGTCCCCTGCTTGAGGAAGATCTCCAAGAGCTTGAAGTGGAGCTTGCCCCCTGTTCACGAGGTCTCAGAACATCAAAGACCTCACCAAGCTTCTGGGCACTGTCTCTGGAACCGCTGGTTTCAGTTGACTGGAAAAGGAAAGGGTAACCGACTCTGTCACCGAGTCTGTCGCAGGATTCCGTGTCCTGAAGGCACCGTAGAGAGCACCGCCTCATTTTGCAACGCAACCCTGGTCTCACCGACTCCGTCAATGAGCTGTTTCTTGTACCGCGTTCTGTGGGCATCGCACTCCACACTGCTTCGCTACACGCTGCACTGATGTCACCGACTCCGTCGCTGCCCGACTCGAACATCGACCGTCTCCGTCGCCGCATCGTGACCTGCCAGCACCGCATTGAGCACCGTCTCACCGTGAAATGCAAGCCTTGGTCTCACCGACTCCGTCAATGAGCCTCTGCCTGCACCAAGCTGTGAGGACACAGCATGCTGCAACGCTTCCCTCTCACATCGCAACCGCGACGGTTGCCCCGGACCGTCTCGTATCATCATGTTGACTGCAACAACAAAAGATACTGTCTCCGAGTCTGTTGACCCTTTACCTAACCTGTATCGATGCAGTTGGCTGGAATTGTTAGACTCTGTTGTATTCAGTATCGCAGTAGCCCTGGACGGAGCTACAGAGTCGGAGGAACTGTATTTTCACGTTTTTCCTGCAATTTAAAGGTCATTTTGAACAGTAACTATTTTTAAGAGTATTGTATGCTGGATCTTTGTCATTTTTTGTCTTGTTGGTTTAGATAAAGTTTCCTTATTTTCTAAACTGGTGTGGTGTCCATTTGTAGTGTTTTCACTGTGTTACTGTATGCATGTACAAATGCTTTACACACTGCCTCTGAGATAAGCCTGTCTGCTCATGCCAAGCTACCAAGGGGGTGAGCAGGGGTTATTTTAGAAGTGTATCCCCCTTACCCTGACTATGAAGAAGGGTCCCTACTTGGACAAACGTGCAAACCTCTGCCAACTAGAGACCCCCATTTCTAACAGAGTTCATACATTATTTCCTTCTTGAATATGTTGGGAAGGGTTAGTCTGTGCTTCCAGTATGTATGTATTTCCGTAGCATGAACCTCGGCAAAAGCAAGCGGGGGGCTGTACATTGTCAAAGAAAAGTATAAAGTCAAAGAGTGATAGGAGAGATAATTTGTTTCTGGACTGTTAGTGCAGAGTGATGTTGGCTGGTCTGCAAGGATTTCCTAAATTGATGTAGTATTTGGGTATTCCTGCTAGATAAAGGAATGTTGTTCTAGATCCTAAATATATAGATTGAAAAGGCTTTCTGCCTTGGTTATCTTAATCTGCAGTCTAATGGTGCCTGTAGTGTTCCAACTCCCATGACGCTGGGGACTTTCCCTGCCCCAATGCATGCTTGGTTTAGCCCACCTGTGACATGCTATGATGTGACCAAACCGGCTCTGGTGATCCATCAAGTCGCGCTAGCGGCAGCCTGCACAACCTCGCTGCATGAGAGAGGCCCAATCCCCACCAATACCGGCCCTAGCCACAATTCTACACTGGCGACGAGGATGGGTGAAGCCCACATGACGGGCCAAGCATGTCCCTAAGTCCAAACCTGCAGTATGTGCGGCGGTCACCCAGCATCAGCTCACTGGAGGACAGCAACACAATAATGAAATCATCTGGCTGCACGGCACAGTTACATGAAATGAGAAATAGTGCACTAATCACCTCCAACACTGTGAAAGCTCAAAGGGACACAACAGTTGAAGAGATAAACACTTTTGGCCTAGCACCAATAAGGCAGGAAGACAGCCCATATAGGAGCACAAGAGAAATTCACAACCCCTGGGAAACACACCACACAAGGACACAGGCACAACTATCGTGGCAAAAGTGTTAGCAATCGAACCCATCATAATAGAAGGGACACCATCCGCACAGACACCCAAGTGGAGAGACTAGGTGGAAAGCTTAGAACTTTATTTTGAAGACACAGAGGTGAAGGCAGAGAGGAAAAGAGCCCTTCTGCTTCATTTAGGGGGAAAGGGAATGCACAAAATATATAACACAATCACCGAGGTGCTGCCCAAGACATACACCACGCTGGTCATTGCCCTCAATGCCCATTTCGAGCCCATGGCCAATCAAGACTATGAGCATTGTCTATTCTGACAGGTCCGCCAAGAAGCAGAAGAATCACGGGACAGCCTTAATAGCAGGCTGAGAGAATAGGCCAGCACCTGTGAGTTAAACAATGAGCAGGAAGAAATTAGAGGGCAGGGCTGCGCCTCAACGAAGCTAAGAGGAAACATCCTACAAGAGTAAGGAAAATCCCTGCAGGACTTTCTCACAATGGAAAGGTTGAAGGAGCTCTCAAAAGCTAGAGCATCACATCTGAAAGAAGCACTACACTGGACTACAAACGGAATCGGTCAACACCTTTCAGCCATGGAAAATGCCTGACAAGCCAAAGAGAGCACCTGAAAGCGATATTTATGTGTAGGTATGGCAGAGTACCCACCCACAGGCCGACAGACAGACTGCCCAGCCAAAGAAAATAAGTGTGCATCATATAGCAAGTACAATCACTTCGAAAAAAGAATGCAGGTCCTCGAAATAGAAGAAGGCGAAAGAGACTGTCAACAATATCCCCGACAGAGGGGATGAGGCGAAGGATATGGATGACGACATCACTGAATACACAGTGCACTCGGTGTTCACCATTGGCACCGCCACCGCAACCCAATGACCTCTACATCAATGTCACCTACAAGTTGGCAACTACCCAGTCACCGCCACCAAAGATAAGGAAGCCTCCATGGACATAATGTCAGCTGACATGTACAAAATGATGCCAAACCCACCCACACTAACCAAAGCCAAAGTCAGAGTCTTCACGTATGGACAGAACCCACCACTACCCATGCTAAGGAGCTTCTTTACCCAGGTTTTACACAGGGAATCATGTGTCGACACATCCATCTATGAGGCCAAAGGAGCACAAGGCATGCTTCTTATTGGCCTTAGCCTTTTTGCAGGGTCAATCGCAGGCTTTTTGCCTTCCTCCTCTTATTTGTTTGGTGAGTTAGTTTTTGTTGGCCTTACTTTCCCACTGCTAGCCAGTGCTAACATGCTTGTGCTCTCTCCTTAAAACATGTTAGATTGGCTTATACCCAATTGGCATATTTAATTTACTTGTAAGTCCCTATTAAAGAGGCACTACCTGTGCCCAGGGTCTGGAAATGAAATGGTATCAGTGGGCCTGCAACACTGATTGTGCCACCTACTTAAGTAGCCCCTTAAACATGTCCCAGGTCTGTCATTGCAACCTTTTGTATGTACAGTTTACACTGCCATTTTGACCTAGTAAAATAAACCTTTTGACAGGCCCAACCCTTCCTTTTAAATACAGAGTAGGCCCTGGACAGCTCAGAGGACAGAGTGCAATGTATTTAAAAAGCAGGACATGTACTTTTAAGTTTTACCTGTCCTGGTAGTGAAAAACTCCTAAATTCATTTTTCACTCTTCATGTTTGGTGTCTCTGGAATCACAATTTAAATTCCTAACTTATGGTGAAGTCGGATTTTAAATTGCAATTCTGAAAATGCCACTTTTATAAAGTTGGCATTTTCTTGCCTTAGCCATTTGGTGCCTGCACCCTGTCTCTATGTCACATGACTGGGTGTAGCTGACAGTTGTGCTTTGTGTGTTCCTTCTAGACAGCCACACACAATGGGAAGCTTAGGTGTGACTGGATGGGTCATCACTGGCAGGATGGGAGGGAGGATCTGGGCCCAGCCACACTTAGACTTGAATAGGCTGTGTCCTGTCTCCACACAAAGGGCTGCATACCCCCTGTAGTTAGTCTGGAGCCAGGTCCAGGAAGGCAGGGTGTCTGTGAATCTCAAAGGCATGCCCATAGAAGCAGCTCCCCACTTCAAAGGCACATTTGTGCCTAAAAACTGGACCTCAGACACCAACTCTTCAGCACACTTCTGGATACTCTGCCAGTAAGAAGGACTGCTGTGCTGATGAAAGGACGACAACTCTACTGGACTTAGGAACTGCTGCCCTGCTCCCCACTTGCCTGGCGAAGAAGAACTGGACCTGCAACTTCATCTTGAACCCAGGACCCCAGTGTGACTCTAAAGACTAGTCTGTTCGCCTTCTGATCGGAGCCTCAGGGACATGAAAGGTTACCCAACCAACCCCTGGACCCAGCTTCAGCAAGGTCCTGACCACCAAGTGGTGCCTCTCAGGTCCTGGATCCTTGGTGTGGCTCACAGGCTCATAAATCAAGTTTTTGGGTTCTTCATGACCGCGAACAAGCCCGCTCGCGGTGAGACTGCGACGCTTACGCCGAAAATCAGCGCAAGCACCGCCACCCGTCTCTTCACACAGCAGCATCAACAGCCTGTGGTGGACCGCCTACGTGAAGCTCCAGCCCGACCATTTGCGACACCCGGCCTGACCATTCGCTACACTCTCCTTGCTCCCCGTGACCCTCTCCAACGCAAACAGGACTCTTGGCACAAAACTTAAGAAGACCAAACCTCAGAGGGACTAAGGTGGGACTGTATCCAACCCACATTCCATAATGATCGACCTAAAATTTTGACTTTGACCCAGTTGGGTATAAACCAATTTTATCATGTTTAAAGTAGAGATCACAAGCACTTTAGCACTGGTTATTAATGGTAAAGTGTGCAGAGTCCTTAAGCCAACAAATACGGGTTCAGAAAAAGGAAAAAGTTTGAGGGTGACTCTGCAGAGGTCAGGTCCAACATATGATATGATGCAATTACATTAACATTTAACTTTGTTGTTCGCTTTCTGTTTCTACACACTCTTCTGGTCCATTTTAATCATCATGATGGATTCTATGAGTAATATTGAATATGCCCAATGAACAACACATTAAAGCTGAATGGGGACCTTTGCCAACAGAGCTAATAGCGGATGGGTGAGCAGCAGAGATCATATATATATGTTGAAAGACTTGTTATATTATGTGTACTTGTAAAGCACACTATCACCCACAAGGATACCCTGGTGTTGAGCCAGTGTGTGTGCCTAGCCTGCCTATGGTAGTTTGTTTAATTAAAAAGGCAGGTCTTCGGCTTCTTGCAAAATTCAAAAAGAGAGGAGAAGGCTCTAATGTGGAGTGTGAGGCCATTCTATGCTTAAGGAGCAATGTTAGAGGATGTCCATCCTCCTGATCTGGTTCTGTGTTTGCGTGGGATGTGTGCGAGTAAGAGTTCTGCTGAGTGGAAGTGTCTGGGCGGTTGTTGGAAGGAGATGCAACTGTTCAGATGGGTGGGGCCTGAGATGTATAGTGCCTTGAAAGTGTGTGTGAGGAGTTTGAATTGAGCGCATTTGTGAAAACAGTTGAGTACCCTACGGTGTGGTGTGATGCGAGTTCTGTGTGTGTGGGAGGTTGAAGATATGTCTGGCTGCCGATTTCTGGATGGTTTACAGTCTTCTAGTGAGTTGCTTGATGATCCTGGCTTAGAGAGTGCTCCCATGGTCTACATTGCTGGTGACTAGCGCATGAGTGATAGTTTTTCTAGTGTTCATTGGGAGCTATTTGAAGATTTTCCTCAGCATTTTCAGTGTGTGGAAGCTGGAAGCAGTGATGGTGTTTACTTGTACGGTCATGTCCAGTTTGCTGTTGATGTTATTCCAATGTTTCTGGCGTGGGTTCTGGGAGTGGGTCTTGGTCTGAGTTCGGCTGACCAGCAGTTGGAGTCCCATAGTGAAGCGTTCATGCCAAAGATAACTACTTCTGCCTTCTCTGTGTTGAACTTGAAACAGTTGGCTTCCATCCAGTTAGCGACATAGCTCATGCAGGAAGTGAACTTGTTTCTTGTGTTGGGTGTTTTGTCCCAAAAAGAAAGTATGAGTTGCGTGTCGTTAGCATAGAAGTTGATGTTGTGTGCGCGGATGACATTGTCCAAAGGGATCATGTTTGTGTTGAAGAGTCTAGGGCTGAGCGATGAACTTTGTGGCACTCTGCAGATGAGTTTGCTGGCTTCTAAGGACTAAGGTGTCAAGCCAACAGCTTGTGTTCTATCTGTTGAGAAGTAGCAGATCCAGCACACAGCTGGTCCTTGGATGCCAATCTCGTGCAGGCGCCTGATGAGGATGGGGTGTGAGACATTGTCAAATGCTGCAGAGAGGTCCAGGAGAATGGGGATGCCGTGTCTCCTCTGTCAAGGATCATGCAGATGTTGTTTGTGGTGGAGATGAGTGCTGTTTCTGTATTTTTGTTGAGCTTGAATAAGGACTGCATAGTATTGAGGTGGTCAATGAGATGTTGGTTGATTAGTTTCTCTAAGACCTTTGCCAGGTGTGGTAGGAGGGAGATGGGTCTGTAGTTGGGAAGCATGTCTGGGTCAGCGCTTGGTTTCTTGAGCAGGGGCATGACAGTGGCATCTTTCCAGGTGTCCAGCAAAGTGGCATAGTCGATGGAGGCATTGAGGATGGGTGTTAATGCTTTGCTGATCAGTAGGAGTCCTTTGGCGAAGGTGTGGTGGGGACAAGGGTCAGATGGAGGCCCTGAGTGGATAGTCATCATGGTAGCAGCAATTTCTACTGTGGTTATGGCAGGCCACACGGTCAGGGTTCATTCATCGGTTGTGATAGGAAGGTGTATTGCGACGGTGATGGGGTCCAGTTGAAGGTTGATGTTGCTGTACATGTAGGTGATTTAGTTACAGAACAATTCCAAGAGCATGTTGCACAGGTCTTGTGAGGGGTTGATGTTTCTGCAGCCGGCAACAGTAAAATCTTTGATGATGGCAAGGATTTCCTTGCTGCTGTTAGTGCTGGCATTGATACAATCTGCAAGAGCTGTGCGCTTGGTGTTCTGTATCTGCTGGTAGTAGCATCTTAGGGCTAATTCGAAGATGCCTTTATCTTTTGTTTACCTACCACCTCACACCACCTTTGGATTCTTCTTCTTGAAGTTGCAAGTAATGCCTAGCCTACGTGGATATGTGAAGCTCAGAAAAGACACACCTATAATCTGAAACTAGAACTAGCACCAATAAAAAGCACTGTAATACCCCCTCTGTATTGGGGTTTTGGGCTTAAACAAGGCACTGTTATACGAGGTCGAGGAGATTTCCATGATGGGGTTGATCTGAGTTAAAGCAATATCACTTATTTTCTCTTGTTTCCCTGAACAAAGTCAGCACTAAAATGGGCTTGATAGACTTTTTTAAATTAAAGTAAAGCTAGCTGAAATTGAAGTTGTAACAAATTCTCTAAGGTCACTTATCTCTACCCTAGCAAAGACCACTCAGGCTCCACTAGCTGACAGCAGAAATTCTAGCAGCTCAGATGTTGATACACTTTGGGTAAATTAGTGACAGGGCCAGCGCTTGAAGTAAAGATCGACCCAGGAGTGAGAGGTGCAAAGGCTATTTCACTGGAGGAACATGTACTTGAGAAACAGGGAAGATCTGCAGAATGGGTGGTTAAACTACTAGGAAAGATGATAAAAATATGGGAAAGGTTAATAGAAGTAACATATACCAGCTTGAAATACCGATTACCAATAAATCTACTGCTCTGCTTCCTTATTGGCTAAATACTGCCCTCTGCTCTTTCAGGTTGACGCTACAGAGGAGAGTCGTAGGAGAGTAAACTCTAATAGAAAGCTCAATATTGCCTAGTCTGGCTCAGAAGAAATCTAATTTGTGAGTGACTAAGAAACAGGAAGGAAGTAATGGGGCTGGCTGAAGAATCTGCTTCTTTGATTTCAACTGTTCCTGTGATTGTAGAGACTGCAGAGGTAGCAGCAGTAGCTGGTGTAGGAAACAGATGTAATGCTGTTGCATAACAGACATCCTCATCATCTATCACACTGGCTAAAGTAAGGCAATCCGTCAATAACATTCTGTTGGAGCTTTTGAAAAATAAAAATAAAAGCAAAGACTACTCCATTAGCAAAGTAATTGGCACAAAAGCAGCTGTTCAGCAATAGGAGGGGAAAATCAATTCCTTTTTTTGTGCTGTAGAGAAAATGGAGTTTCATGTAGACTCTGTGCTAATAACTGATCAAAGCTTAAAATTTTGAATGAGCTAGAAGACAGTGCTAATACATTAAAATATGGATCTGACTAGTATTTTGGACTCTCATTATATTAATGGTGCATCCTTTTTTTATTTATTTTAATTCTCAAAAATCTGTGCATAGGGTGGCAAATCTCTTTTCAGCAGGGTACAATGGCAGGTTAAATTGTCAGAAGGTTTAACAGTAAAATGGAATAGAACATGGACACATTTAGACTTCAGAAAAACCCACTTTCATGCAGTAGATGTATATTACTTGAGGTCTCCAAGAAAGTGTTGTTTGAGGTTCCTCTTGAAAGCAGAGATTGGTATGTGATATCTGATATATACTAGGAGAGCATCATATATCTTTAGTAGAGAAGAATTACTTGCATGTGAAGATCTTTCTAAATCTGTCATGTATGTGATTAAATTGTTTGTAAGATATTATCTTCATGATTCATTTGGTGGTGAACACCAAAGGGATTCATACCGAGCAGTAACAGCAGTATAGAAAAGTTGTCTCTCACTCTAGAAAGAACTTAATCTATTTTTTATACCTTTTCACCACAGAATATAACCAGAGCCTCTAAGTGAGCCAATGACATGTAATAACTGTCCAATGCTGTTGTGCCTAGATCTGTCAAAGAAATCTAACAAGTGATGGAAGTTGAAAGTGTAAGTAGACTAATTGTAAACGTTGTGTATTGGTGTTTCTCTACAGCATTTTGTGAGGTTAAGATTGATATTCCTGGAGGAATCAAAATCAATGGTAGCAGTTCAGCATTGCTTGATATAATTTAAGAAATGAAAAACAGAAATAATGTTATATACAATGTTATATCATTTTGGTGGTGGTGATAGAACCAGAGTAGTTATAGTTAGGTCAGACTTTCCATAGGAAAGTAATTTTTGTTTTTTTAATAACTTTGGTGCTGTTTGCCGCATTTGCATGAAACTTTCCAAAAAAAAGTTTCACTTGCTTTGACACCTTCATGTAAAGTTGTGTGCTGATCCATCAAGCAGCTACGAAAAAGGAGGGGGGTCCCAAAATGTTACTTTCCCATTTTAATTCCCATAGAAATGTTTGCTTTCCTATACAGAAAAAAATGGCTAAACAGAATCACTCCAAATTTGGCAGAGAGTTGGAATGTTACTCAGAAAGCATGTTTTGCATTCTTTAGTATATATTCGTTCAGTAACTTTTGAGAAATTAGCTTTTAATTTAAATAGGTGATTGAGGAGGACATGAAGGGGTTAGCCACCGGAAAAAGTTAGTGATATCTCGCCTGTTGGTGTGCATGTATACTCTATTAGACCAGTTTAAAGGGATTGGTCAATCCTGACTGGCTGGCCACAGCATGAACAATATGTTATGGCAGCCATTAAAGAACTCTGGGACATTGTCCCTACGTCATGAAACTAAATAAAAAAAATATAGGAGGGGCAACCTGCACATACCCTGACCCAAAGAGGCATGTGAGGGGGGTCCCACCGGACCCCGCTTCGATTGGATGATCACAACATGGACAACCACACAGCTTCAGGGAACAGGTTCATCTTGGTGGTTGTCGACCATGCCACTGGATACCCTGATGTCTTACTTCTGAGGATGGTAACTGAGCCTGTGGTGACCATGACCTTGCTTGGTTTTTTCACCAGAATAGTGTTACCCAAAGAGGTAATCTCAGACAGGGGGACGCCGCGCTGCTTAGTTGGTTCATCGACCCTGTTGACACCTATCAAAGTGTATATGGCAGGGTGGTTAATTCTGCATCCATCCTAAGGTTACTGATCATTGGAAACACCATACAAGGAACTGGGACTTTCTAGGATTTGTTAGCTGCATGGCGTGTAGCTTCTCTCAATACGGCTTGAGCTTTCTACTCAACCCGTGCACTGCGATAATTTTTATTCTTGGTGAGAGCATACAGATACCACTCCTTGGCTCATACACCAAAGGAATGTTTCCTGATCTTGGGATGTTTTGACAGTGATGCATCAAATTATCTCCGCCCTGAAGAAGTCCAAGGTTTTACTGGACGAAACGTGTTGGCTGATGTTTTTATGAATTTCAAATGATGCAACAATAAAAGAAGAAATGCAACTGGATCGCACCAGAATTTGTTATTCTAAAACTGTGATATACTTTATTGTAACATATCACCTCTTTACTTCTTATGTGGTGCAGCTCTGTTTTTGCTTTTTTTGCTTTTGTGGACACATTTCATGTCTGTGTACTTGAAGGCTTTGTGGGATGAGTGTGTGGTGATGTACACGTTTCCTACCTCTTATCACCCCCCAAACCAATGGACTTGTTGATAGATTCAACAAGAACCTAAAAGGAATGATTAGGGGGTTGGTGAGAACTCCATAGGAAGTGGGATCTTCTACTCCCATACCTTATATTTGCCTAGATTGAGGTACCACAAAAGGGAGGGGGCTTCAGCACCTTTGAGCTTTTATCTGGACATCCTCTTAGAGGTCCCTTAAGTCTTGTCTGAGGCGGGTGGGAGAAACTACTCAAGGAACCAAAACAGGACATTGTTGACTATGTGCTGGACCTATGTTCCCGACTTTGAGGCCAGCCAGGAGCATATTAGTCACTGGTATGACCAAAAAGCAACCTTGGTCAAATACTAGCCAGGCCAGAAAGTGTGGGTTGGGGAGCTTGTAGTTCCATGGGCCCACCAGGGCAAATAAACTGGGCCCTACACACTACTGAAGTCGATGGATGAGGTACCCCCTGAAACCTCAATAGGGTAATCGATGTTAACCCTCTGAAGCCCTAATTTGACAGGGCAGTCATGAACATGTTAATTGGTCATTGACATAGGGGAGAAAGAAGATAGTGAGCCTCTCCCAGACCTCTTTTCTCACAATGCCAAGGATGGTTCACTGGAGGGAGTAGTGCTCTCGCCTACACTGACAGAGCAGCAGCAGAGAGAATGTCGACCATTGTTGGGGTAGTTTGCCGGACTGTTCCCCCTGACACCTGAACTCCACTCCTGAGTGCCACTTTCAATTTAAGGTAAAGCCATTTGGATTGAAGATGGCCCCTGACGCATTCCAGAGTCTGGTAAGCAGGGTACTGTCCTGTCTGGAGACCTTTTAGTGCTGTATATCTGGATGATATTGCTGTCTGTAGCACCACCTGGCAGGGCCGCACGAGCTACCTCAGGGAAGTGCATCGGGCCCTGCAACAGGCAGTACCAACTATCAAGGGCAGCAAGTGCCATATAGGGCAGGGACCTGTTGTGCACCTGGCCCATCAAGATGGTAGGGGACATGTACAGACTCTCCAGCCCAAGATCCAGCCAATCATAACTTGGGAACCTCCCAAAACTCTAATTCAGGTCAGAGTCTTCCTGGGTCTGACAGGTTACTACAGAAGGTTTGTAAAGTTGTAAGTCACCATTGTAACCACCCCCAGGAGGGTTGACAGAGCTGGCTTCAAAGAAGTAGCCAATGATGATTATATGGACTAAGGAGTGTCAGACGACCTGTGTTACCCAAAAAGATGTGCTGTGTACAGCACATGTACAAAGGCACCTGATTTCAGCATGGAGTTTGTGGTTCTAACAGATGGTTCAAAACATGGGAATGTGGCAGTGTTATCACAACTAAATGATGAGGGTCAGGATCAACCAATTGTCTTTATCAGCAGGTGACTACTTCCCAGAGAGCAGCATTGAAATGCTGTAGAGAGAGAAGCCATTGCTGTGGTTTGACCACTGAAGAAGCTGACACCCTACTCGTATGGTACTCACTTTAGGGTTCAAACTGACCACAGGCATCTTGGATGACTCATGCAGATGAGAGAAGAAACCATAAACTGTTGAGGTGGTCCATCTCCCTACAGGGTATGGACTTTAAAGTGGTTCACAGATGAGGGACTTACCATGCCAGTTCAGATGGCCTTTCCCAGTTCTTCTGTTTAGGTGCTGGGAACTGCCAAGGAAATGGCTGAGTTGCTCCTTACCTTTCATCCGGAGGGGGCTGAACAGGAATATTTCATGATCACCCCCATTTGTTTTGGACTGATGCTGATAGGTTTTTGACTCTGCGCACTGGGATTCTGCTAACCAGGCTCCATGCATGTGCTCTGTCCCATGAAAACATGTTGAAATTGTCTATTCTCCTAATAGGCATTCTTAACTTACCTATAAGTCCTAGTATATGTTACAAAGTGTACACAGGGCCTGTAAGGTAAATGTCACTAGTGGACTGCAGAACACATTAAGCCACCAGTAGAGTGACTGTGCAAAAACATGACTGCAGGCTACCACTGTAGTATGTCTGTACATTTTTAGGACTTCAAATTCAGCCTGCCAAAATTATCCTGCATGGTTTTTAAAAGTAGGACATGTAAAATGTTAATGTTTAAAATTTCCTTACAGTGACACGGCCCTAAAAGTTATTTCCACAGTAACACAGTTAGCTGATCAATAATAAAGCATTAGGATTCAGTATTAACATGAATAATGTTATCTCCACCTAGGAAACAACATCAAATTTCATTCTTGGGCTTTTTAAAATAATTATTACAAACTCTGTAAGTAAGTTTATTGTATGTAGTTAATTAAAACTGACACAAAATTTGCAATAAAAAGAGAATGAAAATTATGCTCCTGTGTGACTAAGCAAGGAATTAAAACCAGATAAAAAAAAACATTTAATGATTAAAATAAATTATCGTGCAAATTGCCAGGCCCAGTTTAGACAAAGTTCATGAGTTGTTAGGTTTAACCCTCTTGCGCCTTTGCTTGATTTGTTCTTCAGCCGGTTTGTGCAATGTTTTGTAGCAGTTCGTTATTCGTAAGCGCTTTTCCCACTGAGCAGCGAAGTTCTAACATTTGCCTGTGGTATAACCACCGTTACCCAGCTTCTCGTCTATCCGTGCTAGGAATTGTACTAGCTTACAACTCATCTGTGGGTCATCTGAGTTAAAGCAGGCTATCACAGCTTGCCTCCGTGTTCGGATCCCTCGCAGATTGAAATGAACCTTGAGCAGACACGATCTTTCTCTTCTTAGGTTCGGGCAGGTGTATATCAAGTGAGCCATGTCCTCGACACCATTACTACACAAGCAGCAATTTGGAGACTTTTGACCCCGTAGCCATGGTGTTAAATGCTGAGCAGCTGGCAATTTTCCTAATCGATGTTTCAGGAAATTCTCCTTGATGGTCCTGGAGTACCCTGCACTGAAATATGGTTGTGGCCTTAGTGATACATAGCCGTTTATTGTCATCCAAGCGTGTTTTCTCTGCACGAAGGTAACTTTGTCTTCTACAAGCGACATACTCCTTATCGTCTTCCCCACACTTTTCTTCAAAACCGCATGTGTGGTCGGAATTTCCCAGACCTGACTGAGGCCGGTGTTCTTTAGGCACTGATATAAGTGTTTGCTTGCCGGAGCCGCTGTTCTTTGTTGAAACTCCTGCCACAGTAGATGGCTTAGACTGTTTGCGGTGGCGTTCTTGATCTTGTGCCAGCAAGTTATGTACGCCCCCTGCCTTGCTAACTGTTGTTTGATTAGGCCAAATTCAAGACGAATCTGGGCGGCGGATGCGTATGAGGGGATATTGAACATGATTCTATAAGCCCTGATTAAGGTGCTGTCCAGGGTGTGAGCGTCTCTTCCTTTTAACGCTTTACTGCCATATGTAATCGTGGGCAGGATTTTGCTTTCGCAATCTGAAGAAGTGGAGAGAGCCTCGGGCCAGTGAGCTGAGTTTTTATTTGCCTCAGCTTCATCGCCAGGGCCGCTCCTTTCCTTTTGATTGACTCTAGCTGGCTTGTGAACTAGCCTCTATTGTCAAATATTACACCTAGATATTTGTAATTTGTTGTGTTTTGTAGCTGGTTATTCCCTAAGTGCCAGTGATGGGGTTTTTCCCCTCGTCTTTTAATGGACATTGTTTTCGTTTTATCCAGATTTACTTCCAGTGAGTTTTCATTGGAATATTTTTGGAGAGCGTTTAAAAAATGTTGAATACGCACATGCGTGTGACTGATTAATACTACATCATCAGCATACAGGATGCTGGTTAGAGCCTTACCTCCTAACCGTGGAGCAAGGTGCATTGCATTGGTCCAAGGTCTGCATCAGGTCGGCCATATAAAGGGTAAACAGGGTCGGCGCAAGTACACAGCCCTGTTTGAGTCCTTTGGTTGTTTGAATTCGCCTAGACAGGCTTGAGCCGTCGCCCAGTTTGACCTGCACCCAGGTGTCTGTGTGAAGGGATATTATTGCGCCCAGCAGTGCCTGTGGGATCTTCCAGTTTGCCAGTTTTACCCAAAGTTTGGCTCTCACAATATTATCAAAGGCTGCCTTATAGTCTACAAAACACAGATGAAGTGACTGTTTTGTTGCTGTTACTTTGTCCATAAGTAATGACAATGTTAAGATATAAATCAGAGTTCCTGTGTTTTTAGCGAAGCTGGTTTGGTTGTGTGGTATAATTCCGTGTTCTGCTGCTAATAGCTGAAGATCCTCTAGTACAGTGCCCGCGTAGTATTTAGCTTTGTTGTCAATTAGGGCAACTAGACGGTAGTTTCTGGGAGCAAATTTCTCACCACTTTTATAGATAGGGGCAATAATGGAGCCCTTCCAAGAGGCCGGTAGATGTCCCAAATATCTAACTTCCTGGAATAGAGGAGCCAAGACCCCTGCCCAAAAGTCAGCGTCCTGCTTAAAAAGAGCAGGGGGGATCCCGTTGGGCCCTGGCCCTCCTTCTCTCCTGCCTTTGGCGATCTGGCGTTTAATTGTTGTGATGTCAGTTTGTTCTTCCATGCCCTTACATAGTGTGTCCATTTTAGTTTCGTCCTTAAATTCAGAGGCCTCATTCACCTTTAAAGCCCCTGTTTCCTTGCGCCATCTCGGCTCATCCCGATGATTGAAGTGAGATGTTAGGAACTCTGACCATACCTCTTCTGGGATATATGAGGTTTGACCGCCGTGCGAGGGGCGCATTACTTTATTTACTGTGCACCAGAAACTAGCGTTGTGAGTTTTGGAATTGTGTAATAGTTTCACCCATAGCTCCTCTTCCCTGGATCGTCTTAGTTCCCATTTCAGCTTAAGACTTTTCCAATATTGTTGTAGCGATGTTTTGAGGTCAAGATCTTCCGGTTTAAGCCTCAGAAGTCTCAGCGTTTTGTTTAGATCTTTTTTTATTTTCTTTAGTTGCTTGTTCCGGGCTCCAGAGAACCTGCCAGTTTCCACAGGATCATTTTGCGGCCGGTATTTGGCTGCCATTGAGAGAGTGCTTGATAAACAGGCTGTGAATTGTTCCCAATTTGTAATTGGGCATTTTGTATGCTCTTTTGGGTTCTGTAAAAGATCTTTTGCAACCTGGAGTACCTCCCTGGTGTTTACTAGGGAGGATTTGATTCTTCTGAGATTAATTGTGTAGTTGGAGAGAGGTCCACCTAGTAGGGGCTCGAAAATTGGTGGTGCTGCCCGGAGAATGATTTGCTGGGGGCGGTGATCACTGCCCGCCTTATCGCCAAGCCGGAAGGTGGCCACACTATGAAAGAATGGAAGGGAAAACCAAGTATAGTCCAGAGTTGAAGCTGCCTTTTTAGAATAAAAGGAAGCAGCAGCTGGTGAATCATCAGAGAATCTGAGATTGAGGGCCCTGAAGTTAATATGCTCCAGGTCATCCAGAAGCCGTTTTGCAGTAGTGCTCACTCTGCGTTTAGGTTTATAGTTTTTTTCCGTGATGCTCCATGCCACGGACTGGACCAAAATCTCTCCATCCTCAGAGGAGCCTACGAGGTGGCGATTGAAATCCCCTGAAAGCACTATATTCGGGGTTTCAAATTTTATGATGTGTGACAGTAAACAGTCCACCAGGAGCTTTGCTTCGTTAGATTTCTTTCTTGGATTGAGGTATATGTTGAAAATTAGCGCCTCCTTCCTTTTTCCTTTGGAGTTGAGATTCATCATGATCGCACTGACATTTGACAGGGGAACCAGGACTTGTTTTATTGCATTTGAAATAGTGATTGATGCGTGGGTTGCCAAGCCACCCGATAGGTGGCCATATTGTGATGTCCTGATTGCTGGCGTGTGAAAGCAGATATAGCCTTGCATTTGAAACGGTTCCGTTGTCCATGTTTCTTGGAGTAGGATTATATTGTGGGTTCTGAGGTATTGAATGAAATCAGAATCCACGGTTTTGCCTTCTAGCCCATTTACGTTCCATGAGCAAAGACTGATGGTTTCCTTGCTCCTCCTAGTTGAGACTTGGTCTCAATAGACTGTTCTGGTGATTAGCTCTGGTACTTGATGCATTGGTAATTGTCGTGGGGGATGCTGGACATGTCTGTAGCAGTCATCTCTTACAGGATTCCTTATAGGAGATTTGGCCCGGGCCCCCTTAAGTATTGATGTTGTTTTCGTTTTGGCAGCACTACTGTGCCCTATGTTAGAGAGGAGAGGAGATGGATATCCTATGCTCTGGTGGCCAGATATGGTTATACCCCATGCCTTAAAAATGGCTTGTTATTCAAGAACTTTGTTGTCCAAGGCCGGTGAACCTCACGTAGCCTTGGTGATCTCCCGCTCGAAGGGCTGATCTGGCTTGATACATTCTATTGAAAGCAGGTCTGTTGATCTTATTTCTCCTAGAGTTGGTATGGTTGAAATTAGGTGCAAAATGTTGCTTCTGTTCAAGGTGTCCCAAGGCCCTTTGGATTTGAATTTTGGCTTCAGTAGCGTAATGCAGTTGTCTGTTGGAGAGCTGATGAGGTTTGCCCTTGAGCCCTCTGGTTTCCATGACAGCCCTTCAAAGGGGTCGCACCTTCTTCTCTCCATGCCAGAGTTTGTTTCGGGTTTCAGATCCAGGTGAGGGACACTATAGTAAGCTCCTGCATTCGCTGGCTGTCGATTACTGGAAGGACCTGGCTTTTCCGTTTTTGGCGCTTGCTTCATTGTGCAGTTTTGACAGGTAGTTGCTAGCACGTAATTGCCCGTCATGTCTACTTCCCCGCTCATCAGAATTTCTTGCGCACTCGTTATGGACTCGCTACCCTCATTTTCAGTTATTGCACTTTCTCTCAATACTTCTGGATTTCTTGTGTAGACTTGTCGTGAGGTATGGGGATGGGTGTTTGATGGGTAACTGATGGAAGTGTATGGAATTAAGAGCGGTATGTCCTGCACTCCAGTCTGGGGAATTAGACCCTCATGATGAGCGGTGGCTGTGGTTAAGCTAATTTCTTCGGTGTTGACTGTGCTTTATGTGGTGGTCTCTGTGAGTCCTTCTTTGCCGCAGCTAGCCCTTTTGGTTGGGCATGGTCCACTGCTCGGTGTGTGTGAGTTTGAATTTAGACGGATTTCGAGCAGTTGACTTTTCCTTGGGCAAAAGAGGGGATATAAAGTTAGCTGTTTTGCGTCCGATCTTTTGCTGCGGTCTTTCCTCCTGAGTTTTCTCCTTTGCTTGGCATTAGAGCTGGTTTCGCCAGCTTGAGTTTGTAATTGTCCTTCAGCGGAGACCATTTCGGGTAATATTCTTGTGTCCTCTACGTTTGAGTTTCTGGTTTCTTCTCTTACAGAGTTTTGTATTTTGAGGACTTCGGGATCTTGATTCATTGCGTTGATGTGAGATCTCACTTCTTTTTTCAAGTCCACAACAAGGTAAGTCAGTGCCACTGGAAGGGAGGATAGCTTTTCGACGATGGGCCCGCAGCCGCAGATCAGGCTAGCATCTCATTGAGCTCGGGTTATTAAGTTGTTAAGGTCCCCAAGTTTTTCATTTATGCTACCCATGTATAGGGCTAGTGTATTTAAAAGTGACAGTTGAATGTCCATCTTTTCTGATTGGAGCAAGAGAGTTTCCGCTGATCGGTGCATGGTGTGTAGCAGGGAGATGAACACACTTTCCCTTTGCCGGAAGGCTGTGTTACTCAGGGCTCTGAGCCTTACCTGCTACAATTCTTGCTGCAATTGCTGAGTGGATAGGTTGTTTGGTCACTACTGGGTAGCCGGTTTACCACAAGTTCGCTGCTAGGATACCTTGCTGCGGCTCACCTCCTGATGCGTTGTTTACTCATCAATGGTGGGCCTTCTGCCAGTGGTCGGACCGTATTTGAGGGGCTGAGGCAGAAGCTGGTGTTTGTACAGCCCAACCCAGGCACCGTTCCGTCGCCCCAAGGGCACACAGGGCCAGGTAGGCTGTTACACGCGCTAGATTGTGGGCCCCCAGGTCCTCTGCCCAATTGAGGCGGAGGAGGCGCTCCAGATGAGGGGGTAAACACTGTGATTTGCAGGCTTGGACAACCTAAGCAGCGCCTACCTCGCAGGCTGCACCGACCTAGCACCGACCACCTCCGCAAGTGTGGGCTGGGCCGCTGCACCCAGGACCGGGAACCGGGGCTGCGGCTCCCGAGGCCGAAATCCACTGGCTGCGCAAGGTGAAGTGGCGAGCCACCTCAGCTGGCTCAGCCCGATTCTGCCCTCAGTGGGGGGCGGCAGTGGACAGTGGATGGCAGGAGCTCGCAGCTTCGCGCCTCATGAGATCGGTCACTGTGCTCGGCTCTCGACGCTCATCACTCGGCACTCGATTGCTTCAGAACGGGGACATGAAAAGGGAGCTACAAACTGAATACACTGGTAAAGTTGGATTTGCAAAAACTATTTTATAATACATGTTTTTGAAAAATAACCTTTACCTGCCTAAAGCATTTAGAAGTCAATTAGCATGAGCTTCCAACTGTCACCAGAAGCTGAATAACTCCTTTGAGAAAAACGCTTCGGTGTGAGAAGGTGTTCTGTTCCTTTGATAGGATGACAATCTGGGCAGTGTCAGGAACTTAACTAATTATAAAGAGGCCTACCCTATCACAGGCAAATGTAGCTAATATCTGGGCCTGTCCCCTCCTTTATCCCGCTAGTCAAACAGGCACCAATTCTAGTGTTAAAGGAGCTGCCCCAGAACCGGTTTTGAGTATCCACAGAGACGTAGTTGCTCATTTCCTTTACCACACTTCTAGGGTGGGTCACTGGAGCTCTGATCAGGGAAGGAATGGCCTGCCATGTTGGATTTAGGTAGAGGGGTGAACTGTGGGATTGTTTGCAGGTAACATCCTCCCTGTCTAGGGGCTCAAAGGTTATATTAAAGCCGCCCGCTATGATGAAGTATGGGCGGCGCTCCCTTCCGTCTAGGTAGTCTTCTGAAAAAGACTTCGACGGATTGCCCCTCTTAATGCCTCTAGCATAAATGTTTAATATCTCTACAGTCCTGATCTTATGATCTTTAAGTCAAATGCCCAGAATATCAGTGCAATCTATGGGGATCTGGTTGATTTTGCATTTAATAAATGCCCTGACTCGTATCAGCAGGCCTCCAGAAGTCCTACCTTGGCAGTTGGGGATAACTGGAATCCAATAGCTAACATACTAACATACCCCGCCTTGAAGACAGGTTCTAGGGTCCACATTTCCCGGAGAAGCAGATATCTGATTTCTCTATGAAGTCGTTATGAAGTTGTTCCAGTCAGGAAGGCCCACCTTGGCCTTAAGTCCGGCTAGTTTCCAGGAAATTATTGTTATCTCTGTCGATGCATCTGATATATGTGGAAATACATTGGCAGGAGAATCCTCCAAAGGAGTGTCTGTTTGAGGGCAGAAGTCAGGCTGAGGGATTTGCGCGTTGTTACTGGGGACAAAGCCCGAGTTATTAACCAACTGGACCACATCATGGGGCAGCGGGAGAAGGGGTTTTGCCATGTATCGATACCTAGGCTAGTAGAGGAGGGAAGTGATTTTAGTTTAAAATTTGTCAGGTGGGTCCTGTGGTTTCCCCCTGTGTCGTTTGAGCATGGTAGAGGACTGGGTATGCTTAAATAACATGATGAGGATAGTCAATCTATGTCCTCTAGTGAGGAGCCACCTAGGGCTTGGTTTTGGTTTTATGCAGAGTAGGTGTAGGCCTTTTTTGCTCTTCCAATGGTATTTGAATTAAATATTCGATCCTGGAGGGGGGCTAGTCCCAGCATCAAGTGCTACCAGATTGTCGGCCATGCTCCTGTCAGCCATATTGAGCTCGATACAATCGAGTTCTTGAATAGAATTAGTGAGTCTTTTTACACTTACAATGTTTTCTCTAATAATTGACCTCCAACCCCTCACTTTTCGTACCCAGTGAGTAATTTTGTTTTTAAGTAAATACAACCCTTCATAGATGGTGGAGAAAGGGCGCTTCGGTACATTTACCGTATAGACCTTGCTAGTATTAGTTGTTCCTCTATCGTGATTGCGCAAGGTCATTCCACCCTCATTCTGTAGCTTACTATAGCTTCCTCGAGGCGTGCCTCTTGTAGGGTCATTCAATGTGGTAGGTAAGTGACTAGGGTCTGTTCGCCTAGCATGGCTCGGGTCACCTCTGCGGGCCTTCCCTGGGATTGCCTGGACAGATGCTCTATTTTGCCTTGAAATAATACTATTCCGCTCCTCCTTAGGACCTGGGAGCAAACGCTTCCCCAAGGTGGTCCCTGTTGGCATGATCCTGGGTGTGCTTGGCTCTTCATTGGTCATTGTGCTTGGTGCCACCTTGCTATCTAGTAGTTGCGTAACCTTATTCGTTAGCTTTGCTATCATATTCTTAAGATCTCCTATCTCAGTTTGCAGCTCTTTTATTTGTGTGGTAGGGTCCTCACTATTATGTGGCAAGGTTTCCTGGTGGGCTGCTCTCCCGACCTCCTCTTCTGGGGCAACCCTCGCAGATGGAGTATTTACTAAGTCAGCCAATGGTGAGTAGCGATTGCTACAAGGTAAGGCTATAGTGCCATTATTATTTGTGGTGGAGTATCATCCACCCCAACTAATAATCTACTTTCCTACAGTGCCCAACTGAAAACAATCCTACAGTGCCCCTCTTAGCCCAAATCCAAGATAATGAAACCCTTCTCTCCCTGTGCAGAGCCTTGTGTGCTCACCCCAGTGGTTTGGTCAGGAAAATGAGCAACTTCTGCTCTGTGGTCATTTCAAATCAGTTCTGAGGCCAGCTCCTCTCCTACTGGAATTGGTGCTTGCCTTACTGGGGGAATAAAGAAGGGCCCTGCCCAGGTGTAAGCTAGCATTTGCCAGTGACAGAGTAGGCCTCTTTGAAGTTAATCAAGCTTCTGGGAACAGCCCAGATTCAGTGGCGGCTCCTCTGCTAAGGCGGAGGAGTGTCGCCCCACTGCTTTTAAGCAGTGTAACTAAAGGAAAAATAAAATGATAATAACTCCAAGTTATTATCATTTTATGTTTTCCTTGTTGCGGCAGCTTTGGGGGAGGGGCTGCTCTGCTGACAAAGCAGGGGAGGAGTGGTTTGCACTCACTAAAGTGTGCATGAATATTCGGCCAGCCAAACATTCATGTGCACTTTGCATGTTCTCCACCCAGGCTGCATTACAGCCTGGGTGGAGAAAATGCCCAGGCCCCCAGTCCCTGTCTGAGCGCCGAACCATGGCACTCAGACCAATCACAATGCTGCTTTGCAGCGTTGTGATTGGCTCAGGGGGAGCCTGGATGCTTCCTGGGTGCTTTGTTGCTGTTCTGGAGACGACGGTGGAGAGAGCGGCGAGACGTGGCGAGACGCGGCAAAAAGGTAAGCTTTTCTATCTTTACCCCCACTCCCAACCCCCGCCCTCCCACCCCTGATCAGTGCCAGCCACCTCTGCCCAGATGGTCATCCTGCCAGAGGAACAGAAGCACCTCCCTACACTCAGGCCTTCCTCCTGCTGTGGGGTCAGTTTTCACACCTTATCCAGGGGGCTATTTAGCCGGCAGGCGACAGATGGAGCTCATGCAAATGGGACTACAGAAGCTTTGGGAAGGAAAAAGGTAATGTTCTAGAAGTAGTTTTTCCTGAATAGGTATTAAAAAATTCACTTTTACCATTAAATGGATTTTGAAAAATTATTAAAAAGTGTCTTTGCATTTTATTTCTGTTTTCTAAACGAAATGAGAATTATTAAATGTAATAATATAACCTAGTATTTTCCTATGGAACAGCCAGCCTTGCTACATTGAAATAGCTTTTTGGGGCTTTTTCTCTGTAAGACATGTGTAGCATTATATTTCTACATGTCTTGCTTTTAAATACCCTGTACCCTGTCATATGGCTTATAAGGGCTAGATGGTGTGAATTAATAATATTTAGAAGAAAAGTTTTGACCTGTCAAAATGGTTTGCTTTGAAAAGTTGAATTTGCAGTTTAAAATTGCAACAGCCAGGTTACAATGGTAGACCTGCAGTCAAGTTTGCACTGCCACTGTAGTGGGTGGCCCAATGCGTGCGCATTCTGCTAATGGCATTTAACTTACAGGCCCTTTGTACACATTGTACTATATACTAGGGACTTATAGATATATGTAAATTAGGAATATAACTGATTTCAACCTGTTTTAGGGTTCAGAGCATATGCACTGGAGCTTGGTTGGCAGAGTCAAAAGGCCAGCAGCATAAGCCCACAAAACAAATGGGTGATCATGTAAAAGAGGCACTACAGTTTTCAAAACAAGCCTATGGCACTCCTGAATACCCTTTTGTTGGAATTGCACCAGTTGAAATTAAACCCTTCACTGAAGAGCAGGCTGAAGCCTGGTCTGAACGATGATGGCCGACTCTCTGAGAGCTCACGGCTCGCTGCCCTGTAATTTTTTGAGAACCGACTGCTATGATGTGATTGGGTAGATCCGTGGATTGCGTCAGTGTCCCCAGAGATGCTGTGTGGGCTTGTACCACTCACCCTGAGGAGTCACTGAAACTTGGCCCCTGCACCACGGCCTATGACTGTGAACCTCACCCACCTCAGGCTACACTGACATCCTTTGGACAAGTGGTGAATCAGCCTGCAGGTGCTGGTGCTGCCTTGGCGTGATTTCCCTGGTAAGCCACCTCCACAACCACCCATGAGTAAGCTCCTGCCTTAATCTCGCTGGGAGGTGCTGGTGCTGCCACGGCTCCCATGCCCTGGCAAGCCGCACGACCCATCTGAAATCAGGCAAAAGGGCAGCAGGCAACAGGTCCGCACAGCAGGGCAGCAGTTCCTTTAGAGCAGCAGTCCAGCACAGTATTAGTCCTTGTAGCAGCACAGCAGTCCTTCTTCCTGGGAGTGTAACCACAGGTCCAGAAGTGTACTGAAGAGTTGGTGTCTGAGGTCCAGTATTTATTCTCAGTTGTGCCTTTGAAGAGGGGGTGATCTTTCTAGAGGCGTGCCTTTTAAGTGCACAGGTGTCCTGCCTTCCTGGCTCTGGCTCCAGACTAACTACAAGGGGTATGCAGCTCTTTGTGTGGAGACAGGATGCAGTCTATTCATGTGTAAGTGGCACTTAGATCAGCTCCTCTCACCCATCCTGCTAGTGATGGCCCTTCCAGGCACAGCCAAGCTCCCTATTGTGTGTGGCTGTCTAGGAGGAATATACAAAGTCCAACTTTCAGTCACACCCAGTCATGTGACCCAGAGACAGGCTGCAGGTACCAAATGGCTACGGCCTAGTATCATGGAGTCATCCTCTTCTGGAGTCATTCTACTTTGATGCTTTGATGAATTAACTTAAGGACATTAAATCCACTTTGGGGTCACTGGAGCTCTCTTCCTTGAAAGCAACAAGGGAGATAAAATCTCTGCATTCTGGGATGTCCACGCATTATAATCACCTTAATAGCACAGAACAATGGCTTACCTCCCTTGAACAGCAACAAGCTAAGGGCCCTGATTGGGAATCAGAATTTTTGCACCTGCAGAATTGCCTTACCGACCTCTAGGACCGGAGCAGGCAATATCTGAATTTATTGCATGCCAGAATCGGAAGAGGTGGACAACCTTAGCCAGTTCCTGGAATCTGTTTTTCCCAGACTCCTGGGCCTCACCTTTCAGCCCCAATTGGAAATCTAGCAGGTGCAACAGGATTTGCTGCAGGATGAATGCCACATCCTCCTAACCGATGCCGATTATTGTGTAAATTTTGCGATATACTCATGTTCATCTCATTCTGCAAGTGGCCAAATGCACTCTTGACCACAGTGATGGTGACCACTGAGGTTCCTCTGCTCCTTCCTACTGAAGACAGCACCGCACATGTCGCTGATGTGGATGGGCGGTCCAAGGGGCAGGATGCCCAGCGGAGGCAATGGCACTTCGGAGACAAGGGGAAAACAGGCTCCCCTCCCTGGGAAAGGGACAAATCCCACTCATCCTTGAAACCGTAATGATGCCAGTACAGAATGCCCCAAACATGAGTCCACCATCCCATGGCAACAGTAGGATCCTATTATTCATTTTACAGGAAGGATGGCATTGTTTTAACTGTTTAGCCTCTCTTAGCTTCAAAGATTTCCTACTGATGATGCCACCGACCAGGCCCCTGCTGACTTGGTTTCTGAATGTCCAGCTTTGTCCTACAACAGAAGATACTGTTATATTTAAAGTCCAGAAAACATGATATTGGACTCATTCAGGAGACACATTTATCCCCAGCGGAATCTGTCAAACTGTAAAGGGACTGGGTGGAGCAGGTTCTTTCCGCTTCCAGGACTACTCCAGATCCAGACGCTCCAGCAGCTGACTTAGTGTCCCACAGGAAAACCGGGATAGCAATCCTGATCCACAAGAGCCTGGCAGCCTGAGTCATCCACTCGTGGGTAAACCCCCATGCGTGCTTCGTTCTTGCCTCACTCTTCATTTACAATCTTCTCCTCACAGTGGGCTCTAGCTATGCCCCCAACCTGCTGAAAGACCCCTTCTTTTCCTGCTTGCATAGAGTGTTACTGGATGCCCGGGCTGCATCAGTGCTTCTGGGGGGTGATTGGAACATAATCCTTGACCCCATCTTGGACTGCTCCAGACCCCCACAACAACCATGATAGATGCCTCTGACTTCACCTCATGGCTGATCACATGCTGACTGTTCCCGAGCACCTTAACCACCCGACGAACAAGACTTGTTGCCACAAATGTTTCCTCTGATTTAATACAGAATGATTTGGTTTTGGTTTACTGTATGTAAGGATGTATAAGTGGGTGTGTCAGTGGCTGTGTGAGTGGGCGTATGGGTGTGTGAGTGGCTGTATGGTAGGGGTGGGCGGAATTTGCATAGTCGCGCTACGCAAAGCTCCGCGAAACGGTAAGAAATCTCCGCGAGCATGCAAAAGTTGCGCGAACACGCGGAATTGCTTGTTCCGCCCGTTCACGATGCTTTTTTCCTGTTCGCGAATGCTGTTTGCGTGCTCGGGGAGAAATATCTTGCGAACACGCATTTTGAAAGCGCAAACAAGCAAAAAATTCCGCAAAGCCGCAGATCGCAGAATTTTTGGTAATTCCGCGTTCTCCGCGGAACGCGGAATTACCCAAATTCTGCAAATTCCGCGAGCGGAACAGTATTTACCGCCCAGCCCTACTGTATGGGTGTGTGAGTGGGTGTGTCAGTGGTTGTATGGGTGAGTTAGTGGCTGTGTCAGTGGCTACATAGGTGTGTGAGTGGGTGTGTGAGTGGCTGCATTGGAAAGTGAATGGGTATTTAAGTGGTTCTGTGGGTGTGTAAGTAGTTTCATGGGTGAGTGAGTGGCTGTGTGAGTGGCAGCATGGGTAAGTGAGTGGGTGTATGATTAGCTGTATTGGTGAGTGAGTGGCAGTCTGATGGCTGAATGGGTGAGTGTATGGGTGTGTGAGTACCTGTTTGGGTAAGTGGCTGTATGAGTATCTGTATGGGTGATTGAGTGGTTGTATGAGTGGCTGTAAGGGTATATCAGTGGGTGTGTAAGTGTCTGTATGACTGGATGTGTGAGTGGCTGTATTGGTGAGTGAGTGGGTGCATGAGTTGCTGTATGCATGAGTTACATTGTGTGTTAGTGGCAGTATTAGTGAGCGGATATGTGAGTGGCTCTATGAATGAGTGATTGGTTGTGTGAGTACTGGTATGGGTCTGTGAATCGGTATGTGAGGGGTTCTGTGGGAATGGGAGTGGGTGTAGGAGAGGTTCTATGGGGTGTGAGTGGTTCTGTGGATGATGTCATCAGTGAGGTATAGTTAGCTCAGGTAACTATTACTGATGAATTTCTATGGTTTTGTACGAGTGAAATCTGAGCCTAACTATAACATCTCTGTAACTTTTGTTTTTCTTCAGTGAATTTCTAAGGTTATTTTGATTTCTCTTTCCTAACTATAACGTCCCTGTAACCTTTATTTTTTAAGTGAATTTCTACGGTTTTTAATGCTATTTCCTAACTATAACATCCCTATAACCTTTGTTTTTTTAAGTGAATTTCTAAGGTTTTTAAAATTTTATTTCCTAACTGTAACTAGTAACCTTTGACAGTGAGTGTGTAAGTGCATGATTGTCTCAGTGGGTGTGTGAGTGAGTGTGTGTGTCTCAATGGGTATGTGAGTGGGTGTGTGTGTATCTGAGTGGGCCTGGGAGTAGCTGCATAAGTGTCTTGCTGGGTGTGTGAGTGGGTGCATGAGTGTCTGAGTGGGTCTGTGAGTGGGTGTGTGTGTCTGAATACCTGTCTGAGTGGGTGCATGAGTATCTGAGTGGGTCTGTGAGTGGGTGTCGGAGTGTCTGAGTGGGTTTATGAGTGCCTCGATAAGTCTGTGAGTCAGTCTGTGAGTGAGTGCATGAGAGTTTGAGTGGGTCTGTAAGTGGATGCATGAGTCTCTGAACGAGTCAATGAGGGGGTGTATGAGTCTGTGTGTGTATTTGTGAGTGAGTACTTGAGTTTCTGTGTGGGTCTGTGAGTGAGTGCATGAGTCTCTGAGTGGGTCTGTGAGTGAGTGCATGAGTCTCTGAGTGGGTCTGTGAGTGCATGAGTCTCTGAGTGGGTTTGTGAATGAGTGCCTGAATGGGTCTGTAAAAAGGTGTGTGAGTCTGAGTGGGTCTGTGAGTGGGTGCATGAATCTCTGAGTAGGTCTGTGAGTGGGTGTATGAGTGTTTAAGTGGGTATGTGAATGGGTGAGTAAGTTTCTGAGTGGGACTGTGAGTTGGTGCATGAGTTTCTGTGTGGGTTTGTGAGTGGGTGCATGAGTTCTGAGTGGGTCTGTGAATGGGTGCATGAGTGTCTGGGTGGCTCTGTAAGTGGGTGCATAACTCTCTCAGTGGGTATGTGAGTGGATGCATGAGTCTCTGAGCGGGTCTGTGAGTGGGTATGAGAGTGTATGAGTGGGTCAGTGAGTGGGTGTATGAGTGTTTGAGTAAGTCTATGAGTGGGTACATGAGCCTCTGAGTGGGTCTGTGAGTGAGTGTATGATTGTCTCAGTGGGTCTGTGACTGGGTACGTGATTCTATGAGTGGGTCTGTGAGTGGGTGTGTAAATGTCTCAGTGCTCTCTATTTTACCCTCTTCTGCTCTGGTTTGCCTTTTTCTGCTTGTTTTTCTGCCCTTTGTTTTACCTTTCCTGCTCGTTTTTCTGCCTCTGTTTTGCCTTTCCTGCTCATTTTTCTGCCCTCTGGTTTGCCTATTTCTGCTTGATTTTTCTACCCTGTTTTGCCTTTCCTGCTCTTTTTTCTGCCTTCTGTTTTGCCCTTTCTCCTTTTTTTCTGCCCTCCCTTTCGCCTTTTCTGCTAGTTTTTCTTCCTTCCTCTGCATAGGGGAGGGGGCCCATGCAACTCCCTTCCCCAAGCTGATTCAGCCCTGGTAACAGAATACCCCGGGGCTAAGCCTTAATATATTTACCATTAGGTATCTCAAGTAACTATAACTTATGCCCTAAGGCAACTATAACCCGCGCCAACATGTTATATTGAGGTAGTGCCCAGGCATCTCTCTTCTGCTTTAGTGCAATCTTGACCTTGCCTTGCTTTTCTGACTCATGTTGGTGTCTGTTTCCTGCCATTTTTCTTGTTGGCTGCTCGTTCTGCTCCAACTCGGTAACTGCTCTTTCTTCTTTGTGCTGTCTGTTCTATCTGCCACCTGCCTCTGTTTAACTGCTCCTTGTTGCATCCTTTGTTTTTTAGGTCGAGCCTGTGCGAGACTTTATGTAAACAGTAAAAGGGCTTTGGAAAGCTCACCACACGCTTGTGCGTGTGGTTTGCTTTCGTTCAGAGTCTATTCGCCTTTGCGTGCGTCTTTCTGAGAAAGACAGCACGCAATTGGGCAAATGCGGGTGCATGTCCCGCCTTTGCTCCGCCCACGGCCTATTTCTTGCGGTTACCCGCACAGGCCACATCTGTTTTGAATTATCATGCACGGATGCGTGCGCGATAATGCAAAACAGATGTCTCGCTGTGGCGCGCGCGCGCGCGCACCCCATGCGGGCTCACCTCCGGCTCCCCCTCTCTCTCACAATTAACTTTCGCGACCGCGGGGCCGTGCTTGTTTTCTGTTTGGGGTATTGGCGCCGTGGAAGCAGGAGGCAGGTGTTTCCTTTTGATGGCGCCACACTTCCTGGATGACTGTCCTTTAGATAACGGAAGTACGGGCGCGTTGCTGATGCCCATCGCATTGCTGACAGGTGACACAGTTTGCTGCTGCTTCCTTGTCTTGGGTAAATGCAGATCTGGTCCACGCCGGTGCTGGGTGACATTCCCCGGAGAGGTGACCGCTGCCCGCTATACCCGGCTGGAACCTCTGATGTGGGTTGGTAAAAAGCCAAAAGTTGTACTTGAATGCAATACAATGAAAAACAATTTTTAATATAGAAACGACCATCTTTTTTTTGATAGTGTACCATCTACTTTTTTAATGTGCTCGCCTACTTTAAAAGGTATTATCAGCACAACACCGTTTGTCGCCTTTATTCTCGTTTCTTTTAAACTGTTCTTTTACCCTGGTGCAATAATTTAAGCCACTCGCGCTATGTATACTTGTAAAGACTGTAGCTAGGGTTTGAAATTATGGTATAGTGAGAAAAGTGAATGCAACAAGTGTGTAATGATTGCTTACTTTTTAGAACACTACCGCAAAGTTGTGTGCTTCTTTTTTGTTATCGTAGGGTGTGATGTTCTTTATTTAGACCCCCACTAATCAAATTATTACATGTGATTTGCATTTCCTGTGTAACTCCTGAGCGTGCCGCAGTAAGATTTCCTTTAATACTATGTGCAGTTATTAATGTATTGCTTTCAGATGCCATTTCATTGTACGCAATCGTAATTAATACGTCCGTAGGGAGTTAGATATTTTTCCTCGTGGCAGCGATATGCATCGGCGCTTTTGGACCTCGATTTCACAATTTCCCCTCGCTTGCAGCAGACGTTCAATGTTTTTGGTTATTGTCTCGCGAGGTAACTTCTAACTCGTTCCCTTTAGTGTAATACGGTCCTGCGGGATATGTGTTCCACATCGCGGCTCCCCTCTTTAGCCTCCCGAGTACAGCTGGGTGTTCCCCAAGAGTCTGCGTGTTCCTGGAGACCACAGCCCGGCTGGTTTGTACGTCAAGCAGGCTCCCCGGCTTTTCGCTATTTAGAGACTGGCAAGCCTCCCGTGAAATCTGAAGAAGCACGCAACGAGCGCAATATGGGGCATATTATCAAGGGCTTTATCGCCGCTTTAGCGGCACTTTTTGCTGCTAAAGCGGCGATAGTTTTATCGCCCTATTAGCAAGCTGTCGCTAACAGGCGTTAGCGACAGCTTTCAGGCGTTAGAGGCCGCGTTAACCATCGCCTTGCATGTCAGCGATAATTATCGCTAATGACATGCAAGGAAGGCGTTCCCTACTAAAAGCGACTGAAAACAGTCGCTAATCCCACTACCCCCTATTAGCTAGGCAGGCGAAGCGATATAATAATTCGCGCTAAGCGCGTTTATCGCTATATTTTATCTCCTGCTAGTGAGGATGACTTACCTGTTTAAGGTATAGGAGGTGGATTCTAATGCTGAATCCACCTTAGCGATAATGCGAGAATATCGCTGCTTTTCCAGCAATATTCTCACATTTTACCGCTATCGCTGGAAATAATATCGCTATGGAGATAAACCTTACTAATAGGGTGTTATCTCAGCGATATTTTCCAGCGATAGGCGGCGTTAACCAAAGTCGCGCTAAGCGCGGTTAGCGATAAATATCGCTATTCCTTGCTAATATGCCCCTATATTTTTTTACTCCCCTGTAAAGAGAAGCAGCCTCCCCCCCCCTCCCGCTCCTTCAGGCTGCAGTGCTTGAGAGCGAGGCCTTCTGTGTGTCTCTTAGAGAAAGAGATTGGACTCCAGGCCTGTCCTATGTGTGAAGCATATGAGCTGCTCAGCTAAAACGAAACATTCTTTGCTCCGATTTCATGCCAAGAATTAATGTCAAAGTATTAACCTTTGATGCGAAATAGAAGGAAACTCTTATAGTTGGTGAATTGCATAAATAAACCGGAAAAACTTGGGATCAATCCCTGCTTCCCACTCTTGACAAAATTGTGTGATCCTAGGCAAATATTTAATTTAAGCAAGCTCCTTTTACTTCATTACCACAAATGACAGCACATTTAAATGCATGAGCTCGGGATGTGCACTGCACAAACATCTCTTGTATTAGAGTTTGTAGTTTTCATAGGCAATAATGTTGCTCCATGTTTTAAAATAATCTAGGTCATGTGCAGGGTACACATGACCACTAACTCGCCTCTTAGTTCACGCGTAGCATTGTCATCAGGGTGGGGAAGTGGGGACAAGGATGTCATGTTAAACAACTATCACTTTTAATAGGTGCCTCTCAATGCAAGTATTCAATATGATGTGCTCAGATGAAACATTTCAACATCCTAAAAAAATACACTTTTCTGAACTTTGAAAAGATTGTATTTAATTTTTACATGATGTTTGCTGCTTGGCTTATATTTCAAACATGTCAGTGGCTCGGTTTGTGTGCAGGCTTAGAGTCCTGCCGGACTCCTGGCTCGGCTGTCTTTGTAAACTTATTGGCTCTCCTACTACTAATAAATAAATATACACACACTCACATATATATAGTATTCCTATCAACAGAGATAAGGCCTACTTAAGAAACAAAAAGCGATCAGAGACTTAGGATCCAATTTTGTTCTGTGTAGTGCTTAAATGTTTAGTCATGTGATCAATGAGTTAAAGACACAAGGGAGGGTGATGGAGTTGTGTACTGACGACAACGATCGCGAAGTAAGGGGTTTCTAATTGTTTTTGCTTTTTATACTTTATACAGTGATCTCTTTATATTGCTTTTATTTTTATTATGTAATTTTGTTCATGAGATATATGCTTATGTAATAACATATGTAAATTGATTACACTGCTACAACTTACTGTCGTGCAATAACACAATAACAAGTCCGTTTATAACCTCATGAACAATACATTCCGAAGAGTTGTACACGTCAATATTATGTACCAGCCTTATATTGAGCAATTTTAAACATTGAAGCTGCATTCCTGTCTAATAAAATTCCTGTTGTTCTCATATATTGGACTTTTTTTAAAATCGTGCTCGAATGTTGCCATGTCTCAAAGTCCTTGCATGGTTTTTAAGGGATGCCCTACGTTTAGTAATGGAGTTGTCGTTACAATAGGGGTTATCGCTGTATTAGTTGGACAGCCCCCTCCAGCCCCCCCCCCCCAATTCCAGACAATCTGCGGGTGAGTAGTAGTTACTTGTAAATAACTTCACGTTTTGGAAAAATATCCATTATTTGAAAGCAACTCAAGTTATTTGTCAGAAAATAGTGCTAAGTAATACGGTGAGCCACCACGCACGTTTGTTCAGTATGGAAAGAGTTAATGTATGCATAACGCACCGCACCACGTGACCCCTAACTGAGGCATTCCTGTTCATTACCTCAGATAAAAGCCCGCCTGAGTGACAGTGTGCTGTGAAATGAAAGCTTTTGACTTAATTGAAGGACAAACACCACATAATGCAGCGCAGATACGCCGCTGCTGCCTGCATGCAGCACACAGTGTACGGCCTCTAGCCGCTAAATACACACAGATCATAAGCGCCGCACAGGGCAAGTGGGGTCGTGCTTGCAGCTCCCCGACTCGGCAAAGCCTCAGCAACCCCGACACTAGACTAAAGCACTGCACCGCATAGGACACCGCGTACCACCATCAGGCCTGAAACCCATTTCCTTACCACCAGTCCAGCACGGCAATACGCTAACAAACACTGCCCCGGACTGGACCCACCCCGAGGCCTGCAGCCCCTTTCCTTACCACCCCCCTCAGAGTGTCACTCCGCCACCACCGCTTACTGGAGGGAGGGCACAAACCCTCGTCTACACTGGGCGGCAATGTAGCATAGTAAGGACCAGCCAGCAGCCTGTCCCACAGAGATATAAAAACAAGCATTGGCATAGCCAATAGGTCTCGCCCTTCAATCAATCAATCAATCAATCAGGGAATTGTAAGCGCGATACTCACCCGTGAGGGTCTCAAGGCGCTGAGGGGGGGGTCCGCAGATCTGTTTAGCCGAAGAACCAGGTCTTGAGGGTCTTCATGAAGGTGTTCAGGGAGGGGCGCGTCTGATGTCTGCCGGTAGCTCGCTCCAGGTCTTGGCTGCAATGTGAGAGAAGGATCTTCCGCCTGCTCTGGCTCTGTGGATGCGCGGGGTTTCGGCCAGTGCGAGGTTGGAAGATCGGAGGTTTCTTTTGGGTACGTGGAAGTTGATTCTGTCATTGAGGTATTTGGGTCCGTTGTTATGTAGGCATTTGTAGGCGTGAGTGAGGATTTTGAAAGTGACTCTTTTCTCCACGGGGAGCCAGTGGAGACTTCGTAGGTGTTGGCTGATGTGTTCGTGTCGGGGGATGCCGAGGACGAGTCTGGCGGCCGTGTTCTGTACTGTCTGGAGTTTGCGGAGTAGGGACTTGTTGATACCGGCGTAGAGTGCGTTTCCATAGTCCAGTCTGCTGGTGATGAGTGCATGGGTGACTGTCTTCCTTGACTCGGGGGGGATCCACTTGAAGGTCTTGCAGAGGATGTGGAGGGTGTTGAAGCAGCTGGAGGTGACGGCGCTGACCTGTCGGTTCATGGAGAGTGATGAGTCGAGTACGATGCCGAGGTTCTTGGCGTGGTCTGAGGGGGTAGGTGGGCTTCCGAGGGCGGTCGGCCACCAGGTGCTGTCCCATGCAGATGGGGTGGTACCGAGGACGAGGACTTCTGTCTTCTCGGCGTTGAGCTTCAGGCAGCTGTTGGTCATCCAGACTGCGACGTCTTGCATTCCTTTCTGGAAGTTGAGTTTGGCAGTGGTGGGGTCTTTGGTGAGGGAGAGGATGAGCTGCATGAGCACCAAGAACCCTGGTCCAATTGTCTCCCGCAGCTACACCACCGACAAATTCCACCTGTTGAACCTTGGATGCCACCATGAACACTGCTGTCAAGCCTCACCTCAGTCCACAGTGAGCCCCTTTGCCTGCTCACATTGCCAATTCACCTGCCTCCACATACCCGCTCTAACTGCCCACACAAACACAAACACCACTCCCCTCACCAAATCAGAACTCAAGACCCGCACTCACACAGCACCACCCACCCATTGCTCCTCAACACACGCTAACTCGGCAAGCACTCCACCAAGATTTGCTACCTCATCGACTTCAACGCACCGGACCTCCTCCTCCTCACCGAAACCTAGCTCAACACTATATTGGAGCTGGATATCTCTGCAGTCATCCCTACTGGATAACAAATCCTGCACGAAGACCACCCTATAAACCAGGAGGTGGACTCGCCATCATCCACAGAGACACCATCAAGTGTACCTCTTACACTTACCCAGAAGCCACATTTATGGAACTCATGCACTTCAAGCTTCAGACGGACACTAAAACCACTATCAAAGGCACCCTCGCCTACCGGCCCCCAGGACCTCGCACCCACATGAGCAAACTCCTCACCACACCCCTTGCCATGGGTACCAAAGTCTTCATACTCCTAGGTGATCATAACATTCATCTCAATGACCCCATGGACTGCAACTCCACAGACTTGCTCAAAGTCTATAGAACATCGGCCTCACCCAGCTTGTACAAGGCCCTGCCCATTTTGTCGCACACACCCTGGACCCCATCTTCTCTCCCCAGTGACAAGGTTAAAGTCAGCCACATCACTCCACTCACATGGGCAGAACACTATCCTCCACTTCCACATCACAGGGCCATCAACCACCCCTACAGAGTTTAGCAACAGCTCAAGTCGCTGTGGGAAGAAAGTTACAGAAACTGAATAGCTCAACGCCTTCCAACTAAACTACCCAGACCCCACCAGCATTTTCATCAATGATATAAACAATTTGAACTAGGCGTGGGCAGTGAACTCCGCTCCGTTTGCGGAGTTTGCGGAGGTTTCTGCGCTCTGCGCTCTGCGTAGTGTAGAAAACTCCGCTCCGCGTAGTGCAGCTGAGTTCTTTCCCCGCTCGTGCTCACGAGTGGTAAGTTGGCGAGCGCGAGCTGCCATTCTGGTAGAATTTCTACCCAAGCGGCAGGAAGATCAGCGTGAATGGCAGTCCGCACTGTACTCTGCCACTTGCGGAACTCCGCAGAGTTTTTTATCACTTCACGGAGTTCCGCGTAGTGAAAGTCTGCGAACTACGCCCAGGCCTGACTTGAACAACTGTATCACCACCTGCTTCAATACCCTGGTGCCCCTGAAAAACACTAAACCCAAAAGATCCAGTAACCAAGCTAGGTGGTACAACACTGACCTCAGAGAATCCAAGGAATCCAACTCTAAGGGAAATGGAGAACCACTCGAGGAACACCTACAAGGCCACACTATCACCATCAAGAAAAGGATACCTAGAAAAAGGCCCTCACCCTGAGAATTGAATCTAGCTCCTATAACTGCAAGGAACTTTACAACCTCATCAAGGAACTCACCAACCCAACAGCCACAACCAACACCGTCACACCTACAAAAGTACTCTGCAACAACCTCACCGACTTCTTCCATGAAAAAAATCACCAAAATCTACAGCAACTTCAAACCTCAGCCAATCCTCATAGATCATCCCAGCCTGCTAGCCTCTTTAACCAAAGACTACCAACTGACAGCATGAAACCCTTTATCAATCAAGGATACTACAGCAATAATGAAGACAGTCCACTCGGGGTGCCCACATACCCCTGCCCCACCATATCTGCAGCCTGGAAAGACCCACCATCTACACTGCACTCACTTCCATCATCAACAACTCCCTCAAAAGAGACACCTTCCCAGATAGCTGGAAAAGCTCAAAATCACTGCACTGCTCAAAAAAACCCTCAGCTGACCCCGAAGTACTCAGCAACTACCGACCCATCTCACTGCTCTCCTTTCCAGCCAAATTCATTGAAAAGACCATCAACAGACAACTCTTGGACCAACTAGAACTCCACGAACTCCTGGATGACTCACAATCAGGATTCTGAAACTACCACAGCACCAAAACAGCCCACATCGCTGTTACGGACGACGTACGTACTAGCCTAAACCATGGACAGACCGCTGCCCTCATCCTCCTTGACGTCTCCACCGCTTTCAACACTGTCTCCCACCACACACTCATTACCAGATTACACACAGCGGGAATACAAGGACCAGCACTCAAATGAATAGCTTCCATGCTCTCCGGAAGAACACAACGAGTCAGGCTCCGGCCGTTCACATCAGGACCTCATCTGTGGAGTCCCAATGGGATCATCCTCAGCCCCACACTTCTCAACATATATATGACTCCTCGGGCAAACATCATCAGATCTGACGGAATCAACATTATCTCCTACGCTGACAACACCCAGTTCATTTTTTCCCTTTCAGACCACAGACACCGTCTCCACTAAGACAAACTTCAAACAATGCATGACCAGCGTGGCCAATCGGATGAAAGAAAACAGCCTCAAGCTCAACACTGACAAAACTGAAGGCCCTAATCACGAGCAGATTGGACTACAGCAATGCACTCTACACCGTCATCTCAACCCATATTCCTCACAGACTTCAAACCATCCAAACTGCTGCCACCAGGCTCATCCTTGACCTCCCACGCCGAACCCACACCACTCCTCAGAGAGCTCCACTGGCTCCCCATCCAGAAGCGCTGCCAGCTCAAAATTCTCATGCCATTCCTTTATTATTCATTTTGGTGTCGTGGTGCTCACCCACCAAATTTGGCAAGAAGCTAGATCTTGGTACAGAAAGTGTTCTTTTTTTTGATTTGTTATAAATATGGTTAGTAGTTTTGGAGAAATTAAGGAGAAAAAGAATATTTGCATATCTGGACGACCGGATTCATGAGAGGTTCAAGTAAGTCATGCTGTCATGCAAAAGAAACAAATAGAGCCATCTGATTGGTGGAGGGGGCTTTTTTCCCATCAGCCATTTCACCCTGTGGGAGCTTGCGGTGTGATTGGCTGGTCACAACATGAAGAGCAATGTGCTGCTCACCACTTCAGGACAATGGGACTGGGTCCATGTGTCCTGAATTATTTTTTAAAAATTAAGTATAAAGGGGCTGTGTAGGATACCTTGACCCACTGGTCCATGTGGGGTGGAGAGGGGAGTCCGAAAGGGACCGCCACCATTGTGACTGCGGCAAATCAAAATCCTTGTGCTGCAGTCACAATGGCGCTAGTACAGACAGCTACAGCATTGTTTGCAGACTAGGTTAGGCATTCCCCCTACAACACTGACTAAATCTCCGATCCACAAATATTTGATATATCCGGGAACTGTTTGGGCACTTCATTACTGTAGATGGCCCCCAACAACTTTATCCCACAGTCCTCCCATACGGGCCAATGTATAACTTTCCATCCTATCTTGATGTCAGTGTTATTATGAACTTATGCCTCAGAATGCAGGCCATTGTGTACTTTTACCAATGTATGTCTCACCAGATTTTTGTTATGGATGTTGTAGTGGCTGTAAGGGCATAACTGGTGGATCATTTGTTAAGTAAAGTATACCAATAACTGACAGTGCTTGTAGTTGGGATCCTTCTATAGATACCCATAGTGGCTTCTGCCTGTCTAAAAAAGATACCAGCTGAGACAATTGGTGTGCTAGATAGTAGATTTGTATGTCTGGTAAGCACAATGCCCCTGTCTTTGTGTCTGCTTGCAGTTTTGAGGGTTTTAAACTAGACTTCCTGCCTGCCTAGATGAAGTCTTTTAGGTGTTTGTAAATAGGGAGTGGCAGCATCCCAAGTAAATAATTAAACCTGGGAGTGGTCACCATCTCTCTGCACTTTACCCCAGAACTTTAAAAAAAATTGTAGGGTGGACCATCAGAGAAACTCTGAATTAGTTGTCTCCAAAATAGTTGTATGTTATCTAAGACATATCTTCCAGACCACTTTTGACTATGATAGCAAGATATTTCAATTTAGAGGTTTCCAAGTGAATCCATGATCGTTGGCTGCTCATCTAACCTGACAGCCAGTTGTAAGCAAGGTTTCACCTCTGCTCCAGTTAATCTGATAGCCAGACAAAACTGAGAAGGCATTGATCAAGGACATAAGACATGTTATGTTGTGCATATTATGTGTATTTGTAAAGCGCACTATTGCCCTGAGGCTATCCTGGAGCTGAGCAGGTGTGTCTGCCTAGCCCTGCCTTTGGTAGGTTGGTTAATAGAAAAGATGGGTCTTCAGTTTCTTGTGGAAATTAAGAAGAGAGGAGGAGGCACTGATGTGGAATAGAAGATCATTCCATGCTTTAGAAGCGATGTAAGAGAACACCTGTCCTCCTGATTTGGTTCTGTATATGTGTGGGATGTGTGCGAGTAGGAGTCCTGCGGAGCAGAATGAAACATCCGGGTTCACTAACAGTTAGGAGAATATCATGAGGGTATGGCATTATTTTAATTTGTACTGCCACAGTTTCTGTGCCCCGTATCTGCTTTGTCTCCCTAATGGCAGCTGCCATTGGCTTTAAAGCCAGTAAAAGGAGTGGGTAGAGAGAACATCCTTGTCTTGTTCCCCAGTGTATCTGGAACATCTGGGACATATGTACACAAAAATCTATCTGTTCATTTGGGTCTTTATTGAGCCACTATATTTTAGCAATAAAGTCTGGACCCACACACACTCTTTCCAGTGTGAGGAATAAATATCACCATTCAACTAAATCAAATGCTTTTTCAGCAAACATGGATAGTAGTTTTTATTTTCAGCATCCTTCTTCACCGGTTAAAGGATTTTGGACAATACACCCATATGATTTCTGGAGGAACAGCCTGGAAAGAAACCTACTTAGGATTCGCAGATAAGGCTCAGCAGTATCTTTTTCAGCCTATTTCCCCAAACTTTGGCCAGGATTTTCATATCGGTGTTAATAAGCGAAATGGGATGAATACTAGCACAGCAAATAGGGTCTTTACCTTCCTTTAAAATCAGACTAATCTCTTTGTTTTATTCAGTAATTAGTCCACCCATTTCCTCCACTTCCTTAAAGATTTTATATAATAGTGGAACCATATGTACTTTGTTTTGCCTATAGAATTTGTTGGGGTACCCATCCTCCCCTGGGACCTCATTATACAGCAGGTTCATAATTGTCTCATCAATCCACTCCTCCAATATTTCGCTCTCCAGTAGTTGTCTATCTTCATTTGAGAGAGTGGGTAAGAGGGCCTTCTTGAGGAATGCCACTTCACCGAGGGTGCACTCTGGGCCCTCAGGACTATAAGGGTCCTTAGAATCTAGGCAAACACATCAGCTATCTCCACTGGATGGGTCAGCACTAGCTTTTGCTGGTTTCTTATGGCAGGCATGGCTAGAAGGGCCTCTGCCATAGCTGTGCTGCCAACAATCTGCCCATCTCCCATGGAAACTACTTTGAACTGGCGGGCTATCACCCCAACTCGTGTCTTCTGTGACATCCATACACCATTATAGATATAGTTCCACTTTGGAGGCCATCATTATAATTTCAGTGTATGTCATTCCAAGTTAACCACTGCATATTTACTAAAGGTCTCTCAGTGTAGTGTTGACCTTCATCCCATGTCTGCTGTCTTATAAGGCAGTCCCTGCTCCTGAGCGAGCCAATGCCTGCAAACTCTGCATTAGTAATGGAATAATCGCAGGGGGCAACAAACCATTCAAATCTTACCATGGAACTGTTGCAATTTCATCCCCTCTCCCCTTTTCAGTCTCCATGTGGCCATCAACTCTTCAGAAGGCAGTGGGATTTGTCTTTGTCCCACTGTTTGGGCCTTATAGACTTCAGCAGCTCTTTTTCTTTCCATCTCGTTGTCACTTCTTACAGTCTCTGATGTTCTCCCATTGGGTGACTATGTAAGCCAATTGCTCTCACAGCCCTGGGGATGGTCTGTGCTAGTGATGCTGCCTGTTCTCATACAGGCGCTGAGTCCATTTTGTGAGTGTCTCAACTTTCCAGGAACTGCTTCAGATCTTCTGGTTCGGTAAACTCTCGGTGTTTATCGTTCACAATAATCAACATCAAGGCAGGCTGCGGCAGACAGTATCAAATATTCATTTTATTGTCAGGATCCTTTTTTTCCTCCTGATCAAAGTGTCCTGTGAGAAGTCTGCAGCAATTAATGTTTTCGCCTCTTCATAGAAGAATGGTCAATTGTGGCATTTTGCCACTGTGATCACCTGTTTGGCCTGTTGATGACACAAAGAGAAAGCAATAATCAGAGTAGGTTCCGTTCGGTTCCTACCAGCTCTGAAGCAGATTCTATGCGCTGTCTGAAAGTGAAAGGAGGGTTGAAAGTGAGGTCTGTTCTCCGTGATAAAGGAAGCTCAGAAGCTGAATATATTCTCAGCTTCTGCCTGTTCTGGTATGCCCAAGAAGCGGACATTATTCCTCCGGCTTCTATCCTTCAACTTCACTATTTTCTTCCACATTATCCAATGTTCTTGGCCGAGGTCAGGGCTCCTGTTGATGGCATCTATCTGCTCCTTGAGATTTCCTACTTTCCGAACTGTGGCTTCAACTCTTGTTGGACAGGTTTGAAAATCTGCTTGCAGCAATTTTATTTCAATGCTTGCTGCCTTATTATCTTCCTGCATTGAGTCCATTGTGGTCCAAATCAAAGTCAGTTTGCCCATCAGAGTGTCTAAAGTAATGTCCCAGGAGGCAATTTTGATTTCCCAGTGATAGCCTCAGATTGGAGAAGTAGGCGTGACACTTTCCTTCTGGACATCTGGCAGTAGGAGATGAGGGAGGAGTGTGGCAGTGGACCTACTCCCATTGCCCCTATGGGATCAGACATGTAGTCCACCTTCTAATCAAATAGTAGAAGGCCACAGTAAGGTCATTCTGGAATCTTGTGGTCAATCTAATTCTGAGCGGTCTCCCCATCGTAGTTCTATGAGGTCTATGTGGTGTCACCAGTGGTGGCTCTGTCTAAGGAGAGCATATCCACATCTCTCAGTGGTACGCATTTAAAGGCAACACAGCAGTTATGGTAGTCCTCTCACACCATAACAGTTTCACTGTACAGGATTGGAAACAGCTGCGATGATTTGGCCCATGCTCTGGGTTTAGAAGGGTTTCTGGTCCGGGCGCCGCACATATCAACTATCAGCACTGGATTGTAATTACAGTACACATGCTGCTTATTTCTGTCCCTTCGCTCCATGGTACCCAAAAGACAGTAGTGTTTAATAGCAGCTCCTGCTATCTAATGGCCTCCCAGCTTCCTCAGAAGCAAATGGTGAATAGGGTGCATCCATCCCAAATCTGTAGCAGTTGTACCTCGAGGGAGCACCCCTCAAGGTCAAGCATGTGTGTGCCTAGACAGTAGCGTGGCTCTGTCCCAATCTCCTCTCAGTACCCTGTATGGTCATCTCTGAGGATACACAGGGTCCGGGTTACGGTGTCCATCTTTCCCAGCATATTTCAATGCACGGTATCTGGCTATGTGACGTGTGACCGTTGGTGTCGCCAGCCACCATTCACCTGGATCCAGGTCGAACGAAGGCCCAAACTTGCAGTGGCCTCAGCGTAGTGCCTCAGGTAGGGATGTGGCCACGACCAGCCGATGGCTTAGGTGCCCGGGGTTTGTATGCACACTCTATAGTCCTACAGCATCGCACTATGAAAGGTCAGTAGCTCCCTTCCGCTACTCACCAAACTTCTGTCAACCGTTGGTCTCCATCTCTGCCACTGTTATGGGGATGGAGTGGGTAAACCGGGAGTTGACCATCTCAAGCTCAGCCAAGCTCCTCTATGGAAAACATTTTCATTTCACTATCTCTTATCCCATGCAAAATCTACTGTGATGTTGATACTCATATTCAGAGTTAAAGATGACAGCTTTATGCCAGGAAATTATGTAAATCATACATATGCCATGCAAATGCCTTAAGGATTTGTGAATCTGCTGAAAGGTACACCTATGCATACCAGGACTTATGTTTTTTGTTTAATAAGGTACGATATTTATAATGACAGTCTTTGATTGTTGCATACATAAAGAAGCTGATATGATAGCAGCTATTCTCAATAGGAGGACAAGGCTAATATTTATGTTATGGTTGTACTCATATATAGACTTTCATATGTGTGAAAAAATATCCTTTGCCAAGACAGACTCTTTAGACAGCTCCATGTTTGGTCTCATCGGTCATCCAATCAAGTTAAATGATTACACATTGTAAATGGCTTCCATTATGTGTACGTTTGTTTTTCATCTCTACTATGTGTGTGTGTGCTTATAATTGTGGCATTCTTTAACACCTTGTAACTTAAATACTTTAGTTCGTTGTTTTGATTCAGTTTTCATGTAGAACTCTGATTATTGCAACTCAGGTGTCGATTCACAAAAGCATTTATGAGAACAAGAAAGCTGTTCTACAGTAGTACTCTTTTACATGCTCTTATGTTACGTTATGTCATGTTATGCAGATTTGTAGATTGCACTATGACCCAAGAGGGTATCCTGGTGCTGAGCAGGTGTGAGTCTAGGCACCCCTGGGACTACTCGAAAAGCCAGGTCTTCCGCTTCTTGTGGAATTAATGAAGTGAGGAGGAGGCTCTTATGTGTAGAGGCAGGTCGTTCCATGCTTTAGGAGTGATGTAGGAGAAGGCTCGACCGCCAGATCTGGTTTTCGGTATGCGTGGGATTCTTGCTAGTAGGAGTCCTGATGAGTGGAGGTGTCTGGAAGGTTTGTTAAAGCAGATGCCATTGTTGAGGTATGCTGGGTCAGTGTTATGAAGTGCCTTAAAAGTGTGAGTGAGGAGTTTGAATTATAAATTCAAAATCTGACATTGTGAAGATCATAAAACTATTGTCTTTACCAATTGTCCCATCCGCCGTCTACTGGCAGGTTTGTGATATCACCCATAACAGAAACACGACATAAATGTCACATTAGAGACTTTTACTCACAACGTGGTTTATAATATAATCATCTTGAAATGTAAAGCTCTGTAATCTGTATTCTTGGCACACGAGAGTCACGGACACATCTTAAGCGGATCTGACATTCAAATGACGCAAGCGATGCTCTGCGACTGGAGAATTTCAATTGCATGCTTTGCATGTCAGGATTGCTCTGCTCTCTTTGTAATTCTCACATTCCTGGAATGCGCGTTCCACTGCTTTAATCTACAGATGAGGAGGGCGCCAAGAGCCATTAATATGCTTTATTTATAAGTAGACTTTACGCTTCCCCGCACAAAGCAAATACATGCGTATTTCATTCAAATTTCAATACCAATCTACAAATATGAGTAAAAGGAGTATTTTTTTATGGTAGCAACAGTAGGCCTTGTTTTGTTTATGTTTAAAAATGTAGGGGCATATTATCAAGGGCTTTATCGCCGCCTTAGCGGCACTTTTTGTCGCCCTATTAGCAAGCTGTCGCTAACAGGCGTTAGCGACAGCTTTCAGGCGTTAGAGGCCGCGTTTTCCATCGCCTTGCATGTCAGCGATAATTATCGCTGATGACATGCAAGGAAGGCGTTCCCTACTAAAAGCGACTGAATACAGTCGCTAACACCACTACCCCCTATTAGCAAGGCAGGCGAAGCGATAAAATAATTCGCGCTAAGCGCGTTTATCGCTAGATTTTAACACCTGCTAGTGAGGATGACTTACCTGTTTGTAGTATAGGAGGTGGATTCTAATGCTGAATCCACCTTAGCGTTAATGCGAGAATATCGCTGGTTTTCCAGCGATATTCTCGCATTATGCCGCTATCGCTGGAATAATCATCGCCATAGCGCTAATTGTTGCTAATACAGCGTTAGCGTGGCGATATATTCCAGCGATAGCTGGCGATAGAATATTTCGCGCTAAGCGCGCTCTGCGATATTTATCGCATTTTGTTGCTAATATGGCCCGTATAGTCTTAACACCAAGCACACTTTTAATCTATTTCAACATAAGGAATTAAAAGATGCAATTGGCTTTCATGTGTCCTGTGCCAGGTTGTTGAGCTGCGCTCGATACCTCGCACGGTGCAAAGGAGATTTTCGCAGGGTTCATGGAACTCTCTTCATTAACATACATGGATAAGGGGAAGAGAGAGCGATGGGGTGTTCTGCTGCTTCTAATTAACTTCTGCGAATGCAGCGATGGAGGTATGTAAAGGCACTAGACCTCATGGAGGCCTATTTACAAGTCCCTTGCACCGCCGGTGCATCACTTTTAAAATGGGAAAAAGTGACGTCTTGGCAGAGCAAGGAGCTTGTAAATAAGCCCCCATATTTGCTCCCTTTCACAGTCTCCCAATAATGCAAAACAAAGAGGAGCATGCTTTGTCCCATCAAACTACTGTATGCTCTTCCGGATGGCATCAGGGGCTGTTGCATGATGGGCTTTTCTGGCACAACGCACAATGGAACACATGTTTTATGGACCTGCAGGGCGAAAAGTAAATTCTTTCAGCCCGATATTTCTCTGTGTTAGTGCTTTATTTTTAGGCAGCTTTGCCCAGAAACAGAAAGAGGCAAATCTTGCCCACTGTTTCAGAGCTGTATCCTCTGAAAATAAAGCACTAACGCACAGTGCTTAATTTGTAAAATATTAAGTGCAGGTGCTCAAATTTGTTTAGGAGACCACACCCCTTCCCCCGGCTCCACCCACTTCCTCCACTTGCTCCACCCACTTGTCTCCACCCACATCCTCAACTGCCACTGCTGAAAGCCAGATGTAATTCCGCATCTGAATTTTCAGCAATGGAGCCTTCCTTAAGTAAGGGTTTGATAGTAGATTCCCACAGCCCGAAAACTTTGAGAAAAATTAAATCAAAAAGTGCACTTAAAGCACAATTTTGGAATAAATTGGCTGAAATGACTAATGAACTGAAAGGGGACACCTATAATTACTACCTTATGGGCTCCCATCTTCCTATTGTTTATGCCTACGCTCCTAAATAAAATGCCATTAAAATGCCATGCCAGAGCTAACAGGGAAGGTTAAGTGCTGGCAGTGAAGCAATAGCAATATAGCACATATAGACAGAGGCAGAGAAAGGATGAAAACTGTGAAGAAAGGAGCGAGAGCGTCAGGCAGATGGTACAGGGCAGTAATGTTGGAGTCACCGATGGTGCTAATTTTGAACAAAAGAAATCCAGGAGTTTTGTCACAATATTGTTGTGATGCGCAGGGGTTGTTCTTCTGGGTATCTGGGTTAGACAGTTCTTGAAAGATGCTGAAGATTTCTCTTATTCAGTCAGACCTGCTTGATGAATTTTGTAAATTAAGACTTTTTGGCTCTCCTTATGGCACTATGGAGGCCTTACAGGTATCTTTTAGAGAGGGGCTATCTTCAGTTAAAATAGTCTTGTGCAACTTGCATTACAGGTTGAGACTGGTTTGTTTCAGCTCCACTGGCACCACATGGACCCATTTTTAGTGGATGTAATGCCAAATTTAGTGTTTCTTGTTTTGGTTGGTACCAACTCGCAGAGAGCAGTGATGTATTGTGGCATAGATTGTCCAGTAAGGCTTTAGTGCCATCCTAGTTGAGAAAGTTAGTTGTAACAACGTTCTATGTTACCTCAAGCTCGTCTGTGCTGACTTATCTAACACCTGGATGGCATAATTGCATATCTCTTTCTTTCAAACAAATGCCAGCAATTCTACAAACCTGTGTCCTAGTCCATTCGTGTATATCATATGGAAACATCTGCCATGAATGGTGCAGGTGTCATCAAGTCAAACCTAAAAGGTAGCTGACTTAAGATGTGCTGAATGCTAATCATTGTGTATGTGACATTTATGTTTTTGAAAGGCATCAAGGAGGTTGGTGGTTTGAGGTGACAAATGTAACAAAATATGCACTTACTGGCACCCTCCATGGTCATTATTTGCAGCCCAACACAAGACATGTGTTGTTTACTCGGTATCAAAGTTCGATTGCCATTAAATATATAATACAATTTAACTTCAACACTTAGTGTTTGAAACAACTGAATATTTGAATTGAGGACTGGAAAACATCGGGTATTATACTGTCAGCATTCGTTTTTATTAGCACTCCAGACTTTACATTTACCCACATAAGGCTGATTTTGAAAGAGTTTTGCGGTCACAAAGGCTGGAATTTTCAAAAAGGAAACAAAAAGTATAGAGGTGAGAAAAGGAAAAAAACATTAATGAAAGGAAAAGTGGAGAAAGGGTGACAAAAGGAAGGAAACCCCAACAGTCAGCCTCAGCAAACTGGAAATACGTTTTGTATTTTTTCATGGGCAAGCATTCAGAAGCCATTTTTTGTTTGGAGAATTTCTTTAAAACCCTATTTTATCATTAGCTACGAAAAAGGTTTCTTAAGCACAAACTCCCCTGAAAACCTCAAGGGACGGTGGGGTCCCTCTTTGCTCACCGGCGCTTTACAGGGATGGTCAAAGAGGGAGGTATTTTCATTTTCTGGATAATCCCTTGTCTGGCATTGATAAGCAGTGTGACAAGCTGGCACCTGAGGGTACCACGAGGAGCTTGCACCAGGTAAGTGCGAGGACCCGTCCTCATCCTACACTTCCCATCGCTCTCTTTATATCTCTCTCTTTATCGGGCTCGTGGCCTGACTGCCGGAGACCATTAATTTGCACATAAATTCAATATCTCGCTCCAACATTAGACCACTTAAATCCTTTGTCTTTGCTACTAATTGGCCTGTGACAGTCACACTGTGCAAAACGAACTTGCATCACCGAGCGCCAGCCGCACACCAAAGCTTCCAGGACAAACCAATCAAACCTTTCATTGACTTGTACAGACATGGCAGACACTGAACATTGCAAAATAAACAGATGCCACATTTCAGGTGCCCGTGAAGAAACTGCGGTCAGAAAACATTTAAGAACAAGCAGATTCCACCGTTCAATGACCTATGTGGCACGCTCAGGTAAAAGCAGAGTTACTTACTTACTTGATTACTGACTTTAAGAGGTTTGCTGCTGCACGCTATGCTGCTACTTCAGTTAATTGTGCCGGACTGCTGGCTAGTGCGTAGTGCGTGCCTCATGACGATATGCATAGCTGCCAAGGTTTCAGATTGCTATGTGTGACATTTTCAAAATTTCAGTGTAATAATGAGTGACATTCCAACAAATATGAGCGACACTTTCTCGTGAGCAAAATCAAGCAATGAAGACGAGGGAATCATATAGATATCAGAAATTGCACCCATTTCAGTATAGCTGCTAATGTTTCAGATTGCTTATGTGTGACATTTTCATTAGTGGATTTATGAGAGTCATTCAACGACTATATGTGTGGCACTTTCTTGCGACCAAAATCATGCAATGAAGTCCATGGAAATAAACACATCAGCAATCACACTCATTTGAGCAAGAAGAAAGTCGAACTCTGCAGCAGGTGCAGTTAAAGCTATTATTTAATTTTTAAATAATCAGCACCCTCCACCCCAACCTCCGCTCCAGTTAGCGGCTGAACCATATGTAACAAAGAGATCTCCGTGACAAATGCAGCAACCCACTGAGTTATCCACATACAATACAGTTCAATACAATACAATATGCCGGTAGACTTTCTTTGCAGTAGTAGGTATATTAACCCTCTGCGCTGCTTTATGGTCAGAGTGAAAACTGCCAGTAGACAAAACTCTGACCTCTCTCGAGGGGGAACATTAATCACCTGACTTACCTCTAACTTAGCAAGTCTCACTGCGCTGGGAAAATAAAGGCTGCTGCTTCATAGTGCCACTGTCAAGCACGGATATTAAACACTTTTCACTAATAAATCAGCAAAACTGCTAGTTGAGACAAAACTTCCACCTTAGATGGCCCTTCATTTACAGCACAGACAGACAAGTTAGTGTGCCCATTTCCAAGGCGCGCGGCTATTCCGTGCTTGAATCCCCTCTCCATTCTTGTAACACAAACTTTTTAAATGTCAGCAGTAGCAGATTAATAAATGAATATCTGACTTACCTGAATCTCTTTACAGCTGTCAGAATGATCTACCGAGAGGAGCTGCAGGCGTGGCTCCGCGTGGATCACTAGCCTGTCTCTTGTTCAGAGTCAGACAGTCAGCCATGCTGCAGTGCAGCCTCAGCCTGTGCCACCTGCTCCCACTACGAGACTCACGCTGGCGTGGTGAGTCCAGGGCATAAGTTGGGCTCTGCCTGGGCAGGGCACGCACAGCAACAGAACAGGTCCAGGTCAGGAGGAAGTGAGCAGGTGGTGGTCAATCCTTAAACACCGGCTTCCTCCTTTAACTCTAGGCCTTGCAGCAGTGGATTGATTTCCTGGGTGCTTTGGGGCCCGACTGGCAGGCAGGAAATTCAACATCCTGCCACAGAATGCGCGCCGACCGGACATGGCTCCTCCGCAACAGTGTGTCCATGTGGGACCCGGCGTGACCCGGGGAGCTGTAACAGAAAGCAGGTTTGGCGGCGCTAGTTTAAAGAGCTTCTTGGTATAAGCCTTCAATGCCACAAAAACAGTCCGGGTAATTGATGCGTTTCGTTAGAAAGATAGGTGCCTCTGCAGAGATAGATATTGTCCGGGCACCGACCCTCGCGTAAAGTACGGGAAGTGTGCGAATCCTCAATCCGCTGCCCCTGCTTGCCCCTGACATTATATAATGAAAGCAATACCCTACACTGACTTTCCACTCAATACCTGGAAGTGCTGCGCCTTTTCAAATCACGCGAGTGCACTAAAGCAGGCACAATTCATCTTACAAGAGGAGCAGTTTTAACACCGCGATAAGGATCTGTGTCTGTGTCACTAAGGTTACACACGCTCCTGCGGCTGCACAAATCCAGCCCAAACAGTGGTCCGTCCGCCCACCGGCAAATCAGAGGGAAGGCATGGATTTATTATCAGTTCAGCTCTTCACCAGAAAGACAGAGTTTCAACAGTCGTTTATATTGGCTGACAGTCACTACACACGTTGTGCAGCCGTTGATGTGAGTTGTAACTTGGCCCTGACTTCTAGACCCGGCCCTGATAAATAAGTGCCGGTGCTAAGCACCGGAAAGCACCGGCACAAATTAAGCACTGCTAACGCAAAGAAATATGAGTTAAACGAATTCACTTCACTTCCTGCTGGAGCGTAAACAGAGGCTCAGCTCTGCGCTGAGGCAGTGGAGCCCATCATGATAGGCCCCAGATGTCACTCACACAATGGAACTGTCTATCATGAGCAGCGTCCACTTTGTGATTGGTTACCAACTGCAGTCAAGTAACTGAGGGTTTGCGACCAAACGAACTGACAAAATAATCCTGCATTTCCTTGCGAGTCACATGCAAGAGGAAGCATCCCTTCTTTGTGAATTGTATTGTCACTTTAGTGCTTTGCCTTTAGTGAGTCTACTTTTACAAAGCCTGCCACTTTAAACATTGCAGCTCTCTTCCATCCATTCACCATATTTTTGCCTCTCGATAAATAAGACAAGGGGGGATATTATCAACAAACCGCGATAATTATTGCTAAGCGCGATAAGCGTCCTTTTTTTTATCGCCGTCGATACGCGGAACTTATCGCCGTGGTAGCGACGTATTAACAACACGCCGCTACCCAGCGATAGCAATCAATCCCGGCGCTAATGGACGGCGATACATCCTGTGCGCCGGCGATAAAAAAAAGCACGCTAAGTACAGAAAAGTAGCGATAGGCCAAATAGCGCCAAAATCGGCCGGTAAATTGGCAGCAGGCCTGCATGGCACACCAATCAAGCGCCAAAATTCCCCATAAAAGGCCAACAAGCAGGGGGAAAAAAATAAATAAAATGGAGAATACACCAGATCCCAGGAGAGACACGGAGGAAGCCGGGACAAGTGCTGAGCCCACAAACAACCCCCCAGCTAGCCAGGAGGAGCAGACAGAGACCCAGGAGAAGGCCAAGAGGAAGAGGAACCCCAGGTTCAGTCACCAGGAAAATCAGGTCCTGTGTGGCCTGGTGGCTGAACATCAACAGGAGCTATTCATCAAACGCTCAGTGCCATTGTCCAGAAAAAAAGAAATATGGGAAGACATTACGGACAAGGTGAATGCTGTTGGAGAGAGGAAGAGGAGGACAGTGGACGAGGTCAGGAAGCGCTGGAATGATAGTAAGAAAACTACCAAGGAAAAAATAGCAGCCAACCGGAAGGCAGCAAATGCGACCGGAGGTGGGAGTCCAGCGCCCCAGCTGGAGCTGGATGAGACGGAGGAAATGGTGGCCCAAGTCATCACTGATGAAACGGTGGTCGGAGTGCCGGGTCAGGACACTGCTGAATGTGAGCAGACACAACCACAGGGTGAGTACCAACCATGGAGTGGGTGGATGGTGGTGGATGGGCACAATGGCACTCATGCACAAAAATTGCATTGCAGACCCACAATCACTGTGGATCAGGTCCCAGATAGCCCTGTGCATGGTGGCATGGACACAGATCACCTGACTCAAGCCAAAACCTTGCAAGACACATATTCCCATGCACCCAGACTTTGAAATGTGCACCGTAAAGTCAGCCAAACACAGTCCAGGTACAACATCAGATTACAAAATAAGGGCAACATCAATTAGCAAAGTGCCACATCACCTAGAGATGCGGAGGGCTTGCAAAATGCCCACCTTGCATCATCAGAACCCATATCCAATTCAGCAGCACAAGGCAGCATCTCCCAGACGCCCAAATGAGCATGCCGTGTGAATGTGACAGATCACGTGCACCAGTGAGCATGCCAACAACAAGCTCAGCACACCTGCAACATTGCGCATGTGTCTGACTTGTGTGCAAGGTCGTGCATGGCCATCAAGGGTGACTTTGATGGCCATACACAACCTTGCACACAAGCCAAACACATGCGCAAAGTTGCAGGTGTGTTGAGCTTGTTGTTGGTATGCTCACTGGTGCACGTGATCTGTCACATTCACACGGCATGCTCATTTGGGCGTCTGGGAGATGCTGCCTTGTGCTGATGAATTGGATATGCGTGGTGATGAGGCAAGGGGGACAACGTGACAACCTCACGCATCGCCAAGCAATATGCCCCATTGACCGTCCATGCAATGCAGTTCTGCGTACTGCAAGTGAGCAAGCATCCAGTGAGTCTGCATACTGGCAACACATGCTATCTCCCAAAAAAATGAACATGTAGGCCGATGACTAAAATAGTCATATGACTAAATGCACACACATTGTGAATACATAGTGACTGCAGCAGGGAGGTCTAAGGCAGTCACGTGTTAATACAAGCGCATGACCCCTGAGAAGCTACCCCCTTTGGACATACGTAAGTACAAATGGGAGGTTGATGTAGGGAGCGAGAATCCGTAAAGGGCTTGGGCTGAGATAGTGGAGCGGGCGTGGAAGAACACCAGCAATGCCTGCTTCCAAATGCACCATTTCCATGTCACACATCGTGCTTACCTCACACCGGCAAAAATAAAAACATATATCAACACTGACTCAGATGAATGCCTGAGGTGTAGGGGTGAGGGGGCAGACTTCCCTCAAATGCACAGGAAGTGCCCACTCCTGGCTACTTACTGGAATGACGTACTTGCACTATTGAAGGTAGTGACGGATAGGGAATTATATATGGCATTGGGGACATGTATACTGCATTGGTTTCCCCACACAGCTAAAACTAAAATCACCACCAAGTTCATAGATACGGGACTGGTGGTTGCCAAGAGAGAAATCACGAAGCACTAGAAGGCGAGTGGGCCCCCGAGCTTAGATCGCTGGAAGATAGATTTCATCTAATGTGCGGACTGTGATGGAATGGTTCGGCTACAATTGGCAAAGAGGATGGGGAGTGATGGAGCACCCGAGGCAGCTAGAGCGTGGGGACACCTGGTGCGACGATCAAAAGAACCAGACGCTGAAAGTGATGATGACGCTGACCTGGGAGAGCTGATGACAGGGGAGGCCCCTCCAGCGCGTAGAAGTAGCCATGTGCCACCATTAGCGATATGCAAGATACGTGAATCCAAAGTGGCAGCCTGCACAAGGTTCAATAGTTTACCTTTTTGAGATTACTAATCACGCATTACTAGTGGTTATCGATGAGTGCAGAGTAATGGGGGATGTGACATGCCTGGAGGGAGGGGGTATTGGAATTTAGGGCATGGATAGATTTAGTAGGAATAGTCAAGTTCCTCAATCTGGGACCCATAGAGTATTGGACATAGCTCCCTTTGTTACATGAATCATATTTTCCAAGGACATTGCGGAAACGTGCCTTAAGGTTGAGCTGAGATCCTCTGTTTGTACAATTGTATAATAAGATCAGTGGAGGGGGACTAGGTCTGTGATTTGGGAGATGTCAATGCCCTGCTTCCTAAAACTTCATCATGTTTAATTTTAATGTTAAAAAAAATTAAAAGGACTAAATGCACACATGCTGCAGACTTTACTCATGGGGCAATGTTATGCAATGAGCAGGGTGGAAACACCTGCAACACCACGGTACATGAACAATGCATATCAGCAATGTGTTTCACAAAGCTGTACTGCTTCACTCGTTGTTGTGACAAACTCACACAACAACAATGTCCCCGTAAAGAAGTATGCCAAACAAAGTATGACCACAAGCAAGGATAGCAATTTTGCAAACAACTAATAAAAAGGCCAAAATGGCACACTCAATCATAAGGTCACATTTCACTCACCCACCCCCAAGTGTACACATCTGTCATACTGAAAACAGCATTCCTCCTCTGTCACCATGTGATTTGGCCATCCCACGATCATGTGCATGTAAACACATCTGTTTGGTAAGTCAACTGTGTCAGTGAACAAACATCCAGTAATGTCAAATCATCACACACACGCAAAGCCAGGACTTGAAAATCCTGAACCCGGACAGCATGTATCATCCATGTCATCAGCTGCGTGGCACATACACAAATACACATCACCATGCCATTTGCATCTGTTGTGAGGGTGGCACTGACAAGGCCTGAGCAACATAAACACGCATCTGTAAATCAACGAAAGCAAAATCCTGTAACACACACCAGTAGTGTCCCGTATAGGGCGTGCTGCTGGGCGGTGACGTAGGGCAGGGGAGGTGCAGGGTGGGGTGTAGTAAACACCGGAATACGGATGAATGCAGGTAAGTATACAGTTAAATCCTTCAAACGGATTCATTTGCGCGCACTGCATTGCCAAATGCGATGCAGGGCGCCCAACTACATCCCTCTTATCTTTTTAAATGTCCACTGACATGCATTCATCCATTTTCCGGTGTATACCACCCCCCACCCTGCCCCTCCACCGCCCCACGTCCCTGCCCGGCAGCATGCCCCATACGGGACACCACTGCCACACACACACCACATGTGGGATCAAAGTTGCGGGTAATGGGTGTTGACACCGTCTGAACAGACAGTAACAACTATTGCAACACATGCTGCACCACACTCAGAATGGGTAATCCAACAGAAGTGCAGTAAGCAATACATGCAATATTGAACATGACTGACAGAATGTACACAAGACAATTCACAATAGCCCTAGCTACATAGATGCACATGTGTCCTACATAGTGCAGCCATGTCGAATAAAGAAAGTAGGCTCTCATTGCCAATGTGCCAAAAGGGTGCCCTCCTCACACATAACTAATCTCACACAAAACACATGCACATGTGCAGTACCCTGCAAAGCTGCAGGTCTGTGAGCCACACTGACAAGGCAAGTGACAGGGCATGATGAATAGCATCCCTGCAGGACAAACATATTTACATGGTGCAGGACATCTTACTGATGTGGCGGAGTGTGGACCACCTCCTCATAGGAGCAGGTCACACTCTGACACATCCTTCTGTACACACAACCCCTGATGTGACCCAGACATCTCATGACCTACTATGCACAAGTGTCACAACTCTGGCCAACACACATAGTCACCACAGCTTACAACATCTCTGCATTGTACATTCACAGAAGTCAAAGGGTCATTGTCTGAAAGGGACGAGGGGCAGTAAAACAAAAGCAGCAGGTGCCACTATCACACAATGCAGTGCACACACATACAAATCTGAGTACATCAACATTGACTACTAGGTGCTACGAACTGCATCCCTCACACAACTGAACAGAGGACACAACAGGTAGCGCCTGTGTGTAGACACTGTCCTAAAACAAATCTCATATTGGTAAAATGTAAGATGGCAATGTACAAGTACAAGCTCACATCCGTGATGCCCTTGAAATAATCAACATCCTGCTAATAATAAGCATCTCATCCAAAACTGTCAGAATGTACAGTCTCCCGCAGTCTGTTTGCAAAGTTAACTAATGCATGCTCCTACATGTAACACACTGTTAAACTGTATCTCCCGTTCCAATTGCAGAGGGAGAGACAACACCTCCTGGACAGCAGAATGACCCACCCCTCACGGTTGACTTGGACGATTGCACCACCATCAACCAGGAGGAATTCCTCCAGATGCTGGACTCCCTTGACACACAATCTACAGGAGAAGGGCAACCCAGCAGCATTGCGCAAACCCCACCCCCTGCACAAACCATCCAGCAGCAGGCACCTCCCACCACAGCTGCCTCCCAGGTCCTTGACGACACATATCAGGCCTTTCACCGCCATGTGCTTGAGGTCCAGCGGGAGACGCGTGACCAGGTGCGGTTGGGGTTTGAGAGCCTGGCAGCCAAAATGGATGACATACGTGGGTGTCTGAGTCCCATCAGGGACCACATGCAGAGGATGACAGACATCCACAGCCCGCTCAATGCTCTCCAACGCTCCCTGGATGACATTGCTGTAGTCCTGACACAGAGACTGGATCAACTGTCTCAGCAGGGTGGCTACAGTAGTGTCAGCGCAGATTTGTCCAGGATAGCCCGGATAATGGAGAGCAGGGAGTGGCGTGAAGAACAACAGATGGCTGCCACGGCTGAACACCAGCGCAATGTAGCTGGGATCTACCAGGCCCTGCATCTGCTCGTCACCTCAGTGCTGCCCCAAGCCCTGGCGCCAATAGTTGCTGCTGCTGGCGGCTCCACATCCTCAGCTCCGCCCCTGATGTGTCCGTGCCTCACAGTGCTGCACCCACCATACCACCACCCACATGTGAGCCACATGACACATCAGAGGACGAAGATGAGAATGATTCTGCCATTATGATAAGGAGAACACAGAGCAAACATTGACGTCAGAAGGCCGGGCTTACCTTGGTATTCTTCTTACTATCATGCCACAGAACGACCCCTTCCACTGTCTTCCAATGTCACCCAACACTCACCTTGGACCTAGACATGGACTTCCACATCAGCTCTTTTTTGTGACAATGACACTGCAAACTCCGCCTCTTCCCTCTGATACGTCACTCCCAAAGGACTCTGTCTGCCCCTCTAACGGGCATAGATGCAATGTTGGGTTGAATGGGCAAGTACTGTTCCTGTCTTCCCCCTTTGTACTGTAAATAAATATATCCTATTCACACAGATGCGTGTTTACATGACCAATCAAGCATTGAACTTCGTCAATAATTCATGTCCTGTGAATCCACAAGAAGGTCCACCAAGGGAAATACAAGCTAGGTACATCTGTCACCTGACACGGATAGGCAGTGAGATGAGCCTGTATGTGTAAAATTGCTGTGCCCACCTTGATCAGATACCACAATCTAGCAATATACCAACTTTTAGCCACGTTCATTCATTAGACAGGCATGTGTGAACAAATGTACCAGTCTGTCTCAGGACACAAGTAGTGTCACCCTGAACAATAGCAAACCATAATCTCCTGGCATATCTACTTACACTCAACATGGTGTACAAATCTTGTTGTGATGTTGCGCATTGCATATCACAACCCTAGATGTTGCACACCAGAATCACATTGATGAGGAGACCTAAGGGCACATGTCTAACATACATATATGGAACAACAAAGTCTGCCTCACTGAAGTGTAGTTCACAATGGTGACTATAGCCAAAGTGCTAAGCGTCAGTCAGCCCCTACCTGTGCACAAACAATGCCTAACAATCTTTGAGCCCTCTCATGCTGTGCCCACTGTGAGCATATTGGTCAATGTGTCTACGGATGTCTGTCGAACTGCACTTAGCATATAGTCTGATTCTGTGGCTACATTCCAAGGGTGTCATCACAATGAGTCAATGCCAAAAGTAACAGCTGTGACGAGTGCCCATGACACTGTCGGTACAGGGAGCTATGCAACATGTCACCACTTGTGTGCAGCAGAACAGTGTGCATGCAAACAAACGTCAACTGTGAGCAAAGCATAACTCAACTAATTAGGGCAGTCCGAAAAGGAAGATAGTAGAAGTTAAGTCAGTATACCTTACAGTGCAACTCCCAAATAACATTTGTGAATAACCTCAATAGTAAAGTCATAACTCATTGTCACGTAACTCATGTGATTCACAAACACTGTTGTGCCATGTGACGTTACCAATGGACACACAAATGACCTACATCTTGCATGTCATGGAGATTGAGCTGCCATGCACAGGGACAGGTAAGGCAAAGCAAGCTGATACCCTGGCACCACGCATCAAGTGTGCCAAGGTCTGTGCAATGTATATGGACTCAGAGCCCGGAGCATCTTATATGCATGTGTCATACGCTAAATGTGTTACTCGGTGCATACATCCATATCCATGATGGCTAACTGTAGCAACTTCTATGTACTCACAATTTAATGTCCCCACATTGTGTTGTAATTTTGCAACAATGTGCAGTACAACCCTGTGCGTCACACTTAAGATGTAGAACGTCACAAAAAAATGTCCCTAGACTAAGCCGTAAACCATACTTAACAATCTGTCAGCCATGCAAGTTCACTGTGCTCACATATATGGTATCCTGACACAATCCATCCTGCTAAGTAACAGGTCATGACCATAGTTACACATTCAATGATTTGGCCATTGACGGCATGAGTTGCATACAATGGAATAAGCCCCACTCCCCCACATCATCCCTGATGTAAGTGCAAACTGACAAAATTAAATAACATTATTTATTGAACAAATATAAAATATTTAAATTCCCTACACTAGCACTAAGAACTAATCCTAACACTAAATCTAAACTAACTATTAAAATGTACTTAACTTAACTCCATACCCTAACTATTCCTAAACACGCAAAAACAGTTACCACATCAATACCCCACCCAAAGGAAAATGAAACTTATCCCCAAATACCATAAAAATTGATGATAAAATATATAAACTTAAAAACTAGCACTAACTAGGCCTACCCTAAAACTACTCTGCCTAAAACGAACTAAACATCACAAACACTAGCCAACACTGAAACATAAACATCGTGGCAAGGGAGAAGAGGGGGTTGGGGGACAAAATGGGGAGGAATCACTGCAGTCCAAGGTGTGTCCGGATGTCATGCAAGTTCCTGTTGAGGTACAACAATTCTCTCCGAATGTCTATGAGCATGGAATTGTTTGCAGCAAGCATCCTCCTGTCCGTGGCATTAAAAGGCTCCACGTGAGCTGCAGGTGCAGGTGGTATTGGCACCTGTGCGGGTGTGTGCGGAGGGGGAATGACAGGCTGAGACCCCACACTGGGACCAGAGGGTACGGGGAGGGCCTGGCTGCTGGGTTGTCCAACATCCTGCAACGCATTTCATTTTCCGGCCTTCCTGTCGTTCCGATACCTCCTCGCCATCTGTCGGAAACCTCTGGCAACCTTCTTTACATGAAGGTACTGGTCCTTGGCCACCTGGAAGGCATGTTGCTCCGGAGGTGTCATGTTGTCTGTAACATATAATAAATGTCAATTCCAGTACTTCAGAACATGTTAATTTTCACCATTAAATCGTTAATCAAAGATTAAATCAACATGTGAGCCAACACACCAGTGTAACTATGTGAAGTCAGAGACGGACGTGGTCAACCAAATATTTAAGCATGAATGATTCACTACATGCTGTGGAGACTGACATGACAGTGCATGTCATGGAACATGTACTGTCACTACAAAATGAGACTGACACGGTCAAAACATGGCACCATTGGACACCCTGACTGCGGTTGACATGTACAAATGCCTGGAGGAGGGAGGCATTAGCGCATCCTGTCCTGTGACACACTGCTGCATCTAATGCACAATGCACATGTGCACCCCTGTGTGTCCAACAGCAACTGTGTGCAGGTCATCAAGTCTGCACCAAAACAGCCAGTCTTGCACAAGATTGCAAGGGTGTCTGTGTGCAGGTGTGCTTGTCAATCTATTGTAATGTCACACTACATGCACAGGAACAAGACTGGGACAGCCCTACTCACACTTCCAATCGTGCAGCACACATGGGAACATGTTTGGTGTATGACCGCTTACATTGACGGGATGCGCTGTCCCTCACTCCACCATTACTATACAATTCCTGATGTTCTGCACTGAGAGGGGGAGACATCATTTCACCCAAATTGTCACACATGCATGTCTTGTGACCGCTGACCTCACTCCGTAGTGAATAAGAGCACGCATGCCTTTACAACGAAAACTGTTCCAATGCATACAACATTATAACTGCACCCTGGGGTCATGTGCGTCGTGTCATTGTCATGGCTAATGTTTACACACAGATAGTGTCGTTGAGCCCTGCATTGTGAAATATATGGGAGTCCAAATAATGCATACCTCAAGCGTGTGTTGGAAATGTGTGTGGAGTAATGTCACCAATTGTGACAGAGGAGTATGTACACATGATCCATAGTCAAGCATGGAATGTCCCCACGGACACAGCCTGCCAACACCAATGCAGTACACAAAGATGCAATTGCAGTTAACATGCACATCTTTGATACGTGTTTGTGTAATGTGCCATTGATATGTTTGACTCTCAGCTACACACTGCCACTTCAGTGAAGCTGCTATGCAGCATACATAAGAAAGCACTGTTCAAACATGTCTCTGAGCTTGCACCCCCTGAAAAGCACTGCCTCCTTGTGCACAACTTAACACCCACTGCACGCACCTTTTACGATGAACACAGCATGTAAGTGTGCCTTATTGACAAGGCATCGTAACTCTACATCGGCAATAAGCCAATGACCCGATTGACAACACCACTTCAGTGGAAGTGACGCAGTGGCGGCGTTTGGGTATTAAAATTATGCCCCTCAATTGGAATGGGTATCACTGACTGTTGATGGGCAAACTCACAACTGTGAAACAGATGCATTGCCCCACCTTCACCTACCAATTTGGACACTAATCTGACTTACACAATGCATCTTCACATTGTGGGTAAGGGACATGCGATACACACCCATACTGCTTATCAACAAAGTGTAGCATTTGTAACAGACATCCATGGCACTGCAACATGACACTATATTATGCCCATACTCACCAGTGGCGTGTGGGTCCCTGAATCTGTCAATGTCCCCCTGTGTTATAGGCTGACGACCATCTGTGAGACAACAAATGTTAACATGTGTTGTTACCAGACGTAAACAAACATCACCTATTCATGATGAAATTCATTACAGTAACTGATGATGCAACATAACTGTGGTGTTGCCTTTCATGTTGGCCACATGACTGTGACTACTTAGACTGCCATTCACGCAGGACCTGTGAATGCAGAGGCGGACCACACAATACATTACTGCTGGCAGACATGCATATGAGTTGTGTGACACAATGTCAAGGCCCCATTACTACACGGACATGGGATTAAACTTGCTCTGTGTACAATTGCATCTCTGCAGATTTCAACGGGCAGTTACCCAGAGATATTTGGGGTATGACACTCTGGAGATGTCCCATTTGCGTTGTGTCTTTTTGACCTCTCCAATTCATACTCACACATAAACCATGTACAGGGGCAGCGTAGCTACGGTTCCACAAGTTATGTATGACTGCTATTTTTACACTACATTCTGGCCAGCACACAGCTCACGCGCACAATGGCTTGGCTTGTACATGTACAGTCACCCTTACTGTACACAAACATACATTAATCAGCACGCCGGTTTGGCACAAGTGTGCCAGCTTTGGCACCACATTGTTAAGTGTTGATCCAGCGCAGTGGGTCACCCAAAATAGCCCCCTATGCTTGTCGGCATGGTGCAGCGTTGTGCCTCTGATGTGACCACATCATGTGTAAACACATTGCACCTCACACCTCACTCATCAAATGTACTGGAATTGGACCCCTCCTTCATGACGTCCGCTGCGGGGACAGACTAGCAAGGCCACTGACTAACTGTCAGTGAAATTGCTCTGCCAGCCTCGCAGCTCCACCATTGAATGAGGCCTCCCCCAAACACATGCACTCTCTGTAGTGTGCGTTTGAAGCCCTCCTCCACACGCAGGTTCACCTGTGCATCAACCCTGGTGGTCAATTGGAGCTCTGACTCATGCATTCGGCTCCATCATTCACTCTTATCAACTTGTTACTTCATTTATTTCCACACTCATACCTAATCTATTGTTTGTCAGTATCCGGCTTCCTGATGCGTACTCTGTATTCCCTCTCTACCGACTTTTCATCCTTCCACGCCCCTTTCTCTGCTACCGCTGCTGCCCCCGTGGACCTCTCGCAAACTCCGTCACCAACATCATCTCCCCGCATGCCATTGCGTCCCCCAACTACAACACACTGGGAGTCCTCAACTTCCACCTCGACAGACCACATTGCTCCCCATCTTCAGACATAGACTTATGAAAATGGGTTGACCACATACACACACCGTGATGGACTTGAACATGCACACACCCCCACGTGCCTTGCGACCCTTACAAATGAGTAGACGCTCACAATAAGCATGTGCTTGATGGAATGTGTCCCACAGGTGACCTACATTATAATGTGGGCTTTACAGCGCAACATGTTTTCTACCCGGTCATCACAACAGAAATTGATAATACAACTTGCGCTGGATTGCGCTCTACAATAAGGGATATTAGGATTGAGTATTCCGACACCTTCCCTTCTGTTGCAAACACTGTAGTGGGGAGACTAAATCATGCAATTCAAGAGTCCAGTGCATCATGCACATGTCTTTTTGACGACTTTCATTGTATTAACCAAGTTGCAACAGTATCACGGTGTTAAGACAGCATTATGACATCATACCTTCATGTCCCACACGTCAATTGTCAATGTACGTAACAGTATTCAGGGTTAAAATAGTGTTTGTACTTACCACCCTGTATGCCAGTCATTACTCCGGTGAAGTCAAGGATGTCGGCCTCACGTGCCAGCATGTCCTGCCAGCGGTGCTTCCACTGGTGCACGTTCCTGTCCACTCCAAAGCAACGGAGCATCTGCACCCGCACACGCTCCCAACGCACCTTCCGCACTGCCACGCTGTACCCTTGCAGGATACGTCCACCCCTCTCCAACATCAATGGCAGGTTAAATTTTACCAGCCAAAGGAAGCCCCCCAATGCCCCCTCAGACATCCTTCCCGACCTGCCCACAGCCGGCATCTCCCTGCACACCAGTAACCCCTCAACCCAAAGAATGATAACCCTCTAAAACCACTGAAGTGAAATACCCCAACACAAACACACAACAAGACTCAGGACAGGAGACAGTAAAACAATTTAAAACAATTTAAAATGAGTTAACAGACACTTTTCACAGGACACAGCAACACTCTCACAATCTCACACCAACAGCACAAACCACCAGACACCTCCTTCAATCTGAGCAATAACCAGCAATGTGCTTAGAACAGAAAGTGAAAGTGAAAGACACTCCTCTGGTAGACAGGAAGCAGGCATACATCACTTCCTGTGTGTTTGCGGCCCGTTTTTTAGTATGCGATGATTATTTGCACGCAAATAGCTCGCTAATGTGCTCATGTTGTAAGTGAATTTTGTATGCGGCCCGTTTTTGGGAATGCGATGTTAATCTGCACGCAAACAGCTCGCTAATCGGCTAGTTGTGACTATGTTGTGAATCCGGGCAGTTTCTGGGAATGCGATGTTAATCTGCACGCAAACAGCTCGCTAATCGGCTAGTTGTGACTATGTTGTGTATGCGGGCAGTTTCTGGGAATGCGATGTTAATCTGCACGCAAATTGCTCGCAAATGTGCTGATGTCGGAACAAAATTGTGTATGCGTGCGGTTTTGTGAGATGCGATGTAAATCTTCACGCACTTAGGCCGCAAATAGGCTTAGGTTGGTACTGTATTGTACAGTGGGTGTGTCTAGCGATGTTTTTTACATGGCACATGTAAAGTTAGACATTGCGTTTGCGTGTAGATTTTACGGCAAGACCAATTTCAAACATAGATGGACAGTCAGAGGAAATGTCTTCTCAAAGCCATTGAATACAGGGTGAAGATTCTTTCGCACAATGAGGGCAGCCTACATTTTAGATTTCAAGACAGGTGACAGACTAAGGGGCATATCATCAAGGCCCGGCGATCAATATCGCAAAGCGCGCTTAGCGCTTGCATATTTATCGCCGGCTAACTCTGGAATTTATCGCCCGGTTAGCGCGTTATCAACAACGCGCATCGCTGAGGCGATACAAAATCCAGAGTTAGCTGCCAAATGTGCGATTATCGCTGGAAATCCAGCGATAATCGCACAACGATTGGCGATACGTTGTTGATAGGGCAGGGCAGACTTAGCCATTATATCCACCTTCCATTGGATATAATGGCTACGTCAGCCTGAAAGCAGGCGTAAGGAAGGTAGCGATAACCACGGTTAGCGCTACTTTTCTTATCGCTCTGCAGGTTAGCGTTCACATTGTTGATAGGAGAAATGTCGGTTAGCGACATTTCTCAAGTTGTTTTGGCGAGGAACGCCCACTGTGCATCTCATTAGAGATGCAAAGCTGGGCGTTAAGGGAAGGGGCGCTACGGCAAGGATTCACGCGATAGCGTGACCTTGTTAATAGTGCGATTACATTATCGCCGCTTTTGGCCCAAAAAAGGACGCTAGAGCGGCGATAATTTTATCTCGGGGCCTTGATGATATGCCCCTTAATGTCACGTAACATGACTCATCACCAGATCACTAGCAATTTGCACATACAATCATTGAATTGATGATGTGAATTGTAAGTGCACTACTCACCTGTGGTGGTCGGAAGGCAATGAGGGTGTGCACAGATCAATCAGTCCATGAGGGGGGTAATTAAGTGCACAACTCACCCGTGAAGCTCACAAGGCGCTGGGGGGAGTAAGTGTGCAGCTCCGTCTCAGGCTAATTGCCATGTCTTGTTGTCCCTCCTGAGAGCATGCAGGGTGGTAGAGCGTTTGATGTTGACTGTCATCTTGTTCCAGGATTTGCCAGCGACGTAGGAGAATGCTCTTCCTCCCACTCTGGATTAGCGGGTCCGGGGTGAGTCTGCGTGGCCAAGGTTTGCTGAGTGTCATTTCCTCTTGGGGATGTTGAAGGTGACTCTCTTGTTGATGGATTTGTGTCAGATGATGAGGTGGAGTGATTTGTATGTGTGTGTAAGTGGTTTTTAGTTGACTCTTATCTCGAGGTTGATCCAGTGGAGGTTTTGTATGTTCTGTCTTTTGTGTTTGTGACGTGGGGTTGTGATGACGGGTATGTCTGCGCCCTTCAGGATGTTTTTGTGCTTGTGTAGTAGTGTTTTGTTGATTCCTGAGTTGAGGGCTTTGCCGTAGTCCAGTCTGCTGGTGATAAATGCGTGGTTTTGGTTTTTGATGCATTTGGGGGTTGTACATTTGGATGTATTGCGTAGGATCCGTAGCCAGTTCTGGCTGTTGAAGGCTATGGAGTTGATCTGGAAGGTCATGGTGACGGAAGAGTCGTGGATGATGCCGTGGTTGCGTGTGTGGTCTGTCGGTGATGGCAGGCTTACGTGGGCGGAGAGCCACCAGGTGTTGTCCCATGCGGATGTGGATGGCCTGAGGATGAGGATGTCAGTCTTCTCTGAGTTGAGCTTTAGGCAGATGTATTTCATCCAATCTGCACTTTCCAACATTCATTCCTGGGAGCAGAGTTTGTAGTATTTTCTGATCTTTGTGAGGGAGTGGATGAGCTGTGTGTTGTCTGCGTAGGAGACTATGCTGTGCCCATGCTGTCTGACGATGAATGTGAGCGTGTCCATGTAGTCGTGGTAAATTGTGGGGCTTAGGGACGATCCTTGGGGTACTCCGCAGTTGATCTCTGTGGGTTCGTGGATGAAGGGGGGAGTCTGATCCTGTGGTTTATTACGGAGAGGAAGGAGTGGATCCAGGAGAGGGCGGTTCCTCGTATCCCAGTGTCGTGGATTCTGGCGGATGTGGTGCGTTGTGAGACGGGGTTGAAGGCTGCAGAGAAGCGTTATAGGATGTGTTCCGCTAGTTGACCATGGTCAAGTGGCATGCGTATGTCGTTGTTGGTGGTGAGGTGTGCGATCTTGGTGCTGTGCTTGCTGCCGTACCCTAGACTGAGAGGGGGCCCTGATGGATTTTTCTTCAGTGAAGGCACTCATCTGCGGCTTTATGTGTCTCTTGGTGACTTTGTCCGCACAGGGTAGTAAGGAGATGGTCCAATAGTTCTTCAGGTCTGTCGGGTGATTCCGCTGATACGCAGATTTGTTCGACAATGAGATAGGTCTTGATGTGCTTCATGAAGGTGTTCAGGGATGGTGCGCATGTGGGGTCTGCTGATGGCTCATTCATGGTCTTGGGGGCAAGGTGAGTTTATTTTATCTTATTTGACCCCCATTTCACGCCCAATATTCATATTTGACCCCCATTTCACACCCATTTTTGATATTTGACCCCCTTTTCACGCCCAATTTTCATATTTGAGCCCCATTTCACACCCATTTTTGATATTTGACCCGCTTTTCACGCCCAATTTTCATATTTGAGCCCCATTTCACACCCATTTTTCATATTTGAGACCCATTTCACGCCCAATATTCATATTTGACCCCCATTTCACGCCCAATTTTCATATTTGAGCCCCATTTTACACCCATTTTTCATATTTGAGACCCATTTCACGCCCAATATTCATATTTGACCCCCATTTCACACCCATTTGTGAGATTTGACCCCCTTTTCACGCCCAATTTTCATATTTGACCCCCATTTCACACCCATTTTTGATATTTGACCCCCTTTTCATGCCCAATTTCCATATTTGAGCCCCATTTCACACCCATTTTTGATATTTGACCCCCTTTTCACGCCCAATTTCCATATTTGACCCCCATTTCACACCCATTTTTGATATTTGACCCCCTTTTCACGCCCAATTTCCATATTTGACCCCCATGTCTCACCCATTTTTGATATTTGACCCCCTTTTCACGCCCAATTTCCATATTTGACCCCCATTTCACACCCATTTTTGATATTTGACCCCCTTTTCACGCCCAATTTCCATATTTGAGCCCCATTTCACACCCATTTTTTATATTTGACCGCCATTTCACGCCCAATTTCCATATTTGAGCCCCATTTCACAACATTGTAATGATATTTTCACACAGACTGAACATTCATAATCATTGTTTCCCCCATACGCACACATACATTTCAAGATTTAAGACCGAGTACACCCTGTAAATCATGATTTACGTACAGTATGACACACTAATTGAGTAATTGTGTGCCACAATTTACACCTTGTAAAGTCAAGTTGTGCACAATTGACACACTATGGCATCTCTGTAATGAGGTGACATGCACGCCATTGTTTGACTTTTGTGGTCATAATAGCTAATTTTGAACAATGTTAACGTTTCATTTGGGATATACTTATGCAGGAGAGTGATTTGCAGACGGGGTATATGTGTCAAGTTTGTTTACTGTCACAAACAGTTGTTGTGGTAATGTTCCCAAGACATGTATCTGTTGGAGTCAGTCACAACGTGATGTGCTCAAGTGAAGTAATTGTTTATTATCCTGTCCCTTCGGGCAATTCCTGCTGCAGTGGCTGTGGGGTGTGGTCCACCTCGGTGATCTTCCTCATCATCCTGGTCATCGTCCGGTGCTGCAGGGACTTGGATCCAGGGGGCCTTGGTGCGCACACATATGGTGTGCAATACACAACATGCTAGTATGATTTTGTTTACCATTTCAGGGCTGTACAGAAGTTTGCCACCTGTGATATCCAGGCAACGGAAACGTGACTTCAGCACGCCAAATGTGCGCTCAACGATGCCACGGGTGCGTCTATGTGCAGAATTGTACTGCCTCTGTGCCTGGGTGGTGGGGTTTCGTATGGGTGTCATCATCCTCGGGCAGAGAGCATATCCTTGATCGCCTGTCACAAGTAAGAGGGAGATGTGTCCATTATTCATTATGCATACTGTGTTGGCAGTGTTGACAGAGGCATTGTACATTTCTTATTTTAGCGATGTTTTGATTTGGGTTGGCCATGTGTTGCTTCTGGCTATTTAGCAGCATCAATGCTAAGTACATTGCCTCAGTGTTGATCCTACAAATGGCCATTTTGCTGGTGTGTGCTGCAAGGTAGCATCCTACCATCTAGCGATGGCACTAATCAGCACTCCTCACAGTCAACGCCATGTGAATGTTCTAATGACATGGGCCACGCCTGACACAGCTCACATTCCGATCTGCGTCTGGTGCTGACGACAGACCTGTGACACCACACAACACATGCAATTGAATATCCAGAGCTTACACAAAGCAACAGACAGCAGACCCCTCGCTTGCAGGGTCCACTGAGGGCATTGACGGTTTGCACACGCCATCTACAGCATCACATGTCACAACGTTAACTTCATGGACTACATCCTCTGTCGCAAGCAGAGCCTCAAACTCACATACCACACATACTCAAGGTCAATTGCACTCTGTGAATTGTTTTACAACATCTGATTGTCCATACACTTCACCACACTGATACACATGGCAGGGCACACCTTTGCACACTTCTTGTAATTTGATATGTTTTTGCAGTTGCCAATACATATTCTACACACATGTTGTGACCACGGACACATCCACTTACTCATTGTGCAACCACATGACACACCATATCACAGATGGGACAATGAGACTTTTGTGTAGCTGGGTTAGAGATGAGATGCTACACACCACCATCAACAGCAGCACCAACAACACTGCAGTCAACACCGATGGCGCAAGATAGTTATTTCAGGACACATTTCTCCACCTACGCATACACATTTGCCACACTGTGCAACTCCAACATTCCACATGCATTGATACAAGCCTGGTCACTCCACAGCTCTGAGTTGACACACTGATGAGACATGGGGGAGTACTTGTGCGACATTTAGTCAACCATCATGTGTCACCAGCAACAAGGACACCAACATTATGTTCATCCTCACCAATACACCAACACACCAGACTGGGATGCCAGTGAGGTTAACTTTGATTTGCGACATGGATGTTCAGAAGCTGGTGGGTAATGTACGCAGAGGAGCCTGGAGATCTCATGCTCGTACACAATACATCAGCATGTGACACCAGGTGGTGTGCCAATGCCTTTTGCAGCCCCCCCCCCCTTATCGGTACCTAGGCAACGTATTTGAATCCTCCTTCTTGATGGGACGATATTCTTGTGGATTTTGTGCATGTGGTGTGTCCAGTTGGTACTTACCGACAAGCAATGAATTTCCATATATGCGATTCTGGAAGCGCTGGTTTATGACGCAGTGTCAGTAGATGAATGCATCGTGCACACTCCCTGGAAATTTGGCAATGACATTTGTGAACAGTCCACGGTGATCCACTATTGCCTGCACATTCATTGAATACGTGTGCTTTCTGTTGCGGTATATGTGTGCGCTGTCCGCAGGCGGCACAAATGATACATGTGTGCAGTCAATTGCACCCAACACCTGCGGGAAGCCAGCGATGGCATAGAATCCTTGCTTGATAGCAATCTGCTCCTGCATGGTGTTGGTGAAGTGAAGGTGCTGGGGAATCAGGCTGAGTATACCATCCAAGACAGTGGGGAGGAAGCCTGAAAAGGCTGCCTGTGATACTCCACCAACTCTGGCTGTTGTTGGTTGGAATGTCCCAGAGGCCAAGAAGTGCAGCACAGCAAGCAGTTTGGTCTGCGGGGGGATGTTTGTTCTCCACTGGTTTGGTGGCGTCAGCCTGTGGGCAATGAGGGTCAGGATATGCTGGATAGATGTCCTTTTGAGCCTGTAGTGGGCTATGACATCCTCTGGCTTTAAATCAGCAAAGGCAGACACGTCTGCGCAGTGCCCGCTGTCTTCTTTGTCGCTGCCTCAGTGGGGGTGGTCCTGGGGGGGGTTGCATTGGCGGTGGTTGTTGTTGCCTTCGTGGGACTGCAATCTGCATGATGACTACCTCCATGGCTTCTGTGGCTGTTCTGAGGGAGCTCTGGCCTAGTCTCCCTTATATATGTCCACTTATCTGCAATTTAAATCAGGTTTGTATCAGGTGTTAAAAACTGGAGCTAACGTGGGTTAGTGCGAATTTTTTTGTAGCTACGCGGTTCGGCGATAGCATTGTTAATAGTGCGAAGCTGTGTTAGCGACATTTTTCAGTGAATTTTAGTCAGGAACGCCTACTTTGCATCTCATTAGCGGAGAATATCGCTGGCGTGCAAGGCGATAAAATGTCTGGGTACTATCGCAGGAAACTAGCGCTAATAGGGGTTAGCGACGCATTGTTGATAGGGCGTTGGGATTATCGCCGCTTTATCGCCTAAAAGTGACGCTAACGCAGCGATAAAGCCCTTGATAATATGCCCCAAGATTCGCAAACAAATATTGCAGACTATGGTAAACCCCAGAAAAAACAAATACAATGGATGCTGGTTGGTCAAGGTGGCCTCAGACACATCCATTCTGCAAAACATGGTGTTTGTTCAGGTCTGTGGGGCCTGGTGCTCTTTAGGTGGGCACAGGGGGCAGAACCCTCCGAACCAACTAGTGAATAGGTCAGATAAACATGCACTAAATTTATTAATGGATTAATGGTGATTTCTGCAATTTATTTACCAAAAGCCATGTTAATATTTAAGTTGGCAGTTAACATATGCTTATATCATATGGTTAGTTTATGTATGTAGTAAAATGTTTGCATAAACTGTAGCAATACTTTATAGTATTTAATATACTGTTGTAATAGATACACATAGCAGTCTCCCTGAATTTGAAACTATTGCTTGCATTGCAAACAGGGGGCAATGATGCAGTGGTCAAATTGTTTTTTGTTAAAAAAAAATTTATTGTGATTTGCAAACGCCCAAAAACACCTTACAGTACATTCTGAGCAATTTTTACATTTCTCAAACAATTGTAAGTAACAGAGAACCACTCAAAGAAATGATACAATCCCGGCAAGGGATAGATGTACATAACCAAAAATCTTGTATCAATACGCTTAGTACTGTATCTGAACGTAAACAGGTCATTCTCATGAAAGGAAATCATAGCATAATAACTTTTAACTTACCCCCCCACCTCCCCCCAGTCACATAAGGAAAAACCTCATATACAAATCATGCAACACAGGTCAGATGATATATGTGAGCAGATGTTTCTACACTGTACTCAGGCTGAGAATGCCCTGTGGCTGTGCCTCCTTGTCCGACCTGTCACATTCAGTGTGTTGTTCTCCTGACAATTGTGAGGCGAGGCCCTCTCCCATGGGGATTGCCGTGATCATGACATACCAGGCCCTCGCATCTTCTTCTAGCTTATCATCCCTTCTAACACGCCTCATTCGAATGAACTCCGCCGTCACCCATTCCCGTAAATCCCCGGCCCATTTTCCCATCGTGGGGGGCACCAAACCCATCCAATTAATTGCAATCCTTCTTTTGGCCAACACCAGTCCCAACTGGAGGAACCTACGTGTAAGCTTTTTCCCTTTAGGTCTAGGGAGAAGTCCCAACAACACCTCCCTAATGGATTGGGGTAGCGTCCACCCCGTTACCCGTCCTAAACTCTCCAGTATCGATCCCCAGAAGAGACGTAGTTCTGGACAATCCCATATCATGTGCAAGAACTGGGCGTCGTCATAACCACATTTGGGACAGCTAGAAGGGCGATCCGGGTATATTTTGTGAAGTACACTTGGTGTCAGATAGGTCTGATGGACAATATTGAATTGGGTAAGTTTAAATCTGGTATTAGAACTTATTTGCTTAACCCCTTCATGTACCTTCTGCCATTTCGAGTCCGTTAGAGGCTCTCCCAGCACCGCATCCCACTTAGCTTGAATCGGGAGCGGGTGCGCAGCAAAGGTCCCCCCTCAATGCCCTGTAAATGTGAGATACCAGCCTATGACCCCCCGCCAAAGTCACGAGAGCCTGAAGCGTGGCAGTGATGGGTGGCTCCTCCGGGAACGCCGGCCACACCTCCCGTGCAACCGCTGATATCTTTGCATATTGAAGGTATTGCCCCCTACCTAACTCAAACATTGATTCCGCCTCCTCCCTAGTGAGGAACTTTTGTCCCGAATATAAATCTCCCATTATTTGGCAACCTTCCTCCGTCCATCTGATAATGGACATGGTTTGACTTATTTGTTTAAACGGTACCACTACCCACAGCGGGGCCTCCGGGGCATAGGGCGCTAGTTTCACTGCAGTTTTTATTGCGGATTCCCAGATTGCAGCCACATGTCTGATAATATATGGGAGCTTCTCGGGAACCCAGGATCCCATCATAAGGAGATCCGGAAGAGGGGTTACCCCATGAGTACCCTCCAACAATCGCTTCTCCCAATTGTCGTTCTCATCTAGCCACTGTACGGCATGTTGAAGCTGTGTCGCCATGTAATAGAAACCCAACTTAGGGACCTCCAGTAATCCCCGGTCCCATGTCCTCTGTAGTGTATATAGTTTCACCCTTTTCCTTTTGGACCCCCATAACAGATCAACCAGTAGACTGTTCAGCAGGTGGAAAAATGCCAGTGAAATACGGTAGAGGGAGTTCTGCATAGTGTATAAGCAGCGCAGAAGAATCACCATTTTTATTAGGGCTACTCGTCCCATCAGGGACAAGGGCAGATCTCTCCAGAACTCGATCGATTTGCGGATACCCTCCACACATTTCCCTATATTGCGTTCTAGGTAGGCTTCCTGTGTGTGCGCCAGCTTGACCCCAAGGTAACGAACCGTGTCTCTAACCCAGGTCCTCCCCACCATGGGCAACTCGTCCTCCTCTTTGTCCGCCAGGCTTCCCATTGGGAAGAGTTTAGACTTCCCCGGGTTAAGGCAAAGCCCTGATATTTCACCAAAGCCATTTAGCTCCCTAAGTAGCTCTGGGACAGACTCTTTTGGATGCCGAAGGTATACTAACGTGTCATCGGCATACATTGACACCACATGAACTGTCGTCCCCATCCGAATCCCACATCGTTCCATCCTACAACTAAGGGAAATCACCAAGGGATCCATCGCAAGAGCGAAAAGGAGCGGTGATAGGGGGCAACCCTTTCGGGTACCTCTCTGGAGTTCTAAACTATCTGATACCTGATTGCGAAGGCGGACCTGAGCCGTTGGTTTAATATAGAGCAGTTTTAACCATCTCAAGTAGTTATCTCCTAGTCCCATCCGACCAAGCACCATCCACATATAGTCCCATTCAACAGAATCATAGGCCTGTGGAATACCAAGGAGACTTAGAGCCCAGTCCACCTCTCGTAGGCTCGGCGCATGCCATACATGTGCAAGTCTGCACAAATTGTGTGTAGTGTTCTGGCCAGGGACAAACCCAGCCTGGTCCGGGTAGACCAGTCAGGTCATATATGGTGAGAGTCACGCTGCTAAAACGACACTCAAAATTTTCTCATCAATGTTCAGAAGAGAGATGGGCCTGTAGGAGCCCAGGGAGAGGGGATCCCTATCTGTCTTCAGGAACATGGAAACTAGTGCTTCCATCAAGGTGACAGGAAGAGCCCCCCTGACTAGAGCCTCGTTAAACACCTCTAGCAGGCGATCTACCAGCTGTGGGGCAAACGTTTTGTAAAATTCAGCAGGGAGACTGTCACTCCCAGGGCACTTTTCCAATTTCAGTTTTTTGATCGACGCTAATACTTCTTCCCTAGTGAGTGGTGCCCCTAGGGCCCTAGCGTCCTCTTCCTCAAGGATGGAAAGTGTTATGTCGTCTAAGAAGTCCTGTAATGCCTGCGGCCTGGTCTGGGCTGCAGTGGAGCATGTCTGCCGTAAATAAGTCACAAATTCTTGTATAATCGCGTCTTGGGCCAATACCTCATTTCCCATATTATTGCGAAGCTTCAGCACCGGTACCTGTTCCGTCTCCGTGCGGATGAGTCATGCCAGAAGCGCTCCTGACCTGTCCCCCTCCATATATAGTCTCTGCATGTAGGTGGTATATTTGTGCTTCTCTAAACGTGACCAAGCCTCGAGGAGCTCACCTCGGAGTCGCGTTCACTCTGTCATGTCAGCGGGAGTCTTGTGTAGTGCATTCTCTAGGGTCTGTAATCATTTTTCTAGAGTGTCAATATCAGCACTAAGTTGCTGTTGGACTCCATAGGTAGTCTTCATGCAGACCCCCCTAATGACGACTTCATTTCCTCCCACTCCATGGATCTAGCAGCTGTGGATCCCCAGTTTTCTCCAAAGTAATGACCAAGTGCCTCCGTCACGGTCTGTACATATGGGGGGTCCGCAAGGGCCTCTGCTCGAAGCCGCCATAGTGGGATAGATGGACGACCTGGTCTGCTGGACAGAGTCAACAGTAATGGTGCATGGTCGGATAGGTATCGTGGCAGATAGGAAATGGCCTGCATTGCAGCGGAGAGGTGAGCGGAGAGACAACAATGGTCAATACGGGAGAAGGTATTGGCTGTGGGGGTATAACAAGAGAACTCCCTTTTTGTGGGATTGCGCGCTCTCCACTCGTCTCGAAGCTTCATACCTTGAAGGATACCAGTGAGGGATCTCATCATGTGGGGTTTAGTGTGTTCTCTAGGGGGTTCCCTATCCAAGTTCCCGTCGAATATACAATTGAAATCTCTGAAGAGAAGGATCTCAGCGCCCATGTAAGGCGTCACCGCCTTCAAGACTGCTGGGTAGAAATCGGGGCAGTCCAAGTTGGGCGCGTAGACATTGATAATGCACAGTTCCCTCCCTTCCCACCTCCCAAACAGGATAACGTACCGTCCTTCAGGATCCAGAACATGTTGGAGGTGTTGGAATGGGACCCCTGGTGCCACCCACACAGGTGCCCCTCTTGCAAAACCAGAGCATGATGTGGCATATATCTGCCCCCTCCATCTCTTCCGTAGGCTCGTTAATGTGTTCCCCCATATGTGTGTTTCTTGTAGTCCCGCAATTGCTATCCTGTACCTCTTCAGGAAAGCATGTATTCTGCGACGCTTATCCAGGCGTGCCATACCTTGAACGTTCCAGTTAAGGAATTTCAACGTTTGTTCTGTCATGACGATATGCTATTAAGTACCTGACGTGTGTTCCCCTGAGTCCAGTGTGTTCATCTCGTCTTCTCTCCAGCCCGTGTGTCATAGTGTAATCCTAAAAAATTCCCCACAAACAAACCAACTTGTAAGAACTGAACAAGCCCGTACCCACCTCCCTCCCCTGGGCAGCAGTATAGATTGGTATACGCATCTCACGATCCCTACGCCAAACAGTACACACTGCCCCACACCGTCCTCTTCCCCCCCTTAAACACTTCAAGATCAATATATCTTGCTTAAGGCATTGACCCAAGCCAGCGTTGTCTAAGATGTCAATGATTGTGTCTAATGAATGCTGTGCAAGAGAACTGGTGACGCCGGGGCACGAGATTACTCTCAAGCCTCCCCGACGGCCCTGGTCTCTAGTGGGGGCATCGCTGCTCCGGCAGCTGCCCTGTTTCCAACATATTAAATACTCAACCGGGCCCCGACCTATATTTGAATTTAAGTTAAGGATAGGCCGTAAAGAGAAAACTTATCGTAAAAGGCAGGGGTGCCCCACCCTCAATCCAAAATTGTAGGTCACCCAGGGACCTGCAAAGTAACAGAACGGACCAAATTTGTCAGAGCGCCATCTTATCTACAATACGAAACAGAACTTATCTGTACAGTTCAGCAGTTAGTGTTCAGCGCATGGAGTACATTCGTGGCCGCTGCCCGGCCTGTCAGCCCCGCTCAATGTCTGGTGTTGTGTCCGCCGAATCTGGAACAACCTCCGAGTCAGGGGCCTGTAATGTGCCATCCCGCAGGACCGAGATACGACCCAAGCTCATCGTTCTCTTTTGTGGTTTCTGACGTGTAAGCTGTCTTCGGCCTCTCAAGGAGGACTGCGAGGAAGGCGCCCCAATGGAACTTGTAGAGGGGACCAGGCGTCTCCCATCCGGGGCCCTGCCATCCAACCAATCACTCGCTTCTCCTGCCGAGAAAAAGAACAAGGCACGCCCCTCACTCTCCACCCTCAGTTTCGCCGGGAACAGAAGGCTGTATTTTAAGTTCAAGTCTCTGAGCCGCAGTTTCACTGTGATGAAAGTTTTCCTCTGTTCCTGGACCCTTTGGGTGTAGTCCAGGTACACTGTTATGGAATGTCCCTGAAAGAAGTACCGTTTGCCGCTGCGTGAAAGTTGAAGCAAAAGATCCCTGTCCTGGAAGTTAAATAGTTTAGCAATTATAGCACCTGGAGGCACTCCTGGTCTAGGGGGGGCTACCAGCGCTCTATGTGTTCGCTCCACACTGAAGAACCTCGACAATTGTTTAGGACCCATTTCCCGTGTGATCCAGTCTTCCAGAAACAGACCTAAATCCGGCCCTTCCGCTCTTTCAAGGAACCCCACAAATCTTAGGTTCTCCCTCCTTGAGCGACCTTCTGAGTCCTCCGCCCGATCGTCGAGCTTGATCACTTGTCGCTTCAACTCCACCACCGCCGCACTAAGGCTCTTGACCTCTTCTTTTAGGACATCCGTATCTTTCTCTGTGGCCGTCACTCTATCAGAAACTTTCCTGCGATCACACAGCAATAGATTAACGTCAATGGCCACAGCATCAATCTTCCTGATCATATCGTCCCTAGTGGTTTGAACGGCTCGGATTACATCCATCAGTGTCGGTGCGTCTTCAGCGGCCCCTTCCAGTGTTCCCTTTTCCATTACTTGGTCCTCATTCCTGTTCTCTGGGCCATGGGATATAGGCTGGGCATAGTTCGATATTTTGTTGGCTTGCGCTTAACTGGTTTGTCTTTCCCCATACTGTTCAGCCAGTTGCAGCGGGGTTTGTCTATATGCTCCTCCCCAACGGGGGTGCGTCCAGTGTATCTCTTCCCAACAGTTCAAACCCCACCAAGGGTCTAGCTCAACTCTCACGCGAAGTGATCTCTCCCTTAACACTGATATGCGGGATTCCAGTAATATTATAGGCAGTTCTGATTTTCCTCGCCCCAGAGTGAGAACCTCCCGGTCACCGCGATGCACCACTGACTTCCAGTTTGGCGAGTCCGATCAGCTCGTCATCAATCTCGCGTATCAGGCTCCTTGGGGGGACTCTCTCCAAATCTCTTCCTCGTGCTCCAGAGCCGATGAGGGGGGGCCCTAGGTCGTCTCCCCCTCTCCACAGGTCCTTCGCCCCCAGACGAATCCAAGCTCGGCAGAACCCAGGCAGCTCTCCTTCCAGCCACCACAGCAGTTCTGCAAGATATCACCCTGCAAGTTCTGCGATCCCACTCTTCTGAGACCTGCAACCGAGGGAGGGAGGTCTCCAGTCAAGGGTACACTTACCCACGGGCGCCCACCAACATCGGGCGGCCCCTGGGCCGGGCAGAACCGGACACGCTTATTGAAGTCTCCCCTAACAGCTTCCACCATTCATGCGTCACTGTACCCCAGGGCACACATAGAGCGTCTCTGAGCGTGTCTGCTCTGTCCTGCTCCCACTGATCCGGCCTCAATCTGGCCTCCGCAGGGGAGTTAGGCCTCAATACCACCCCAGCAGGGGCTCAACCAGCTCCCGGGATCAGCCCCACCCGCCGGGCACTTTACCGTATCATATATTGCAGCGGGCCGCCTCCGGGCCAGCCTCCGCTGCAACCAGTGCGGGATCATCCACCGTCTCGGTCCCGGCAAAGGAGGCAGCGTCTTTCCTCCGGGGATCTCAGCCCGTTTCCTCCTCTCGTAGTGGTGTCCTGTAATGTTGAAGGCCCAGCGCCTTCGCGTGATCCCTCAGGCCAATCCCAAGATGGCGCCAGCCGGTCGCCCAGACCCAGGCTACGTTTTCGCCATCCCGGGGTTTCACGGGTCCCCTCCACACTCGTCCGGTCGCTGACAGTCTCACGGGTCCCTGGGGATCATTTCCCCTGCTTTTGGGGGCCAGGATACTCCAGGATGTTGATCTTTCGGAGCACGTCTAAATGGCCATGGTGTCAAGCCACGCCCGCGGTGGTCAAATTGTTAATATGGGCACTGGTAAATACTTAAATGTCATGCTGGTTGACAGTCACTTGTAGACGGGTATCAGCAAGCACTGGGCTTGCTTTTTGCAGTGATACAAGTATCTGCTATCACTTTTAAAGATACGTTTCTCTAGAAAAGACTGTTAAAAGTCACATTCCTTTAGGGCAGAATTTAACACTGTTTGTTTCTACAGGTTTACATCCACATATTGCATGCTATTACAAACAAACCCAACCTGGTATATCCCTTAAAATCCTGCATCAAAATCAACCTTGAATTAAACCTTTTCCTTTCTTTCTTTATTTTGAATAAATCTCTCCTTCCTTTCAACCTTTTGCATGCTCTCCATATACAGACTTCTCTAAATGTCTTAATCTCTCTCTTTTTTGAAACCACATAGCTGCACCCCAACAATCTCTTTTAATTCCAGCATGCATTTGCTTCTCCTAGAGCCCCCTCTAATGATGACACCTTAGGGCCTCATTACGAGTTTGGCAGTGCAGGAGCGGGACCACCCCACTCTCCCACCTCCAAACCTGTGGCTGAAACGCCCACCAGATTAGGAGTTTTCTCCTGTCTGACAGGCGGTTCTTTGGTGTTCCCACGGCGGTGCCTATGAAATAGGCACTACAATAGGAACATCAAAATCAGTACCTGCACGGCATGGATTGCTGCAGTCCATGGCGTACAGGTATAGGGGTGCATGCACAAAAAGGGGCACAACATGTGCCCCCCAGCATGCACCCCATAGTGCAGAGGCACAAGGGGGCCCTGTAGGACCAAAGCAAGAGAGGAGGGACTGGGGCTTTTATAAGGTAAAGCACTCACGCCACTACAGTTGTGAAAACACAGAGTATGCTGTTCCTAAGTAGGAAGCTAGGTCTAATAGATGGAGGGGAGTGCTCCTCTTAGGAGCAAGGGCCCTCACACACCCGAGAGGTGTCATGCTTCATCATCGGGCAGCTCCTCGTTGGGCCGGCGCTGCAATGCCCAATGGGCCCCTCGAGGGTGCTCTTAGCCAGAGATCTTATCTTTTTAGCCGATGTATGTTTCATGGATGGGTGGTGAAGTGTGAGTAGAACCAGCAAGGGCCTCATGTAGGAAGTATGCCACACTGAGCTTCGACGCGTAGTGTAATTACTCTACGCAGAATACCGCTTGCCCGGTCCGATTGGGGCCGCCCCTGACTTTTTGCATTGGTCTACCCCCAAGAGACATTCCTCATGTCCATGTAAAGTATACAGGGCAGACCTTTATTGTCTCCCTTTTTTTGTATATTATTCACAGGGCATGGTTCACATATCTTCCAATTTTACCCCATCCCTGTGAAGAGTAGAATTAGGTCTTCCTGGTCCTGATGAAATGCCATGATCCACTAAGAACTGTAATAGGCATGAAACATGTTGACCTCCTTACCCATTACTTTTGTAGCTAACCCCGAAACCGGTCCTAGGATGCTTGTTTCCGGTCCAGGGAGGACCTGGCTTGGCAGTTCGGGCTGGACTGTTCCCATGAGGCACAGGGTCAAGACTGATTTGCATATGGCCAGGTCTAAACTGGGGTGGCATGGTGAGCAAAAGAATGATGGATTTAACCCAGATCTCTTGACTGGGGGTGAATGTTTTGATTTGTTCTGCATTCCGTCCATCAATTGTGTGTCTTTTGCTTTCTCGCCCTAAGTGCGCCAGGTATGCCCAGACGTGGGTCCTGGGCTCACTGTGCCACTGGAATCAAGCTATCCTGGCTGAAGAGGGGTGAAACCCCGAAACCGGTCCTAGGATGCTTGTTTCCGGTCCAGGGAGGACCTGGCTTGGCAGTTCGGGCTGGACTGTTCCCATAAGGCACAGGGTCAAGACTGATTTGCATATGGCCAGGTCTAAACTGGGGTGGCATGGTGAGCAAAAGAATGATGGATTTAACCCAGATCTCTTGACTGGCGGTGAATGTTTTGATTTGTTCTGCATTCCGTCCATCAATTGTGTGTCTTTTGCTTTCTCGCCCTAAGTGCGCCAGGTATGCCCAGACGTGGGTCCTGGGCTCACTGTGCCACTGGAATCAAGCTATCTTGGCTGAAGAGGGGTGAAACCCCGAAACCGGTCCTAGGATGCTTGTTTCCGGTCCAGGGAGGACCTGGCTTGGCAGTTCGGGCTGGACTGTTCCCATGAGGCACAGGTTCAAGACTGATTTGCATATGGCCAGGTCTAAACTGGGGTGGCATGGTGAGCAAAAGAATGATGGATTTAACCCAGATCTCTTGACTGGGGGTGAATGTTTTGATTTGTTCTGCATTCCGTCCATCAATTGTGTGTCTTTTGCTAAATAGATCATTACATCTATTCTATGCTCATATCATGTTTTTATCCTTGACAAAGGGACCCTAGAATTAAAACTTTATTTCCTGTCTGGATCCCTTTAGTCAATTTTAACACACCTTTCTTTCACCCATTCTACTCACATTTCACCACCCCTCCATGCAACATACATCGGCTAAAAAGGGAAGATCTCTGGCAAAGAGCCCCCTCGAGGGGCCCGTTGGGCATTGCAGTGCCAGCCCAATGAGGAGCTGCCTGATGATGAAGCATGACACCTCTCACGGTGTGTTAGGGCCCTTGCTCCTAAAAGGAGCACTCCCCTCCACCTATTAGACCTAGCTTCCCACTTAGGAACAGCACACTCTGTGTTTCGGCCCTGTAGGACCCCCTTTGTTTCCTCACTGCCACACTTTTCATGGCAGCCGCACTGCCATGAAAAGTGTGGCAGTGAGGAAACTAGTAATATGTTTGGGGAGCCGAAGGGGCCCCGCCAAGCATATTGCAGCCTCTAGACCGCTGCGCCACCATCAGGGAGCTCTGATCCCTGGCGTTTGCGGTGGTTCCAAGGTGGTCTGACTGCCCTGGTCGTAAAAGGGCAGTCGGAAGACTGCCATTGCTGAGCCCCCGCGAGTCTGGCGGGCCGTGGATCGCTAGACTCATAATGAGGCCCCAAGTCATTAATGTACGAGAAAGAAAATGGAGTAAATGCATGGAATAGTTTCCTTTAGCATGCAAGACTAAACCAAATAACCAATGGACTGACCACTATCTTTGGGCTCCCGGGTAGCATTCTACTTGCCATAAAGGACGTCAATGCCTCATCAGGGGTAGTAAGTGTGTGTGTAAATGCAATTTCAATGCATTTTCGAGGCATTGTTTTACAAGGAAAACTAGATTAAATGATATTCTTTAGTTACTGCAGATTGAGTCAGACATTGTTGACTTGGGGAAAAACTAGGAACAGGCACAACTCTGCACTGATAGTACTCAATTCTCCAACCACATTTACAAAGTTTTGAGTGGGCAAGATCCTGTTGCTCGTGTATTACATTTTGCTCACACACAAAATGTGTTTTTTTTTTAGATCTGCTCTACAGTAGTTAAGACAAAAAGCAGTGGGCATCCGCACCCAGTAATTTATGTCAAATAAAATATCACTATTATCTTCAAGACAAACTGCATCTCATGCAAGGCTATCAGAAATGCCATCCCTGGATAACTGACAAAGAAATTAACCACCTGACATAGACAATGCAACACTAGAACAAAAATCTGCAAAAAAACGAAAAACCATAAGAAAGACCCTTTTAGGTCTAGCTTGGCAGCACACTAGTCTCCATAACTTATATGATCAACATCCAGAAGCACTACTAAGAGAAGAGTTTTTGGCTCTGCCCTCATGCTGTTTTTATGAGAGCCATATGTTATTGGAAAGAGGTTGTGTACTTCCACAGAAAAAGAGTGTTTGGACTGCACTTTCTGCCTTGTGCGAAAGTTAAGGTTCAACAAAACAAGACTTAGTTGGTTATGGTGCCAATGTAATAATCAAGGCTATAGGCCTGCTGCATTTATTATTTCAAGTTCCGAAAATGGCAGTATGCCTGGTGTATTTATTGTTAAAGGCATGTTTTAATGCCAATAGGCTTTTAAGGATGGGTTCTTATTACACAGTTTTAAAGCCTTTACAGAGGTTTTTTGTTGCACGGAATCTCTCAGATTACCCTAGTAGGCAGGGATTTTGGTTACCCTTTCTGACAAACCTTGGAGGCAGAAGATTTGTCCTGTTAATCCATGATAGACCCTCTTGCGAGGGTTTAATTTTTATATTTGTATTTTATACCTGTATGCCTGATGGTTGCCTTGTGAGAAAGCTTATGCTCAACACGGTAGGCCTGAGGTGGTTATGGTGGCAAGCCAATGATAAAATGATAAATGATAAAGACCATAAGCCTCATTGATTCACTGGGAAAATTATGACTGATGCCATAGGTCTGATCTGTTTACTATGAAACATAATAGGAAAGGCTGGCTATATAGCTTATTTACCATGAAAAACATTTGGTAAAGTCAGTAGGCCTTTATGAGTGGATGCTTACAGCTGGGCCTGGGGAAAATGTTCGTAATCTCACATAATTTTGTGTTATGCTTGTTACGAGAAATTCCAGATATTATGCTATTACACCACATGTAATTATGTGAGGTTCATGACAAAAATGTAGCACCTGTGCAGGGGAACAGTGAGAACATACAGAATGCGAGTGGCTTCTGTTTGCAGCACTTGTGTTTTTGCTATTGTTTTAGCTTAAAATGTGTCCTCATGTAAACAAAAGAGACAAGGGCACATTTCACATTAAAAAACAGCGCAAAATAATGGGTTTGTATTTTGTGTAATTATGTGTCATTTAGCTTTCATTTTTCCATAAGTTTGCATAATTATGCAAGTGAAAAGTGTGCACATTTCGCACACCTCTAGTTATTACATTGTGTGACAGGCTGTAAACAGACATTTTGTTAAACGAAATCTCAACAATATCTAAAATAGATAAATAAATAATAAAAGCTCAAATAAATTGAAATGATATTGAAGTCATTATTTAGTTAAATATAATTTTAAATAATTACATTTAAATTAGTTAAATAATACATAATTATTTTAATAAAAGAACATTAAGATGGATTTATGATTTTAAGTTTATATAGAGGCATGGGTACTGAGGAGTTTTTAGGGTTTAAGGATGGGTAGTTGTTGGAAATGACCATCTTTTGCATGGTGTAGCCCCAATTTTATACCTTGAGGGGGATATTCACAAGGACCTACCGCCGATTTATCCCCACCTTAACCCATCAAAAGTGGAGATAGATTTAACACCCCATTCACAAGCGTGTGCAAACTGCAGACATCGCCAGTATTCCCGCGACAACTGCCCCAAAATTTAACACCACGGTGGACACCACCAACTAACCCTAATGAGATGCAGAGTAGGCGTTCCCGTGCAAAAACACACGAAAAAACCACAACACCACTTTCACAACGAACTGCCAGATCTGCGATGCGAGTCAAAACCACGCGATAAGCCGCGGTAGCAGCAGGTATTTAACACCTGCCTTCTGCTGGTGTAAAGCCGGATGACTACCTGCAGTAGGCAACGGAGCCCCGCACACAGCCAAACCAGAAGAACAAACGACGCCATGGAGCTACTCATCATGCAGCTCGGAGCCCCAATAGGGCCACAACACCCACCACAGAGGCAGCGCAGAGTAAGACAGCGGACCTACCGAAAACGCACCAGTCTCACAGACCTAACGCCCGAGGAAGTCATCGCCCACTACAGGCTCAAAAGGAGAACCATCATCCGCATCATGACCCACATCGCCCACAGGTTGACGGTCCCAACCCAGCGGAGAACCAACATCCCTCCGCAGACAAAGCTGCTGGCTGTGCTGCACCTGTTGGCCTCTGGTACCTTCCAACCAACAACTGCCAGAGTCGGAGGAGTCTCACAGCCAGCCCTATCAAAGTTCATCACACCTGTCCTGGATGCCATCATCAGCTTCATACCCCAGTACCTTCAATCCCCCACACTGCGCAGGAACAGCTGGAGACAAAGCAAGGCTTCTACGCCTTTGCTAGCTTCCCACACGTGTTGGGGGCCATTGACTGCACACATGTCCCACTTGTGCCTCCTGCGGATACTGCACACCACTACCACAACAGAAAGCACACGCATTCCATCAATGTGCAGGCAATAGTCGACCACCTGGGAATTTTCAACAATGTCGTCGCAAACTACTCAGGCAGTGTGCACGATTCCTACATCTTTAGACAGTCCATCATCAACCAGCGCTTCCAGAATGGCATCTATGGAACTGGACTGCTCGTTGGTAAGTGCCAAATCAACACACCACACACCTCAAAGCCACCATCACACAACGCACAACTGTGGGAATGCACACGTGACCAAACCACATACAACATGTCAATCAACATGCCCACCTACCAGACACGACAAGACAACTCCATGGGGATCCTGGGCTTCCCCTGCACACAATACAGCTATATCATGGCACCACAGCCACACAACAGCTGAACGTGTGGAGATGCAGAATGCAGCCATGTGCGAAGGATGCAAGTCACCCGTGAATGGGAATGTACACAACGACAAGTGAGGCGTGGATGTGCTGGACAGACATGGCTATGCAAACCACAGATATGTCCATGCAGATATCAACTGCTGGTGACTGGAGAGTAGTGAACATTGGACGCAACCATGTCACCCCAGGCCGTGAGTCAGATCGCGGAAATGTCGCTCGCTGCGTCCCCCCCTGTGTGCGTGAGCGTAGTGGGTTGGCCCGGAGTACGCCAGGCCTGCGCAGGGGTGTGTACAAAAACCCTGTGGCACAGAGCGTGGTTCACTCCTGGAAAGGCCAACGTCACTGCCAGGGCGGCGCCTTGCAGTCCACCACGAGGCCGACGCCTTGAGCAGTGGGGCCTGCGAGCCTGTGCGCCTGCTGCACCCCAGAACACTGATACCCAGACCAGGCCTGCCTGCACCAGAGCTCCAAGGCCGCACTGCTCACCTGCAGACACCATCGTGTGTCAAAGAGGGCCCACCACGTACCGGTGCTAGCTCCAAGACCCATGCCCGCTAGCTTGGCGGCCTCCTCAGGTCATCGCTGTCCTCCATGACACAGGCCCCCAGGGGTCCCCATTCGTTGACATACCCCACCGCTGCAGCCCGGCTACACTGCAGCCCAGCATGTCCCACATCTTGAACTAAGTCATCATTAATCAATGGCAGGGTCCATGCCGGTGTATGCAGGGGGAGGACTGAGAGGGAGCTGCGTCACAGTCTGGTGGTAACACGGATCACGGTTACGGAGGAGGTCAACCAGTTGCAAGGACTGACCTGGTGCCACTAACCCTGTGCGCCGTGAGTGACCGTCAGCCTCTGGCGGGACATCGTTGGCGTCTGAGCCTGTGGCCTGGGGGTTGTCATCAGCAACGGGCAGGTACGGACTTGGTGTCTGGCATGAGTCTGTGGCATTCATATCCGCCATGTTGCCGGTCACAGCTGGTATGTGCCCTCTGCATCATGCCCTGGGGGTACACCTCCCATTCTCCCCCTAGACACTCCGCGGAAGGCACCTCTGAGACATACGAGTCCCTGCTCTGCCCTCATGACCCTACCCCAGTCTCCCACAGGTCAGCGTCCCGTGGCGGTGGGCCTGTGTCGGCCGCTGTGCATCCGGGGCCACTGACCCTGTGCGACTCAAGTCATGCTCCCTTGTTGTTCTGACATTGCATTTCTGAGTGCCTGATGACAGTTGGAGTTGTTGCCAGCACCAGCTACTCCCTGAGGGCTGGCTTACACTCACCCCACACACAGCCAGCACAGGCGTCACTGGATCAGTGGGCCTGTCATCACATCATGCCGAACCAAGTATTGACTCTTTTCTCTCTGCACTGTCCCAGGTGATCAAGGATATACACTCTGCCCTTGGATGATGACACCCCTCCGAGACCCGAACACACCCGCCCAGAGGCAGTACAATGCAGCCCACATACGCACCAGGGGCATCGTTGAACGCACATTTGACGTGTTGAAGTCACGTTTCAGGTACCTGGACGGCACAGGTGGGGAGCTCCTGTACAGCCCGGACATCGTGTGCAAGATGATCGTTGCATGTTGTGTGTTGCACAACATCTGTGTGCGCACCAATGCCCCATGAATCCCAGTTCCAGAAATACCGGACGATGATGGGGACGATGGGGCAGGTGGCCCACATCCCACTGCAGCTGCGGCAGGAATGGCCGTAGGAACACCATCATTGCCAATTTCTTCTCATGAGAACGTCACATTGTGGCCGTCCCTGGCAATCATGGGACATTACAAAATGTCCACAAGCACAGCATGTGTGAATAAAACATATTTGCAGGTTACAGGTTGTACTTGTACATTGTCATGTCACAGTTTCCTGCTGTGCCAGATGTGATTTGCCATGTTGTGCACATTTGCGGCACCAGTTGTGTCCTGTGTTCTGTTGTGGAGGTGTTGCTGTTTGTACCGGGATGTTGTCAATGTCGAGGTGCACTTATACTTATGTGCATATGCTGCACGGTGGGTGATTCGCTCCTGCGGCTCTGATTTGTCTGCCACTGATCCCTTTCAGGCGGTGTGCCTGTCAGTTCTGTGCTTCCAGGGTGCTGAGATGTTGCAGACTTGGGTAACGTGTGCTCTTTGTCGAGTTGTGACTCTTGGGCATGGTTTGTCCGCAGATGTGTCTTTGACGTCAGGGGTTGTTTGTGCAGGTAGTTGCGTCCGAGTGTGACCTGCTCCTTTTCGGGTGTTGTCCGCACTCAGCCACCTCAGTGTCGTGCCGTGTACATTGCCATGATGATAGGACTGCAGCCAAGCTACTGGTCATGTGGTGTCTCTTGCATTGTCAGTGTGGCTGATGTATGTGCATGTTCGCACGTGGGCATGTGTTGGTTGTGTGACTGTTGATGTGTTGGGTGGGTGCCCCTTTGGGCACAGGCTGTTCGTGGGACTACTTGGTGTTTGTGTGTCTGCTGGAGTGTTCCCGTGGGATCTGGGACATGTACCAGAGTCATTGTGGGTGTGCAGTATGCCCTGCTGGATTGTGCATGTGTGCCATTGTGCCCATCTCCACCCTTCCCCCCACTCCCAGGTCGCTACTCACCATGTTGATGTGATGTTGGGTCATGTTGGGCAGTGTCCAGATCACCATCTCATGTCACCTTCTCCAGACTGGTGAATGTGGCCACCATCTTCTCCATGTCATTCGGCTCCTGGTGTCCTGCTGGCCCCCCCTCCTCCGGGGTGCGTTGCTGCTTTCGTGTTGGCAGCGAGTTTCTGCTTGGTTTTCCCATTCACATCAGTCCAGCATCTCTTGTGCTCTTCCATTGTCCTCCTCTGCCATGCGGCAGCATTCAAATGGTCCGAGGTGGTGTGCCATCTTTGCCTCTTTGTTGCCAATGACACGTTGGAGGTGACGTACAGTTGGTGGTGGTGTTCTGTCTCATCCGTGGTGATCATGTGGTTTTCCTGTAGACTGTACCCCTCTCATTGCCCTTCCACGTGCCCTGTATTCCTGGGTGTTCCTCCATGGGGATTGTGGGGTTCATGTTGTCCTCTGCAGTCAGTCAGGGTGCGTCCGTGGTACTCCGCAGTTGATTTCGTTTGTGGTGGCATTTTCCGTATGCTGTTCTTGTGCTTTTTCCCGCATTACGCGTGGGTTTTGCTTGCCTCTCGCTGCTTATCGCTGATTTCCTCATCGCGCTTTGGCCCATCGCATGTTTTTTCGCGTTGAGGTTTGTGTTTTTATCACGGTTGCAGTGATTGTATCGCGGACATTGGCCGCGCTTTCGGGGGACTATCGCATGGTACCGCCGTGTTGTGAATTCCTGGTTGACAAGGGGTTATTTTCACGCAATAGGCTGCGATGTGTAAAGTTGCATTAACATTTTTTGGAGATGGTTAGCACACGTTCTTGTGGATATACCCCTGAGTGTTTTTGCTGGCTATATAACTCTGTGCACTTTACCCCTGCTAAGGAGGGGTAAAGGGCCTGTGCTCCCTGTTTCAGCATGATGAAATTAGCATATCCCCGATTGGCATATTTAACTTACCTATAAGTCCCTAGTATAGGGTACTAAAGTGTACTAGGCACCTGTATGTTAAATGTCACAAGTGGACTGCTGCTCCCATTGAACCATTCACAAAAGTGACATTGCAAACATGTCTTCAGGCCTGTCATGTGTAGTCTGACTGTACAGGTTTAAACTACACATTCAACTTGTCAAAATAACTCCTTTTGACAGGTCTAAACCTTTCTTTTAAATATAAAAAAGTCAACTGTAAGTATAACTTACTGCCTTGAAGGTAAGGTGTATGGTATTTAAAAGTCGGACAAGTAAACTGTAATGATAAACCTGTCCTAACATTGAAAAGGCCCTTAAAACTACTTTTCATAGTAGCATGGCAGGCTACTCCTTAATAAAGCATTTGGATGTAATATTAAATGTAATACTGTTATCTTCAGCTAAGAAGCAGCTACAGATTTCATTCTGGAATGTTTAGCATAGCTAATACAAGCCCAATTCACTGGTGAAGTCGGCTTTGTAATAAATATTTTGAAAAGGGTACTTTTAGAAGGGTACCTTTCCCCCCGCATAAATCCTCTGGATGCCCATTTGCATCACCACAACTATCTCCTGGCAGCTGAATAGCTCTTTTGATTAGGTGTGAACTTGTTCCCAGAGCTGGGACAAAGGTTTTGGTTGTGAGGAGGTGTTCTGTTCCTCTGGCAGGATGACCATGAACTTAATTAACTTCAAAAAGACTTATCATGTCACAGGCAAATGTTAGCTTACACCTGGGCATGGCTCTCCTTTGTCCCCCCAAGCCAGGAAGGTCCCATTCTCAGGGGGAGAGGAGCTCTACCCAGAACTGGATTAGAGTGACCAAAGGGGAGGGGTTGCTTAATTCCCTAGCCAAAAACCCTGGGGTGGGCGCACAGGCTTTGCACCAGGGAAAAAGGATTTGACGGTCTTGGATTTAGATAGAGAGGGACACTGTGGGATTGTTTCCATTAGGGCACAGAGGAAGTGCTACAAAAGTGGGTCGTGTTGCCTCGGGGAACCTTTACTTTATTGGTTCGGGAGGAGGCAGGAGTCACCCCAAGCACAGGCTGGTGCAGGCATAAATGCAGCACTCAAAGTACCCTACTCAGATCACTTTGCTGTGGAAGAGCAGAAGAGGACTGGACCTGCTCTCCCTCTCCTACCCAAGATAAAGAAGTGGACTTCAAGGGTCATAAAGCTGACCTCTTATTCAAGCTTCAGGTACACAACACGCTACAATAGGGTTTCCTAGAACTTCCCAGCTGAACAGTTCTAACTCTCTCTGTCCTAGACACTGCTGCTGGCCTCTGCTGGAGAGAGTGTTGACTCTAAAGTGCTGTCCTCAAGGTCCCTGACCCTTGGCTGACAACAAAGTGTATATTACCAAACGTTTCTTGAAACCTGGTACCTGGCCCAAATTACCAAGCGATCCGATGAAGGTGTATTGCCACTGGGCCAAAGAGTCAGGTTGCTCCAGCTCAGAGCTTTTCCACTGCAGAAAAGATGATTCAGCAGGATCTCATGGAGAATGTATCAGGCCTCATAGAGCCCTCTTCAGCTACAACCTGCAGCCTTACCATGCATGAAGAATCCGAGCTCCAGAAAAGTGACTAAGACTGTAAGTAGAAATCTTCAGCCTTCTCTGGCATGAATTTTCAATTTCTCTCACTTGGAGCTTTCCCACCAAATGTCAACAGCTCCACTGGGACTTCATCCAAGGGTTATCATACCTCATAGAACCTTATCGGCCACAGCCTACTTCCTTGCCCCACTGAGGTTTTCTGCCTTCCATTCCATGAACTAAGGGCCCCATTTATATATTGATGGTATGTATACACCATTGCAACAGCAACAGAGTATACATGCCACTGATATGAAGGTCCGCCTGCCCAATTTAAATGGGGACAGACCTTCAGCTTGACCACAACGTAGACTACTCTGTCTCTGCCATGGCCAAACTTCTCTGACCGCCCTGGGGAGTAAGGGCCATCAGAGAAATGGCTACATGTCCACCCGCACAATTTGCAGGGGCGGACATGCGGTCATTTATTACACTTTGTTACCGCCAGGTAAAACCTGGCGATAAGGAACAGTAAAATCATTATAATCCTCCTCACGCCATTGGAGAAGACTTCCATGGTGGGGGAGCATTGCATCTTTTTCTTTTCAGAAATAAAAAAGGAATACTCTTTGTAACAATGCTGCATCCTGCTGCCACAGCCCTGTAGCACAGAGTAATATGTATTGCCAGGAACCAACATGATGGGGGCTCCTGGTAATGCTTTTTGTTTTTAATTGTCTTTTTGTTAGAGCAGAGCAAGAGCTTCGTTACAAAAATTGAAGAAAAACATATACATGTCGAAGTAATATCAATCATACATACAACCCGTCTGAAAAGAAAACAAAAAAAAAACCATCCCATCATGCAGCGGTAGAAGAAAACCAATAAAGTGCATATATACATAGCTGCATACTCATTACTAAATATTATTACATAAAGCTTCCAGAATCTTAAATTGTTATCTAATTACAATGAACTTGTTTAATTTATAAAAAGAGAGGAGCAACTTGTCCATGTTGCCTTGAATCTTTGAGTGGCACCTACCCTCTTTGCAGAAGCCTCCTCAAATCTATATGTCCTACACATTTTATTAATCCAGTGACCAATCATTTGTTGTATAGCTGTTCTGCAATTCTGTAAAATAAGTGAGCTTGCCACTATTATAGCTATAATTATAAAATACTGCTGATATTTTCTTAGACATTTTACCTCCCCAGAAGAATCAAATAAAACCAACAGACAAGATGGAGCAATTGTGATAGACATGCATTGAATGACACTTAAAAAAACGTCTTTCCAGAATTGCTGCAAATAACTGCACTCGGAAAATGTATGTACCCAACCACCTTCGTTCTGTTTTTTACATCTAAAACATTGGTTACGTATTGTTGGAAACATCTTATGTAATCTCAATGGCATATAATAGGCCAATCATCTAGATAAAAAATGAATTCTCTTGAAATTGGCACCCTGCTGCACTTTGTAACTCATCTCACTAAGCTGCGACCACTCCTTTTTATTAAATTTACAGCCTGTCTCGGAATTAATTTTCTGAAGCCAGCCCATAATAGATTTTTCCCCTTTAGTACTCTGGTGAAACAGGTGGTACCATAGGCCTACACCCACCATCTTATTTGCCTTCTGCCTTGTGATCTGATGTGCTGATTCACTAAGTGTACCATATTTTTTTTTAATTCACTACCTGGTGGGAGCTTCTACACAAAGCCATACTTAGGTTATCAAATTGCATCTGTATTGTTTCCCATGTAATTAATCTATTCAGATTATAAAAATTCCCAAGCTGATCAAATCCTAATTCTTGCCATGATTGAGAAAGCCCTTTAGACAACATTAAGCCTCCTGCTGTACAGTCTTGGATTGGGGTATAGGCATGGTAAGCAGGTATGTCTCGGGATTTTAAAAACAACTGAATTCGCCCAGCTAATGACAATAAAACCTTATATCTGGTTTTCTAGGGAAGCTTTGCCACCCGTATAAAATTGGTAGCTTGATTGCACTCTCCTTTATCATATGATTCAAAAGAAAATGATCAAACGCTGAATTTGGTTCACCTACTTGCGTTATCAAATTATAACCAGGGAGGCCTGATAGCATGTCGCAAAATGTGGTAATGCTAACTCCCCTGAGCCATATCTAATTGTAGTGTAGCTAATTTTACCTGGGGGTTGCTTATTATTCCAAACAAACTTCCGAATCATTTCATCCAGCTCTTTAAAATAGGAGCTAGGATTTTTTTAAGGGGAGATTATTAAAAAGAAATAAAAACAGTAGGAGTACCGACATTTTGACCATGGAAGCCCGTCCAATTAGCGATAACTTCAAGACGGTTCATTTATTTAGTCGTTTTTTTACTTTCCTCAGCATATTTCCATAATTTAATGAGAACAATTCGGCATATTGATTCATTACCAGAATACCGAGATATCTAAAAGGGCCGGATGATATGCGCTGTACACATGCCGGGGTCTCCGAGATACTCAATTAAATGTAAGAATTTCTGTTTTAGCTTGGTTTACAGAGTGTTCCCCAATTTTTGAAAATTTCTGAATTTCGTCCAATGCACTCTTTATATTTGGTCCCTCCGCATTAAGATATAAGATTATATTGTCTGAGTATAATTTAATTTTTGCCATCCCTACAATAGGAGATATATTCAGCGGATTAGCACATATTTTTGCAGCGAGTGGTTCAATAAAAAGAGAAAACAAAAAGGGGGACAGCGGGCATCCCTGATGAGTACCCCGATTAATATTCACCCTCCCTGCTTCTGCTCCATTAATAATAATCTTGGCCTCTGCCTGGCTATATACTTCTTTCAGCATGCCTATCAACTGATGTCGAAGCCCGAACCTTTCTAAAATAAAAAATAAAGCACGCTAGTCTTCCAAATCAAAAGCCTTCTCGGCATCCATCATAAGTATTGCTACTTTAATCTGGTTAGCTAAGAAGTAATCAATAGCTTGTATTAAAAATAAGTATTGGTGGTCATTAACCTCCCGGGAAGGACACCATTTTGATCTGTGTGCACCACTTGGGCACATGGAGCAATTCTCATCACCCAAATTTTCATAAATATCTTGTAATCTGTGTTTAGCAGACTAATTGGGCGATAAGAGTTGGGATCCCATGAATCTTTGTCCTTTTTAAGAAAAATAATCACCACTGAATCCTTAAATCTTTTAGAAATACCAGCCCTGTCTTTTATTTGGTTAAAAAGATTAGTTAAAAAATGGAGTAGTTTGTCTTTGAATATCTTATAAACCTCTACTGGAATCCCATCACACCCACTGGCCTTAGCATTAGCCATGCTTTTCAGCACTCCCACAATTTCTATAGGTTCTAGAACGTTATTAAGCTTCCTAATACATTCCCCCGATAATTCAAGCAGATCTAAAAATTCAAAATATGAAATTAATTCATTGTCTGCGTCTAAATGTTTTTTTTTTTAAATCAGTAAGGAAGATATCTGCGATCTTATGATTATCCTCTTCTAACTTACCGGTGATTGGATCATTAAGCTGATTTATTATTTGGCCACTTTTCTGGCTTTTCGTGGTCCAAGCCAGAAATCTACCAATGTGCTGGTTTTCCTCATAAGTTTTTGTTGGTATGCTTTGCTCCCCGTAATCTCTTCTAACACAAAGAAATCTTTCAGCTCTTCATTGGCTTTTGATAATTCTTGCTGCTGTGCCTCGAGAGGGTACTCCCCTGTTGAGGCGAAATTTATTTTTTGTCTGGCTTTATCAACAGCGGCCTGTAAGTCCTCAACATTTTGCTCACACTGTTTACTTGTCCTTGCTTTGTAGGAAATAACTTGCACTCTGAAGGCAGCTTTAAATGCCTCCCAGACCATGAAGATTGAAGTAGTGTTTAAATTAAGTTGAAAAAATTCCTCAATAAAAATTCTGGTTTCCCTTAGCCAAGTGATATCCTTTAATAAAGATTTATCAAACTGCCAACTTTATTTCTGTTTTGGAGCAATCCCAAGAAGTAATGTAAAGGAAACTACCCAATGACCTGAGAAAGAATTAGCTAATATCTCTGTCTTACCATTAGCCGATAATGTATCCACCAGAAAAATATCCAATTGTGATGCTGTCCTATATCTAGAAGAATAGCAAGTGAACTGAGAGAAGCCAGGATGCCCCATCCTCCATGGATATGATAATGAAAAACCTATTTTTATCGTGCTTACTAACCTCGGCGTTTTAGGTTTGAATTGTCGTTTTGTTTTATTGGAAGTATCAAGTGTCAGATTTTGAATGAAATTAAAATCACCCCTGATAATCAAGACACCTTCTGATTTCAAAGCTATATCATAAATTTGTTCCAGTGCTGCAATATCATCATCAATGTGGCCATAGTAATTCACCAAATTTAACACTGTTTCCTCAACTTTAACCTTAACCCATAACCATCTCCACCTCACCCTGCATTACTTCCTTAACTTGCCACTCAATCGTATTTGATGCTAAAATCCCCGAACCTCTAAAGTAGCCGATGAGAAATATGCAAGCACGTATTTCTTTGGCAGGCTAATCTGAGGAGCATTGGTTCTTAAGTGAGTATCTTGCAGAAAAATTACCTCAGGGGCAAAAGATATAAGCCATTTAAGAAGAGCACCACTTTTACCTGTATTCAGGAGACCATTCACAATACATGTAATTATTTTGACATGCTGTGTCATCTAATTTATTCTCTACATCATAGATCTGGACCAACCTTTCCTGCTGCTTTGCCCCCTCTCTTTTTCTTTATTTTCCTTTTCCCCCTGACATGTATTGTAAAACATTTGCTCTGGCCCTGTTCACTTTTTGTCTGCAACCCCAAGCCCATACCCCCCAAAGCCTCCCCCTTCCCAGATCTGAGGGACCTCCCACCTGTCAGCCCCACACCCTCCCTCCACCTATTGGTGCTGTGGTAAGGCACCTGTGCCCAAGACATCGCCGCCCGACCAAAGATTATGTAGAAAAAACTCCTGCATCTACAATCAAAGATTATGTAAATTCAGTACAAAAACAAAAAACTCCTGTATCTACAATTATTCTTGAGATAAGTTTGATAAAAAGACATTTGCATCCTCTTCTAATGAACAAACATGCAATTGACCCTTTAACAGCACTTTGAGTTAGGCTTGTTGTATCACAGAAGCTTGTCCCCACAGGCATTTAAATTCTAGAATCAGACCCTGTAATGCCTTGCGATGCCTGACTGTCACTGCGGCCAGATCCGAGAACACTCTCATATGAACGGAGTCAGAGAAAACAAATGATTTTTGATGGATTGCTGTAGCCAAAATCTGTTCTTTAATGTGGAAGTCTGCAAAATTAACTAATATCGTCACTGGATATTTGGCATCTGCAGAGTGCTGGGCAGGGACCCTGTGCGCACTCATGATGGATAAATCATTCAATGCATTTGGCAGTATAAATTTCTTAATGAGAGAATTCATCAGCTGGGGGATGCTCTGAATTTCCCCCTGTGACTCACTTCCTTCTGGAATACCAATAAACCTTAAATTGCTGCGTCGCAAATGATTTTCCAGCATCTCCATATTAGTTTCTATCTGTTGCAGTTTTTTAAAATCTTGGTAGAATGTTCTTATCAATTCTTTGAAAGTGATCTTCAAGATCAGAAATCCTTTTTCAGCCTCCAGGAGACGTTTAGGTAGTTCAGGCTATCTTCAATTTTAGACAGTTTTTGATTAACTGTTGCCGTGTTGAGAACTTGCTGTGTTTTCAGCCCCCGGATCTGCATTAAAATAACTTCCAATAATGGTCATAGCGCCTCAGAAGTTGAGTCTAGGTGAAGCTCTGCATTATCCACGCCCAATCATGTCACCTGTGTTGGTTCTTTCCAATATGGATCTTGTTGTTTGCCCTGAGCTGGACCTTGACTTACATTTACTACCTCGAGGGGACATGCCAACCCTGTACCACTTAATAGCCTTCCTGCCTCTGGTAAGTCCGATATAGGCATTGCCTGAATCTGGGTCGACTTTGGTGGTTCTTGCGAGCTTAGGGCAGTTTCCATTCGCGCTAAGTCTGCTTTGGGAGTGAATTTTTGAAACAGAGGATAATCTTTAGATTTCCCTGGTGTGTCAATAGATGCAGTAGATACTACAACAATTGAGGGAGGGGAGGGCTGGCTAGTTAATAAAAGAGATTGCACCTGGAATGGGTCATTATCCCATCTACTCCCCCTTCCTCCAAAAATGTTTCCTCCCCTGTCGAACATGATGAATGGGAAGAGTCCGTCATGCAGTGGATGACGCATTCTAACTTGCGAGTATCCTCTTCTCTCTCCAGCCCTCTACCCGGCACAAGGATGCTTTTTTACGCTGCTTTGGTATGACCAGGGTAGCTGGGAGGTTACCGGCCTGTTTTGAGTGCTGTTGCCGCATTACATTGGGACGCATGTGCTCCTCCTGCCCTGTAAGTTAAGCCCACCCCGCGACTCCTCAAGCGCTGAGCCCACCTAGCTTGGGTCAATTGAGCTGCCCTGCGCCCCTCGCAATATACCACTGCCAGGTCCTTGAAAGCTGCTCTCGTGAATTTGCCTTTGCCTCGTTAGGCACTGCACATCCCGTCTCTATGGCAATATACACCCTGCCGGAGTGCCAGAATGTCCTTGTGTGTGGTGATGGGGCCGATCTTCCCAGAAATTCTCCCCTCAAACTTGAAACGCGGGATGAATAGGGGCCCCCTAACCTGCTGCTGGGGGGTGTAATTAACTCCCCCGGCAAAACCTTTTTGAACGTGGGATGAAGGGAGACACAGCGGCTCGAGATGTCATCAGTGATGTCACTGACCATGTCATGAGTGATGTAATATGTGAGTTCATAAGCAGTGAAATGTCAGCCTAACTATAACGTCCCTGTACCCTTTATTTCTTTTAGTGAATTTCTAAGGTTTTTCAAATTCTATTTGCTAACTATATCGTCCCTGTAACCTTTGTTTTTTAGTGAAAATATATATATATATATATATATATATATATATATATATATATATATATATATATAATATATATATATATATATATATATATATATATATATACATATAATGTGATCAGGGCATGTGTGACCGAAACGCATCATTGGTTGCCAAATAAACTACTGGTGTTCAGCTGCATCTGAGTGAGTGTGCTATTTTGGTGTTTTTAATTTTCAAGTGCTGGCTTGCTCCTCCAGCAATTCAGACACCAACCCTCTAACTGGTAGAGGGTTCCTTCAGGAGCTTTTGTGTGAGGATATATATTGTGACCGATACTTTTAAATACTTTTATACTATAAAAACACACTGAAATTCACCAGTTACATTTAACTGAAGTAACTATAACTTGCACTCTCACCATGTGCAGTGATCTTATCAATGATGTCATTTCAGTTGTCATTAGTGATATTATCAATTATGTCATGGAACATGTCATGAGTGTTGTAATATGTGAGATCATAACCAGGGCATGGGGAGGATGCAAGTTATGGTCTCAGGGGCTCGGGTCTGCCTTTCAGGTGTATTCACAATTCTGGTATAGTTCCTCACTCATCATCTCATCTCGCCAGGTCCAAGTATCCCCTGTGCCTAAGGTTGCCTTCATTAACGGCAGATCTATTTCCTTGGAGAGGAATTACTTTGGTTCTTTACTGGTTATTTTCTTTCTGATAACAAGTTTATTTGGGGTATCTGAGGTGTTCTCCTTCTGTTACCATTGACCTCATGGGTCTTGTCATCTCTTCCATTGGCATGATTTTCTCAACTTTATCTTTCCCTCTCATTTTTTTCTATTGGTAACACTCTGTGTGAGTAGCTCTGTAGCTCTGTATATCTTTTTTCATGAACTTACAGGGCATGGTTGGATCCACCTCTGGTTTTTTACATTGCTCAAGTGGATCTAGCAACTTTGTTTTTTGTACACTAACTTATTCTGTCTATAGTCCAGTGTGGCTTACCCTGTGTTGGCTGAAAAGTCTTTATTATGTACTCTGAATCGCGATTAATTAATTCTGGTTTGGTATATCCTCAGAGTAAGGAATGGGCTGATAAAGTGAATGAGGAGGCAATGACATGATTATTTACCATTAATCTTCATTATCTGGATTTTCCCATCCTTGTCCCAGTATGTCTGATGTTACTTTGCAGCTCTTTACATCAGGAGTAATTACATCACAGTCATTTCAGAGGGAGTATCTTTACAACATGTTATTGCATTGGGAGTGCCTTTGCTTGGTAGGTATGCTTGCAATTAGATAGATAGATAGATAGATAGATAGATAGATAGATGGATAGATAGATAGATAGATTCTAAAGAAGGGCTACAAAGAGAGTCAATTAAAGAAAAAGCTTCTTCATTAAGAAGCCAGATGCTCGTTGATGGATTACTGGATTACTCTGCAAAGTCAGCTTTCCTTTAGGAAGTTTGGTCAGGAGGGTAAAATCAAATAGCCTAGGCTTTATTTTCTTTTATTATTATTTTTTCAATTTTCTTCTTTGCAATTTCATTGTTAGGACATCTACCTTGGTGTCCAGCGATGATTTTCCTAATCCACCCACAGACCATATTATATCTCCACAACAAGCTAGTTGCGCTGGTCATGCTGCCAGCATATATTCAACATGAGTACTGAACCTCTACGTGCCCCAGACAGTCTACCTGCCCTTCAGAGCTAGTATCTGGACATTAGTAAACATAAAATGTAATTGTTTCAGCACCTCACCAGGGGTAGCAAACACAAACCTCATAGGATACAATGAGAGGTTGCCATGCCTATCGAGAATCAATAGGGTAGGGAGGAGGGAAAACGGCAATACACCAAACTATCTTTCAAATCTGCCTCCACACTTTGAAACCACAGCCCTTGCACCCGGGACAGTAACTTTCCAACCGGAAAACGGGCCAGGAGAGGCAGAGCAGGTGGCCCAGCCCATTTACGCCACTTTCAAGCCATACCGAGAAAGCAGTGTGCCACATCAAACATTGGCAATGAAGTTGATTAAAGCCTTCTCTCAAATGAAAAAGATCTAACTCTGAAACAGCCGGAGTCTAGGATGCAAGTCCAAGAACAGATGCATAGAAAACGAAGAGAATGGAGCTTGGGCAAGCCCACATTTACGGAAGTACATTGGTACATGTGACCTATGAAGGACATAGGTCTAAAGTTCTATTTTGAGGGATTTAGGGAGATTATGAGGAGTGACTGGTCTGACGAGATTAAACGTCCTCCTCATAGAGTTAGGAATGTGATGAGGAAGGGGGTGAGAAGGTAATACCATTTTTGGTTTGGCCACATACGGCAAAATCACATAAACGACATCACTGTTGTGCAATTCTTCATGTGTTGATCATATATGCATTTGCATAACTCCTACTTTTTCACTGCTCTGCAAAACACACATTTATAGCTGCTACATAATGACATTTTTGTGCTGGTAAATCAGTGCAACTGTAATTTTTAAGTCTGGCTACATTCAACTTTTTACTGTCTTCTAGAGCTCATCTCAACACACCAGACAACATATAGCATACAATAAGCAGAGGGCGTCTTTGGCTCAGCCCCTTTCAGCCATTGTCTTGTTTGGGAGAGCTCCATTCAGGCATTTGCTTTATTGGATGTTTATCACATTTTGGTATCAGCCCATGGCATTTTGCAGGAGGTTTACATTTTTACATTTACATTTTGATGATTGGACATAAAGTAGCCCCTTTGTGGCAGTGCAGCTAGGGAACTGTGGCTCTTACCTTCAGTGTTGTGGTTCTATTGGAAGGTGGGACGCTGCTGGGGAGCATGTTGAGGGCAGTTGCAGCTCCAAGTTACAGGCTGGCTGAACTTGCTATCCTGATCTACCTAACTTCTGTGAGGACCACCTTGAAGATCCCATCACATCCCTTGACATTTTTCCATCAGGCTTCACACTTCCATTCATATAGAAGGTTTTCTTCACTTCACGGCCTCACATTGACTATAAACATGCTCTAGCCTTTGGGCTCAAATGCCAAACAGTTAATCGCCAGTCCCCGGGCGAGGGTTCTCCACCCTCACAAGGCATGGACTATCTGGGGACTGGTACCTACTATATTATAGCGTATCTAATGCTCTTTTATTAACCTTACAGATTAACTCTACCCGACGGTTATAATTATCTGCATTTTGGCATACTGAGAGCCAAAGATGTGGTTCTCTCTCACGGGTAAGCTTCAGCCACTTGACACATACTTTGTTCCCCATGTTGCCTGTCCATATAGTAGTGACACGGGTTGTTTCTTCCTCAGCCCCCAGATCTAGTAATTGTTCTGGACCTGACGATGAGACCCACCATGGATTCAATCACACTTCACCGATAAAAAGTGGCACCTACCGAAAGGCCTGGACGGTTCTGCCGCACATAGGTCCCTACACTGTGAGTGCATTGTTTTTTTCTAGTACTCCAACCCAATGGCTGTTGCTGGTTGAGTGCAATAATTCCTAAAATAGCTAGGTTCAGCTTACTCAAACCTCCTCCTTTAAAATTTTAGGTGCTTTGGATTGCATGCAGGTACCTTCTCCTAGTACATGTATTGAAAGTATCATGTACACTGGTATAAAAAAATGTTTTAAAAAATCGTATCTTGGTGTAAAATCCTTTCTTTTCTTCCTGCATTTTCTTCCCCCACTAGGCAGCAATCATTGTAATTGTGTTTCTTTGTCCTGAAGAAGACCTCGAGTCACAAAGGTTGAAACGCCGTTGAATTTTTTACCACCCCGATTGGTATTGCTAATTATTATATGATTCTTTTATTGTTTATGAAATGAATGCATACATAATCTCGGCATCGAATAACTTCCAATCTATATACTGGTTTTCATTGTTCCTTTATGTGTTTCACTTGTGCCGTTTAATCACTTCCTTCACGAGCACTATGTGTTCACCCCTGCACTTTAAACACACCTTAAAAAACTCCTTGATGCTGCCATCAACCCTATCTATAAAAAGTATTTAAGCAGTTATTCCTTTTGATAAAACATGAACTTGTGAATATAAGAAATTGTGATCACGTGTTCTTGGTGTAATTAATTTACTGTCATAATTTGTACCTTTTTCCTTTGACTCCCATTGAGACATTGTTGCATGATATTGGAGAGCATGTTGAGGGCAGTTGCAGTTACAAGGATAAACGGCAGCCATCTTAGATTGGATTAGTCCATTTACAGGAATGAAAACTCATAAAATAGCTGACATTTTCTATATAGCTCAGAGGATTCTCTGATCATCCAGTCCCTTTTTATTTTGGATCCCCTCTTTTGTTACTTCCCTCTGTGACAATGGGCCCAATATTGTAGAAGGCATACTAGTGCCCCCAAAAACATGTTAATCCATCACTTGGCCCCGTATTCTTCTTGACACATATGGTCGTAAGCTTTGGCTGCATCAGAGTCAGCAGAATCGGGTTCCAGGCATCAGTTCTGTCCTGTGGCAGGGAGTGGGCAGCGGTTAGGAGAAGATATAGGGCCTGATTATAAGTCTGGTGGTGTGAGAGCGGGGCGGCACGCCAACGTCCCGCTCCCACACCACCAAACTTCACTGCCGACCGCCTGCCAGATTACAAGTTGTAATCTGGGCAGGTGGTCCTCCGGCGGCTGGCCCACAGCGCTGCCTTTCAAAGGCTCATAGGAGAGCTTTAGAAAGGCAGCACCGTGGGACAGCCACAGCGTCTTCCAGCATGGCATGGACTGCAAAGTCCATGCCCTGCTTGAACAGGGGGTGCATGCATGCAGGGGGCCACTCCATGTGCCCCCCTGTATGCATCCCAAAGGCCCTTAGGCAACAGTCGGCCCTGTAGGGCCCCCTTTGTTGACTTTCTGCCTCCCTTTTCATGGCGGTCTCACCACCATGAAAAGGGTGGCTGACAGCCAACTCGTAATATCTTGGTGGTGCTGCAGAGGCACCACCAAGCAAATTGCGGCCTCAGACCACCGCACCAGGGATCGCGGATCCCTGGAAGTTGCAGTGGTCCTAATGCTTTCCGACTGCTGTAGTTGTAATACGACAGTAGGACTACTGGTGTGGTGGTCCCCGACCACCACCGCACCTCCACCGCGATTTTGGCAGTCCTATGGTTCGCCAAACTCGCAATTAGGCCATTAGTGCTTACACAGTGCTCCATTGTTTTCTCAACAGAGGAGCAGATGCTGCGAGATAGGCAGCAGTTCAACAGGAGCAATGGAACATAGGTGACAGCAGAGCTGCAGCTCCGCTATCTGGAGTTTGAAGGATGGATGCCAATGCTGAGCTTGTGCCCCTTGAGACCTAAATGCAAGCACTTAGTCAAAGTACAAATATTACATATACGACCCTGTGGAAACAGGGAAGAAGGAATAGGGAAGGGAGAAACACAGGAGCTGACCTCTGGTTTCAGAATGCTTCAATAGATCCTCTGAGGCAAATACACCACCACTGTAGGCTAGAGGAGTAGTGTCACCCACAGCGTGAGTAACAGTACTCCAGCAGTGGACCCAAAGTAAGGGGAGCAGGATGGAGCATCAGAACTTGAGAAGCAACAGAAAGTGGAACAGGCTGAAGAATACAGAAGGTAAGCAGAGGAGGAACCAAAAACAATGATCGTGCTCATGGAGTGAAGCTGGTTGTGATGTGAACTGGTATACCTATGAAGGAACCTAACAAGTTGAGCACTTGTCAGGCAGAAGAGGCATTAGTTTGGGCTGTTTATATACTGTATCAGAAGCAACAAGATAATCTAGTCATCACATTTATCCCATACATTGTTTAAGCAACAAACCATGAAACAATTCTATGGCCTTGAGTATTTATTCACTCAATTATTCACAATGTTTCAATGAACATGGTCATTTATATTTTCTTAGGGTGTCAATAACAAGGGAAAAATAAACATTTAGACAGTTAACATAAGCTTCGGGACAACACATTACAATGTGCATTACAGTACAAAAACCTCAAGGCCAGTCATGGTTTCAACAAAGAACAAGCAACCTAAGCAATCATTCATTAACCACATTAAAATTCAAGTTGAAAGGTTGCTACCGGAGGGAACACTTTTTTTTGTCTATCAAGGGATAATCATATTTACACAAGAAGTTATTCCCTATGATAGGATTCTAATTCAATAAAGGTATCCCACTGGTGAAAGGTGCCGATGCGTTTCAAACCCCAACACCCTTTGTGTGGTTCTCATCAGGGCCGTGACTGGGTGTAATCTGTGATCAGTAATTTGAAGTAGCCTATATTGAAATTTCTGTAAACACGGCTTCAAATGTCTTCATTTTTTCAATGGTGAACATCGGATTTGTAATTCCAGGCAAACAGTGTCCATGTCACAAAGTATCAAGATTTTCTGGATGGCTTTGGGAGATTATTGCTGGCTATGTCAACCCTTCCTGTTGTTCCAGGGGATGGAATTTCCACATGGAAAAGCGTTCTATTCACCGCCAACTCTCCTGAAATGCATACGAAGAAACAGAGTGGTAACTTTCCTGCACCCGTCGAACTCCAGTCTAGAACACCAAGCTTTATGAATGTTGTGTGGGCACCAGCATGGACCGTTTTCCTCCGATCTTTCTCAGAACCATGATACTGGGCTGCTGAATGTCCCGCCTTCCACCCGTTGACGGGCTCCTTGCTTCTTCACTGACTGGCCCTGCCTGTCCCTAGTGGGCTTCTAATAGTAGGCCCTTTCTAGTTGTCGTATTAGGGCCAGACCCCCTTTGATAAAAAAAAAATATATATATACTGTATTGGGCATGCTTGACCAGGAAGTAATACACCTCCGCCATCTTTGATAGGGTAGGTCTCATAATCCAACTCCTAACGAGCAATGGCACCATGATGGAACAGGAAGGATGACAACACTCTTTCATACAGTTTATCGTTACAGTTTCCAGAATGTCACAGGATTCCATAATCTCCAGTTCTTTCATATGTATTTCAGCTTTGTATATTTCTTGAGACGAGTGATGCCTTGAATTCTCTTGCCACTGGAACTAAGCTATACCAGATTGATGAGCCCTAACAAGGGTAAAACTGGTCTTGGATTGCTTATGTTCTGGTTCAGAGAGGACCTGGTCTCGCACTTTGGGCTGGACTGCTCCTATTGGAGCAGGGTCAAGATAGATTTGCATATGGCTGCTTCCAAACTGAGGTGACATGGTGTGTAGAATAAAGGTGGACTGGGATGCTGACCGAATAATTACCAATGGCTGAGTTTAATTCAAACATTCCATCCATCACTAGTGTGTATACTTCAGTGTGACCCTGTAAGTGGAACGGGTATGCTCAGATGTGGGTCCCACGCACACCGTGCCCCGGAAATCAAGCTATACCCGACTAATGAGTCCTAACAAAGGTGAATCTGGTTCTGGGTTGCTTCTGCTCCACTTCAGGAGAACCTGGCCTGGCAGTTCGAGCTGGACTGTTCCTATTGGAGCAGGGTCAAGACAGATTTGCATATGGATTGGTCCAAACTGAGGTGGCATGGTGTGCAGAATAAAGATTAACTGGGATGCGGCCCGAGTAATTACCAGCGGTTGCGTTAAATACAGGCATTGCATCCATCACTTTTTTGCATACTTACGTGAATTCTCATACAGTGGTTAGTGGCATAGGAACAGCATGCTGGCAAGAATGGTAAAAATCTGCTGAGCCTACAGTTTAGGTTATCCAGCCATGTTTTCTACTGACATAATGGTTAAACCATGCAGATTAGTTACATCACAGAAACATTGGTTTTTGTTAGTCCTCTGTTCCAACCTTACATCATGAAGATGTAAGTAAAGAGCATAGACATGTAGGCCTTACCATTACAATAATCATACAACTTTTACAAATAATGTGTCACAAACACACACACAGGGCCCATTTGGGATCTAGGCAATTGGCATGGGGCATGCATCTACTGAAAGAAGGAGCATTGACAGCCTTCTTGGTGAGCGCAGACATTACTCAATATATAAAAAGCAGAGCATAGCCTGGCTTTATCCTGCTATGGATTGAGGGACATTACTTTCTGTATTTCTTTCATCTAACCCCAAAAGACAGGAGCGGCCCATGCATGTTAGAGCGGTGAGGTGGTGGGGCCGAGTTGGGGAGGGGATTCGACAGACGACCAAGAGGGAAAATTAAATAAATAATAAATTTTCCCTCGTCGTCGTCTGCCAAAATCCCCCCAACCCGGCCCAACCGAGCCCCACCGCCCCACCGCTCTTACCTGCACGGGCCGCTCCTGCCAAAAGACACAGTAAACAAATATAGCACTCCACAGTTTATGTGCACCCTTTTCTGTAATTCAAGTAGATTTTGGTCATGAGTCCACCAGGTCAGAATACTGAGTTCCAATACAATAGCATCGTCAGCATGTTTAGATCCTCAGGACTTGCATGTAGCTCTCATGTGACCAATAAAAAGCGTTTTGAACATCAACCCTATACAACCTTTCACAGATCAGTGACCTAATCACACACAACTATGTTTAAAGAATGCTTCATCAGTAACTTTGCCTCAACTGTAAGTGACTGATTTTCCGTATTTTCTTTTTGTGTCTTGTTTACAAATGCTGAGAAGACAAGATGTGACTAGAGTTGGTACCATGTGCATAATATAGGGTTTCCAGTTTATTTATTTGATTTGGAGCTCCCCTGTGCTTGAGTCTGATGGAGCTATTTTCCATATCCATCAGATCCCATATTCTCTACAGCCACTGTCGGTAATCTGGTATAGTAGCTGTTCCCCAGGCCCCCAAAATCACCTGCTTGGCTGCACATAGCAGAGTTGACAGTAAATCGCCTTTCATGGAGTGAAGGGGGAAGAAAGCATTCTTGGACTCCAAGGATTATATATGCTAGGAGTCTTAGGATCTTGTTGCTAAATATTACATCTAAGTCATTCAAGACTTCATCCCAATATTTAGTGAGCTTAGGAAAGACAATGCCAGAGCAGGTCCAGCAGTGTTCCCATATTCCGACAGCCTCTCCAACAGTTGTTAGCTTTTGTTGAGTTCCATGCACTTGATCATTCTGGTGCCCTATTATACAAAGTGACCCAGGGGCGCAACTGGCATTTTCTCCTGCTTTATGCACCTGGGGCACTTTGATATTAAACAAAAGGCCACAGATGCTTGAGTGGCCCCTTTTGTAATTCTGTAATACAGATAGTGCTGGCGCACATACAGCACCAGGGCTATCATTAGAGGGCATTTCCTCATTTGCATGGGGTAGTGGCCCCACACAAATGAGGAAATCACTTTGCCTTTGCCATATTACCGACGTGGGCGCAGAGGCAAACATGCCTTTAGCAGGCACACTCTCAGTGCGCCACAAAAGGTGGCACATTCTCAGTATGCCTTCAAAATGCAGCCCTCTAAAGGGATAAAAGTGGGTCCCATGGACCCCCCCAGACATCCCCTTGCAGGCGGGTGCAGTCACTCACTGCACCCGCCTGCAAGGGGATCTCTAATCCTTTTTAAAAGTGACAGCGGGTTGCCAACTGCACAGAGAAACACCAAGCAGATATTAAACAATGGCTCCATATGTCTCTTGAATGCCCTGCCTTGGGGGCAGAGCGAGTTCGCAGTTGCCCCAAGTGCAGTGCATTCTTCCTGATAGAGTGCCCTTTCCATGTTTGCACTTGGTGCACCTGCTTTATGGTGCGCTGTGGCACAAACATGAAAAGGGAGCCCTATCTGTAATACGGGCCTTGGTATGTAATACCAATAGGGAAACTATTTTATTAGCTTCTTAATCGGCACACTATCTGAAGTCGTTTTTATGAGTTGGAAACCTGCTTTCCATTTGTGTTCTCCCAACTCCCTTCCCAGTTCCTTTTCCCATCTTAATTGGCCTGTTGTTTTCCCTGCCCCCTGACCTTGCATAATAATGTGCGTTTGTCCCCATGTTTAGTGATGAGCCATTGTTCTACAGGGTGTAAGAGCTAGCACCTTTTTAGATTGTAGGATTAGAGAGAAAATGGTGGATTTGGTAACATCGAAAACGCTCCCCTTCGGGGATTCCAAAATCTGTCTTGAGTCGCTCAAATGGTTTGAGCCTGTCAAGGTCATACAGTGATGGGAGAGGAGTCCAACCCTACAGCTGGTGTTTTTAGGGAGCCACAGTGGTTTCCAGATGTGCATCCTGCTCTAGATTGGTCCATGAAGAACCAGTGTTTTTCACTTGCTGTCATTTGTCATTCTAACACATAGCGGAGCTGGGATGTGTAATAGTAATTAGTGATGTGGGGGTCACACAATCCACCCTCTGCTACTGGTCGATACATTTGCTTGGCTGCCAACCTAGGGGGCTCCTCTGTCCATATGAAGTTATTGAAAAGTTGTTGAAAGCCCCTTAGTGTGCCTCGAGGGCGAAGTAGTGTCATTGACTGAGCTAGGAACAAGAATCTCGGTAGTGCTGTCATTTTGGAGGGTGCGATGCGACCCAGCCAAGACAACCCCGCTGCGTGCCATGTCTGGAAGTTGGATGTCAGCTGGTTAATCAGCCGAGTATAGTTATCTTTGAATGTTTTGTGAGCGGTGGGGGTAATATGTATACCGAGATAGCAAATGCTGTCTTTCACCCAGTGTAGGAGGAGTCTAGCCTGTAGCCTCTGTTGCATTGCGAGGGGCAGGGACAGACCTAGTAGTTGGGATTTATGGGTAGTTATGTCAAAGCCGGAGACTTAACTGAAATGCTGAATGTTGGACAACTTAGCAGGGAGAGAGACCTCCGGATCAGACAAGATCAGTAGGATGTCACTAGCATAGAGGCATAGCTTATGCTCTGTTTGGCCCAGGGTTACTTCCTTGACCTCCCCATTATTTCTGAGTATGATTGCCAGGGGATCCACATAGAGCATGAATAGAAGGGGGGACAGCAGGCAGACACTGCCTGGTCTACTATTCCATCCATATAGGGGAGGTCAGTGAGCCACTGAAGGCTCAGGTGATTAATCTCTGGTCCAATTCCATCCTGACCATCACCGCTGTGAAAATGGGCCAGTGGACCCAGTCAAATGCTTTTCACACGTTCAACAATAACAATGCTCCCTTGCCCACTCTGTTATCCTTATGCACCAGATGGAGGATCCGCTTGGTGTGTTCTGCACATGTGCGGTCAGGTATAAAGCCAGATTGATCTGCCTCAATCAGGGATTGCATGCATCCACTCAAATGATGGATTAGTATGCTAGTCAATAGTTTAGCATCAATATTCAGTAAGGACATTGGGCGGTAAGGGGATCAAAGCTGTGGATCCTTACCAGGACCCGGTAGGATAGTATTGACTGCTTTGTGCATTTTTTGGTAACCCCCCTCTTCTCCTCACTGAGTTAAATAGTATTGCCAGTACCAGCGCTAATTCTCTGCAAAAGGTTTTGTAGAACAGGGCCGTATAAACGTCGGGCCCTAAAGATCTTTGGAGTTTCAGTCTCACAGTAGCTGCAACAACCACGTCCAACCCTATAGGTTTTCCCAGTGTTCTTGCATGGTGTTCAAGGAGTTTTTGGATAGGGATAAAGTCTAACAACACCTTAATTCCAGGACCCCTGTGTGATCACCACCCCCCATTGGTCTCTCTGTGCAGATCTACCTCTTTCATTGCTGATAACCACTTTGATGTTTCCTCCTATGATAACCCCTTCATCTGGAGACTGTAGCGTGTGTATGATCACCATCTTCAGGAATTGTTCCTGATTAGTGTGGGGAGCATAAGCAGGCGCTACTGTAAATGTATAGCTATCCAATGACAAACTGAGAGCAACTGTTCTCTCATTAATATCAGTTGTAAGGTTACCCAGGCTCCCTTTAAAAGCATGAGATAGAAGAATCGCTACCCTAGCTCTCTTCTTGGGATCAGATGATAAGTACTGCAGGGGGAACCACCTGCAATGCATTCTATGCCAGTCTTTTGCCAACAAAGGTTTTTTTTGGAGGAAGCAAGTGTGTCCTCCCGAATCTATGAATAAATGTAATGCTGCTCCTCTCTTATCCAAGATATTAAGGCCCCTGACGTTGAAACTTACTATTTTGAGGGGTGCATTAATAAGTGAAAGGTATGATGGGTGTGTGCTGGTGTTTTCCCCTTGCTGGATGCCCTCCTTTGGTTCGCATCATGGTTATTCCTAGAGGTAAGCCGGCTGCTCAGTGTGACTACTGTTCTGAACTGGGGTGGCAAAGTGAGCTAAAGAATGATGATGGATTCAACCCAGATCTGTGACTGGGGGTGAGTGTTTGAAAAGTTTCAGCACTCCGTCCATCATCTCCTTGTGTTTGCAGTGTGACTACTGAGCAGCCGGCTACTCCCTCCCAACCCTAAACTCCCCCCTCCCAACATCAACTGGTAAAGAACATTATAGAACTGTTCATGTTCACCTCCACAATTGGACTTGAGGCCAACGAGCTAAGAGCTCTCTACTTCGACTTTAGTGGCAATACCGGTAATCTTTGTTGTCAGTCCCTCTTCTCCCCCTCCACGCCACCCAAGCCGGTGCACAACAGACGAATGCCTGAAGAGAGGTGTCTGAAAGCCCCTCTAAGTAAGTATAGTATACATATAATTTTAGTAAAATCAAAACGTCTTTGCTAGCCCCAGACCTAAACATTTCTGCCTCTGCTGAAGCTAACTTCGATAGGAACATTTATCTCCCAAAAAAGATAACAGTTTACGCCCCTAGTCGCAATCTTGAATCTAGCGACAACGCCTTACTGTGTGTCGCCCGCATCTGCCAAACACGCACTGGGGGTAAGGCCTTCTCCTATCTTGCCCCAAGGTACTGGAACAAACTTCCCCTAACCCTGCGATCCACCCCCACATACTGTAAATTTAGGAAACTACTTAAAACCTATTTATTCGGAACCATCTATTTATTCTCAACACGTGTTTCCTGTTAGGATCCGCAGCAGCGCCGAGATGCCCCCGGGCGAGTCGCGCGCTATAGCAAATAATGTTAACATAACATAACAACAACGTTATCATCCCATGCAGAATTATACATTTTATTGCATATAGAAGTGAATGTTGTTGTGCAGTTTGTTCTACTGCTTCCTGTTCCTCTTACTAGTTCTCTGCCTTAGATTGTTTTATACTTCTTCTATTTCTACTTGAGGTAGTGAGTCATAAGAGTGTAACTCTGTGCTCACTGTTTTTCTAACTGCAACATTTATGATGTGTTGGTGTCAGTCCTAGAATTTCAGTAAAAACATTTTAAAATTGAAACTCATTCAGGCACAGTGCATTGTAAACACTTCTATCCAAATTTAGAGAAGTGTGACAAAAATAACAACAGCACTGAAGAGAAAATATATTTACAATATTAGGGAAATGAAAAATCAACAGATTTTAAGTAGTGTTCCATTTTTGCTACAATTGAAACAATGAGCACCACAATGGCAAATGGTGTTCGATGCAGGGCCAGCTCTAGGGTGGTGCGACTAGTGCCACCGCACCGGGTGCTGGCTTCAGATGGGGGTGCCCTATTTGCAAGTTTCATTATTGTTTTAAAAGCACCTGCTGCCACGTTCCTTGCCTCTAGCAATTTTCAGGCAACAATAAAAATGTCAAGATAACTCCGGTGATTAATATTCTTGCTGAAGAAAGATCGGAGTTTTGACTAGTGGAAGTTTTGACTCATCATAAGGTAGTGCAGAGGTTTAATAGGCCTGCTGCAAAGAATGTGTACCATGCAGTCATGCAGTGGGTTACTGCTTATGTCAGAGAGATACTTTTGTTACTTGCAGTTTCTAAGTTAAAATCCTAACTTAGAACAGTGAGCTATTAACTGTTACAAAGTGTTGCATGCAAACTGCAAGGTATAGATTAGAGTTTTATGATTTTTTCCCGTCTTTTATTATGCACATATTTGCAAAAAGGGTAGAACCTCCAAACATGGTGTTATGTTTTTAAATACTGAGTTTCTGCTTCTCCAGACCAAGCACTCTTATGACATGTGACTCTTACGCCTTGCAGTCCTCTGTCTTATTTAACATTTCCTATACACTGATTTTCACATGTATGATTGATTGATTGTCTCTGTGTAATGTGTGTGTGATGTAAAGTGCTCTGACACCCTACACTGGTATGTGTGGCGGCATGAAACTAATTAAATGCTTCTGAGAGAGAGTGGTTATGAAGACTCAAGGTGCTCTGTTAAAGGGTGGTAGTGAGGGGATCCATGGCAGATGTGGTCATTGGGGGAAGCCAACAAACATTGTCGCACTGGGTGCCACCAGCGCTAAAGCCGGTTCTGGTTTGATGAATAACCGAAATGATGCAAATTGCTCCACAAGGTGAATACACCAATGCATAACCCAATAACTTCAATGTGTGCACATCACATCAATAACATAATTCAACATGTACAATACAGAAAAACACAAAAGCCACATCTTGTCATGACCAGTGTCTTATGGTAGATGGACAAACAGGGATTTCAGCACAGTGCCAAGTGGTGCAAAGGTAAAGTAGTTTAGTAGCATTAGGTAATATGATCTGTGCCATCTTTAGTGTTAGGCTAAATTAACTAGAATTGTGTTCTGTTTTTGTGTTCTTAATGTTATACTCTGCTTCAGACCAGAATTGGATATCTGGAATTTTTACCCATTTACCAATTTCTTTCAGCACTTAAAATCTCGGATTTGGTGAACATTTGCCCTAGTGCGATCAACCTCAGCATTTTAGAAACAATAAAGTGCAATAGCAAGTTGAATTGACGTGGAAATAATGGATCACTGACATAATATCGTCAGTCAAAATATCGAGGTACCAGAATATCGTCGATAAAATATCGATGGTCAAAATATCGACTTCCTATCTCCATAAAGGTAAGTACCAAAATATCGAAACAAAAATATCGTTGTTAAAAATATAGTTATACAAAAATATCGATTCTTTTTAATGTCTTAAAAATAATATAAAATTAATTAAATTATAAATATAATTAAATAAACCACTGGAAACGGTCCTGCCTATGCATGCCAGGAGATCACCCGGGTGGAGTAGTGGACTGTCGATCAGGGACCAGTAAATAGGGAAGCACAGCACCCATCCCCCGACCTAATTGCCACCGAAGCCTGCGGACCAGTGGGGGTCTGTCCGGGACTCCTGCGTGGTGTGCTACGGAGCCAGCGTAGAACAGAGGCGCACCCGAAATAACAGCGGGGACCCCCGCACTACGCAGGTGCACAGGCCTAGCACTATCGTATATGATGCCTCTGGAGGCACATCAATGCTCCTGACACTACAACCCACTTACAGCCAAATATTCCGGCGGACCAGCGTGAAGACTAGATCCTCACCCACCCCTCAAAACTCACCCCGAGCAAGTGACCTAACGTAATTCACACACTGGGGTGAAGAACGTGAAGAGTGCACCATACGTGCAGGTTTCCCCCTCCCCTCTGTGGTGCAAATCTATCTGGTGCGGAGGGAGAGCTCGCCCTCAACTTAAACCACCCGGGCTGCGCTCTGAACTGGTGTGCGGAGTACACGGGAGCGAGGAGCAGCAGGGTTTGTGTCCCCCCCCCGGACAGCCGGAGCTCACTTCACTCAGGACACGCAGCCGCACAGGAACTTACCCCGCGGGCCTCTATTGCTGGTTTACGGCGCGCTGGGCGGAAAGACCTCCTACCTACACACCTCAACCCCATTCCATAATCCACCCAGCAGCCCCTGTAGGTACAAGGCAGCGGACGCCATACCAACCCTATTAGCTCTCCACCGGCACGTCAGCAGGGTTAATAGACATTACTGATGCGTAACTGTAATTGTTTGTGAATTATCCAGGGAAGGGCAGACCAGGAGGGAGGGTGGGGGAGGAAAATAGGGTTTACGTTACTGGAATTGTTTTAAAATTGTGAAATGTACTTATATCTAGAGTTCTTGCGGCTTATCGATCAACATACATTACTTGTATTATACTCGTACTGACTACATTGAGTTGTATTGGCATAGGAACCTTGTTGGTTAGTCTGTACTAAAGAAGTGACTTGTGCACGATTGTAAAACAAAAATGTAAATCTCACAACGTCCTTGCTAGGACGCATGGCCGTTGTGATGTATTACGTAATAAAGTTTGTTTAAAAAATATATATATAATTAAATAAAACATAGTTAGAATTATTTAAAAAATGTTAAAATGAATAAATAATAAATGTAATGTAAAAAATATTAAACATGCACAATTTTTTTTATATATATAAACTTAATAATATTAATAAATAATTATTAAATTTAATTATAAAATGTTAAAAACATAATTTAAATTATAATTACATATATATGTAAATAAACCTATAATATAAATATAAACATTTATTTTCTATATAATAAATTAAATTATTAAAATTATTATTATTTTTTAAATAATATTTTACACTATATTAATTGTAACAGTAGGGAAAACATTGCATAGCAAAGGGGATAAAATGACTATTCCCACTCCAACAAGTGTAACAGTAGAGAAAGCGTTGGATAGCGGGAAGGTAAAAATTACTATTCCCACTCCAGTGAGTGCAACAGTAGGGAAAGTGTTGGATGGTGGGAGGGTAACAATTACTATTCCCACTCCAACGAGTGTAACAGTAGGAAAAGTTTAGATAGCGGGTGGGTAAAAATTACTATTCCCACTCCAGTGAGTGCAACAGTAGGGAAAGTGTTGGATAGCGGGTGGGTAAAAATTACTATTCCCACTCCAGAGAGTGCAACAGTAGGGAAAGTGTTGGATAGCGAATGGGAATAATTTACTATTCCCACACCACCAAGTGTAACAGTCGGGAAAGCGTTGGATAGCGGGAGTGTAAAAATTACTATTCCCACTCCACTGAGTGCAACAGTAGGGAAAGTGTTGGATAGCGGGTGGGTAAAAATTACTATTCCCACTCCAGCAAGTGCAACAGTAGGGAAAGTGTTGGATAGCATGTGGGAATAATTTACTATTCCCACTCCAGTGAGTGCAACAGTAGGGAAAGTATTGGATAGCGGGAGGGTAAAAATTACTATTCCCACTCCAGTGAGTGCAACAGTAGGGAAAGTGTTGGATAGTGGGAGGGTAAAAATTACTATTCCCACTCCAATGAGTGTAACAGTAGGGAAAGTGTTGGATAGTGGGTGAGTAAAAATTACTATTCCCACTCCACCGAGTGCAACAGTAGGGAAAGTGTTGGATAGCAGGTGGGTAAAAATTCCTATTCCTACTCCAGCGAGAGCAACAGTAGGGAAAGTGTTGGATAGCGGGTGGGAATAATTTACTATTCCCACTCCACCAAGTATAACAGTAGGGAAAGTGTTGGATAGCGTAGGGGATTAATTCAGTATTCCCACTCCTGCAGTATAATTAACATTGATTAACAATTAATTAATTTAAAAAAAATTTTTTTTACCTCCCACCATATTCCCCTATAAACTTCACCACCAATACTGTAAAAAATTAATAAATTAACATAATTAATTATCAATTAATTAATTAACTAATAACAATTAACGATAAAATTAATTTCCATCAAATATAAATGAATTCACACAATTAACACTATAAAATAACTTAAAAAAAATATTATATAAAAAAAATTAAATTACTTCCCACCCTACTCCCCTATCAACAATAAACCCACTCCTAAAAAAGTACATAATTAACATATTAACAAATTAATTATTAATAATTAATATCAAATTAAGAACTAATTATTAACTTTTTTAACACAATTAATATATTTGCCAATAAATTATTAATAAATTAATAATTAATTAATAATTAATTAATTAACTCAATTAACAATATAAATTATTGAATACAAAAATATTAATTAATTAATTTATTAATGAATTAATTTAAATTAAATTACTTCCCACCCTATTCCCCTATAAACCCACAACCCGCTACAGAATAAAATTACGCAAAAATTAATTAACATATAATTAATTAATTCAAAAAATTTATTATTAATATATTATAATTAAATTACTTCCCACCCTATTCCCCTATAAACCCACAACCCGCTACAGAACTAAAATACGCAAAAATAATTTAACATAAAATTCATTACTTTAAAAAAAATCAAACATACATTACAAAAATAATATATACTTTTAACACATATACTAACATTTACAACACACAAAAAAAAATCGATATTTTTAACAACCATATTATGACTGACAATTTTACTAACTTCGATATAATGACAATTGACATTTCTTACCTGCATTTCGATATTCTGTACCACTATATTTTTGACAGTCGATATTCTGTCCACTCGATATTTAAAACTCGATATTTTGTCATATCGATATTTAAAATTCGATATTTAGACTGTATACCGGAAATAATAGTGACAATGATGTTATCAGAAAGGCCTACACTGAAAGAAAATCAAAGGCTAACGTGCCATTTAGACAATGGTGCACATGCTACCAGGCATTGTCAAAGTCACCACCAGGTCATGCTTTAATCTGGTAACATTTGCAAACCACATTTGTGCATGCCTGTTTTTGCATGTGTTAGCACATCAAATCCAAACCTATTAGAAATGCCAATACTTACTGCAATTTGTGCTGCTGCTAATACCAACTCAAAATTTACCAGCATCATTGTAAAATTTACCAGAGTAACTGAAAAATATCGCTCAGTGGTGCAATTGACATCTTCCGGCTAATAATCCAATTCAAAGGCCAGATAAAGCATGCACCTAATTAAATTGTATCATATATTCTCATAGGCCACAATCCTTATAAATTCTAAACACTTTTGTAAGTTTTATTGAGTGACAGTGGCATATTTAGACATGCGATAAAGAGACACAGCAAAGAACTTTAGTTTTCACAAACTGAGCTAAGATACTGTGGTTAATCAAATCAGTAACATATTTACATTTTCAGTACAGCACAGAAACAATTACTTTCCTTTTCCCTGTCCTAAAACCTTTACAACAACTAACCAATTAATATTTTCCAAATTTCCTTCATTAGCAAGCATCCTTGAAAGGTCCCATATTGTCTGATTGAAAAGTAAACTTGAGTAAGCTAATAGATTCCAAGATAATGTGATCCAATATGGTTTGGAAACGTTACTTGCTACATTTTTCGATTCCTCACCACCCCACCCAGGGCCGGACTGGCTACCGGGTGTTTTGGTCGGCTGCCAAGCTGGGGCCCGATTTTACTGCCGTGGGGGCTGATTTATGGTGATGGGGACCTGCATTTGCTTCTAAGTAAAGAAAGCAAAACAAATGGTTTTAAAGCATAGTTTAAAACCATTTGGTTTTCCATTCTTTACTTAGAAATGCCCGGTAGCCAGTCCGGCCCTGACCCCACCGTCAATATTCTATGCTGATACAAATGATGCTCCACACCATATTAAGCTATTGATGACGCATGATTTCAGAAATCATAATACACAACACATTTACTGATTAAAGACACGAAAAGCTGAAAGTGCACTTTGCATAATTTAGACACAGTGACACACAAAACCAAGACAAGTGTAGTAGAAGCACTGTAAAAGCGTGCTTTAAAATGTAAGATGAAGAAAACATATATACAAAGTAATACTAATACATATAAATGAGTTGCACTGATGAATTTCTTATGAACATAACATTTACTGATGAAATTGTGCTGTTAATAAAGCGGCATTGGGTTTCAAATGGCTTCTGTTAGAATGCACCATTTAGAAAAGTTGGTGCAAAAATGTGTAGAAACTAGGTAAGATCTTGAAATCTGCATAATAATACTAGAAATTCTATAGTTTATGAAAAATGAAAAACTAATTTTGTAGTGTGAATTTAGAAAATTAAATACTTATATGAATATTGAGAAAAATGGTGGTGGTAGGGTATTTTTAACATTAGCTTTTTCCATGTGATAATGTCTGGTGAAAGTCATTCATATTCCCTATTTGAATTGATTTTATTACACTATATTTGATATTGATTTAGAGTTTATTTCATTTGAAATGTGAAATGCCAATTTAAAGGCTTTTTCTCTAATGCTTTTTCTCTAATGCTGACCTTTCCCCTGACCTAATACAATGGTCATTTTACAACTAGCGAAATGTTGTTTTATTTGTTCAGTACATGTGTAACTTTTGACATTCCTAAATGTTTCTTCAATGTTCACAGTGAAATATTCCTGTGGGAACAGGATTTCAGCTGTTGCTGTAGATGGTTAATTTGTATTTCTTTTACACTGATGTTAGGTCTATGTGGACTTCCTAATCTTTCGTTTCTCTTGACTATCATGGGAAAGCATCCTACTTGTGCGAGTGTCCTAGGTGACTTTATTTGAATCTGAGCATCTGACAGTCTTTCGAAGGTGGTGTGATGCCATGTCACTGGGATCTTGTTAGAGACTTTATAAAAGAAGAAGCTCCAAAGGAGGGGCAACTCAACCCGCTACAAGAATTTTGCTTCTTGATGCATCGCCATGCTTTTTCTTTTCTCCTTGTGAGAGGACACTATGCTGATCGTTTTTTGATGTTTGCTGTAGGAAAGAAGGATCAGCTTTTATGCTTACCCCCACTTTTTGCCTGGTGCTATGCTGTTGTAGACTAGTCTGCCTGGGATCCTGCTAATGAGGACCCCAGTCTCTCTGCTTTCTCCCCTAAATTGGTATGGTAAGTACTTAGGTACATCCCAGATTGGACACTGGTGCACCCTTATCAGTCCCTAGTATATGGTACTAAGGTACCCAGGGCATAGGTACACCAGGGGTCCCCCATGGGCTGAAGCATGTATTATGCCACCCACGAGGGACCACTCAAACTGTAACTACAGGCATGCCATTGCAGCCTGTGTAAGCTAGAGCTAGCACCACTTACGAAAGATATAGGTTTTTCCTATATATAAGGTCACAAAACCTATAAGTCACCCCTATAGCAGGCCTTTTCAATCCTGACGGCAGGGTGCTCGGTTTTAAGTGTGAGGGTGCCCCTGCATGAGCAGGACACCCCTACAGCCTACTGAGTCCATTCTCCCGGGTTGTAAGTGAGACAGCCATATAACATATAGAGGGGCACCGCGTCATTGCGCGATGATCATCTCAAAACTGGCTGGAACGAACCCTATCATGTTTGGTATCAAACATGTTGGAATCATACCCCCACATTTGGTGCCTCCTTGCATAGTCCAGTTCAAACCATCTCAGGGAGCCGTTGGCTCCCGCTCTGGTGTGAAACTGGACAAAGGACATGAGAGTTTCCTCCCCAATGCCCGACCCCTCCCCTGGGAGGGAACCATGAATCGTCCCAACCCTCTCCTTAGCGTACTTAAGGGCTTACCTGAGGGTGGGTCCCTAGATTCGTCGTGGGACAAAATTCATTTCGAGACATCACTTCTACTTCGACCATCTGGGCACTCTGGACTTCACTGGACTTCGCTCTGGGCATCAAGGCTGCAACCAGAAAGACTCCTGCTGCTCCTGATCTCGTCACCCTGCTTGTCTGCTGCAATGTCCGTGCCTGTGCTCCATATAAGAACCTTCCAAGGGCTGTGGGCATCCAAGACACCTGAAGGAATCTCCCTTGAAGTGAAGGAGTCACTTCCCTGCATCTGCAGGCACCGCAACTAAGCTGACCGTTCTGCTGATCCTGGGCTCCCATGGACTCTGAAAGGTTCAGCAACACAGGTGGTGGTTCTACACATCCCTCGAGGCCCGCCCTGTCCTCTCACCAAGTTTGAGGTCAGTATCCCTCGTCGCAGCCGCAGTAACCGAACCCCTGTGCACTCCGTTGATTTGCTGTTGCAAAGGCTTGTTGGCTTCCTTCCATCAAGATCTTCGGGCTCCCAGTAGCCCCCACCTCAAGCACCTCCTGTGACTAAGATCTTCATCCTCACCGCATCACTTTCACTGTGGGCCTGCATCTTTGGTGAGCTGCTTAAGGTCATCTTGTGACTCCAGTGCCTCCGGCCTGTGGGTCCTGTTGAGGCTCTTCTTTGATTTCTGTGGGCCCCCCTGATTGATCGGGGCCTGCCCTGACTCCCCTGTTTGTGGTGATACTGCACCTTCTTCGCTTTCCACATTGTTTGCAGTTGCCAAGGCTTGTTGGTGCTCCCAGCGGTCACCAACCACTCAACTCTCGACATCCAACGTGGGACAGCTCGTGTACAGCTCCATGTCTTCCACAGCGTCGCCTGGTCTTCACAGCTGCAGCTCCAAGGTCACTGTCAACTCTCCGGCAGCAACCGACATTGGTGGACACTTGTCTTCCGTGCCCCCTGGTCACTCCTGAGTGGCCTAGACTCTGTCTCCTCTGCTTGCAGGTACTCTTCACCTCGAATCCACCTTGGGATTCCACCGGACACTTTCCCCTTCTCCAGCAGAGGCATCTCCCTGAGTCTCCCATTGAGTTCGATGAAGGTTTCCGACGCCACTTCACATCTATGCACCCGGCTTCCCTGGTGTAGGTATCCTGGTTCCTGGGGTATCCACGGGTGGGGTGGCTCTTTAACCTCTTGTCTTCCACTGGGTTTCTTCAGGGTCTGCTGGGAAGGGTCCTTCTTCTTTAAAATTGCTACAGCGACTTACACGTTGATTTGTACTGAGAATGCGGTCGTGTTCCCACACTGCACACAACCTCCGTGGGGCTCCTAGATACTCACCTTGGGTGGTTCCTTGGGTTACCGGCACTTCTAAGTCCTCTGGGTATAGTCTTGGCTGAAGTCGTGGTTCACATACCACTATTTTAGTATATGGTTTGGTCTCCCCCTGGGGATCACTGTGTATTCTGTGCTACTTACCTGTATCTATTGAAAAGTATTGTGTGCATTGTGCATATCTCCGGCAAGGAGATATCTGTACGTTAGAGAGTGTCTTATAATAAATACATATTTTTATAAATATACTGTCTTTTCGTCTTAATCTATACCAATAATATTATGTTCTGGTAAAACAAGCTGCTTTACACTCCTTCTGGACTAAGCCTGAAGGCTGCTCTCCACAGCTACCACTTAGAGAGCTTTCTAAGGTTGTCTAAGACCACTAAAGTGTACATCATATACAAAGCCAGCCTTTTACAGTTGCTAAGAACTATCCTCTTACTTTTGGACTGCTTTGCTGCTGCTACAGTCAGTAGCGGATGGACTAAATCCTTTTTTTGCCAAGCCATTTCAATTTCATTTTCCTTTTATTTCCTTTGTTCTATGCTAATGGGCTCCACCTTAATGGACTCTAAATCAGAACCCTTTCCACTTATTCTTTAGGATATGAGCTGTTAGACAAACACATTATCCTTCTGCCTTAATGGTGGTGGGACTCTGTGACTCTGTTTGCCCAAATGTTTGGCACTTTAATGCAAGCTGTGATATTCTTAACTGAAATTCTCATAAGATTGCTTATTGCTATGGGCTTTGAATCTTTAATATGATAATCAAATTAATTTAATATCTGTCTGAGTCTATTATTGAGTCTTGTTGATTCTTCCATTTAAACTGTGCTATTTTACTGATGTCTTAAATGTATTGTAGGGAGAATCAGGGAGCTCTGTCAGAACATCAGGTATTACTTCTTTTGTACAGTGTTGCTGTTGCAGAGCTTTTGGTCTGCATAATTCTAGTCTGACTTAACTTCTTCAGGAGGTTGAGTCTTCCTGTTGCTATTCTTTATTTCTACAGCATGGTTTTGAGAGTGGTGTACCTAAATCTGATCTCAAATTTGTGAGTTAGCTGTCAATTAATGGTCCTCATTTGACAGCTAGCATGGTGTTTTGGCCATGCTAATTTCCTCTCCTCCTGTCCGAGGAGAAAGATTCATCAGAGGAGCATTGCCTCTGTGGTAAATGGAAATGCTGCAGATTGTCTAATCGTAAAGGGCCCCGTATAGTTAGAGTAGTAAGGAGAGTAAGCGTATAATAAAATCTTACTACACTTGCGCTGCAACATTTTCAAATGTACACACAGGGAACCATTTTGGGCTACATGTACGACTGAAGCATTTTGCGACTTCCTAATTGTGACTTTTTGTGACTCGTAATTAGGAAATCTTAAAATGTTATGTACTAATGTGTCTCGCAGTTGACCTACAACATCAATATAAATGAGGCCGCTCGCAATTGCGACCCATTGTGAATCGCTAAAACCACAGGGATGGTGGTCTGCTGGGGACAACAGACCACCATATCTGTGTTTGCTTTTAAATAAAGAAACATTTTAGTTTTTTAAATACAGCCCGTTTTCCTTAAAGGAATACCGGATGTGTATCAAAAAGAAAAATGAAAACATTTCTGTTGGGACCACTGACTGCTCTTGAAAAACGTTTTCGCTGCCAGTTGCAAAGGGGAAGGGGTCCTCCGAAGACCCCTTTATGTTTGCGACTGGCTTACCAGCTACTTGAAGTAGGCTGTAAACTGCGATAGTTTTGCGACTGCATTCCAGTCGCAAAACAATCATACATTCCCCTGCGACTCACTATTAGACAGGAATGCCCATGGAACGCCCCTTCCTAATACTGACTCGCAAACCCTATTTTGCGAGTCGGTAATAGGCTACTGACTCACAAAATAGTATTAGTATATGCTAAAAGGCATTTTAGCAGTCGCAAACGGCCTGATTCACCGTTTGCGATCGATAAAAATGGTAGTACATGTGGCCCATAGACTCTCATTGCTTGTAAAATAGGCACATTTTCACCCACCACCAAATTTACCAATGCCAATACTACGCTTCGTTGATTTTCTTATAATTGATCTCATAATTCCGATAGGGCTAGTAACTGTTGTTAGTGGCCACTTGTAATATATGTTTTCCAGAAATAATGGGGGTAACCCTGGACAAATACAATCAAAAAAGTTGTCCCTATGGAGGAAGTGTAGCCTTTGACCTCCACCGCAATAGTGTTGAAAAAACCTCTTGTGCGAGCAAGTTTTAGTTATGCGTTTTGTGGATATATTTTACCAATAAAACTCTTCAGAGTGTACCCTGTTGGGTGGTTGATATTTTTTGATGCTAGGTGTTATTGGTAGTATTGTATTGTGATTTCCAAATGTAGTCTGTACATGTGTTGTATGCACTTGAGATGTTTTTACTGTATTTTTCTGCTAAATGTTGGGCTGCCCTGTGGCTAAATACAAACAGTACAAATAATGCACATTTGAAATCATAAATATAGAGATCAATGTGCAGTCATTTTAGGGTAAACATTGAATAAGTAAAATAATACTTTGGGAGCCCCTTCAAGTCTTTAGTATTCCAGTTGGTATGTATATGTGTTTGTGATGCGTTTGTATCAGATGTTCTGTCTGATTTTCATGTTGTATGTCTGTGTGCTATATTAAGATCATTCGTAAGACATGCATTTTGTCATGTGTAAGGCAGCACTCATGGGCTTCTGGGTACCTTCCAACCTGGGTTTCAAAAGTTTCACCACAGATTGCAGTCTTATTTGCTGTGCGTCGCTGTATCATCAGAGCAAATTTAGTGTTTCCAGAAACCATGTCTGTGTCATTATGTGTCAGTTAGTCATATTGTTTGATGGGTGGTGCTTCTTATTAATTAGTTGGGTGCACATGAGTTAATTGGCATACTTATTGCTTGCAATATTGTGTGTAAGTGAAGAAAAGGTTACTGGTGCTGTTAGATTCACAATGACATCCATCTACTTTCCTAAAGAGACTCAGTTAGATGGATATTAGAAGTGTTCTGTTGAAGGATAGTATGTGGCTTATCAAGAAGGTGAGTGGGGGTAGGAGCACACTGATACCCACCTATATGGAATATTCGCGCAGCGTTATGTTAAATATGATGTGTTGGATTCTGGATTCGTTTTTTCAGCGTTCTCTGTTGTTGTGAGTGGGGTGATTCCCAATTATGTGACATTTATGCATGTGTAATGATGTACCTTGTATCAAATGTTTTCTGTTGGTTGTTTGGTAGCTGAGTGAGGGGCAGTATTATGCAGTATTTACTCAGGTTACATTCTATCATTTTCTTTAACTGATTCCAATGGCGAATTAAGCCTTGAATGAAAGCTGTTAAATGCACGAGTGGCAATATCAAGAGGGAGGACATATCATAATGAAATAGTTCATTCAAATGATTAATTGTCATTACAGGAGTAACTGTTGATTCAATACAGTATATTGCCACTGGAAATGCCAATGCTTTTGCAAGCAGTCTGGTATTTGCTTTCTTAAGGAAAGTATTATTTCACTTATACAACTCATTTAATAGAGCATGGTTTGTGTCATAGTTTTCTATGAATGTATGTAGGTTTCTTTATAAAGTATATAAAGCAAGACTCTCTGTTGTAGGGACTGGAGACTGGAGGGATTTGATGAGATCCTATTGGCCCTTGATACCACGTGATCTGAAACAGGGAACTAGCGATTGTGACTCTGAATTAAGGAATGTTAAGACGTTCTTGAGCCACATTGTTATTGTTACCAATTGCCACCATTCTAGTCAATTTCACTCATGTTTTCATCCAAGTAGGTGTATCCAAATGATTAACAAGCGAGTGAGATTTGTAATTATATGAATGAAGCCGGATCTTACATTGAGAGGACAGTTGTGCTGGGCAAGTCCTCTCTTATGTTATGTGCAAGATTAGAAGAGAGGTGATCAGTTTCTAGGGAAGTATTTGTCTGTTACACCCAGAAGTAATATTTAGGGAGCAGAGGTTCCAATGCACTCTCCCCGTTTGCAAACAGGGATATTCAAATTGCACACAAACAGGTTCGCTAGCGGGGATGCAATTTGGGATAGGGCCTATGTACTAATAGGTCGCATTGTCAACTGCCCTTTTGCAGGGGGTCACAGAACAATTAATTAGACCAGTCGCTATTGGTTGGGAACACAGGGATAGAGGCCGGCAAGGGACCTTCATTTCCGGTTCACCAAAAGGGATTTTGTTTTTTTAAAGGTAGTGTATGTCACTTAAAGGGACAGGTGCTGCTAGTAAGACTTCCAGGGAGCAAGAGGGGAATGCCTCTTTCATGCTACCTCCTAATTGTGCTTCATTATGATTCACAGTCCTATTCTTGTGAGTCTGAAAGAATTTTCAAACTAAGAAAAAGAGTTTTGCTAATTTCAAAAGGCATTTTGCAGTTGGAAGGGTGCAGTATTGTTTAGGCAGTAATGTATATTTGCAAAAGAATAGTATATTCAACATTAGTTACCTCATAGGAATGTAGAGTGTTGTTTCATTCCATGTTCCATGTATACATGCTTAGGGGTTGGGGTACGGCAGGAGAAGGGAAGGAGCTGTGCAGATAGACAAGGAGCTGGTGCTGTTAGTACCACCTATGCATGCAGGTTGAGCAAATAAAGGACATTTATTATCAACTTTGCGCTTGTGTTACTACAAACACCTGTCAGTTTGCGAAATTGCAGTACTTCACACTGCAAAACTACTTTGTAAATCAAGATCCTAATGACTAATTTCTTGGAAAATTGTGAGTTTCACTTGCAAGTGATTTACAATGCATCTAGTTATATACCTCTATAAAAATTGTTGTCCAGAAATTTTCATTTTTGATTTGTTTTTTTGATTACTAGAGAAGTAATTTAGCTTGGGTAGACATTGCTGGACGACATTTTTTAAAATGGCGGATGTGTTGCGGTGATGATGTAATATTTCAGGAGCCATGAAACCTATATACTTCATTTTGGTGTCAAAACATAGCTTTTGGGGGTTCAAGCAGTCTTATGGAGAAAGGAAATAACTCCAAAGAGCAACCCTTCTGCCATTTTCCAAAATGGCGACTATATTAGAGGAAGAAGAGACATATATAGAAAGGAAACACATAATAATAGTTTTTAATCCTTTTATGTATACAACAAACAATGTTTATGATCTGAATATGAAAAAAATAATGTTTATCACTCCTGTTTTAGACATATTTTCATAATTTACTTTATTTAGTTGTTTCGCCGATTGCTTGTGGTACATTTGTAGAATGTTGAAAATTTGAGAAGAGAATTTCGACAGGGACATCCTTTTGTTGCACAGGTTTTGCAAGTGCATGTACTTGTAAGTTCTGTGGGTTGAGGCTTTAGAAATTTCATAGGTTTTAGCACCACATCAATATCTTCCCAACCAAATTCACACAGATCTTTCTCTACATATGCATGATCCAAAACATTTACGCATCTTCTGATCAAGTAGAACACTCTTTTAGTGTCTCCACACACAGAATATGAAGTCAGTGGAAGATCACTTAGCGGGACTGATCCCTTGAACTCACTGTACAGAAGATCTCAAATGTGTGACAGTCTGAACTAATTTTCCACACACGCACAGGTTATTTTTCTACGTCTTTATAGTCACATTCTTCTTCTGTCCCAGCAAATCCTTTTAGAATCTTCACATGTTCAGCAGTTAAAGCTCCAAGCTTTGTTCCAATTTTGCTCATAGTGTCATCACCTGTAAGAATATGTGCCTTGATAAGAACACTGGGCATCTTTTTTTTTTTTTTTTTACAGAGTTTTATATAGCGCGAACTTGACCCACAGGTATTGGGTATCAGAGTGCTTTGCACAAGAACCAATTGCTTTACATGAGGACACATTCATTTTTGTTAGGCACTGGGAGATTAAGTGATTTGCCCAGAATCACAGGATGTTGGGCGTCCTTGCCGAGACTCAAACCCAGTTCCCCAGATTTGAGGTCGACCGCCTTAGCCCTTAGGCCACATCCTCTCTCCAAAGTCAAGTCTGGGTCAAGTTTCTTGTACAGAATATGAAGCGGGATTAAGTGTCTTTTCTCGCATGTTCCTTAACGTATCCATAACTCTGACAATCCTTGACTTAAGAACATTGCAGCAAATCTATGTAGAACAATAATAACATCTGTGTTATTTGACAGTACAATGACTCGAATGGAACCAATTCGAACAGCCCATTCAACATGTGGCACAACACGAAGGTCAGCTTCCTCCAATTTGCTGTTAAGTTCTTGAACAATATGGCCCGTACTGTTTGAATATATCTCTGCAGGCATCAACTCCTCAGTGACAATCATTCCACTTGCAACAATTGGAAATTGAGTGTTCACTGAAGCATCAGCAATGTTTTGGCGAGTTAACATCTCCAAGTTCATCTTGTTCGATGTTGAATTATTGATGCAGGCAAGGTCAATTGTTACACTTGTAGACATTAATCTGATTCTCTCACATTCTTTGACAGATAGTTCAAGATAACTGTCAAAGACAATGTGCAGTTCTTGCAAGGTGCACACTGACTTTGATATCTGTAGAGCAGTCTGAACGACCTCTCCGAAGTTTTGCATGGATGAAATCTTGACCATTCGCAAATGTGACATATAGTCCTGTCATTTGGCCTATAGGGTCATTGTCGACATCGCTAAGTTAGCATGAGCTCTGCTGTCATGATGCTGCTTTTGCGCACGTTACTACATGACTTTATTTTGCAAGACTCTGTTTATGCCTTTCACATGAGAACTGTCTGCTTTGTACATTCTCAGTCTGTTCCTGGAGTTTAGTCTGAACACGGTGAGCAAGGTCGATAAACAATGCCCCTTGTTATTCTGCTCTGGTCAGTCCCTAGCAACTAGACAAAACATGCTAACACAGCTGTGGCTGCTGGGAAACTCTTGCTTTGATATTATGGGGATGCATGTTGGTTTAACACACACTTGGAGAGGGACCTTTCCAGGGAGAAGAGCCATGCGGTTCCTATGATGTAGATATACCATCTAGACACTCAGGTATGGAGTCTGCTGACAAAGCCCAGAGGTCTTCTATTATATAATAATACTTCTTCTTACCAAGGAGAGGGTGGTTCGGCCTTATAGTCCTATACCCACTGTCTTCATAAGATGACATCTCCCTTTATAATATATGGACTTGCTACAATGCTAACTGTTTTATGTTTATGCATTTTGCTGCTGGTAGTGGCTCGTATACTGCGTTATAGAGCACGATAGTTAAAATAAACATTTTAAACTATACTAATGTCTCTGTCAATTCTTATTGTGGACAAGTACGAGTGAGTGAGTGAAAGGATACGTCTTGTTTCCGCGATTCCTGAGAGAGTTAGGAGTGTTGTGCTCTAGGGGGTGTCTAATCATTTGCATCTTCGTGATTGTTTAGGAGAGCGAGTGAGACACTATAGCTAGTTGGTCCTGGGATTGTGGGTAGTGAGGCGGTAGGAAGGCTTAGCCCCTATACACGAGGTCCCGTATTCCTGCGCATAGTTCTGTGTATGTGCAGAATCCCTGCAACATGGCGCCACCGTTTGATCTGGTACTTACCTGCGAGACTCCTGAGTAGTGCTTGTGCTTGTCCACAATCCCCTCACTTCTGTTTCCGGAGACGGTTGTGACAGAGTAGCCTCCTATATTTGAAATTTTATAGGTTTTTCAAGTTTAAATTCTAAAAGGTCTTTCTCTTTCTTTTGCCCAGTGTTGCGCTGCCGCTCATAGGTTGTTTTGATATTCTTTTCATTATGGCGGTTGCCATAACGGCTCCAGACTGCGCTCCAGTCACAGCTTATTTGACTCAACATGGAGTCCCTAATGCTGGTGCTGCTCTTATTTTTGTAGTAGAGGTGGATGCAGCTCACCGCTTCGAGGTATTCAATTCTTGGGTCACCTTTCCGGCAGTTGATGGAACTGATAATTTCTTTCACGAATATACTGCCACTGCGCTTCCGCAGAATTATCGACCTCATAGATTATTTGAAATTCCGTTGACAGCTTGGCAACACACCATATGGTTTAATGGTGCCCTTCCACACCCTTTGACAGCGGTCCGTTAAGGCCCCTTATCAATTGACGGGGCCACGTGGCCCCTTTTGGCTGGGTATACTCCACATCCAAAATCCCTTAATGTTCCTGTCCCGGAGCTACGCATATTACATACAGCGTTAATACGTGTGCACAGGGCTGTTATACAGTTCATGTCGCGCAACATACAGGTGGCACCACCTTGAGTTGCTGCACAATCGCCGGGACACAGTGGTTTGGTTATAAGTCCCCTCATGATTAGTTCAGTGATAGGCAAACGTCTGCAAAATAAGGATGCACTTCCTTACTGGCTTCCTAAAAAATTTGGGCAACTCGAAGCTGTTTTTTCAAATACCACGCCTGTTGAGAAACACAGGATCTTGACTATGAGCTTACCAAAAGGCCTTGTTCCAGAGTTAGCTGATTGTAACACTTGAGGTAGAGTGTTTGCAGCGGTATATTCGATGTGTTTTGGCACCCCCTCAATGACCGTTCTCCCTTCCATGATAAAGAGTGTTCAGGATGAACACGGGGCCGAAGCGGCACTGGAGTTGGGAATGAGACCTATGGGAGTGTTCGACATTGTTTGCGATATGATCCTTGCTAATGTGAAGGGTGAAGCTGTAAGCTTACAAGTGGCTCAACGCTTGGAGGCTGTTGCTGATGCAGACAAACAGCGCAAATTACCAAAGATTATTGCTAAAGCTTATAAAACCTTAGGGCACAGTAGTCTGGTAATTAAGCCTTTTACTCAAACTCAACCTCAACAAAAAGCCCAAACTGAGAAGGATGGGCGCCCGTTCTTTCCTAAAAAGAATTGGAGTAAAAAACAGAGGCAGCAAAATCAGAAGCAAGGTTCGCGTGCTGGTTCACGACACCTGATTCTTCTGAGCGTACTTATAATTTGCGCAACCGCGCGAAAATTAAAACACCAGACAGGTTTCAAGTCCCTGATCAGCGCTCTCCTCATTCTTTGCAGGACACATCGGAGTCTCAAGTCAGTGGTGAAGAGCGCCAGCATCGCAGCAAAGGCGCGACTGCTCAGCAGGGACGGGATCAACCTCACCAGTTTGACATAAAAGCCAAACAAGAGGGACTGCCTTGTTTTTGACCCCCTTATCAAAAGAAGAAAGTTGCCGCTTTAACTGCGAAGTATGCCTCAGACGGTGAGAACGCTGCTCCTAGATTGGACATGGGCAGTGACACTCCTTGACAGCGCAGCGGAAGTTACCATAGTGCGGGAGGCACTGCGTCCCTGTCTGGAGGCGAGAATGGCTGATACATTTATTACAGTAGAAACAGCAAATACACAAGTTGCACCCCCTGATAGACTATATGAGATAGTCCTCCAGATTGAAGGTGATATACAGCGTACAATTATTGCGGTTTTCTTGGAAAATCTCACCTCCTCGTATGACATTTTGTTGGCAGAGGCAGATTGGCCTCTGCCATTTGTTCTGGCTTCTTTTCGAGGGGAGGACGTGATACTTCTGAGTTTTTTGCTTTGCGTCCCTGAGGAAGCTAAACAGGCTCACGCATCGGAATGGGCATTGGCCCTGGCTCCGGCGGTGTATCGTAATCAGGTGGGCTGGCATAGAGATTCGCCTGCACATGAGATTCCTTTGTGATCTATGCCGCAGCCCCAACCACAATATCCAATCAGACAAGAGGCTAAAGCTTCCGTCTATGACATATTGTCCCAATTGGAATATCAAGGTGTAATTGGACCCTATGTATCACCCATGAATGGTTCACTTTTTCCGATATCGAAACAGGATGGTTCATATCGCATTGTGTTGGATTATCGAAATTTAAATAGTCATGTCCGTACATTTGCAGTACAGAACACACACAGCTCTGCGTTAGTGAATAACATTGTTCGCAAAAAATACAAAATGGCACTGGATATATCCAATGGTTTTTACAGTCACAATTTGGCTCACGAGAGCCGTGATTTGACCCCATTTAGTGCGGTCTGCAACCAAAAAAGATTTACGCATTTGCCTATGGGCTATAAGAACAGCCCTGGGGCTTTTGCTGAGCGTGTTGTGTCTTTGTTACACAGCATAGACCCAGATGCATTCTCCTACGTCGATGATATTTATCTGACAGATGATTAGCTGATTCCGCATCTAGTCCGCGGGACTCGGATCATTCTGTCGTTTGCCGACTTTGGTTATAAATTTAACTTTGCAAAATCACACATCGCTTGTTTGGCAGTGCTTTTGGTGGGCTATGAGCTCAACAATGAAGGTAGGGGGTTGTCCCCCCACTTTCTGGAGAAATGTGCACAATTGCAGCCTCCATCTACACTGAAAAAACTTCAATCTTTGCTGGGATTTTTGAATTTCGGGAGGACATACATTCCGGATTATGCCCAGCGTATCAAACCGCTTTATGCATTGATACAACCCACATATTCTTCTGCTAGCTGGCTGCTTGAACAAACCTCTATTTTACAATCTTTGCAGTCTGATCAGCTAGCGACTAACTTCTTGTTGACACGTGATAATTCTACGAACCTGGTCATACAAATTGCGGTGGGGACTGTGAGTTTCACTTCTTTGACATTCAACGAAGGCGACACGGTACCTATAGCATACAAATCACATTTGTGCACATCAGCAGAAATGCGATTTTCAAATGTTGAAAAGATATTGACTGTGGTTCAAATGAGGATTCTGAAAGAGAGATCTCTAGCGCAGGGAAAACGCATTCTTATGGTTTCGCCAATACCTGCTTTAGAAGCAGTGACCACGGCGAGTGTACTGAATTCTAAAGCTTTACATCCCCGTTGGATACAATGGGCTACTTCTTTGACATTGGCTGATGTCACATTTATCTTTGATCCTGCTCTGCAGACACAGGAGTTTTTACAGTACGAACATGTTCATCCTCCTCCGTTGTAGTTACTTCCTTTGGATCAGAACAATTGTATCATTTATACCGACGGCTCGGCTCAACCGGCCATCGGGTCCAAACATGCTTATTCAGCGGCTTGCGCTATTGTGGCTGGTTCAATTGTAAATGGTGCATTTAAGTCCTCCATTGTGCATACACAGGCACTTGGGGACTGTACGGCACAATTGGCGGAGCTGCATGCTCTAATTTTAGTTCTAGAATTCGCTGATCCAAATGTGAACACTCTTATAGTGTGCGATTCTTACTACTGTGTCCAGTCTTTTAATGACAACTTATACTTTTGGTCTCAAAATGATTATCGAGACTCCAAGGGCAGCGCAATAAAGCATAAAACGCTTTGGGTTCGAATGGCAGAACTTAAACAACGTCTGCCACTCACACAGGTTATACATACTCTTGGCCATCAGCGTGTGGGAACACATGCTGTTGGAAATTCTTTGGCTGACAAGGCAGCCAAATCTGCAGTAGCCACATGTTCCGTTACAGCAGTTACAAGGTCCATGACTAAAATAGATAATGAAATACCGGCAGCTATAGCTGCTTTGAAGGATGGAACTGATTTCCCGCAGGGCTTCCCTTCTAAGTATTCTTGTCACCCGAACAAGTTCCTTATGCTACTATACTGCCAGTTGGGGATCGGCTGATTCCCAACATGGACCGCAGGCTTCCTTTAACCCCTTCCGTGCGTGCGGAATTTCCGTGCTGTGCGGGCGTTTCCATTAGTGGGCGGGGATTCAGACGGCCGGGGGCCATCATGCGCACACGCCCACCATGACGCGTGACGGCTCCCGGACGTCACGAGCATGGAATAGGTTAATCATAGCCGCACACGAGGGCATGGCTTCTGCACATGGCGGAGTGTCTGCGACTGTTTCTATTTTACAGCAACGTTATTGGTGGCGTGGTTTATATAGACAAACCCGTAATTATGTGCTTTCTTGTGACATTTGTCAACAAATCAAACCATCTACGGTTTCACATCCACCACAAACACAGCTATATATATCAAATCAGCCATTTGGCTGTGTATATCTTGATCACTGTGGTCCATTGACTTCTGATACTGCATATAAATATATTTTTGTTGCAGTTGATTCGTGCACTAGATTCCTATGGGTTTGGCCACAGCGCAGTGCTGACGCTCGAAATGTCATTAGAGATTTGCGTGTCTTTTTCGGGACATTTGCCTGTGGCACCTTCCATTCTGACCAAGGTCCAGTGTTCGCCTCTAAGGCGTAGAAGGACGCAATGAAGTCTTTGGGGGTGCTGGTGCAGTTTTCGTCTCCATACAGGCCTGAGGGCAATTCTATAGTGGAGCGGATGAACCGTGACCTAAAGCAATCTTTGACAGCTAGAGTGTTAGGTACTGGCAGGAACTGGCTGGCCCATTTGCATGGAGTTCAACGTGCACTTAATAATCTCCCGAGAAGATCTCTGGGTGGGCGGACCCCATATGAAATGCTCTTTGGCATTAAAATTTTTGTGTCAGATCTTGATGGTCCAGACATTGTGCCGGCTTTCGCAACATTTGACGTAGATAACCATTCTACTATGTTACAGGACCTACAAAAGACCTGTGACAGCTTCGCTACAGAACAGTTACCCTCTTCCAATGAAACGGCAATGCAGATTCCGGTCGCCGGCTGGCTCCCTAAGATTGGAGATCTGGTACGAGAAAAGTTGGAGAACAAAAAATAATTTGGTCCCTCTTATCGTGCACCGGTCCCAGTTCTTGGATTAACGGGTACTCGTACAGTGATACTACCACCTTTGCCTGGTCGCAAAGAAAACTGATATATTTCAATTGACAATGTCAAACTACACCATCTGGCCGATTCTGATTAGTGTGACTCCCAGTATTTCAAGCAACACTATTTCCCTGAATCCGATGATTTCAGCCTCTTCGACTAATGCCCATGTCATTGAGGGTGACTTCTATTGACTTTCTGCCTATTATGCCCTCCTCCTCCTCCTCCAACGCTGACGTTGAGTATGCTTATCCGGAGGATGAGTGCCATATTGAAGTACTGGATAGCCCTTTACATCATCAAGCTGATGCTGCACTGCCTCCGTTAATGAACGTGGGAGCAAGCGGTTATTTTGGTGACCGTACAAGCTTCTCTTATGACTCTTCCTCTTCGTCATCAACTGTGACACCTCTACCGATGCAAACCAGTATTTTCATTTCCTGGTTCAAAAAGACTTACCTGGTCCCACCCTGGACCTACATCTGGCAGGTGCTTATACTGATTTTCCTCTTCATGTCGATTGGGTTTGTGACAGTGTTCTTCTTGCTCATCAATGGTCGTTACTTGCCAGAACGCTCTGCTGTGAAGTTGGTTGATCGAATTCTAGCTCCCCATACATTGTCCCATATCATGAAGCGTGATCAAGCCCTTGTGAACATTTTGGCTTTCCCTGTTGCTGATGTCATCGTTTGGGATAAAGTGACATTCGAAATCCATGGTCCGACGGAAGTCCTCAACATACCATACGTGTTTCGCATTTCCTTAGGAGATGTGGTAACACAGGACATACATTCTGATGATTAAGATGTGCAAGCGATACATTCGTTGTTTTCAGATTTAAAATATTATGCTGCTTTTGATACTGAAGATTTGTATTTAAATTCTGCCAATTATGCTGATTTATTCTGTTACCAACATTATGGTCATCATTTTTTGCATAAAACAAACACGTTAAGACCTGTTTTTAATTTTACGCAGTGGGAACATTGTCCAACTCTCCTAAAGGGAAGATCCAAAACACTTCGGAATAAGTTCACCTATTTTACTGATTACAACACGTCCAACCCAGAGTCCTATTTCTTTAAATTGAAATTGCCGTCTCTATCTAAATTTATGTTGACGCACACAAAGTTAATTTATTCAAATTTATTTAGAACTGAATTAGCCTTATAGGGTTACGAACACTGGAAAGATACCATTGATTTGAAATCAATTTGGGGTACCAAGTCTTTGCAGGTCTAGGGAACCGAAGCTTTGCATCGCACGTGTCTCATTCCGACTCAAATATTATTTTTAAATGACACAGTGCACCAAACTACTTGATTTGGCTTGGCTACAGCCAAATATTTGAATATCCCATCCATTCCCTCATTGGCTGAGTATGATAATTGGTGTAAACACACCAATCATACTATCGACACACTACAAGCACTGTTTCGAAATGGCAGTTTAAATATCTCTGATGTTGACCCCTCAGGATGGTTGTTGTGGCAAGTCAATGCCTGTCAACTGCGTTTTCACAATGCAGCGACCGGTTTCACTCAAACTAGACCTGATCCACGTTTCCCGCATTCACATTCTGTCACCACGTACTTGGTGGGGAAATTGTGTCAGCAATGGTTGGAACACTCTACATTGTTGTCAGTAAAACAACACCTGTCTCTCTTGTCGGGCAACATTAATTTGGCTGATTTTATCTTGGGTCCTAAATCACCAAGATCAAAAAGATTTATTTATGAGGCTTATAAAGGATTAGGGAAACTATCGCAGATGGAAGCAGCGTTTCGTCTGCGCCAAATTGACAAAGCAAATTTGGAGAAAGTTCTAGCAGTTGTCGACAATAGCTTCAATACATTGTCTTCCCCTATTTACAAGTTAGATAATATTGTTTCATCTGTCATTGATATTGTTCAAAGTGATGTATCTGTGTTATACCGTGGTCAAAATCAATTACGATCTGTGATGCAATTTGCATGGACGTTGCAAACTCTTAAAATGGGTAAAGTACCATGGGATTAGTTGAACGCTTATGCACTGTTTATGCCATTTAACTTGACTGATAAACAAAGGTTCATGTCCAAGAAAGACGCTGCATACACATTGTTACACATTGAACAATTAGAACATTTACCATTTTCCATAGCGGAGACTGATTCAGCTGTATGGTTAATTCATGGCGTTATTTCTCTGCCATTCTCACTATTTCAGCTTAAATCTTGCATGAAACACTTCCTGATAGGCCGCTTTGAACCCCTGGGCAGTGCGTTTCTTCATGAATTATGGTCCTTGCCTTTTACCTACAGATGTCAATGGGAAGATAAGGAAGTTTTCCTAACAGGGGAGGAGTGCGATTCCACAGTAGGACATTCCCTGGTTTGCAAACAAGTTAAATTGCACGGCACTTGTAACGTGTCCGCTGCTAATCTGGCTTGTTTTTTGAAAGGTACGCCTGTCCCAGCAATAATTCCCACACTCACATTGCTTTCGAATGGCAGTTATCTTATTTTGAATAACCACGGCTGCTGTGGGTTACAGGCAGGCATACCGTATATAGTAACAGTTTCACAGCGTGTTACTTGTTGTAGCAATGTGCTTTTTCCACCCCCGCTTGGGATTGTAGATAGTTCTCTTTGGCCTTCCATTCCGACTTTGAAAACAGAATTCAATAAACTAAGCAGACTCAAAGCGCTATTGTTTCAACAGGAAGTGGCTCTCACTTCGGCTCGAGAGACCTTCAAATTGCAGGTGGCGAGAACATCTAGTGAGATTCAGTCCCTTCTGAATACAAATCTCCCACTCCATTTTGGGGAACTGATACATCACATATTTAATGCATCTGACACAGAAGGCCTTGCTCATTTTTTTAAACTTGTGGGATCCAGTCTTGTGACCTCTTTTCAGATGATTTTTGGAGTAATACCAGCCTTTATCCATTCTATCTTTCCCAGCGCCTTCGGAGGGTTCCCCTTAGTACTAGCGCTGGTGGCTGTCGTGCTGATACTTCTGCTCCTGTTACGCAATGGCTGCCCATCTTGTGGTACTGCACAGACCCGGCCAATTGCAACTGTACCGTGACCGAATGCAACAACTTTGTGGATGCTTGCCATTAGTGATGCTTGGCGTAAGTTATGGACTAACTTTTCGCTTTGCCTACTTCACTTGCGTGCAACCTGTGTTCTACTGCCGGTGGTGCCCTTTCTACTGGGCCTTGGATTTATGCCTCTCCAATATGTCATACGCAGACCCGGATTATGATCTGTTGGTGGGTCCATTACTGGCCCATGACCAGGCCTGTTCTGGGAATGTCCGTTTGATGCGTGCAGCTGCACTTGGAGTGTTGGCTGAGTGGAATACCTGTGAGGCTGCACAGTGCCTCCTGCAACGGAGTTTCATCGAATATCACGCAAGTTGCCTGGATATGCTCTTGGAGGCATCGGATTATGAGGAACACGTGTGTTCCTTCAAACTACTTGACTGGATGGCATTCCCTTTTTGCTACGAACGATAGGGATGACCTTTTGGAACAAATTGCATTCTTAAATTCACGAAATTTGATGGATTTTCCGAATCCGCATTAGTCACGTTTTCAAAAAATTGTTTTTTTCCTCTTTCTAAATTTTCCAAAATGATCATTTTTTTAGCTCGAGAGTTATTAAACTCTGCTTATCTTTGGTCTCTGTTTCAGTCTTTTATCTATATGCTATGACCTGGCCAAGGGGAGGGTGTCATATGGCCGATAGGGTCATTGTCGACATCGCTAAGTTAGCATGAGCTCTGCTGCCATGATGCTGCTTTTGCGCACGTTACTACATGACCTTATTTTGCAAGACTCTGTTTATGCCTTTCACATGAGAAGCGTCTGCTTTGTGCGTTCTCAGTCTGTTCCTGGAGTTTAGTCTGAACACGGTGAGCAAGGTCGATAAACAATGCCCCTTGTTATTCTGGTCAGTCCCTTGAAACTAGACAAAACATGCTAACACAGTTGTGGCTGCTGGGAAACTCGTGCTTTGATATTATGGGGATGCATGTTGGTTTAACACACACTTGGAGAGGGACCTTTCCAGGGAGAAGAGCCATGCGGTTCCTATGATGTAGATATACCATCTAGGCACTGAGGTATTGGGTCTGCTTACAAAGCCCAGAGATCTTCTATTATATAATAATACTTCTTCCTACCAAGGGGAGGGTGATTAGGCCTTATAGTCCTATATCCACTGTCTTTATAAGATGACATCTCCCTTTATAATGTATGGACTTGCTACAATGCTAACTGTTTTTTAGGTTTATGCTTTTTGCTGCTCGTAGTGGCTTGTATACTGCGTTATAGAGCACGATAGTTAAAATAAACATTTTAAACTATACCAGTGTCTCTGTCAATTCTTATTGTGGACAAGTACGAGTGAGTGAGCGAAAGGGTATGTCTTGCCACCGCGAATCCTGGGAGAGTCGGGAGTGTTGTGTTCTGGGGTATGTAATCATTTGCATCTTCGTGATTGTTTAGGAGAGCGAGTGGGACACTATAGCTAGTTGGTCCTGGGATTGTGAGTACTGAGGCGGTAGGAAGGCTTAGCCCCTATACACTGAGGTCCCGTATTCCTGCGCGTAGTTCTGTGTTTGTGCAGAATCCCTGCAACAGTCCACAACATTAGCAGTTTTCAATGAGGAGAACTTTTTTTTTTTTCGAGCTCTTGTATGAGTTTGTGCTTTACTGGTTTGGTTGCAACATCTCCATCAAATAATGTGTTTGTTGGAAGAAGATCATGCAACAGAATGTCCTTGATAAATTCACCCCTTTCTTTTGCTACATCCATCTCTCTATGTGCTTGCAAACGTTGTATTTTTGTAACCTATTTTGTAGTGGCTTGTTGGACGAAACTCTTACTACGGCCATTAAAGTGTGGAAGTTTAGCTTTAATGATTGTGTCAAACAGCTTTTTCTCTTTCAACAAAAAGTTCTGCATATAGTTTCGATCCATGTTCCAGGACATCTAGTAGACGTGTTTTATATCGTTATCCACATATTGTTTGATCCAGAAGTAGTGTAGTTGCACAGGCTTAGTCATTTCAAAGGCGTTTCCTTGCTGCTGCATACAATGAAGAAGACTGTCAACATGTTTATTAAAATGTTCCCTTCTCTTTCCCACAAGTTCGTGATGAGGAACAGTTTCGCGATGGTCCATTAATTTTGACTTTGTCATCTTTATGAAAACAATGCACATAGAAAGGACTTCATGGTAAAATAGCTGCCATTGAGCAACATATTCACTTTTATGTGACTGACCAACAATTCCCTTGGAGCTCTTCTGTGATCTCTGGATTGTCAGTTCCAGTTTAATATCTGGAGCTACAGCATTGAATCCATCTCTGTCTTTCACCACAAAATGTCTTAGGATGAATTTTCTGTAGAGGTATGATTTTTCCATATCTAGCTTCTTCACTCTTTCCAAATACCAGGATCCATATCTCAGGTAGTTTATGCAATTGAATTCACTAAACACAGTAATCAGTGACTTTACAGTTTTACGTGCAGTTCCCAATCACCTTCCTGATTAGCATGTACTATGCTTTTCACTAGAGCTGTCATGTGTAAAACATTTCCCCAGTACTTGCAAAGTTCTGATTTTTCTTCACATTCTTTGACAAACTCTACAAACTTGGTTTTCAGGTTTTCTGATTTTGAACTGAGTGTATTGAAAATTGCCTGGCTTTGCATTATGTCTGAATGAAGTGCACCCTGTGCCTTGTACATTTCTGAGATAAGATATTAAAAACCTAATTTGTCTTTCTTGTTCCAGAAAGGATTCCAATGCAATGTTTCTATAGCCCCAGATATGATGAGCATATCTTTTATGAGGCTTCACATCTGATGTGATACTAGAGACTGCATAAGAACCATATGGTTGTTAGACCACCCTCTCTTCAATTAGTATTGTGCGAAATAACTGATAATAAGAAGTAGATTGAGTCACCTGTAGAACTATGCCTTTTTTCAGTGTCTACCCTACTTTTAATGTTAATATGGTTATGTGGAGCTGCTATGTTTGGAATTCAGTTGGGGAAATGTATTTCATTATGACTATTTGGAGACCAAGAAAAAAGGAGGAATTGGTTGTTATGTCCATCACAGTGGTGAGGTAATAAGAGTATGTTAACTAGCTTATTCGTGATACAATCAAGAGGATGTAATGAGAAAGGCCAGGGAGGTTGCTGGACCCATTAATGAAACAACTACTTTGTTGATGCATATTTGGAAATCGTTTATCTCCAAAGTTTCCGGGCACTATCACCTTCATGACAAATGGTGAAACTGTACAAACACAAAACATCTGTAGAACACTGTAAGCCATATTATCTGCTTCTAAATTCATGACCCTATATACAATACTGATTGAAATGGCATACTGAAGAACAAGCAGAAGATGTTTGTCTTCTCTGAGAGCCTTGGGTTGCTGTGTGGCTTTAGAAAAAGCTACAAACATTCCTACAGTGAGCAAAACGCAAACAAGTCTTATTTTTCTTGGGAAAACTAACAAGCATCTTAGCAATGAACAAAACAACAAGAGCCCTTACTCGAGTGGAGACCATCAGTGTTCAATGGGGGCGGGGGTTTGCGAGTGTAAGAAAGTGTGAGAGTTGATTGACACCCAAACTGTGTTTTATCAGTTTAAACACATGATCGAAAAACAGCACCACTTGTGTTAATAGCTGTGAGTATTCCTTGAATCTGAGTGTGTAGGATTGTAACAATGCTCCTCTAAAGCTGCCAGGCTACTCAGTTTGGACAAAAAAAAAACAGCACCAAGCTGCGGCCCCCAGTTCTGCACTGCGCTATTTAGCTGTTAATTGGGCACGGCATCCTAAATGCATGCACATCTTCAAAATAGGCATTGCGTGGGTGCTCATGGGAGATCTAGTCCCTGTAGTGCTCCTACCTTTTTGGGTTCTCATGTATATGTAGCAAACAGTCTGAAAGGAGGTTCATACAATTTTTTAAAAAGCTGCTATTTTTTATTTGATTTTATTTGAGAGCTTTACAGATCGCGCACATGACAAAAGGTGATCAGAGAGCTTTAAAGTATACAATAATTTTTGCCACAAGTCTAATGATGGTTACATTTACTGTTCTGTACATATTACAAGTTCAATATATACATGGTCCCATCAGTAAGTAGTCCCTGGTGGTTACTGGAGGATCAACATAGTAAGTGGTAAGCTGAGTGGTTCGGTAGCTTGTATGCGGTAAGGCAGTGTTGCGAGGTAGTGAGAGTATTTGCCATTTTAGTTTCTGTGGTTTTGTCACTACTCACACCTGGGCATACCAATGGCCACTTAGGGTGGTACATCAAACACACAAAAGGCGATGGGATGATGTTTGCAATAGGTCTAACCACTGGCTATCACTCGGGGTAGCATTCCAACCCATTCATCTTTAGATAAGGCCCAGCCATATGCAAATAAGTCTTGAACCTGCTTCAATAGAAAAAGTCCAGCCAGGTCCTCTCTGGACTGGAACACAAACAACCCAAAACCAGTTTTACCCTGAGAGGGGCTCTTCAGTCTGGTGTAGCTTGGTTGAAGTGGCATAGTGAGCAAGTGACCCACGTCTGGTCATACTCTTGGCCACTTAGGGCAGTACATCAAAGACACAAAAGGTGAGGGGTTCAGATGTTACTCCGAGTGATTGCCAGTGGTTAGAACAAATGCAAGCATTCCTCCCAGCACCTTTTGTCTGTTTGTAGATATGGTCTTATCATCTTTCTCCTGTTATAAGCCTGGCTGCTGGATTAAGTGTGGCCCTCACGGGGGCTAAGTGGGTTTTCGGTGTCCCTGTGACAGTTGAATTGCCATAGTCTAATCTTGATATCACCAGAGATTGTACCACATTTTTGAGATCCTTCTCTGGAATGAAAGTTTTGGCCTTTCTGAGGAGTATGTAATTATAAATAGCTTTTATTGTTATGGAGGTTATGTGAGCAGTCATGCTCATATATTTGTCTAGCATTCTCCCAAGCCTGTTTGGTGCAGTTGATGGTTGATGGACTGTAGTCCAGAGCAACTAGAGGAATGATCAATTGTTGGATTAGTGAGGCGGTACCTTTTGGGAATATTTGAAGAAATTCATTTTCCATCTGGTTGGGTTTCGGGTGATTTATTGCTAACATGTGTTGTACCTCTTTTAGGATGTTGTTCAGGTGAAGAACATCCCTGAATGAGGAGATTTTTTAGGTAGAGTTGAATGTTACCTGTATATAGGTTGTATGTAAGGTTAGCGTGTTGTAGGATTGCAGTAGGGGCTCCATGTAAAGATTGAGGAAAGTGGGTGACAAAATTGACCTGGGGGGGAGCTTCTTGATTTTCAGGTGAAGGATTAGAGAGTGTGAGCCTTTCAGTTTAACTAGCTTCCATCAGTTGTTGAGGTATGAGGCAAACCAGTGAAGAACTGTGCCTCCGATGCCCATGCATGATTTTAGTATATTAATGAGTGTTTTGGGGTTGACTGTGTCGAATGCTGAGGAGGGGCAAAGGACTACTAGCAAGCATGAGTTCTCTGTATCCGAACATCCTGAAGATGTCATCTGTGACGTTAAAGATGTCTGTTTCTGTGCTGCAGTCTGCCCTTAACCTTGACTGGAAGATGTGTAGAAGGTCATGGTCCTCAATGCTGTCTTACTTGGTACCATACACATATTTAAAGAGCCTTTGCTAAGAAGCGCAGGTTGGGCACAGGACGAAAGTTGTTTAGGACTTCTGGATCCGCTCCTGATTTCTTGAGGAACGGAGTGACCTGTCTGAGCTGTTCCATAGGTTAGTGAGATATTGATTATTTTATTCTATAGATGTATGATGAGGAGGCTGAATTCCTTGACTAAGGTTGGGGAAAGAGGGTCAGTTATGGGTGACATAGTATTCAAGTCTGATATGACTTTTATGAGATTGTCTTTCATGAGGGCTTTGAATTCATGCCATGCTGCATTGTTCTTCAGAGTTTGGGGCAGGGGGTGCTAGGCAGTTTCGAAGGTATTTGGTCCCTTGAGTTGGGTGTGTGATTAATGTATCACATGAGGGTGTAGTTGCTCAGAGAAAGAGTTCAATCTGCACAATCTTGACTGCAAAGAATTTTGCAAAGTCTTCACAGCGTTCCACTGTGGTGACTGTGTTTGGGATGATGGTGGAGGATGTTTGTTGTTTGATGATGTTGTAGAGTTTTTTGGGGCGGTTTCAGGCCTTCTCTAGCTGAGTTCAGAAGAAAGATGCTTTTACTCTAATGATTTATTTCTTGTACCTGTTTCTTTCATGGCTTGGGAGTGTGAGGATTGCGGATGGGGGGTTTTGTCTCCATCTTATCTCGACCAGTCTAGGCTGTCTCCTTTCTGCACTTACCTATTTGTTCAAATAGAAGCATGACAGGTTTCTTAAGAGTCTTTTCAGTTTTAGTGGGGTGACTTGATTGAATATGCCAGACATCGGTTCGTTGTAGTGTGAGGTTATGGCATCTGTTTTATTTTGGTCCTCAGGTGGTTGATTGTGAGCACTGATCCTGGCTGCAAGACCATTGCTCTTGATCTGGTTGATATTTCCTCCTCAGCATTTAGGCATGTAGATTTGGTCTTTAGAATTGTGGTATTCCAAAGTTATGTGGAAGAAGATTACAGTCTACTAGTCAGATGACATCTAGTTTCAGTGAGTCAGATTTAGCTATAGGCATTTCTAGGGTACCCCCCCCCCACCCTTTGCGTGCATTTGTTTGTTGCAGTGTTGTTTTAGGTTGTTGTTTTCCAGGAAGTCTTTTAGATTTATTATCAGTGTGCTGTTGGTGTTGTTTCATAAAAAGTGACAGTACAACAAGTAGAAGATGAGGGTAGTGGGTAGTTACCCCAGGTATCCTAATTATTTAGAGCGGCAGTCTGGGATAAATTTAAATTATCAGGAAAGTCAGTGGCAGAGCTGTCAGTGGGCTGGTTATTGGTGGCCTGGCAAACACAGACCAGGCCTCTGCCTCACAACCTCATTTGTATTGGTTGGTTGCGTGTGAGATAGCAAAACATCACTTAACGGGAGGGACAGGGCTCATTATAAAGGAGCTGTGACTCTGGCACATCCAAGCACAGCATGGGTCTGGATTAATTGCCACCTTTGTAGAGCTTCCAAATATAGCCCAAGAATAACCCACAAGTACTACAGAAACCACAGATCACAGTGCTGTCCTGATCAACCCACTTATTACAGAAATGATGCACAGTGACCGTTTCTTAGAAAACCTCTGCTCATGCCTATTAGCTATAGCGTAAGTAGCAGGGAATCCACAATTGGTGCAAGTAAAGTTCAAGAAGTGTCAACAATTTCAAGGTCAGGAAAACAAGAAAATAATATTCACAAACTAACTTAGAAAAAAGAAAAAAATAATGAGCCAAGGGACACCAAAATGATTACATTTGTATAGGGGGAACCAGAGGTATGAATAGTTAAACTTTTAAGGCAAAAAGAGCATAGAAAAAGTAAAGCAACAATCAGGAGTAACAATTTGCAGTTGACTAGGACCTAGGGAGGGACAGGAATCATTATATAGAAGCTGCGATTCTGGTACCATGCAAGCATATCAGGGGTCTGGATTAATAGCCACCTTTGTAGATCTTCCATAATCTGCCCAAGAACACTGTACAAGTACTGGAGCAATCATACATCTCAGAGCTATCCTGATCAACCCACTTGTGACAGTGGCCCTTTCTTGCAAAATCTTAGCTCATTGCCAAGTAGCTATGGCACGACAAGCAGGTTATACTCAAAATGTGGGTGTTAGGTTCAAGAAGTACCAACAATTTCAAAGTCAGGAAAAGCATAAAATAAAATTCACAAACTAACTTAGAAAAAAGAAACAATAATGAGCAAAAGGACACCAAAAGTATTACATTTGCATAAGAGAACTAGAAACATGAATAACTAATGTCAATAAGAGCATAGGAAAAGTAAAGCGACAAACAGGAGCTACAGTGTGCAGTTGATTGTGAACTAGGTATGATTGCACATTAACAACGATAGAGCAGTGGTCAAAGGGGGATAACCCTGGTCAAAGAGCCTACCCTCTGATATCGGGGATTATTTGGAGTCTTGTGCACAGAGTACTTTGCTGTAAACGTGGCAGAGTACCCTGTCCACCAAACTGTCAGTTTGAACACTCTATTTAGAGTTGGATGAACAATTTTGTTTTTGTCGGAAGCCCCAAAGACATTGGGCCATTGGTCTAAGTCCCTCAGACTGTTCAGCTATTTCGAGCGGACATTCAGACGTACATTTTTCCTGTTCGGGGCTTCCATGAAAATCCTGCCATTTTGAAACAGACAAAATAGTAAACATTACCCTCATGCAGTGGGAGCGTGGGAGAAAGGGTCTTTTGGAAGTTTGTTTTTGAAAAACAAAAAAGTTTGTGGAGTGGCCACATGAAACATTGTGCTGCTCAATTAATGTAAGTGCTTTCAGTGATACTACCATGGCAGAGGTTCCTCAGAAGGTACAGAATTCTCCCCAGGCAGAAAGAGATCTTTAAATGTAGTGGGCAGTCTTGAGAGATTAAGGCCTCCGCCAAGCAGCAGGATGGTGGAATGCCTGTAAAACTATTAAAAAAGCTCCCTTATTCTTTTTTCTTGGAGTCAAAGTCTTTCAGAGGGGCAAACTCCAAGGCTGAGGTCATTGAGAGTCCCACAAAATCAGATACTTTGTAAGCAAGCTCCTGCTGAAGCTGTTGGTTTGGCACCAAAAGTTCTGATCCTGAAAAAGCTAGATTTTGTAGCCCCTAAGGACACTTCACTACTAAGATGGAGCTGCTGCCTCACCCCAGTCCAACATTTTACATTCAGACTCAGGGGCTGATTTATGATTGGCAGACAGGATGCTCACAAATGTGATATGCGCCATAGTGTATAATGCACTTGAAATAGGAAGGGTGGGATATCCATCATATTGTGACAGTGTAGCCTGTATGCCAAACACTTAATCAAGCCCTTAGTCACTTTAGGGTTATTCTTCTAGTGAGGCAAGGCTGGACCCTGTAGCCAGGCAGAGCTCCACGAAGTTGGACACCTTTACAGCAAGGTTCAGCTGAACCTGTTTTTAAAACAACAAAAAGCTCCAAGTGGGACAAACATTGTTTTCTTGGTTATCTAGGGTATTACCTTCCTGTACAAACCTCAGCACCTTGCACCGGGCTTCTGCCGGTGGTAAAAAACACACAAAGTCCTACTTTCCTCCAACTGCAGGGAACTTTCTTTCTGATTAGTCCTACAGACCCTAGCTTCATAAGACAGGCTTCTGAGCAATAGAAATTTCTACAGCCAGTTCTCTCGCACAGTACAGTCCTCTGTGGTCATCCTGGCCCACTTGAAATGAAATGAAATTTGTACTTGTAAAGCGCACTTATACCCCCAAAGGGGTGTCCTGGCGCTGTACGCATACCGCTGTGGAACCCTTCCTGGCTTTTCCCTGTGAAATGTCCACTCCTGGGCACCCCCAGGGTGAAGCCAGGCATCCCAGCGCTGTTGGGGCCGTTGTGGAGATTAAGCAAGCTATTGCCCAGAGTTGCAGAGTGGGACCCATGATTAGAATAGGCACCGAGGCGAGAATTATCAGGTCCGAGGAAATTGAGCCCAAGACCCACCGAGGCGGGAATTGAACCCTGGTCCCGGGCCAGATCTCTGCATCAGGGTCTGCCGCTCTAACCATTGAGCCACACTTCTCCACTTGGAGTCAGGAGTGCTTCTGCTTTTTGTGTGTCTGAAGCAGGCACATTGGAGGTGAACCACATGACCCTTGGAGAGCAGTTCCAGTCCCTGAGAGGTAGGAGTCCTTGATTCCTTGTCTTCACTTTTTCCAGAGGGATCCCTAGTCAATGAGTCCTGTTCTTTCTGCAATAATATTCCTTCAGATGTTGTCCTCCCAGGTCCAGGAGTGTTTTGAGCAGTTGGTAGTAAGATGCCAGTACACAGTGCAGTAGCCAGTGATTGGCAAATTTTCCATGTCAAATCCTGTCTACTTTCTCACCATAGTCTCACCTCATTTTGCAACACTTCTTCTTTTCTTTACTGTGAAAATTCGCACAAGCCCTAAATTCAAGAATCCTGAACCCTTCCCACTGGAAGAGCACCAAGCAGGATCCTAGCCAATTCCCTAATTAGATGAGGTCACCTGCCCTCTTTTAGGGTTCAAACTGCTTTTTCCTCCTGCTGTGGTTAGGACCAAAAGGTCTATGAAGGCTCTGTCACTGAATCATGCCAGCCGCATTTGGGATCAGGAAGACAAAAAACAGAAGTGTTACAGGTGCCCTTTGCTCTACTAGCTGTCTTGAACCCCTCCCTGATGGCTAAGTCACCAATTGTTGATAACGTCCTGGGTCCAGTGGCAAGGCTATTGTCCTCTGGCAGGTAGAGTTGTTAAATGAAGCCAAGAAAGAAAATTGGACTTTAGAGATGCAATTAGTTTTGGAACCACAATGAAAATAGCTTTTAGTCCTTCAGGCAGTATGATACATCTATTTCAAATATATAGTGAGGTACCTGTTTCAAATATATACAGTTCTACTTCTCTATATGTTAGTCACCCTGTCCTGTGGGCTTACAAGGCATACTTTAGTGGTAATTTATTATTATGTAAAAAGGTTTTATTACATGGAAAATGCTCTTTTCCTTGCTACTGCAGTGCCTTTAAACTGCAACCCAGCCATTGCACAGTAGTGCTCCTGGCAGCTATATATTTGTTCATATATGTTGTTGTGTAAATATATGCTCTAGCCCATATACATAATTTAACTTCTATGCCCCAGGTGCAATTTCTACACCATCTACCCTGTCACTATATGAAAGTCCAATTGACCGAAACAATTTACCAATACCATTTTAGTACCAGAGCAGATGTGATTGTTATTATATTTTCTATTTAAGCAGCAGGTGAATCTTATTAGACTGAAATTATAGTACTCGTCTTGTTTATTTTCAAAATGCAAACTCCTAAATAAAGGTGGCCCAAATACTGAATTCACATGCAAAGCCATGCTGTTTTCACAATTAATATTATAGTCTAAAGTTGCTGAGGGTGAATTTATATTATTTGACACCATATGAAAGCACAGATTGAGAAGATCATAACATAATGCACATTATTAGCTTAGCTGGCAGTAAACACCACCTTGTCCTAAATTAAATTAATTGTGTAGCTGAGATTATGAAGGTGATGCATTACTGTAATAGAAGAAAAAAGCCAAGGGAATACAGCCATGTTTATACACCACACTCATAATTCCAATAAAAATACAAATGAACACATTTGGAAACAACACAACACTTTTGTGTCCGTGAGGGTAATGTTTATATTGAAACTTGGACCCCTTTCTAACAGTAATTTCGGAGAATAAAGATGAACACCTTTGAGCTTTTGGGTTTTAGTAATCCCATCAAAAGACACAAAAGGCAAGATTCATTAGTAGCTCAATCCATATTGTTCCTTTTGGAATGTTCTGGGTGATGTGCATTTTTAATTTTCCTCATCAGCAATGCCACAGACAAGGTAAGAAATAATAGAAAGCTGCCAAAATGGTATAAAAATGATATTAACATTATACGTTCAAACATTTATTTCACATATTTTGTTCTGTGTGAGTCTCCCTGATTATGTCCCTTCTTGCTGTCCTGTAGGACCAACAGTAGCGTAGCTAGAGAGGGGGGGACCACCCCAGGCAGAACTCTTTTTGGGGGGGCGGAGGTGAGCATGTCATCTCTTACGACTACCACCATCCCCCAACTTCCTGAGAGCAAGTTGTCGGTCAGCCGCCACTCCCCCCCAGAACAACTCGTCCATCGGCCGCCAGCCCCCGGAACAACTCATCTGTTGAACGCCACCCCCCCCCATCTTACCTGCACCGGGTGGCAAGCTTACAGGCTGCCCTGGGTGGTAGTAGGTCTAGCTATGCCACTGAGGACCTCGCAGTATTTTATTGTAATAGCATATACATAGTGTGTCATTCTCCTTATAAATTAATTTCAATGTATGGGCAGCATGCTTTTCCTTAGGTTTTGGACCATGTACGAAATTGGGTTATTAGTTGAGAGGGGTGGAAGCCCCACTCAAATAATAAATACAGTCCTTGTCAGGGTGAACCACAAAAGTCATTAAATTAACCTGTGCTGAACCCCCGGGTAGCTTGAGACAAAAGCAGTCAGGCTTAACTTAGAGGCAATGTGTAAAGTAGTCATGCAGCACACAAACAGTAATAAAGGGATAAAACAACACAAGAAAACTCACAGACCAAAGTAGAAAAATAGAACACATTTTAATAAATAAAATGACACCAAAATGACAAAAATCCAATCATTGGAACCGGAGCTATCCTTTAAGAATATTTTTAGGTGGAATTTACACCCAAAAGCACATAGCACCTCTTACGGTTATCTGATCGTGCTGGACTGAGGAAAGTCAGAAATTCACGCTGATTGCAATAGAGTGCATGCAGATGCAGGGAATGAGGTTAGTCCAGCTGAAGAGTTACCTTTTCAAGTCCTGTGCGAAGAGTGCCGTTCATGTTGGTGGAGGCCGTGAGGAGGAGGCTGTTGGTGCAAGGAGCAGGTCAGGTGTCGTGTATGGTTGCTTCTGTAGCATCAAGAGGTGGCCATTACTGGAGCTTCACATTGGTGGTCAATGTGGGCTGTTGCTGTTAGTGCTAAGAGCAAGTCTCACTGGAGGTACACATTGGCGGTCATCACTGCTGGTCACTGTCCACCTCACCAATCGTGAAATTCCTATCCTTTTTCCCCCTCATTCTATTTATCCACCTCTCATATCTTTCTATTTCATGCATCTGTCCCTATTTTACCTCACTCTTCCATGCTTTCCTTCTCTTTGTACATATCACTCCATCTCCATGTACCTACTCACTCTCTCTTTATCCCAGCTTTCTCTAACTCACCGTTGTTTACTTCATCTCTCTCTCTTTCAAATACATCTCTCTCTGCTCACTTGTCTACCTCTTACGATTGCATCTCTTTCTCTTCCATTCTGTGCCTTCTTCCACACCTTTACCTCTCTGCCCTATGTCACTACTTCACTACACTCTCTACCTCACCCTTTCGTTCTGCACCTCAGTATTCTGTTTCTATCTCACCTCCCACTCTCTCTCCTCCATCTATTTTAGCTCTGACTCAATCTCATCTCTTTGTTTACCTCACCTCTCTATTGTTTTACCTTTACCTCTGGCTCCCATTCATCTCTTTTTGTGCCTTACCCATCTTCCATTTTTCTGAAGGTTTTAACAGTAATTAAATATTGTAGGGCATCACAAGGGTTTCCATGTACTGAAAATGGATAATAAATGCAAAGTGTTTCTGAACTGGGGGCCCCAAACTATTCAGACACAAATGTGAAGTTCCAAAGAGTACAACCAGGCTATTATTGGCAGGGCTTGGTCCCCTATGTCATATGTGGTCAGCATGCTTTCATAGACCTTGGAATATCTTTCCAATCCCAGATTATGTAACGTGATATGATAACTGTCTAGACAATTACCTTGATAGATAGTAATTTATGCTAGATGAAACATTATGTTATGGTGCCTGTTAATGTTGCTTCAGTCCCAGCAACAACAAAAACAATAAAATGTCTGGTGAAGGCAGTAATTGAGATCTGCTAGTCACATGAAATGTGGTGGTAATGAATCTTGTCTGGAGTATTTCAGGGACACTGTTTTGGTTTGAAGACTTGGAGACATGCTTGGAATGAGGCTTGCTAAATGCATAGAGCTCTGAATGTGTTTGATATGGACACCGTGTGAAACAGAGCTAGAGCTAGATTATAGGTATTAGCCCTGTTTTCATACAATTTCAGCCTAAGACCCCGACAGGAAGTACATGTCAGATTCACAATGCATGGTTAAGATCAGGCTAAATGGGAGGGTTTCTTTTGACATCCTAGCCCGCAGAAATATTGTGTTCTAGGGAGTTGGCCTTTGTTGAGCACAGTGAGTGTATTTTAATTCGCACGTTTGAAAATTTGGGAAATATAATTACCCTCTATTTAATAAAAAGGAGAAATCAAAAACCTCAATAAAAAGTATGGATATAATAGACAACGCTTGGGGGCATATTAACAAGGACCTTATCTCCGCTTTTTTGGCTTTAAAAGTCAAAGAAGCGGAGATAAAACTATCGCCCTATTTACAAGTGGGTGCTAACCTGCATTAGTGCATGTTAGCACCCGTTCTCCCGACGCCTCGCTTTGCATCTCTAATGAGATGCAAAGTGGGCGTCACTGGGCAGTACTGCATGTAAATTATCGCTGATGTGCACATTGCGATATTTACAAGGAGGCCCACGCATTTAAGCAGACGTTAGTTTTTGGCGAAAACCGCGGTTTTCGCCTAAAACTAACGTCTGCTAAAATGCTGACTTACGTATACTTAACATTGGGGTGGATTATGCTGATACGACCACAGGGTCGTATCAGCAAGGTTATCGCCGTTTTCCATGGAACATCGCTGGAAAACCAGCGATGTTCCATGGAAAACACCGCTATTGCTGGAATAATTATCGCCATTGCGCTATGCGTTGTTAATACAGCGCTAGCATGGCGATAATTTCCAGCGATAGCCGGTGAAAAAAAATTTCACGCTAAGCGCGGCCAGCGATAATTATCGCTGCCGCTTGATAATATGCCCCTTGTTCTTTAGCAGCTCTAGCAACAAAAATGATTTAACCCTCATCACATGTACTTTTGCAAGAACAACAGCTACCCTAATCTGAGTAGTCATTTGAATGTAAACCAGGTCTGACCTTTATTGCCTCAGACCCTAATTGTGGGATAAGATGGGATAAAGAATGATATATGCCTCAACCTAGGTAATTTGATAACACATTATAGCATAATTTCAGACTATACAAGGAATTCACCAGTTGATGAGAAGAGCAGCTAAAAGTTGGCTGCAAAGATACAAGTGAGTACAGTTAAAGATGATGGTCAAAGGAAATAGAACATTCAATGTAAATCTCAAATACTATTTAAATTTTAACTTTTTTTTGATAAATCTCAGTCTATCCACAATGTGTTGAGCAGAGGCACAATTTTAAATTATTTAGAGTGTTTTATATATAAAATTGGATGATATCACTTTTTGATTTATTATTATTAATTCAAAGATAGAGTTAAGGGTTAATCTGTGTCAAGTCAAACAAAATAATTGGAAGACCAGTGCTTTAAAGACTCTGGATTTTGTCTGGAAATGTTTTTTTTCTTGATTGATTATTGAAATGAAAGAGCCGAATAAGCAACGACTTCTGGGGAGTCTTAGATTGAAAAGACAGGTTTCTAAGATAAAGAGAAAAAAATCTGAAATAAATGCCATCCATTTTACTTAAGCATTGTTTTAGATCCTTTGAAAGAGTAAAAATAATAAGATAATTAACAGTTAACATGAAGGAAGCTTAAGAAATTACTAACTGAGATGGACAGTGGTCCATTCAATAGTATTATTTTTAAGTCTGTTATATTCCATATAGGTATCATAACATAGGCCCCGGTATTCTCATTACCCGCCACCTATATTCTCTCCCTACATTACACTTGTCACGGTTTACAGGGACTGACCTTTTGCCTAGATATTGCACTGCAGTCAGAACGCAGGTTTTCCCTAGTTCGAAATCTTATACATTATGCATGAGGATTCTTGGAAGCACAGCAGGACTACCAGCTCCTGTATAAAATCTATGTACAAAGTTCAGGCCTAACGTCATCCTTAGGCCGACACAGTAATACAGCAAGGTAGGACCCCTGGGGAGACCAATGGGTATATATACATCACATCTTGCTAAGACAGTTAGAGGAGACCGAGACTTCCCAGCCAACACACTGACCAGAGACGCTGAGGTTCCTGCATGCAGGCACTCCAGCTCGCAGTGGTCTAACATCCCTCGCGGGGTGTCCAGCTCGAGACCAGGACGGGGTCCCACAGTCTCACTTAAGGTAACGGGTTGACTAGATCCTAGAGGAATTCTTGGCTTCACACCTACATACATGCTAGGTACACTTAGGTACATCTAGTTAGGGAGGCATCGTAGGAGTACGCATCTTTAATCATGTGTTTTATATACTCTAATGTATTCATGATTATTGTAAGATGGTAGAACTATACCATCCATTTACTTTTATAGTACTGCTAATCATTTATGTCCTATACTGTCTAACAGTTGTTGCAGCACATCTATTCTACACCAGAATAACAACTGTTCAATAAATGCTTATTGAAAACGCCCAGTTTGTTTATTCTGTGTATCTCTCTGAGACAAACTAAGTAAGCACGAGTGACTGAGCGAAAAGTAGCATATTGTTTCCACGATCCTGGGGGATCAGGGTTGTCATGTTCTGAGTTTGCCAGAATCTATTCTCTCCCTGGTCAGAGGAGATTATAGTGGCACTGTGAGCTAGCTGATACAGACAGGCTAACATACCCGGTGGGGGTGCACGGATTCAGTCTGCTACCAGTCCCACAGTTTATGTTATCCAAACGCGCAGATCCTGTATAGATCATATAGGAACTACACGACAAGTCAAGAAACGCTAGCTCCACATTGCTTATGGTGTGGGCAAATAAAAAAAAACTTTCACCCAGTATTTACCCATTCGGCAAGAGCAATTGATGTTTCCATCTTTCATTGTCAATTAATCATGCTATCATTGATATATCTACACCTATGGTGTAAATGTATCTAAGGTTATAATCCAATGGAAAATAGTCTCTTTCAAATTGGTGGATGTAAAGGTAGTGAGTGGTCCTAATAGAGCAGGTACTCAAGCACTGGCCAGGGCTGCACACCATAATTAGCTCACCAAGGCTCTTAAAATCACAGTAACCAAACAAATGCAAAGAATTAAAAAATACCAAATCAAAGTGAGGAATATGAGGAATTGAAAATAATGAAAAAGTGAGAAAAAAGTCTATCAGAAAGACATAAGGAGGGATAAAAGATAATTTTGTATGAAAATGAGATACGAAATAACCAAAAGGAAAATAAATGTATTGAACTCTTTGACACTGAATCGAAACTAACTGCGAAAATAAGACTGGAGAAATGGGTATCGAGAGAAAACCTTCCATTTTATTAGACATGATTTTTCACAAGGGTGCGAAAAATTGAGTAATATTTTCACATTGAATATAATGCTTTTGTGAGCAGCAGCAAATGGAGGAAGAATGCTAAATGGTTATTCATTTCCTTGACCTTAAATAGAGTCAACAGGTCAAACTTCATGGCATATTACAAATTAGCTTCTCAGAGCAGTTTAGATATTGTAGACAGACACCAAAGTCAAAATAAAAGTGGGCGATGGAACCAGAATGTGCTGTTAAATTATGACAACTAATCAGTAACTGAATGTTGATTAACTCAGTGCACTTCACTGTTCAATGACGTGTGATCAATGCCTCAAATGTTCTAGGGTACTGGCGGGTATCACCCACTGAACCAGGGTGTGCAATTAATGGTAATACATGCACTGTGCCATTCTTGGCACTGTGTCTCCCTCCACACTCCTTGTCATTCCCTGATGGGTTACAAATGTTTTATAAATCCTTCTTATCAAAAAACATTCTTGGATAAAACCGTAGTGTAGATAGATAATTCAGCGTTTATTGAATTTGTTTCTCTCATTCAACTATTTTTTTCATTTCTTCTACATTTGTATGCTGATAAATTCACTTCCAAGAAAAATAAGTTCAAGCGAAAACCCTCAATGCATTTCAGACCCCTGGTCCTTCATCAAGAGGTTATTTTCACTATGGAACAAAAAGAGAGAATGGTGCGAACAATTTAGACCTTGTTTCATCCAAATGTATTCGTGTCAATGAAATGTTATACCCTTTGAGGATTGCTTACCCATGTTCCGAAACCCACATGATCCACAGACCCATAACAGATCAAAATTATGTTTTTGTGTAGATTAGTTGATTTTGTAATCACCTGAAAGAAAATCTGAAATAAAAATTCAAAAGAACGAGTGGACATCAAAAAGCGTTTTGAATATTGAGTACGAATAATACGACTAGGATCTTCTAAAACTCATAATGCTCACCCGTGATTTGCAGGGTTTATCGCCACCCCAATGATGAAATAGGTGTAGAGGCAAGTGCCCATCTGTCAAGCAAAATATTAAACGCCATCTGCAACCAGTGAAGACATGTGTAATTAGGTACTTAGGACAATGTGAAATCTTCATGGTTGAAAAGTGAACTGTGACTCATATGGAATGTTAACCAAACCATACTGATGTTTTAAAAGAAGCTGTGTGGTGTTCTGAATCACTTTAAAAGATGTGACCATGCTGGTCTTCAATTCTAAGTGTTTGGTAAATGATACACACAGTGGATCGCTTTCAAAGATTTACACATACCAGACCGTGATTCTAAAGCCCAATGTTTAAATATGTTGCATGTTACTCTTGGTCACTGGGCATACCAGACCGTGATTCTAAAGTTGAACCTTTAGACCGAAATATTTGCGAAAATATATATGGATGAATTTCAATAGCATGACAGCCTCAAAAGTTAAGTAATGGAATCTCTGTTAGAAAAAATGGTATAAAAGTGAACAACGATTTGTAACTGCACTTACCTAACATCCGTGGTTGGATGCTGTGTCTCCTATCTGGCGTGCTCGTTGTACACCATATTTACTATGCATGGCTTCAAAAGCTGTGCTGCTTAGTAGAGAAAAAAATGGTAAAAAGTCAAACTACCCTATTGTCGACCATCTTATAACAGAATCTCATAACACGAACGTAAAGGTACACCAGAATTCAGAATGAATTACTCCACTGGCATTGCATGAATGTAGATTCCAGACTGAAATCTATGATCAAAGTGCATTTACTCAATGTGTAAAGTATGCTGATTAATGATGAAATTTACTACAAAATAAATATGGGCTACATTGAGCTCTAAATCATTAGAAGAAAGTCTCAAAATTGTTTTCTCTAGAATGTGATGTTCAAAAACTAAGTTAAAATCCTATACTGTAAGCCTGTGCTGCTGTGATGTGTGCCTGATTGAACATTAAAAGTAATAATGATATGTGTCCAGAATGGATTGAAACATGGGTGATGTTTATGGTCTATGTTATCAGTTAAGCACATATTATTAGTACAACATTCAAATCATGTCTTGACGCAATATATCCCGATATTATGAGGTAGCCCAAAGTTCTGAATGCAGCTAAAGCCATATTGCTTGTCTGTCATCACAGTTGTGTCCTGGCGTGTTATTTTTTCACACAATTTTTAATGATAATCCTATGTTTTAGATGTTTTGCTGGCAAAGTCACCCAGCTGATATTGTAAGTGGATGATGGATGTTCATCTGAGTGTCTGACCTAGTTTCTTTCATTGAGTTTTATAAGAAACATGAGTATTCCACCCAGTCATTTAATCCAGTGGCTATCAATATGTTCAATCTTTTTATCCAGTATAATTCTCTTTTAGTAAGATTTTTCTATTATCGGTGTTATCTCTGATGGTCACCTGTTTTAATACTGTAAATCTCAATTGACTGATGTTGAGACCCAATGATTTAAAATGAGTAGCCACAGATGATTTTCTCATGTTATGTTACACTTGTGTTCGGTCATCCTGGTTTTGATTTTTGTTCAGTTTTTCCCACGTATGCTAAGCCGCAAGGGCATTTTAACATGCATACCAAATTTTTGTCATGAAGGTCGCATGTGTCTTAACTTAATCTTGGTGCCTTTGGATGGATGATTTATCTCTGATCTCTATATTAAGTTGTTGCAATTGGTACAGTTGTAACAGGTAGTGGGACCTTTGTGTTTCTTTTTGTTGTCGCTTATTGTATTGCTTGAGTGTAATACTTCTTTAAGATTTTTGGAACGTTCATATGCAAACATTGGTATTTGGTTGAATATTCCCCTGAAATTGGATACAGCTTGTAACATCGGGCAATATTTTAAGATGATTTTTTTGACCATTGCGCTTTTAGTAGAAAACTTGGATATGAATATTGTTCTTGTGGATTCTTTTATGCGTGGTTTGCTAATCAATAATTCTTGTTGGCTTCTCTTCTCTGCCCTATTCACAGCTTCTTCCAAGATGTTTTGTGGATAGTCTGTTTTTGTGAATTTCTCACATATCATTGTTTTTCCTGTTTCAAACGTTTCTGAAGCCACTGTTATTCTCCTGATTTGTAATAGCTGTGAATATGGCAGGTGTTTCTTCAAAGGAACTTGTAAAGTGCAACAGATCATTCGGGCTGTAAATTTCACAAAAATGTCAGTCTTAAATTGTCTGTACATGAAAATTACTTTTACATCCAGAAAGGTAAGCTGGGTATCGTGTATTTCATGTGTAAATTGTATGCGATCATCCACAGAGTTCAACTGTGTTATGGCATCCTCTAACTCTGTTCTGGTCCTTTCCATAGAAGCAAAACATAATTGATAAATCTTAGGTACATCTTCAAGCTACTCACCCACTTATTACTGGTGTAAATATGTTCCTCCTCAAACATTTGCATAAACAAATTCGTGTAGCAAGGAGCTGCACAATTTCCTATAGATATCCCTGTCAATTGTATGTAATACTTATCCTCCTAATAAAAATAACTATGATAAAGGGTGAAATGTATTAGCTCCAGTAGAAATATCTTCAGATCTTCATCTAAAGTGGAAGTTGTCAAAGACCGTTCAATGGCCGCCAAGCCCAAGTTGTGAAGTATTGATGTATAAAGAGATTTTATGTCGATGGTACATAACAATATGTTCTCTTGATCTTCAATCTTAATTAAATCAAATTTATTGAGAACATTTGTTGTGTCTTTCACATATGATTTCATAGACTGTGTACTTGGTTTCAGGTATTGGCCTGTGTATTTCCCTACTGGTTCGTTGATTGAGCCCCTGGTTGACACAATAGCTCTGGATGGTGAATTCTTTATCTCTATGTGAATCTCCGGTAGCATGTGTATTAAAGGAATCTGTGGGTAAGACTGTGCTAAAAACTGTTTGTCCACATCAGTGACGGTTCATTGATCTACTGCTGTCTTCAAGATGCTATCTAGCATTTTCTCAAATTCTTTAGTGGGGTTCTCCTCAATGGTCATATATGCTGACGTATCAGATGAGTGATTCCTCATGCTCTCCATATAACACTGTTTGTCCATAATCACCAAGGTGCCTCCCTTGTCTGCCATACAAAATTCTATAGATTTGTCTCTTGCCATTTGCCGAATGACGCCTACTTCCTTGCTTGTTATATCAGAATGACATTGTTTTTTACTTTGAAAGGCGCCCTTAACTTCTGCAAAAAGCCACATTGTTGGATGTGTCTCCTGTAGTGGTAGATGCGATTTGTGAACTATTGTTCTTGTGGGTCATATTTGCTTTCTTGGTTTGATTTCGATTTGTGGGCGGTCCCCTTTTGTTAATGTCCTTATCAGACATAGAGGTGTCGCTCTAGATATGGGCTTTGTCTGTCTCCTTGCGTAAATGTCAGCCTAATTGTATACTTCCCCCAATTAGCAATCAATAGTGTCTCTGTTAAATTTTTTGATGTTTCTATCAATTATTTTGGTTGTGTATCATTCCAATTGTATTTTGATAACTTTCATGATTTGATCCAAATTTTCAAACTCAGTTTATTTCCTTATTTCAATCTTGTGATTTCAGTTAATATTTCCCCTAATAGTTTGGATAGTTCTTCTATAATAGGTAGGATTAAGTTGAGTGAACATTTGTTTAGGATAACATAACATATTTCTATGAATCTTAGATTGTTTTGCATAGTGTAGGTTTTATTACAATTCTTAAGCCTCTAGGTATCCTTTTTACATTGTAGTATTTGATTAGCGCTGTAGCATGTAACCCATGATTTCTTTCTTTCTTAGATATGTATGGAAGTTGGCGCACATTCTTCCTGAGCTTTTGGTAGTAATCTCCAAATCATTAATTAAAGAATATATTCATTGAGCTTCATCACTAGAAAATCCCAAAGTTAGAGCTCTATTTTCCGTTAAGTTGGCTATGTTCTCAGATGACATTTTCTTGGGGTGCTATTGAATAGTGATCAGAGTAAAGTATAATTAATGTTGATAAACACAGTGCATTCCACTGTTCATAGATGTGTGATCGATGCCTCAAATGTTCTAGTGTGCTGACGGGTATCATCAATTGGTGCGGGGTGTGAAATTAATGCTAATAAATGCACTGTGCCAAACTTAGCACTGTGTCTCCCTCCGCACTCATCGTCATCCCCTGATGGGTTACAAATGTTTTATAGATCCTTATCATATAAATTAGTGAATAAAACCATAAAACTTAGATACATAATTCAGTGTTTATTGAATTTGTTTCTTTCATTCAACCAACTTTTCATTTCTTCAACATGTGTATGTTGATGAATTGATGTCGAGCAAAAGTAAGTTCAAACGAAAACCCTCAATGCATTTCAGGCCCCTGGTCCTTCATCAGGAGGTTATTTTCAGTATGGAACAAAAAGACAGAATGGTGCGAACAATTTATCCGTTGTTTCATTTAAATGTATTTGTGTCAATTAAATGTTATACCCTGTGTGGATTGCTTACCCATGTTCTGAAACCCACATGATCCATACATAGATCCATAACAGATCAAAATTATGTTTTCCTATAGATTAGTTGATTTTGAAATCACTTGAAAAAAAATCTGAAATAAAAATTAAAGAGAACGAGGGAACAGTAAAAAGTGCTTTGAATATTGAGTACAAGTAATACGACTAGGATCTCCTATGAGTCATAACGCTCACCCGTGATTCACAGGGTTAATCGCCACCCCAATGATGGTATAGGTGTAGAGACAAGTGCCCGTCTCTGAAGCAAAATATTAAACGGCTTCAGCAAATCTGTGAAGACATGTGTAATTGGATATTTAGGACAATGTGAAATCGTCCTGGTTGAAACAAGAACTATTACTCATATGGAATGTTAACCAAACCGTGCTGATGTTTTTAAAAAAAGCAGTGAGGTGCTCTGCATCGCTTTAAAAGATATGAACATGCCGGTCCTCCATTCCAAGTGATTGATTATTGGTACATGCTCTAATCAGGAACTGAAGCAGGACTGCATGAAGAAGCGATTAATAATCAGTCTGCATGCAACTAATATAGTTGAGAGTACGAACTTCAGATTTTCCATCCAAAATATGGCGGTAAGAACCTATCCATCCATGCTTCAATATGCAGATGATATTATCAGCATGGGCAGAACTGTGGTCAGTTTACAAAGAGCACTGATGTCCATAAAAAGAAGAAGCCCCTGATGGCAAACATCAACAAAACCAAGGTTTTGATGTATGAACAGAGGCTTAAATTCTTATCAATGGAAAATGAGTGTGTTACTACTGATAGAAAACCCTAAATCATAAGCTAAATAGGACTGCACGGCGAGCCACAAGCCCATCTCAAATGCTCAAAACTAAAAACTTCAACCCTTAATTATTTCCTAATAAAGCCGTACCTGTACTCATAAAGCTAATTGGTTTCACTTTGTTGTACCACTTTGAATGAAAGAGGCATTGGGCTGTGTTTGAAAGGAGTGCTCACCCTGCCACAGTCCTGTCCACGGGTTCACTTACATATTGAAATCGGACAAATAAAAAAGCCCAGATTGTAGACATTCATTTTTTAATACAAATTGCTTCCAGTGATAATATCACCTCAGGGGGACACTAAAATCATTGATTTCGCACGAAAGAGTACAAAAAAGAAATTGAAATCTACATTTGATACGGTTGAATAAATGTAATACTGGTATGATAATCTGCCTATGTAGTATCTTTAAATCCATTATTAAAGACAATTTGGCGATACTTCATATGTGCTAGATGTGAAACAGTTAAAAAATCACCTTACACTTTCCTGCCTTTTGCACAAACGCATTATTAAATAATTTTGCTACTCTCAATATCCTAACCAGAACCATGTAGCGAAATTAGAACTTTACCTGTTTTTACTGATTTTGCTATTCAAAAAGTGTAAATATATAAACAATTATATTTATGTTTCTGTGAAGGTCTGGTTCTAGCATGACTAAATACATGTTTTCAAAAAATAGCAAATATATGGGGCAAACACACGGCTGCACCCTGTTTTCATTCTATGAATCTACAGATATTGGTACATTTGATTAATAAAAATCGGTTAGCTGCTCTAATAAAAATGTCTGGAAGAGTTCAATTCAATGCAACTTTAGGATATAGATATATAGTGCAATTAATGAATTCATTGTTTTCTAGTATGTTGTTTAGGTCAGATTCTGCACTGATTAAATAATGTATGGTAAATTGTTTGGTTAAATGAGGTATAAGGTTCAAAGATATCATAATGTAATATTTGCATGTGATCCTATACAATACAAATTCTTCCATATGTATAAAGATAATTCTCTGAGTAGCCATGTTTCTAATCAGTGCAAGCATTCTTGAAAGTATATCTTTTATAAATGATACTGCAGTTTCATGTGTAGACATTTTCCATTGTAAACTTCTGCAAAAAACCAGGTTGAATAAAATAAATGTTGCCCTTGCTATTATTTATAAATCTTGCTGCTGCATCTGTCCTGTGTCAGTGACCTTGGGTTCTTGGAAGCGAGAGCGGTTACAGCACCGGTTCACATCACTTGTCGTATTAGCACATTAATGTAATCTGTACTTTGTGAGGTGTCATTGATATGCTGATCTGTTTGCTTCAAGGCAGGACTGAGCTCTACCAATGCACATAGCCACCTGGAAACTTATGTAGAGGTTGCAAGTTCTGCAACAATCTGATCCAATTAGCTAAATACCCCTCTTGCCTCCAGGGAAACTATACTCAGCTTTGAAGTTGAAGTTCTGTTTCAAATTATCTGATCACGAATATTTCTTGCACTTGACTTAGTCAATAATATGAATAAAGAATACACATTTTTGAGAAAAATGAGTTTTTAATTTGTAAAAGATTAAGTCCTGGTGTCCAAAAGTTTTGCTCAGAAACCGACGGCTGGTGTATTGAATCTAGACACACTGAATACCGAGCTTGCGTAGAATTGGTTCCACCCCATGCCTCTATCATCCACCAAAGACACTCTCTGCCCCTTTATCTCAATCTATCAGGTTCTTTTTCACCCCTGCTTTTTTGTCACTATTTTTCCGTCTCACTCTTCCTCCTTCTTCCCCCTTTTGTGTTTTTCCCACTCTTGCTCTGGGTCAAAGTCTGATGAGGAAAAATAAGCGCCTGTCACAAAGAAGAGTGACGGTGGGCCCCATCTGCAGCCACCAGCTCATATAAAGCACTGAGTGAAACTTAGCATTGCAATCATTGCTATTGATTCCGATTAACAAAGATAGTAGGGTGGATATCTCCGCCTACTTTCTGGAATATACACACGTTCAGAGAAGTGCACCTGGAAAGCTGCACCAGGCATGTACTTCTGGAAAGGCCATTTGACATTCCAATTGGGATCCTATTCTATTATGCAGAGGTCTCCATAGTGGAAATAAAATCACCTGTGCAAAAACATATTTATTTTTCTTTGGAGGGAAAAAAAGTTTCTCCATGAAGACAGTCCTTTCCCTACGCTAACACCAAATCTGGAGATGAACTATTTCCTTCCCCCCATTGAGAGGGATTTATTCCAGTCTTTAGCTGGAGCAAACATCCTACCATTTTCAGGTTGGAAGGGGAATGAGAGGAGTTTTGTGAAGGCCCACAAATACTAATGTTTGTGAGTGTTCACAAACTTCCAAGACTATCCAAACCCATTTTCCTATCCCTTGAGTGGGATTTGCATGTGCAGAGAACTCTTCAGAAGTGGCTAAGATCTCTGTACACATAAAGGTTATATGCCCGCTAGGAATCGCTTTGTTAATTCCTGACATGTGTAAAACAGGTATATTCAGTCATAAATTTATATTTGCCTATTTACCAGGCCTTCTGAAATCAGTGAATATGCTGCTATATTTGCAATATAGTAAATGTTTGTTTAGAAAGAATCCCCCTGTATTTCATTATGGACGATGAACATATTGTATCATTACCCTTAAGATTTACTTTTGAACATCATGGTAGAAATATCTGATATTAGTCATGCTTTTTAAGTATGCAAGTGTGTACTTATTACTTTCCAAGTATACCTTGCTTTATCTATACTTTGTTATCTTATTGCAATAAAACACTATCGTGGAAAGTAATGGAAACACATGGGTGTAAACCAGAAAAAAACCTACTATCAGAAAAGGTAACTTACTACTAGGTACACTTCACAGTCAAGGTTAATGTAATCCAAATAAAGGTGCTTTTTATTAGTTTTTAGTATTTATATGTTTGAATATGTAAGACATTTTATTTTCTTGATAAGGTTATGTTTTATATTTCATATTAAAAAAGGTGTGATTACAAAGGTGTTGGACCTGTCATCCTTAGAGTGGTCTTCCCCCAACTTTTTGCCTGCTTCCCTCCACTTTTTGTTGCATCTCTTTGTTGGCCTTGGGACTCTGAGCACTTTGCCACTGATAAACAGTGCTAAAGTGCATGTGCTTCTCCCCTAAACATGTTGACATTGGTGAATACATGATTGACATATTCAATTTACTTGTAAGTCCCTTGTAACGTGGTATACCAAATACCCAGGACCTGTAAATTAAATGCTACTAGTGGGTCTGCAGCACTGGTTGTGCCACCCACACAAGTAGCCTTTCAAACCCATCTCAGGCCTGCCATTGCAGTGCCTGTGTGTGCAGTTTACAGTCACTTCGACTTGACATTTAAAACCACTTGTCCACTAGAAGAGCATCTGAGAAAGATTTAAAGATAAGAGCCTCCTTAACATAAAAACGTTTATTAAAAGCAAAATCAAATTATTCCATTATGATTGAGAAACAATCTCATTTTTTCTATTTCAATTTACAGTTAAAAAACGGCCTTGGTCCTGAATAGATCTCAAAGTGAGCAGGGCGAAATGCGTCAGCTTTTACTGCAGTAAGGGAATTGAATGAATAAACTCTAGTCTTTAACTTGAGGCAACCAGGGACTGGGACAGGTGCCTCTTTCAAAAATTACCAGCAGGCACAACCCCTTCACTTTTGTGGACATTCATGAGTCCTCTTTCAGAAAGTAAAATGAAATAACGACTCTTGCTTGTGAAAATTTCAAGACTGGTTTGCTTTGATTTCATTTCAATATGTGTTAAAATGATGTCTTGAATGTATGTATTGTCATTTGAATTGTCATTGTGATTTGATCAAGGCCCAGGTGGGCACAGAAACCTTTGATATTTGTGGTACAATGTGCTTGGCATAAGAAAATTGTATAATTGAATCTAAATTATTGGTAAAAAGAAAAAAACAAGGTTTCAGGCAATCTCAATCCTGAACCTATAAAGAAAAAATGTGGCGAATAATTCCAGTCATTTAGAAAGTAGACATATCTCTGTTCTTTACTTTGCTCTGTGTTCCATTCAGCCTGTCTCCAATACACGTCTGGGCTGGGTGACAGCTACACTGTGTGTTCCCTCTAGACAGCCACAACACAGGAAGGGCTCGGTGTGACGGGGATATATCTGCATTCATCTGCATACTGATAGCCTTCCTGGGCAGGAAGGGGGAGAGGTGGCCACACTTACATCTGAATAGGCTGTGTCCTGCACTCACAGAAAGGGCTGATTAATCCCCCTACAAGTAGTCTGAAGTCAGGGCTGGGTTGAAAAGGATCCTCGTGCACTTCGGAGAAATCTTTTAAAGTCATCCCCTACATCAAAGGCACTTTGAGTATAAGTGCCAGGGCTCTACACCCATCAAAGCAGTTCTACTGGACCTGGGAAGAACTCTGCCGGAGTAAAGTCTGCTGTGCTGAAAGGATTGCCACTTTGCTGTGACTGACTGTTCTGAGGAACTGCTTCTCTGCTTTGCTGTGCTGCCCTGCTGCCTGCTGATCTCTGTGCTGCTGAGGACAAGGATTGAACCCAGAGAGACTCCTGGGGCTTGCTGACTTGCTTCCTGTTCTTCTGAAGTCCCAGAGGCACACAAGACTTCCTACAATTCTGCTGGGGCACCTTCTGTGAGGACTACCTTCTGTGATTCCTACCTTTGCCTGAGGTGCCTCCTCCAAGCTCTGGGCATCAAAAGTGGGTTCTGTAATTGATTTCATCATGTACAGCTCCTGGCCCTTTAAATCAATCTTTTGAGCTCTTCACGACTGGGCCCGTTTGCTCCGGAACTGAGTCGCTTGCAGGAAGGATCATCGCGAGTGGGCGCAGCTTAATCTCTTCACGCAGCAGCATTGCCGGTCATGACCGCAAGGACCAAGTGTGTCTGTCCCTGACGCCCAGCAGCTCTTAGTGCCCCATGGACAATCGCCAGCGAAGCTCACTGTGCTTCTAGCGAACCTCTTCCCCGCGAACAGAACTCTTGGCTCACCTTGAGAAGGTAAAACTTCAGCGAGACCTGTTTGGAAATGTCTCAAACCCGCTCTCCATCGTGGTTGGCTTGACTTTTCAGATTTACCCCTGTCTAGTGGGACCTCAAGTAACCTTTGGCGCTATCGACTTCTAAGCACTGTTTTTGCATTTATTCTTTTAAAAATTCATATCTCACCTTATACTTATTGGATGTATGACGTTTTGGTCTTCTTGTACTCAGATAAATATTCTCTATTGCTCTAAACCTGTGTAGAGTCTTTTTATGATCTTTTCATTGAGTTACTGTAATTTAAGTATTACACAAATACTTAACACATTGCCTCTTAAGTTAAGCCTGCCTGCTCTGTGCCAAGCTACCAGAGGGTGCGCATAGGTTAAGTTATGGTGCGTATCTGACTTACCCTGACTAGTGCGGTGGCCCCTACTTGGACAGTGTGCAAACCTTTGCCTTTTAGAGACCCCATTTCCAAAATTGGTGTTCAGTGGTGAGGATAGGACTTGTGTTTGTGCAATACCTTATAGTAATTCAGTGTTCCCTACCACTCCATACCTAGACCAATTTGAACCTATTCCTCCGGATTAGCAAACATTTTTTTTGTCCTGTGATAATTGCATTTTTTATTTTTTTATTTTCCCTGATTGGCCTTTTTGATTTTTCTGCAAAATTGTGTCTTTCTCTGGAGAAGCCACACCTGCAGGAATTGAGTTTGAACTGGCCAGGTTAGAGTGCTACACTGTGCAACAGCTGAAAGATTTCTGCAAGGAATTTCAAGTTTCTACAATGGGCTACTCCAGGAAGGTGCAGCTGCAGAAAGTTTAGAAAGCTTTGAGGGCCTGGGCAGAGACCCAGGAAGCAGGGGATGCCATCCTAGAGCAGGAGGAGCAGGAGATTCCTGAGGAGGAGGGTAACCTGAACCTAGAGTCTAAAATGGCTCTGGAACTGCCTGTGGAAGGGGAAACAGCTTGCATTAATCAGCAAGGGTTACCAGAGCATGCAGCAGTGTCTCCTCCAAGTGCTTGTCAGCAGAGGAGCTGGCAGACAGGGGGGAGGAAAGAAAATTGAAATTGGAGCTTGCCCGGTTGGAGCAGGCTCGTGAGGAAAGGAGGCTGTCCCTTGAGCTCAGCCTGAGAGAGCTGGACATAAGAGCCACACCAGTGTGGTCCAGCAACAAAAATAATTTTGACAGCATACCTACAGGATCTTCAAGTGAGTCCAAAGTCCATATACCCAAAGATGTGGCACCCAGCTTCAGTGTGGGAGATGATGTGGATAAATGGCTGGCAGCCTATGAAGTGGCTTTAAGAGTGCATAGGAGGAGCTCGGGGGGGGTAGTGTTTGGCGGTACATGCCCACAGTGAGGAGGGACATGCTCCGATGTGAGGCCAGACCAACTACAGCCAAGAAGGCCATTTTACTCAGAAAGTTTGGTTTGACACCTGAAAAGTACATGCAATGGTTCAGGGCTAGTCGCAAACTCACTACACAGACATGGATGGATTTTCTGGACTACGCTGGTGAGGCACTGAAGGACTGGGTGAGAGGCAGCAATGTTGATGATTTTGAATGGGTGTGCAACTTATTTTTGAAGGAGCACATTCTTGAGAATTGTTTTTCAGAGCTGCACAAATACCTGGTGTATAGCAAGCTGACTAACTCCAGGAAGCTTACTGAGGAGGCGGGGAATCTGGGTCAGCACCAGAGTGTCCAAGAAGGTACCGGGGGGGACTCCCAAAAGGGTGTTCAGGGTTCCCAACAAAAGAAAGAGGGGGAGATGAAAAGAAGGGGTTATCCAAAGGCCCCCAAAATGATTCACAGGGGAAAGGGTCTGGTTCTCATTCCCAATCTGGCCACTAGAAACAAAAAACAAAAAAGTCAGCAGCCCAATACTCCCAAGTGCTAGGAGTGTGGTGAGTATGGACACTACAAAGCGGATCCCAAGTGTCCAAAAAGAGCACACCCTCCCACTGAAGCTAAGAACCCAGGGGTGACTTTCACAGTGCTGGGGGAGGTACTTGTACCAGGTAATGGGGGGAGTTTAGTGGGGAGTTTAGTGGGGTTACCCTAGTGTCCCTGGGTGACAGCGAGATGGTTTGTGCCATCAAATGCTACCAAGTATAGGCAATGGATCACCATCAATGGGCAAGGTGTCATGACTTTGAGGGACACAGGTGCCATTCTGACTACGGTAAGGAGTCAGCAAGTGTCCCCATAACAGGTGTTTCCCAATGCATGCTACGAAGTTGTGGTGGCTGACAATAGGGAGGGTCACTATGCAGTTGCCCTGGTTCCATTTGAGTGGGGGGGTTGCAGGTCTTCTGAAAGTTGCTGTGAGCCCTGCAATGCCTGTAGACTGTTTGTTTGGTATTGACCTTGAGCACACTATCTGGAAAGAAGTGGAGCTCAAGGGTCATGTAGAGATGTTGGGGTTACCTGAGTGGATCTGTGCCACGAGAAGGTCCATGTCTGCCCTGGAGGGGAGTCAAAAAGGGCTGGAGACTGGAATAATGGACCAGCCAGCTGCTAAGGAGGGGAAAGGCAGAGGACATGGGAAACCAGCCCCTAAATATGCCCCCAGTGAGATGGATGGGGCACTTGTGGCGGCTGCCCCGGAGTCCACTGAGGAGGACATTGCTCCCCTTGGTGACCTGCCTACACCTGCTGGTTGGCATGTAGAAGGGGGACTCACCAAGGAGGAGTTCTTTAGGGCACAGAGGGAGTGCCCAACCCTTGAGGGCATAAGGTGCCAGGCTGAAGCCCAAGCAGCAGGGGATGTCTCTGGGAGCTATCACATTTACTGGGAGGACAACCTCCTTTACAGTGAACCTAAGGCTCCTGTGCATGGGACAAAAAAGACCTTGGTGGTCCCCCAATGCTACCAGGCCTCCCTACTGGAGTTGACTCACGAACTACCCCTGGCAGGATACTTGGGCCAAGAAAAAATCTTTGCATGGCTTGCCCCACAGTTCTATTGGCCCATGATCAGGACATTCTCAGATATGTTCTGTAGGACCTATGTAACCTGTCAGGCTAATGGGAAAACAGGAAAAGCTGAAAGCTCCCCTGGAACCACTACCCATCGTTAGCACCCCTTTGGAAAGGGTGGGCATCAACATTGTATGGCCTATACATCCCCAGACTGCTTCAGGCAACAGGTTCATCCTGGTTCTCGTGGATCACACCACCCGGTACCCAGAGGCAATATCTCTGAGGACCACCATTGCACCTGCAGTGGCAAAGGCTCTGATGGGGATTTTTACTCAAGTGGGTTTCCTCAAGGAAGTTATGTCTGACAGGGGTACAAACTTCATGTCTGCATATGTGGAAAGGGTGTGGGGTTACTTACAAGTTCTCCACACTTTACCACCCCCAGACAAATGAGCTTGTTGAGACATTCAACAAGACCCTGAAAGGCATGATCAGAAGTCTGCATGTGGGCCTGAGGAAAAAGTAGGATATCCTCTTGCCCTGCCCGTTATTTTACTACAGGGAGGTACCGCACAAGGTAGTGGGCGTTAGCCCCTTTGAGCTTCTGTATGGTCACCCTGTCAGAGGACCTCTCAGTTTGGTGAAGGAAGGGTGGGAGCAAGCTCCCAGGAAAATTTCCCAGGATGTAGTGAGCTATATGCCGCCTTTCGCAGCCAAATGGCTAAGTTGTGGAAGCAGGCTGCTGACAACTTGGAAGCCAAGCAGGCTGTAATGAAGGAGTGGTATGACCAAAACTCTACCACTGTGGAGTTACAGCCTAGGCAGAAAGTGTGGGTCATGGAACCTGTGGAGTCCAGTGTCCTGCAGGGCCATTGGACTGGGCCTTATGAGCTAATTGAGAAGCTTTAAGGCTGCAAATTGGCCAGTAAACTCCAGAACCATGTGGGGGAATTGTGTCAGAGGATAAGAATCCAGAAGCCAGATCTATACTTGCTGGCTGGCGTCCACAATGGTACATCTGTCTGTAGTGGGACGATGTGTAGACCGGCGTCCCCTGACTGAATTAGGTGTGTGACGTCCCTCACCTGATTCAGTTAGGAGACACCGGTCTACACATCATTTCAGTCGTGCACTGGGATTGAATTCCTCTATCCCTGCTCTCTGAGCCTTGCCCTGTATTTTTGATTTGTGGTCCAGTTTTAAGCTTGACGTTGTTGAGCCATGTGACCTGAAGACCTGATTCAGCTACACGGATACATTGCTTGTATTCTGGGTACTCTGCCAGGGCCACTGAATTTAGCCTACGGGGGAGTCTACTCCCTAGAGAACTCCATGGTTCGAACCCTTTTTAAATTTTCCCACTGCGGACAGATGTACCATCGTGGGCGACAGCCGGCAAGTACAAATCCGGCTTCTGGATTCTTATCCTCTGACAGAATCCCCTCACTAACGTACGAAACCTTCCAGGCAGCTAACATTCAACATTGTGTTTTCTGTGTCCTGATGATGACCTCCAGTCATGAACGTCAAAAGCTGTCCACTTGTACCAGCTAAACTTGGACTTTGAATCATGACACGATTCTACAAATTCTTTCATAAGTGTATTAACTCATGCATAAGTTCCTTCTGAAGTCTTGTCCAATATGCTGTAGTATTCTTTATTATTTTTTTCACTTGTTGCACTTGTACCGTTTGAATAATTCTTCACAAGCACAAAGTGTTCACCTTCTCTCTTAGTACACAAATTTAAAGCATGGCTGATGCTGCCTTATAATTTGTGAAATCTAATTTGTATGTCTTTGCTGGCAATATAGTAGAATTCAATCGTGATACTGGACTACTTATTTTTTTTCCATTGTGATTAATTTACTCATAAAAATACATCCCCTCATTGATTCCCGTTGAGACATTGTCGCTTGATACCACATCCATAATACGGCGTGGACACAGTGGTAAAGAGATTCCCTTATTTGTATGGGGCCATGCCCCCATGCAAATGAGATAACACCCTCTTGAGATTGCGCTGGCCTATTGAGCTACTTGCTAAAGTATCCATGAAAAGCACTGCCTGTATTGCAGTTTTAAACTGCCATTTCGACCTGGCAAAATAAACCTTATGACAGGTCTAAACATTTCTTTTTAATACTTGTAAATCATTCCTAAGGTAGGCCCTCACCGCTCATAGTGCAGGGTGCATGATATCTAAAAGTAGGACACTGGGGTTGATGTTTTATATCTCCTGCCAGTGAAAAGCCTCTAAGACCTATTTTCACTGCTGTAATGATATCTCTCCCATAGGCTTAGTAAGGGATACATTCAGTATGGGATCAAGTAGAGAAATGCTGTTTAAACTGAAACGAATTGTAATTTAAAATCTCCCTTAATGGTAAAATTGGGTTCTAAGTTACTATTCTGAAAATTACAGTTTACATTTTTTTTCCTCAACCAAATGTGCCTGTCTGTCAGTGTCCAGGGCCACATAACTGTGACTGGCTCTCCTGTGGTTAGTTGTGTTTTCTTGGTAGACATGGGAACAAAAAAGGCCCAGGTATGAGGGGAGTGTATCTTCCTGACACAGTGACTACAATGCCAAGATACCTCCCGGGTGATAGTGTGCTCTATAAATCTGTAAAACATAAAATGACTGGGGAGGAGCTGTGCCCTGCCCTGATTACACTTCGAAGGACCCTGCCTGCAACCCACACAAAGGAACCTGACACCTGGCCTGGCCTTTGTCACCCTAGAAAGTTTGGAAGCAAACCCAGGGGAAGGGGGGGAGCTGAGTGGAATCAGTTTTGGAGGTAGGCCAAGGAATTCCCCCGCACAAATGCTGACACCAGGTATAAAAGCGGCACCTTCAGAACCACTCATCAGAACACTCCAAGACATGTGGAAGATTCAGAAAAAAGACTGCCCTGCTGTCTGAAGACGGAAAATTGGACCGGCTTGCCTTGAAACCAGGCTCTCCAGAGTGACTCCAAGGGTCAGTTGGCTGACCTCATCTATGAACTAAAGGGACACAACTAACATCCAGGGACCTCACTGCGACTGCCCAGTTGACCAGACCCAACTGGACCTGCCTGAACCACTAACGCTAAGCTCCAGTGAGACCTTCACTTCGCTCCGACAGTGACAGTCCACGCCAACCGCCACTGCAAATCTTCAGCGATGACAGACTCTTCGTGCTACAGCAACGACCGTCTGGAATGCCCGAGCAGCTACTTGACAATGGCCGACAATAGCCACCTGGCTACCCCTTCCAACATGAGCAGCAGCTCTTCATGAGGACTGGAGAAGGTAACTGTTTAGCAGGGCTAACCTGGTTGCTGCACCCAACCCGTGCCCCATTGGGGTCGGACTGAACTTGTGACTTTCCCTGGTCCAGAGCAACCAGATAACCACGAGTGGTGCTTTGTGGTTTTTGGCTGTACTCACCTAAAAGTTTAAAAACTCATATCTTCAGTTCTACTGATTGGACTATTGTGGTCTGTTTTCACTTTATTACTGTTGGAGTGCTCCATAAAGACTTTACATATTGCATCTAAGTTTAGCCTGACTGCTTAATGCTAAACTCCCGGCGGGGTGAGAACAGGTTTGTTTAGTGGCTTTGTAGTTCACCTTGACAGGGATTGTGTTTATTATTTGAGAGGGGCTTCCACTCCCTCTCAACTAATAACCCAATTACTTACATTATCAATATTTGGGTCGTTGTCCAAATGTGGTTGATGCTGTTAACAATTTGGATCCTGACATTATTTTTTATAATTCAGCACTGTGTTGTTCTGGTTCTTTGTAACTTCAGATGGTGGGTCTTGTGCACAGTGCCATTTGATCCTCAGTTCGTTTGCCAGTCTATACGTAATTTTGATAGTTTTAAGACTAACAAGTATTAGATGTTTTTGTCTATTAGGGGTTCATCTAAAGTATGGAGGAAGTTCCTCCTGGCTTCCAAGTTAGTTGCCTACTCCTTCACACAGAAAACCCGCCCACAATACTTTATAACCCCCATAGACAGGAGGGGATCTCTCTGTCTTCAGTGGAGCCACTGCTACGTAGCTATAAAGAAGGCAATGAATCTTTTCCAAGTGGGTGCCATATTTGATGCATACGGAAAGTTTTTATTTTTATTCTTCAACAATAAACTCCAAAAGTGAGACTTTGTTCTTGAAAAACCACAAAACTAATGTCCCAGATGTGCAGGAATATTTCTGCCTGTACCTGTGGGTCAAGGAGCCACTCACCTGCCTTGCATGCAGTCCCAGACATGGAACTCCAGTGACGGTCACTTTGCCCTAAACAGGATGGAATGACTGTCACTAAGGCCTGATAGCCCTCTGGCAGATGGACCATCAGATAAGAGATTTCGGAGGCCAAAGCCACGGGCAGCTTCGCCGTTAGAATCCCAGCGCTCCCACACGTGATGGCCCTGGAGCACTGCTGATTTGGAGCTGTCCCACTGCTTCACCAAACTCTAAATGAGCTCCACTATTTGCTTAGCCTCATGATTGCAGTGGGGTAAAATAATTTCATTCGTTTCTGAATGAAAAAAATGGTAAAGTCCTCAAATGAGAATACATGTTCCCTTTTTGTTCATGTGTTTCAAGCGAGAGCTCACATTTGATTTGATCAGACTTTTAAGGAGATATTTCATATATTTATGCTTTGGGATATCATTAGTGGGGGCCAGGGTCTAGCTACAAGGATAGTGTGGTCATACTTATTTGTTGCTATAGGTTTTTGGTCGGTGATGATGTTGCTGTCTCCTATGATCTTTTGGATACATGTTGACAAATGGCAGGTCAGCAAGACTGTGGGGGGCAAACATTGTTAACGCCACGATGTGCCATTCTTAAAATGCAGGGATGCGCCACAGTCAAAAGAATGCCGCGCACCCCTGTGTTTCCCCTAGGGCTGGTGCTACATCTAGCTGCCTAGCGCCTATGCAGGCACTCTTGCACCATAGTGCAAGGGTGTCTGCGTTGGGGGGGAATAACTTGTTTACGTGCAGGAAGGTTTCCCTTCTTTCACATAAACAATCCAGAATGGCGAATTGAAACTTCTATGTGTGCTGCATTGTGCAGCACACATAGAAGTTGCAAATCGTCATTTTTTAAATGATTGTTTATGTGCAGGAAGGAACATCTTCCTGCACATGAACAATCATTCATGGCCATTTGCTGTTTCTATGTGTGCTGCACAATGCAGCACATATGGAAACAGCAAAAACGAGGAGAAATAATCATTTCTCCTCATGTTAACACCAGGTTTTCCCAGTCTTAATTTTGGTGCTGCCTCCTATTTATGCCACATTTGTAAATAGTGGGCAGCGCCAAAATGAATGGGTATTGCGGGAGCACGCATACAAAGAGGAAAAATATAAGTGTTTCTCTACGTTGCGCCTCCTTACTCCTCCCCTGGGGAGGCGTAGGTTTCTGATGCATTCCCAGGTTTATGAAATTTTGTAAATATGGGAATTCGGCAGAATCTAAGGGTGTTGTGTGGGAACATCCAAAGCAACACCCATGACATGCCCCTTTCACACAAAGTGCTGCGTGAAAAGTGGCCGTATTTAAAGGCCACGAACAGCCACGCAGGGTGGCTTTACATGGCCTTGTAAATATGGAGCACCACACTGAACTGCTGGTGCGTCAAAAAAAGTGATGCACCGGCGGCGCATGGGGCTTGTAAATGTGCCCCCTAGATTTTATGATTAAATGTTCTTTAGTGACTATTAAAGCCTCATGTAGACACTTTGCTTGGTCGGATTGACCAGTTTGTCCGATTTCCATACAAAATCTTAGATTGCATGGAATCTAAATCTTGTTTTGGTGTAGAGATGGAATGCCACTGTGAGAAGTTTGAAGGTCCATGTGGCCAATCATTCTCTTTTTGAGCAGTGCTAAACATTTTTGAAGACAATGCAAAACGCCCTTTTTGTTCAGTCTTGGTTTATATAACTGAGTAACATTCAGGTACCATAATGTCAATTTTTGGTGATTAATTCTCCAATTCTTTAAAAAGAAAGCATCTAATTTGTGTATATTCAGTGTGTGAAGGTCAAATCTGTACCTTCAACTAAATCAACTGAAGTGAATACGCATTTAAGGATGTTATTGTCAGTTTTGATTGAACTGGTGTGGCAGATGATAGAGGAATTTTTGCAATCCGACCTGCTCTTAGCTTCATCCTTTTTACAGTTGATGGGATTATTTTGATTGAAGTATTACATTGATACCTTCCATGATTTGGTTATTTGGTTCAGTTTGTTTTTACCTCATCTTGTGATATGACTATGTTGCACAGTTTTCGACAGGCATATATTCGCAGATTTCTCGCCAGACTGAAGAAGGGCACTTTAAACGAATTTAGGTAAGCAGTGAAGTGTAATAGCGACCAGTACTCAGACATTCCAGAATTCTTCTGTTGCAATGAGCTGTTAGACATTGAAGAACAGGCGCCTATCTTTTTGAACTGGGTATATTACTACGTATACAAGGACACCGTGAAAAAACAGAACTACAGAGCGGACTGGGACAGATAATAGGCCTGGGCAACAACATGAAAGTGGCCTCCACTAGTAAATTTGATACCTTAAAAAGTGGCTGATGTTTGCAAATTGGGCAGTTTTGACTTTGTAAAGCCATGCTGTATAGGTTTTTTCACATGATGGACAACGGCACGGATTGCCACAGGCAATGTTTGTTTTAATATCAGGGAAATCAACATTAAAAAACGACCACCAGACCATAAAACAGGTCCACAAACAGCCAAAAATCTGGCCCACACACTGGCCTGTCAGAGCAGGCAATCAGAGACTGCCTGATTGCCCTATAGGTCAGTCTGACCCTGCAAAACTACCAAGACTTTCAGTCACTCAGAGGTAGGGAAGAAACTTTCATTAAAGGAATAGACAATGTACTCCATGTTAACATGGTGGCTAAGGATGCAAGGCTGGGCAATTCACTTAGACATTTCACTTGGTTAAATACAGGCTTAACAAAGTTTTCAAAGAATAAGAAAGCTATGGTGAGTGCATTAATGCCCAGCCTGATAAGAGGCAGCACAGTCAGTGCCTGGATACCCTCGCGGGTGATTAGCTGCGCTTTATAAATTCTGATTGATTGATTGAGGAAGGCCCATGTTGTTATAATGGGTCTAGACGATATTAGTGGAAATAAATGCTCAGCTATATTTGACAGAAGTATTTTGAATTACTTGAAAATCATTTAATTAAAAACTGCAATATGTATTTCCCGAACAATATCTTGTGACTGGCTACAATTTTATTTTGCCTACAATAGTTGGGTAGGAAAGCTCACTTAGAAGCAAAATTGTTTAAAGCGATTCAGGACAAACGTGAATAACGAGTCTGAGAAAGTGGATCACAAGTGCTGCATTATTTTTTTCTGGCCTGAATCACCATACTTTTCCTGCACAAACATACAACTTGTGTTTGAAAAACGTGACTATTGTATATGCAAACTCCAGATTGTAATTCACTGTGCCAGGAATTTCAGAGTTTTAGGTGTTAATTTGCAATTTATAACAGTTGAAAATCTGCAAGATGGGTAGATATCAAAAATATGTACCAGACACCAAAAGTTAGGGAAGTGGGTTTTCTCAATGGATTTTCTGGAGAGTGTGCAATGGAGTGTCTAACAAAATGGTGCAAAACAATCCCAATGGAGTGCCTGGTGAATGGTGTAAACACCTAAAATCACATATCTCTGTAGGTATTCACAAGATTTGAGAAACCTTTCTCACACCACCCTACACTGCTAAACTTGTGCCTGGATGACCCAAGTGTTTTAGAAATGGAAAGGGAGCACTTGAAAAAAACATTATGTAGGGGTTGTGATGAAAGGGAAGCCTTAACCTGCAAAATTATTTTCGATGTGAAATACAAAATAACTGACATTTTACATTTCCTTGATCCTTACACAAACTGCTGTTCTGTAATGTGGGGACTCCATAAATGAAGGTTCAGAACATATTAAGAACACGCTAAGATGTTGTAGGACACTGTTAGACCAGGCTTATTTTGGCATGTTTCCCCTGTCTTTTTGCTTATAGACCTGCGCTGGCTACATCGACTCCAGATCGTCTACCGATGGCAGCGCTTCAGCAACAACGACACCACATCTTGCACCATGACCTGCCAGCACTGCAACGAGCACCGCCCCTCTTCGCACCACAGCCTTGATCTCACCGACGCCGCTGGATGTTGTCACCAAGCTACTGCCTGCACCGCGGCCTGAGGGCACCGCACACCGCACCGGTGCCCTTTGCACTGCAGCCTTGATGCCTGCTAATGCCGGCACTCCGGACTTCAACCTCATGGGGTTCGGTCTGCAACGCGTGTGACTTCAAGGGCCCAACGACTCCTGCACCGACCTCCGGGACCAACGCCTGCCGGCTGTTTGGAGCTCATCGAAAGGTCAATGACGCCCTGGTTTTGGTCTTGTTTTACACAGATAAATATTACCTATTTTTCTAAACCTAGTGTGGTGTCCTTTTGTAGTATTTTCACTGTATTACTGTGTGTTATGTTCAAATGCTTTACACATTGCCTCTGAGATAAATCTGACTGCTTGTGCCAAGCTACCAACATTGGCGGCCGAAACAATGAAGAGGTGCTGAGGGGGGTGGCGGGGGCACAGGGAGCGCTGGAGGGGGAGCACACAGGGGGTTAATAATAAAAATTAAAAAAAAACCCTAACCTTGAGCTGCCGGCCACCTCCCGCGTCGCGCCTTGGTTTTCCTGGTCCCAGCAGGCACTGGGGCAGCATTAGACTCCCTGTGCAATCCCTGCATTGCTCTCATGCTATGAGAGCAGCACAGGGATTTGCCTGAACTGGCTGAAAGACGCTCCACTCAGACCAGGGAGTCTGTGCTGTTTCTCCAGCCCAACTGTTCAATACAGCCGGGCTTGAGAAACCTAAGTGTGCATGTGTGTTTGGCCGGCTTGAGACGGTCGGCCAAACACACTTGCGCACTTAAAAGTGCACATAGCACTCCTCCCCCCTCCCCTGCCCCGCCCCTCTCTGCACACACTTGCTCAGCAAATGAAAAATAAAACGATTAAAGGTAATCATTTTATTTTACAACTGCTTAATCTGAGCCAGTGGGGCGCGACACTCCTCCGCCATGGTGTAGGAGCCGCCCCTGGCTACCAAGTGGGTGAGCAGGGGATATTTTACAATTTTACAAGTGTAATCCCCTTTATCCTGACTAGACAGAATAGTTCCTACTTGGACAAGGTGCACACCTCTGCCAGCTAGAGACCCCCATTTCTAACAGACATTTAATAATGTATTATTGTGTCATGCCTTCTTTAGTAATACATTTTAGTAAACATTTTCATGTGAAATTTGTCAGCAGGCTTATTTTTACACATATTTTTATTCCTAGAAGTAGGATTGGGACAAAATGACATTTGCTTTAAAACACTTTCTAATATGTCTTCTTTTCCTTGGGGAAGGTTTATAATATGCTAATGACAGAATAGATGATTTACATGTTTTAGGACATAATAAAATAAAAGGTATCCCTTGCTGGTAGCGTTTATACATATTCTTATGACATCATTCTTCTTCTTCTCTCTTCCTCGTTTCTTTTCTTTCCTCTTCTTTTGTCTTTTCTTACTGTCCCTAGTGATTTTTGTCTGACTTACTTCCAGGGGGTCATTTATATTCCCATTAGCTTATAGAATAGTCAGTTTTAGTAATATTATATTTATAAAGTGCTCAGAGTGATACCAATGCTAGTGATGTTTCCTCTTGTCCAATCACACAACAGAGAGTTTAAGAAATCAGTGGCATCGCGTACGCCTACGAACACTTCTTCACACATCAAATGCAAGACACCACTGCCTTACCATTGCACTGTGGAACAATACTGAGCATGAATTAGTAATTGCCTTTTTTATGCATACGCTGCTGATTACATCATCATTTCCTGAATTTGTTATTCTTTGTGCAATACAGCTTTGCACATTTGCACCCAATGGCTGCAGAAACTATACTCCAAGGGGGTTCACTGACACAACATTGATGTAATAAATATCGATGTAAAAATTATTGAGTAAAAAATATAGACAACAAAAATATCGACTCCTGTACTTAAACAGGTAAGTACAAAAATATTGACTAAAAAATATTGATGTAAAAAATATAGATGTATAAAATATCGACATTTATATAGATATAAAATAAAATAATATATATTAAATATATTAAATATTACATTTAATTTTAACAAAATAAAATATATTTAATATACATTTTAATAAAATATAACAAATAAACTTCATAGAAAAGATGAACACACAAACATAATTATTTATACATATATATTTACTTTAAAACAATTAATAAACTATTATTTTTAATTTGTTAAAAGTTTAAAAGTATATAAAAAATAAAAATATATGTCAATGATTTAAAATATAAAAAACCAAAAATCTATAATAAATTAAAACATTAAACTATTAAAAGATATTTAAACTTAAATTTCACAATACAGTCAGTGCAACAGTAGGGAAAGTGTTGGATAGTGGAGGGGTCAAAATAACTATTCCCACTCCAGTGAGTGCAACAGTAGGGAAAGTGCTGGATAGTGGAGCGGTAAAAATTACTATTCCCACTACAGTGAGTGCAACAGTAGGGAAAGTGTTAAATAGCAGAGGGGTATAAATTACTATTCCAAATCCAGTGAGTGCAACAGTAGGGAAAGTGTTGGATAGCGGAGGGGTAAAAATTACTATTCCCACTCCAGTGAGAGCAACAGTAGGGAAAGTGTTGGATAGCAGAGGGGTAAAAAGTTCTATTCCCACTCCAGTGAGTGCAACAATAGCGAAAGTGTTCGATAGCGGAGGGGTAAAATGTACTATTACCACTCCAGTGAGTGCAGCAGTAGGGAAAGTGTTGGATAGCGGAGGGGTAAAATTTACTATTCCCACTCCAGTGAATGCAACAGTAGGGAAAGTGTTGGATAGCGAAGGGGTAAAAATTACTATTCCCACCCCAATGAGTGCAACAGTAGGGAAAGTGTTGGATAGAGGAGAGGCAAAAATTACTATTCACACTCCAACAGTTAAAAATATATATATATATTAAAAATTAAGACAAATTATAAAAATACATAAATAATATTTAAAAAAACTTAAAACAGATATATTAAATATATAAAAAGAAAACATATTATAATATTAATGACATATAATAAATACCTACAAATATTATATAAATTTAAATAATAAATACAATTTTTAAAATAATTCTTTCAAACTAGAAAATATTTACAAACAAAAACATTAATTAATACATAAATGTATTTATTTTATTTCCTACCCTATACCACACCCATAACAACACACTTCAACATTTTAAATTAAATTTACTTCCATAATTAACATAATTAATAATCAATTTAAAAATATTATTTAAAAAACTAATAAACATTAATTAACTACAAACACGTTAACACAATAATGTCCACAACACACACCTAAATTAAACTATAAAATAATAAAACACAATTAAAACTTATTTTTAAATTAAAAACTATTACTATTAACAACTAATTATAAAGTCATTAAAATGTATTTAATACCCACCCTTTACCCCTTTAAAAGTAAAAACAACACAAAAAAATAACAATTACCCAAAATAAATATCAAATAATTAACATTAATTAACAACTATATATTAATTAATTAAACACAAATTGCTTCCCATCCATTACCCCTATAAACACCACAACACACACCTAAAATTAATTACACGATTGCCATAATACATTTTTAATTAATTTAATTAATATCAATTAAATAATTATGAATAAAAAAACAAATAAACTACTTAACACCCTTTACCCCTATAAACCCCAAAACACACACCTAAAATGAATTACACAATTACCATAATTAATTACCAATTAATTTATTATAATTAACAACCAGCTATTAATTAATCAATTAAAAATAAATTACTTCCCACCCTTTACACCTATAGACACCAAAACAAACACCTAAAATTAATTACACAATTACCATAATTAATTACAAATTAAATAATTATTAATAATTAACAACAAATTATTAATTCATTAATAATAAATTACTTTACACTTATAACACTATAACATCTCAATTAAACAAATATTAATAAATAAATAATAATCAATTAATTTAATATAATTAAATTACTCCCCACCCTATTCACCTATCAACCCACAGCCCGCCACGGAACTAAAAACGCAAAATTCAAATAAAAAAAATAATAATAACTACTAAAAATTTAACACATATATTAAAAATACAAACAATTCTTATACAAAAAAAATACATCACATACATTTAAAACATATACTAAAATACATAACACTAATTAAAAAATCAATATTTTTAACAACTATATTTTTGCAAACGATATTAAACACTTCAATATTTTTAAAATCGATATTACTTACCTTAAGCCGATATTCTTGACCACGATATTCTTGCTGTTGATATTTCTGAACCACGATATTTCTGACTCGATATTTATGCAACTCGATATTTAAACTCGATATTCTGTCTGCACACCCTCCAAGGGGCCACCGGAGCGTCACTTTTTTAACGCTCCAGTGGCTTTGCCCCATTCCCCATATTTACTAGGTGGCGCTAAGCCACTGAACATGGCTTAATGCCACCTTGTAAATAAGCCCCTTACCGCCACAGTCTGCTGTGGCAAAGGCGTGGGCAATGGGTGTTGCTCTGGGCGTTCTACTGCAACACCCATTGCTTTTTGACAGTGCCCCAGATTTACAAGGCTGGGGTAGTGACAAAACCTAAGGCCAGGTAATACCTGGTCTTAGAATGGCGATACGAGGAGAAATTGATAATTTCTCCTTGTTTTTGCTCTTTCCATGTGAGCTGCATTCTGCAGCAGACATGGAAAGAGCAAATGGACATTATTGATTGTTTATGTGCAGGAATGTGTCCCTTCCTGCACATAAACAATCACACCTGCAGCGCAGGCACCCTTGCAACATGGCGAAAGGGTGCCTGTGCTAAGCAGCTTTCTGAGCATTTGGCACTAGGGGAAACGCAGGGGTGCCCAATATTTTTGTAAATAGGCACCCCTACGTTTTGAAAATGTCAGAGCGCGGCATTGCCAAATTTGGCGTAACACAGTGTTCCGGCATTTTCTTGTAAATATCCCCTAAATTTCTTAATGTGGGATCTAAAATCGACCTTGAATTCGTTTTCAATAATCTGGGACTGAAAATTATTTTTATTCGAGCCCATGTGATTTAACCAATCTATATTTCTGCCTTTGAATGGAGTAGCTAAAACTGAGCCAGTGACAGCTTCTTCTTGCCACTAGGGGCTGGATCTTGCCATAAATATGGACCAACATATCACAAATAATTACTACGCAATTTTAAAATGGAGCCGTACTAATTGTAGTTCCACATGAAAAAGAGCGCGAGGAGGTTGACCTAAACGAGCACAGCTTCAACCAGCCTCCAGTTTACAAATGTGAAACCAACAAAAGGTCAAAAGTTGTGTTATCACTGCAAATACATTAAAGCTTACAGCGTCACAGTGCTTATTACAATTTAACCTCGAGTCTAACAGAACCTCCTCATATATATAATTATGAGTAACTCACAATTTATGTCCACTGGCATAATATGCATACGACTTTTAGCTGTATTAAATTACATTATCCGAGATTAGTCATAATTCAGTGTCAGGTTTATTAACTCTAATAGGAAATTAATTGCTTTCTGCAAGTTTGAGCTAAAAGCTATTTGTCATCTGCGTATGTTAATGGTGGAACAGCTAAAGATACTAATTTGGGAAGCAGGGAGTCAACCTTCCTAATTTCCAGGGGCAAAGCGGCCTTGCATAAATTAAAAAGGCAGCTCTGTTTTGACACGATGTTATTCAACTTGAACAATGTCCAGTGTTTCCCATACTCACTTGTGCCCATCTACCAGGATATTTCAGACCCACGATGAAAAGGAAATCTTTTTACGTTCCCAAACCAGTCATTGTTGGCCACAAACCAGTCACCTTTGGCCACAAAACTGTTCTTTTCACACAGTCAGAAGCTGTTCTGAAACCGATAAAACAAAAGTATAGTGGAGAAAGAACAGCCGACCTGATATTATGCACAGGAACATAAGCTTTAAAAGAAACGGCAAAACCTGTTCAACTTATTCTGCAGTAGCATATAATAATGCACTTATTGAATATTAACATGAATCTTCTACATTAGCCTTTTTGGAAGAGGGCCTGAGACGGGCCTTCAAAGAATTAGGAATCCTAATCACATACATTGATGCAATCGAGACAGCCATAGGAGCCGGGATCTGAGACTAGGCTAGGGGGCACAACATCACACACACCTTCTGGGCCTGAGGCTCTTGGAATTCTCGATTTATAAGGCAACTGATAAGAACTGATGCATTGTCAAGGTCTGAATGTTTTTTTCAACAGATGGTAGGGAACATCTACCAATGAATATCCACACTTGGGGTATTTTTACTCTTGTCCAACACACCGGCAACCAACTGCATAGAATTATATTTCCTAAATACCATATATGCTACTGGAGCGCGAATTTTGTTTTGGTGCTTCAAGACTTGTGGACATTTACTACAGGGTTGCCTTTTTTATCACTACTGATTTTAAAAAGTGAGTTTTTCTTTTTTAAATCTTCATGTCTGATCAAGCTGAAGTTAGACTGGTGTCCTTGTCACTGGTTCTAAATTTAGGTGTGCCGTTTCATCACTGTTCTTTATTAGGTGCCAGGATCTATCCAAAGCTGTCTTAATATTTAAATCAAAGTTTATTAATGATTCAAGATCTTGAGTCAAATATTAAACAAAAAACTGTTCCTGAAAACCATCCGAAATCATTTGTACCCAGGTGGTATAACATTTGGTTCTTAATTGTTCCTCGGGTATGGGACACTTCCTATCTTCAGGAAAATATGGAAATGTCATTTTTTGGGAGGACATGATTGCTCCCTGTTCAAGGATGAATATAGTACATGTTGCTGACATTAACCTGTCTGCCTCTATTTAAGCGTAGATCATTGCAAATCACCAACTGATCATTCACTACTAGAATACACAAATGGATTACTCTCAATATTAGTAGACAACTAGACACCACACCCAAGTGTTCAAAAGGGTTGACAAGTACTTTACACTATTGGGTTCACACAATCTTAGTTTACAAATGGAGTCCACAACTAAAGTTCACACAATGTTACTCCACACCTCTATTTCACATCATGTGAATAACTGGAGTTCTCAAAAGTCTTTAACGTGTCCAAAAGGCTTGTTCCCTTCTTGAGTTCACACATGACTACTACACAACTACGGTTCACATTGTCACATTAGAGATTATTCAGTTCACTCCTGTGTTTGCGCCCTCAACTAATCCCACCTAAAAAGCAGCTGCAGGACACGTCCTGCTACATGACGAACAGACTTGATGTGGTGGGGCGCCCTGATGAAGCCTCAGCTATGACTTAGACAGCCAGTTCAGGCGCCATTTCTTAGGCACTTTCTGATATCTAGCACTGAGTGTTAAAGCCAAGCAACATATGCAGGTGCTGGGCTTGGATTTATTTTATTGCATAACGAAAATAGCCACGACTAGACTGTTAAATCAGCAATGCCTCACTCTTCTCAAAAGAGCCATGCCTGTGGGAATCCCTATGTAAAGGTATGTACATATTCGGCTCTGACATGTCCGTCCCACATATGCTGAGAACTGAAACGGAGGCCTAAGATGGACCCAGAGTAACCTACCTTCCTGGAACAAAGCCACCAGAACCAAGCTGCCTTTATGCAAACATAAGACCTTGGCAGATCAGCTTTGGCGTTGGATACACTCTTCAAAGCAGCCACAAGGTCCGTGTTGGGCTGGGTCAGTCACTGTTATAATTAGGGACATTCCAGTTGTGAAGAAACCCACCAACCACCCCTCCCCTTCCGCCTGTGACAACGCAGTGTTGGGGTGAGCAAGAAAGAGCCAATGTCAGATAAAGAGAGACCAGAAAACAGAAGAGTGGGAAGGAAAGTAAGAAAAAATGGAAGAGACATACATAGAGGAAACTTGAGTGCATCAGAGAGACACAAGAGCAAAAATCAGTCATGGTGAGTAAAAGAGATTCTGCAGAAAGAAATATGTAAATATACTGTTCAAAATCGAATACACTTTCTAAATGAAACCGACACAGCAGATAAAAAAATGGATTTTGAATAATCAAGATCCCCGATTTAGCATTCATAACAGATCAGTTACTACAGAGCTGGCCATTCTGACTTCCCTGCTGACTCTTGTTCTGATTCTAAGAGGCTCTTGTGCTCTGTTTTAAACAGTCGTGAGAAATGAACAATGCAATCTGCGGTCAGCTGTTGAAGATCTGAGACTGTGAGACCTGTGTGACATTAGAGGTAGCCTGTTGTTACAGGTCGGAGTATATGGGGGTGTGTTCCCTATGTCTGTACATCTTGTGTCACCTAAAGCCAATGGCTGCAGATTCACGCAAGCAGAAAAATAGCATTGTTATTTAAAGCTATAACCTGCACATTCCATGTCGATTTGGGGACCACTCTGCTATCTGGGGCATGAACTTGTAAGATTTATGAAACCGAAGGAATGCGGCCTGATGTATCACTGGGCCGGTCGAAACTGAACACTGATATTTTGGACATGCACAGTCAGCATTTTGTGATGCAACTGTTGTACTAATCAGTCAAATTGCACTATATGCCAACATATTGTTATTAATTAGAGGGACAGGTGCTGATTAAAAAAAATGAAGGAGAGACTTTGGAGTTAACATGCAGAGGACCACAGCCACCATCTACTCCCCCAGAAGCTGTCTGACATGATTTCCTTTACCTGCGTGCACTTGTCCCACCCTCTGTTTGTCCTTTTTCCCCCATAACCATTTACGAGCCCCCATTCTTTTTAGTTCTCTTGCAGGTTGATACTACTTTTATTTTCATTATGTTGATCACCTGATTTCTTTTGCTCAACTTCCTCTTCCTTCTCAATCTTTCTCAGCCTTTTTTTACCATTTCTTAAATTTTTTCTGTTTTATCGTATTCTTTTGTTATCCTCTTTCCGTCCTCATTTGCAGTTTTCCATCTTCTTTAGATGTCAGTAGAACACAGAAATTATACAGTTATAAACATGTTTACCCTCGTCAGTTTCTTTTTATCTTATTCATTTTCAGATATTCTGGAATTTTTAGACGTTTTGGGTTGCTTTAGAACTGTGATCTTTCAATCTGCTACTGGAATTCAATAAGGATCCTGACAATTTTTTACTGCAAAGCATTAGGTTTCTATGAGCAATGCGTTAGGTCATCTTAGCTTTTCACCAAGCTGGAATTATCTGAGTCTGGTTTAATCAGGAACCAACTGCCCACCATTGAGTTGAAAAGGCGCATCTGACATTGTTTTACTTTGCACCCATTATTGTGGGCACTAGGTTACTTTCAAGATGGGTGATTGAGTCTAAAACTGTCTCACTCATGAAGAAACTTTGTGTTCCTGAGAACAGAGGATTTAGCCCTATTTTAAATACACTTAAAACAATCAATCAATCACTAATCTTATAAAGCACAACTACGCACCCGTGAGGGTCTCAAGACACTGGCGGGGGGGGCAGCGGTTCAGTCGAACAGCCAGGTCTTGAGGTCCTTCCTGAATTGCAGCAGCGATGGTGATTGCCTGAAGTGCAGCGGCAGGGAGTTCCAGGTCTTCGCAGTGAGGTAGGAGAAGGATCTTCCTCCAGCCATGGTCTTGCGGATCCGTGGAATTGTGGCCAAGGCCAGTTGGGCAGAGCGGGGATGTCTGGTGAGAGTATAGAGGGAGAGGCGGTGGTTTAGGTATGCAGGTCCGGCGTTGTGGAGGCCTTTGTAGGCATGCGTGGGAAGCTTGAAGGTGATTCTTTTGTTGACAGGTAGCCAGTGTAGGTCTCTCAGGTGGCCGGTGATGTGGTTGCGCGTGGGATGTTCAGGATGAGTCTGGCAGTGGTGTTCTGGACGTTCTGCAGTTTCTTTTGGAGTTTCTGGGTGGTGCTGGCATAGAGTGCGTTGCCGTAGTCGAGTCTGCTGCTGACAAGTGCATGGATGACAGTTTTCCTGGACTCTGTGGGGATCCACTTGAAGATCTTACAAAGCAGGCAGAGCATGTGGAAGCAGGAGGACGAAACGGCTTTGATATGGCAGTTCATTTAGAGCGAGGAGTCCAGGATGATGCAGAGCTTTCGTGCATGGTGTGTATGTGTGGGGGGGTTCTGAGCGCTGCGGGCCACCAAGAGTCATTCCAAGTGGAGGGGGAGAAGCCCAGGATGAGGACTTCAGTCTTGTCTGAATTGAGCCTGAGGCAGCTGTCCTTCATCCAGGTGACGACTGCCTTCATCCCGTTGTGAAAGTTGCTCTTGGTGGCTGTGGGTTCGTCTGTGAGGGAGAGAATCAGCTGGGTATCATCGGCGTAGGAGATGATGTTGAGTCTGTGGCTTCTGACGATGGCTGCCAGCGGGGCAATGTAAATGTTGTAGAGGGTGGGGCTCAGGTAGGATCCCTGAGGCACTCCACAGCTGATCTCTGTGGGTTCTGAGTTGAACGGTGGAAGTCTGACTCTGTGTTTGGCTCATGAGGAAGGAGCGGATCCGTTCTAGGGCTTTGTCGTGGATGCCTGTGTCGTGGAGTCTTGCGCAGAGGGTGTGGTGGGAGACAGTGTTGAAGGCGGCGGAGAGGTCCAGGATGATGAGGGCAGCAGTCTTGTAGTGGAGAGTGCAGATATCTGTTGTGGCTAGGAGAGCGGTCTTGGTACTGTGGTTGCTTCTGAAGCCCCATTGGTTGAGGTCCAGGATGTTGTTCGTTTTGATGAGCAAGAAGAGTTAGGCGTTGATGGCTTTCCATTTACTTTGGCTGTGAAGGGGAGCAGAGAGATGGGTCTGTAGTTCTTGAGGTCTGTCGGGTAGGCAGAGGGTTTCTTCAGCAGGGGGTTGATCTCTGCGTGCTTCCAGTCTTCCAGGAAGGTTGTGGAATTGATGGAGCAGTTGATGGTACGGCATAGTTCATGTGCAATGGAGGTGTCGGCTCTGTTGAAGATGTGGTGAGGGCAGGGATCCGAGGGGGCTCCAGAGTGGACGCTCTGCATGATCCTGAGGGTGTTGTAAGAGGTCAGAGTAGTCCAGCTGGCCAAGGTCTGCTGGGGTTTGGAGCCATTGGGTGCAATGGTTGTGGGTGGGAGGGGGGTCTTGGGTTGCGAAGCTGTCGTAGATCTCCTTGATCTTGCGGTGGAAGAAGGTGGCGAGGTTGTCGCAGAGGTCTTGAGACGGGGGAATGTCTGCTGTCTCTGTGCTGAGTTTAGCAAATATTTTGACCACGGCGATGAGTTCTTTGCTGTTGTCTGCATTGGTGTTGATGCGTTCCTGGATGGCTGCTTTCTTTGTTGTTCTGATGAGGCGGTTGTGTGCGGTGATGGCGGATTTGAAGGCTGCGTGATCTGCTGTGATTTTGCTGCTCCTCCATCTTTTCTCGAGCCGTCTGCAGGTGCACCTGGACTCTTGGAGGGTGGGGGAGAACCATCTGGCTTTCTTGGAGGGCTGTTTGCCTGAGGGTTTCCTGAGGAGGGCCAGTGTGTTGGCGCAGGCAGAGATCCATCGGTTAAGGTTACGTGCTAAGGTGTTGGCATCCGTGAATTTCGGTGGTGGGGCCTTGCTGAGGGAGATGGTGAGCTGATCTTCGGTGACCTTGTTCCAGCTTCTGCGAGGATTGCAGTGGGAGTGGTGGCATACGGTGGGTTTGAAGAAGGAAAAGTGGACGCTGTGGTGGTTGGTCCAGTGTGGTTTGGAAGTGTGGCTGCTGGAGATGTTGTTGCTTGTGGAGAAGCTGGGGTCGAGTGTGTGTCCTGCTGAGTGTGTTGGCATTGTGACCAGTTGTTTAAGTCCGATGGTGGTGAGGTTCTCTAGTAGGGATGAGGTGCTGTGGTCTTTGAGGTTGTCCAGGTTGTCCAGGTGGAGATTGAGGTCGCTGAGGAGGATGCAGTCCGTAGAGGTGAGCGATGAAGTCGGTTATGGCTTTGTTGAAGGGTGGGCGGAGTCAGGGAGGTCTGTAGACGAGGACATGTAACCTGGAATTGAAGGTGCTCCATGTCGGGTGAGTGGTCGTCGGAGCTGGTTGTGAGGCAGAGGGTGTCTTCATGTACGATGGTGATGCCTCCTCCCGGCTAGTTGACGCGGGCCTTGTGGATGATTTTGTAGACGTTGGGGATGGCGGTTGCAATGTCCAGGGCTGAGCTGGAGTTCATCCAGGTTTCTGTGAAGAAGGCGACGTCGGGAGTTATGGAGTCGAGCAGGTCCCAGATCTCCACGGCATGTCTTTTGAAGGGAGCGGGTGTTGAGTAGGATGCATCTGAGGTGGTCAGGTCGGGTTCTTGACGGTTGTGCCGTTAGTGGGTCTAGTGTGCGGAGGCCTGAGAAGGTGCAGTTGCAGGTGCGGAAGGTGAACAGGCCTTGGGTGTTCTTCTGTGACACGAGGTGGCAGGTGGTGGAACGTCCGGTGTTGAGGGCGTGGAGGGCGCTGGAGTCGTAGTGGTGGATGGTCCAGGGACCAGGGTCCATGGCGCTGGGCACGGTCCAGGCATGGATGGGTGCAGACAGGCTTGCCTTAGGCCTTTGGGGAGTGCTGGACAGCTGGGAGGCAGTAAGTGGGAAGCTGCAAAATGGTGCTGGAGGCAGGCGGGCCACAGGGGACGAACAGTGGGCAGGAAAAGGGGAAAAAAGGCACAAATAAAGAGAAAAGAGAGAAAGGGACAAGAAGCAGAAATAGAAAACAAGAATGTAAAAAAGAGCAGAGGAGCAGAAAAGGCAAAAAGCAGAAGACAGAGGGCAGAGCAGCAGCAGAGCAGACATGCTCCCCACTGGGCCTCCAGGGTTGAGGTGCAGACAGGTGCCTGCGGGTGAAGGAGGGCCTCAAACCAAGGACCTGGAAGGGTCAGGGGGCAACAGCTACCAGGGGGATCTGTGCGGTGAGGGACGCAACTTACTGACAAAACGAGCTGTGCAATTGTTCTGAGTGCAGGTGCCAGTTACCACTTGTCTTTGACATGGAGAGTGAGATTTGGTCAAAGAAGTAATTGTACACTTCTGACCCCTGACATAATAGTTACAATGCAGTTTTTATGCTACCCATGTGAAAGTCTCAAAACTGCACTCAGTGGGTAGATGCAAGGCCAAGTGCAGAGGTGAATTAGTTCTCCAGCTCGTGACATTTCTCTCTTTGCATTGGCCTCTTTCCCTTTTGAAATAATATTGATAACTTGTGCACCCTGCCATAACACTGCCTGGAGATCCTGGTCCACCAGAAAAGGGTCCACAGGGCCATTGTTCCAATGGGCGAGATAAAAAGCAGCCACAGGGTGCCATTTTGTAGTGTTGACAAACTGAAATAGCAGGCCTGAAAATTACTTTTTTATTGCCTGGGAAGTGGCCATAGGCAAAATGTTACATTACCTTGAAAGCTGAACATCCGTGCACTGTCACTGATGAGTCTGCATTAGCAATTCAGGGCCATATTATCAAGAACGGGCGATAACATTATCGCCGCTTTAGCGGCAAGAAACTGCTGCTAAAGCGGCGATAAGGGGCTTGATAATATGCCCTATAGAATTCAATAGAAGCCCAGGTTTGATGTCTTTCACACCAGATCCTGGGCTTCTATTGGAATTCTATAGGGCATATTATCAAGCCCCTTATCGCCGCTTTAGCTGCAGTTTCCTGCCGCTAAAGCGGCGATAATGTTATCGCCCATTTTTGATAATATGACCCTTCCTGTTTCTGCATCCTGTGTGGTACTTAAGAGGTATTCGCCTCCAGAAACTATAAGGCACACTTCAATAAAGGGCTGCAAGACAGCATTCAGCATAAACAAATTCTTAATAATTGCAGTGACTCGGTTGATCTCCTAACAGGCATCGCAGGTAACTGCTTGTACCCCTGCCAAACAGTCCTGATTAATGCACCCCTACTCTGGTGAGCTCATGGCCCTGACTCTATTGCTCACTGCTCGTGACAGTGCGTTATCTGATGGATGGTGCAATATGGTATCAGTGTAATTACAGAATAGGCTCACATATAATGCACTTAAATCACTAACACATGGACTCATAACAGAATCACAAACTCATCTTCGAACGGGCAGTATGTTGAGGGAAAAATCATTATTAGCCAATTTGATGCTCTATTGAAGCTAATGAATAATCTATGTGATTAATTATCTAATCTGAGAAAGTAGCCGAGCACCGCGTTGCGGGGCTGCTCAGTGAAGGAGCCGAAAGGGGAATCCGATTTTAACACAGTTAGAAACTGTAGCTGTTTCCAAAGACTGTGACAAAATGAGATGCGGAATTTTACTTTTCAGCACCTGTTGCACGCTTGAAAGGAAACCGCGGGAAATGAGCCGCCATTTTAGGAGCAGGGTTGCCACCTGCATTAGTGAGTCAAACGAGAAGGGAGCCGCGCTGCCGCGCTATCTGAATATGATTTCCCATGACGCTTCTGGAATGAGCTGACACATCTCAAGAGTTTGCTTCCAAGTCAAATTGCTTGAACTAACTAAATTAAAAAAGAAATTAGACTTAACACACAGTACGGTGGGAATGTGCCTACCTGAAGCCCTGGCCAGTTTTATGGCTCATTATTTCAACATAAAATAAATAGCACAGTATAACACGAATTGGAAGAAGGATGTTCACAGTGCGGCACATATTTAAACACCTGGCAGTAATTATTTGCCAAACAGTCTGAATAGATATCCGCGCATACCCAAACGCATGCAATTAGCCAGTGTTAGCAATTTACAAAACTACATTACTTTACAAGCGCTTTGTCGGGATTTCCTACAACAAACAATAGTTACTTGTACGTGGTCCCTTTATTCGTGCCCTGTTTTGCAAACATCCATTTGCGAAATGTAAACAGAAAAACCATCTGTCTGTATACTTGGTTTATTGCAGAAATGAGATGCAAAAAATATCAGTGTGCTGCATTTTCCTGTTCTACGCGGTTATAGCTTCGCTCTTCGATAGGATGTTTTTTTAATTCCCGACCCGACTCCATTTCGAAAAGACCTCTTCATGAAGGACTTCTCCAAGAAAGGCTTTAGGAAAGCCAGTTCCTCACTTTTGTCTGCCTCCGCCAAGCAGGTGTTCAACAAGATCATACAGTATTCAGATTTTTCGGAGAGCTGGCAGGAAATAAAAAGAGTATTAATTTACCGGAAAACTGTACAAAGGATTAAATAGCTTAATGTACCTAATTTACATAGTTTAGGGAGTGCTTAGAGAAATAGGGCAGGTGATCATATAGTGCTAAATACTTTTAAATCAATTGAAGTAATATTAAAATGTGTTTTTTTTTATTTAATTTTTATGTTGCAAATAAATGCACCAATGATGCACAGTGGAATAACGTCAATGGTGCTTGCTGTGTAATTGCGGATCTACAGCTGTGATGCTGCATGTAGCTGTCATATGGCACAATACATTTTCCCAAGAAATTGACATAGCAGTAAATATCAGAATACACTTTAATATATACAGTGCTCTATGTTTTAAACAGCATAATTGATAGATTGCCGAATGTACACATACAAGTAGAAACATTAGTGGGCTGTGGTTTCTTATATTTTGAATTTTGAATACAGCGTCCCCCTTGTTCCAACAAGGAGCCACATATTCTACTTCAGCTTCTGAGAGTATGGTTCAGAGGTAGGTGGTAGCTGCAACATCCTCCTGATCTTTGGAAGTGCTAAATCTTGGAAATATTGCACAGTGACATTCCCTCCATCACAGTGCTAGTGTGGGTGAAATTCAGTTGGAGAATTCACACATGATCTTAGAATTTCCTCCAGAAAAATTTCGATTTTACATTCTCACCGAACTGTAAATCAAGCCCCACGCCAATTGTCACGTCTTCAACAAAAGGCCTGGCTAGAAATATTACAGATGTTTCCTTTCTCTGCTGAACTGGTGTGGAGTTGGGCATATTGGTTTCTCTGCAACATTGTGCATATATGTGGCATTTAAGAATGCAATTGACTTTTAGACTTGCCCGCTATTTTAATCGTGTCGGAACCTATGTTTCTGACCGAGTCGGAAACATTTCCGACTGACCGATTACGATGGAACGGTAACCGTTAGATCATTCCGAATCAGTTCCGACCGGCATTCGGAAACTCCGAGTAAATGTAAATGTAAATCCGTATTTGTAAAGCGCGAACTACTCACCCTTACGGGTCTCAAGGCGCTGAGGGCCATCGTGGAAATTAAGTGAGCTATTGCCCAAAGTCACAAGGTGCTGAGCTGAGCTGCCGCCGGAGCCGGGGATCGAACCGTGAGCCCTGTGCTCCGATGTCAGCTGCCCTGGTTGCTGCACCACACCTCTTCCGAGTCGATCAAAGCTGAATCGTACAGCTCTATGGACCGCATTTCCGACCTGCGTATTACGATGTCGGATTCGGACAGCCATTCCGACTCGGACCATCCGACACGAAAAGGCTGTCGGAAACTGATTTTGGGGGCCCCTAGCAGGCCCCTCTTCATCCTGAGGCCTCCAGTTGGGGGCCATGGGGGGAACCCAAGGGACCCCCCTGTAGAACTATGCACAGTGTGATAGGCACCATGGGGTGCCTACCACCCCTTTTTTCAATGGTAGCCTGTGTTGTCAGTCAGAAAACAGGCTCCCATTGAAGTCAATGGGAGACTTTCCGAGCGGTGTTCGGAAGCATCATAATCGGTCAGTCAGAACTTCTGACCGCGAGTCGGTCGGAACCAAATCTGACAAGGAGTCAGGAGGTTTAGTTTCCGACCGACACCGTAATCAGGCCCATATTATCTTCTAGGAGCTTACTTAGAATTATCAGCCTTTGTTGCAAAGGCTTGCAATGAATCACATAAGATACGTCATCAACAACCATTTATTCCTTAAAGAAAATTATTCATCCTCCACAGTTATAAACAAGAGACTTGTTGACAGGACAATTTTAAGGATATTTTGGGTCTCTTGCAAGACATATTTTGGGGCCCTCGTTTGAAACGACTTAGAATTTCTCACCCATTTTCAGCTAATTCAACTCCTTGTGGTGCCACACTATACTGAATTAACCATTAAACTTTCAGGTACACAAAAACAGCCGGATCTAAAGCATCCAATTTGTACCAAAAGAAAACTTGAACAAACTTTGCCCAGGGACATTTTTGTGCTTGGATCTGGATATTATTTATCTTTCAGCAACAATATTTTAAGTGAAATTCAATGTCTAAGCAGCCTGTTCTTCCCATTTGAGGAAAGACATGATGAGGGTGACATGGTGAATCTTTAATGGAATATGGCATAATGTTAAAATATGATATATGTGCATAGTGCATGAAATTATATTTGTATTGACAGATATATTCATAATCTCAAATAAATCCGAATCACAATGGGCCTTCTTGCTTCAATAGAGAACATCTCAGCACTGCTCTGCATTCCATAGTGAGACTTCTGATAATTTTCTTATTAACTCTCTTCCTATGTCTTGTCATCTTCACCACTTTCTATGTGTACATGTCTTTGGCTAGACACTGACCCTGGGCTCTGCATAAGAGAAAATAGGAGGCGGCAGGCAAAAGGTAGAGAGAGAGAGAGAGAGGTGAAATAGAAAGTGGCGAGATAGAGAATATTGCAAGAGAGGTAGGGAGAGATGAGGTATAGAGAGATGGAGAGCGAGATAGAGAGGTGAGGTACAGAGAGAAGAGGTTGAGAGAGACATGAGGTAGATGCAGGAAATATGCAGGGGTGAACTGGAAATAGAACAGTGAGAGGCAGAGAGACTGGTGAGGTAGAGAGACATGGGGTAGCGAGAAGGTGTTAGATTGGTAGAGATATGCACAATGTGTAATAGAGAGTCAGTTGTGTACATGAGAGACAGGTAGCGGGAGGTGCAGTACAAAGGTTTATTAAAAGAGGGGTGATGTAGACATGCCAGAGAGTGAGCGCAGAGATGGCTTTGTGTGGGAAGTTGTTTCGAGAAACAGCGGGAGAGAGAGGTTACGAGAGAGAGGTGAAGTTGAAGAGGTGAGTTGAAGTAAGGAGAGAGATATGAGAAAGAAAGCTAGCAATAGATAGGTGACTTAGAGAAGGAGGTAGATTCAAAAGTAGAAAGTTAGTTGTGAGGTAGGGATTGGTAGAGTGAGAAAGTCGGAAGTAGAAGTAGTCAGAGAGGAAGCAGGAGGCAGAGATAGAAAAGGACGAGAGTGAGAGCTTTCTTACATGTCCCAATATAAATATAAAAATATAAAAATATAAATATATATACAAATATTAATGGGGAAATATAAAAATATAAATATATAAAATATATATATATAAAAATATAAATATATATAAAAATATAAAATATAAATGGGGGTCTTGGAAGGTGATGGCCCTTACCAGTTACCCACTTTACACTTGCCTTAAAACACCTCTGCCTTTTGATATACTGTGAACAGAAACTGGATTGAACAATTGATAATATTGTATGATCTATTTCTGACTGTGAACTGGTTAACCGCCAAGAGATTGTGATTAATGTGGTACATCCAGGTAACAATTTATTTAGTATAAACACACAGTGGTGGTGGAATGGTCATCATTAAAAAAAACTGCAAAAACTTGTCACTTAACTGCCCTTCTAAATCTGTGACGATATTACCTTTACAAATATTAAGCACACTTTAAGTAGAGATGAACAAATAGCATGTTCTCTGGGACTGCGAGAGTCAATATGACCAAGCATTCACAAACATTCATGGCTTCATTAAGTCATAGGTCCAATGTATTAGTGATAGGAACAAGGTCATACAAACTAGAGATACAAGCATGAATATAAGGTGGAACACGGCAGTAGTTTGAGGTGTTAAACAGGACTGTCGGACAGGACAGTGATGATGCTACGAGGTTGGAACACCAAGGTGAGATGCTAGCATTTACGACTATAGAAAAGTCCATGATAATGAAAAGAAATCCTCAGGTCCTTGCTGGACAATGATGCATTGTGTGGCTGGGTACCAGTGTCCATGAGAGCATGATGGGAAGGATAAAGATGGGGGGCACAGCCAGTTGCTGCAACAAGTAGAGTGGAGTGTGGCATCAATGGGGGAGTAGAGAGTAGTGTTAGAACAGGAGACTAGGACAGTGGAGCCGGAGAGAGAGAGGCATCTGGGTCCCTTCAAAATGGAGTTCAGGTGGATCTCCATGCGTCAGCTTCTCCGACAATGGTCATATGAAGTTTAGAAATTTCACCGCTTTCCTTCATTCAAGAGTAACTGCTTCACGTTAACCCCAAACTGCTGCTGCCTTTTCTTTTCTTGAATATATTTTTCTTTTTCTTGGAAAATTGGATGCAATGCTTGTAGACTGACTTTTTCATATAAGTCTCCAGAAAACCCAATCATGCTACACCTTCAAGGCCTATTCTTACAGTGGCTGATACATTTTCAATACTTTTATCCAGACATGCACTGCAGTCGTTCTTTCAAAGCGTTTGCTTTTTCACACAACAGTCCAATTGTTTTTTTTTTATCAAATAGTTCTTCTGCTGTCAACGGTTTGCCAGTTATTTGTCTTGATCATAGGGTTGAACTAGTCCAATCAGCAATCTAGAGAGTTGTTCTGGAAACAACAGTCAATGGTGACAGCTCCATGCACGTCCTTTTATTCACCAATTCTCAACAACGAGGACCATATTTGTGGTTCGTCCCATCCAGGATGCAACTTCTAAGACTCCTTTTGTTGTGGCTATCTATTTCCTTGATGGTGGCTCCCAGACAGCTTTACCTGAGAGCATTGTGCGGGGGCGTCTTTCCGCTACAAGCACTGTCACCATTTTCAGTACACTATATTCATGTAGCTCCTTATTACAGTAATACAGCTCTATGATCTTTGTCTGTCAGGTATACATAATAATAGTCAACTAAAGGCCTCTTTGGAGTTATCACACTTCACTGTACATTAACTCTATATCCAGAACATCAAATTTAGGGGGACTTTTAATATTTCAAAGTTGGATGATGCAGAAAAGAGAGGGCATTTTCCTCAATTCAGCCTAAGGAGGAATAGCACACCTCTTCCATTTATATTTGATAAGAGCCAGTCTAGTCTGTTATGAAGTTTGAGAGCCTGGCAGCTACTTTGCAGTATACATTGTAATTGAATACATAAGTGAGCCTTCTTGTGTAGGTCGGAGGCAAACCGTGTGACTCCTGAGTCTGATCTTCATTCAGTAGTAGCTGGGTTCTTTGTTAAAATTCATTTATTTTAGCTGTCTAGATACTTAGGGCCTGATTCATAAACTGCACTTGTACTACTTGTACAAAATGTACTACAAAACGTACTACACAATGTAAGTTTTACCTATATTACCTATACTTATGTGAAAGAAATAAGTAAATAAAATCTTTATTGTGTGATTACCTGAAATAATTTACAAAAGACAATGTAAATTACGTCATAAAACAGGCACTGAATGTAAAAATATAAAATGTCACATTTGTTGCCCAAACGCGGTTAACAGCGTCAGGAAGTGCTACGGCCCAGTGATATGGGAGCAGCAAATAACTCAAAGAGTTATTTTGTGTGGCCAATACAAATTGAGGAGTCACTGGGCAAAACCAAAAATCATGGGGTACGTGGGCGTGCAGTATTCTGCCATGCACACATGCATAAAATTAAATTGTGCATGGGCATGCGACTGCAGATTACAGTGGATTTCTCCAGGGTTGCTTTGTGGCCCTCGATATTTTGCATCCAAGCCAATCATACATATATCTCAGATGAGCGCATGCATAAGAATCAAATTAACCTGGAGCATTCAAATGCCGTGGAATGTATGCATGGGAACTTGTACTGCCGCGATCTAGGGAGATGAATTGATGCAACATATAATGCGAGTTAAAAACAGTGCTCCTCCCGGATCAATGATGATAAGGTATTAAAACCAGTGGTACAGGTAAAATGAATGAATCTATGTGGCGCATATTTGTGCAGAAGACCCCACCAAGAGATTGTGCCAGAAGTAAATAAGACGCTGGATGTGGAGTCAGACCCACACGCAGGACCCTCGAGTAGTGAAACCTTCATGCATACCAATGTGCTCCTCGGGATCCTAGGGTGTGATGTGCATGTGTAAAATCATTTACTGCCAATTCATATGAAGTACTCCCCCAGAAAGTGTTACTGCGGCAATGAACGATCAGCGGCTTGTATATTGCAATCTTTTATCTTCGTTTCTTGGGTTTTTCGTACAATCCTTCCTGCTTCATAACTTGCCAATTTGTGCGAGGACCATGGGCACAGTGGTAGTGTAGATGAACATTAGGGCCTCTTTGCATATTCTTACACCATTTCGCAGGAACATTGTTCTTAGGTATAATCACTTCTGTCCCAGCATGGCTGGGCAGCAACAAATGATATGCTCTGCCGATTCTGTGTGATATTGGCACAAACAACATCCCTTGTTTCCTGGCAATGTGTTTTTCCAGTGGCCCCTGTAGTCCCATATTGGCAGTGTTAGGAGCCTGGTTCTCAGAATGTTCTGTAGGGCTTGCCTTCCCAGCCCTGCCTCCAGATATGGTTGACATGCTGTGGCTTCGTGTGAATAGACAAGGCCCTCTGCGCCAGGAGTATATCTAATCCGTTCGAGATCCTGTTTCCTTGAAATGCGCTTACCCTGTTTCTTTAACAAACCTTTTAGGCTGGCCATTGTTAAGGATGTGTCGGGTATGATATCTGGGGGCAGGCCCAGTGACTCGTTGGCCTTCGTGAGATACCTAGCCCAACGGCTGTTATTATCTTGGAAAACTGCTTTTAGTGCTTCCCTGATTGTGTCAGGACCCTCCTTGGTCACACGATGGTAAAGTTTGACTATCTTTTTTGCATTCAAAGTCCATCATTGAGATATTGAACTCCAGCTGAATCAATGTGCGCCGTGTTGAGTATGGGAGATTGAATACCTCTCTGAAGGCAATTATGTACAGTCGCTCCAATTTTTCGATAAGCAGTCCTGGAGAGACAAGATGGCCATAGCTCAGTGTTGTAATTAGTTTTGCTTGCATTACCCATCGGATACCCTCTGCGGAATGGCTTTGCAGCTTGTGGTTTAGTTTACATAGTCCATGTGTAACCTTGGCCGCCTTGGCTTCCAGTACCTTGGCCTGCAGTGTTGATCTGCCAGTGTCTGAGAATTGTATTCCCAGATAATTATATTTGTTAGCGGTGGCAATCCTTAATGGGCCAAGATACCATTTCAGCACTTGCTTTTTTGGTTTATGACCAAAACCAGAACCTTCCTTTTTGTGGCATTAGCTTGAAGTTTGTTTTCCATGTTATATAGATGTAATGTCTCCAATGCCCTTTTCATGCCAATTCTGGTTTGATCCAGTAATACCAGATCATCCTCATACTGCGTAATGGGGAGTCTAAGATGGTATAGTTATGGCGGACAGATGTTGACTTTCAAAATCGCCTCTCCCAAGTCCGTGGTGTTTAGATTGAACAGTGTGGGAGCGATCACACAGCCCTGTTTCCTTTGTTCGTATAGATCTTAGCCATTACATGTGTCTGCGTAAGCTTGGTGTGAACCCATGTGCTGGTGTGGAGCATCATAATGGCCGCCAAATGTTTCCTCGGGATGCCCCACCTTGCAAGTTTTGCCCAGAGTATGTTACGGTCAATGCCATCAAGGGCAGCACTATAATCAACAAAACAGGCATAGAGTGGTGGGGAGGCGACCTCTGTGGCCCTGGCTGCCAAATATGACAAGGTGATGGCGTTGTCAAACGTAGATGAATTGGGCCGAAATCCTGTCTGGTATGGAGGTATAATGTGATTTTTGTTTATCCAGGCCTCTAGCTCTTTCAGGAGCACTTTTGTGAATGCCTTCCCATCAACGTCCAACAGGGCGATCAGTCTGTAATTCTCCGGACGGGAAGCATCCCTCTTTTTATAGCTGGGGTGCAAGATGGAGCCTCTCCCTGAGTCTGGTACTGCTGATGTATTATAGCATCGATTGAAAAGGCTGTGCAAGTGAGGTGCCCAGAATTCTCGATCTTCATTGGAGATGCTGCCCGGTAGACCATTGGGTCCAGGAGCCCCATCCTTCCGAATGCCCTTCAGAGTAATTAGGGTTTCTTTTTCAGTTATGACAGTGTGATCTACCTCATGTTCGTCAGGATGGTTGCCCTCCGCCTCCATGATATTGTCCAAGGTTTTATCTAAGTCAGCATAGAGCTTTGTTGCGTAGGCTGCCCAGTCATTGGCAGGTACAGCATTTTCTGTGTGGATTCCACCATTAAAGCCATTGACGTAACTCCAAAATTCCCTGTTCTTGTTAGGCGCTAGCAGGGCGTATATGTATTTCCATTTCTCCTCTATGTAAGTTTGTTTCAGCTGCCAAGTGGTTTTTTGTGCTATTTTCTAGATGTTTTCAGATATTTGTTCGTCTGCGTACACTTCTCTCTCCTATACTGTGACTCTGCCTGACGACACCTCTTTTTGCTCTCATTGAATTTTTTGTTATCAAGGAGATAAATGGGCCCCTTTCCAGTAAGTTTACCTTTATGTGTAGGTTGCTTTCCTACACTCAGATTCAAATAGCAAATCCATTTTTCCTGCCCAGCTTTTCTTAATGCCTATACCTATACTTATGTTTGCTGAGTTCTCTGCCCTGACTGCAGAGTCTCCACACACGTAGGGGCACAGGGGAGTGGGCGGGAAAAGGGACAGAATTACTCCTAAAGGAGATGGTATAAAGGAAGAGCAAGAGGGGTTTGGGGAGTGTGAGGGAGGGGGTTAGGGTAGACCGTCACCCACCCACACAATGATAAACCAATTGCTTTACTATGGGGGATGGGGACATGTAGCCTACACTTTTGTAGTAAGTTTACATTCAGAGTGGGTGAATACCGAAAGTTGTATTCTTACCCCAAAGTGTAAACTTACTCAAAGGTGTAATTTACCTTTGTGAATAAGGCCCTTATGGTTTGTGGATGGCGTTGAAAGGCATGATAGGCCTTTCAAATTATCTTGAGAGAGATCTAATTGTTCTCTTATTCATTTTGTCTTTTCTCCCTCTCTGTACGAGGGAAGGTATAGTGCATCAACGTTTCAGATATGGTTCATGAATGATAGGGTTTTTTATTATGAATTAGGCTCCAACCACTAATGAAGGTGTCCCATTTTTCTAGTTTATGTTGGTAGGTTTTATTGTGCACCATTTAAGAGTATGATCAACTCAAATTCGTAATTCAACATTCTTTCTTTTCCATAATTGTTCCAGCGAAGAGACGCTTGTTCATTTAATTCTTAGAACAATCATATACACTGATTTGCTCAATTTAACCAAGTATTCAAACTTGATCTGCATAGCTATTGAATGGAGATACTCTTTTCTTACTGTGTGGCTCCATGCAGATATATATACTTCTACTAACAAACCTATTGTTCCCTCCCTTGTTATTTTGGCTTTGAGGAGGTTGTACAAATATTCAATATGCAAATTATGGTTTGTGTTTGTTTATTGTTATTGTCTATTCTTCTCTTGTGTGTTACAAATGATGGCTGCTCAAAGAGTAAAACGAGAAATTAATGATAGTGAATGTATGTTTCTATTTTATTTCTTGCTTACTTTTCTTTGTCCTATTCGTTTATAAACTGTGAGGAAACAAGTTTCCAAAGCCATCATTTGCTGTTAAAATGCAAATAACTTGAAAGTATGTCATGAAGAACACCACTGTCCCCAAAGAGGACAGAGATCTTAATCACATTAATTCTTAATGGCTATTTCTTGATTTAGTTTGAAAAAAGCTATGAGATATCAATTTAAGGCCACCATCAGACACTGGGTTTATCTGGTTTGGGCTTGGTTGGAAACTGGCCCTCTCTGAAGGGTCACCCCATACTTTTTTGCCTTCCTCCTCCTTTTTCTGACCTTCTTTTTGTTGGCTTTAGGATTATGGGCACTTTACCACTGCTGACCAGTGCTAAAGTGCATGTGCTCTAAACATGGTATAATTGGTGGACACCTGTTTGGAATATTTGATTTACTTGTAAGTCCCTTGTAAATTGGTATACCATGTACCCAGGGCCTGTAAATTAAGTGCTACTAGTGGGCCTGCAGCACTGATTGTGCCACCCACAGAAGTAGCATCTCCAACCTGTCTCAGGTCTGCCATTGCAGGGCCTGTGTGTGCAGTTTACTGCCACTTCGACTTGGCATTTAAAACCACTTGCCAAGCCTTAGACTCCCCTTTTATTACACATAGGTAGGCCCTAGGCAGCCCTAAGGGCAGGGTGCTGTGTAAGTAAAAGGTAGGACATGTACTTTTATGGTTTGCATGTCCTGCTAGTGACAAACAGCCTATTTTGTTTTTCAATACTGTGAGGCCTACTCCTCTCATAGGCTAGCATTGGGAATTCCTTAATGCACCTTTAAGCTGTAATTCCTGATCAGGGAGGAGTAGCTTTTTCATGTTTCATATGTTTAGAAGGGCAAAGAAAAATCCTTCTTACCGGTGAAGTTGGATTTCACATTACTGTTTTAGATATGCCACTTTTAGAAAGTGGGCATTTCTCTGTGCTTATAACTCTGTCTCCAGCTTTGGAGCCTGTCTCCAATACACGTCTGGGTTGGGGGACAGCTATACTTTGTGCATTCCCTCTAGATCGCCACGAACACAGGAAGGTGAGGCTCATCTGTATTCTGAGTGCTCATCTGCATTCTGAGTACTCCTCTGCATTCATCTGCATTCTGATGGGTCTTCCTAGGCAGGGAGGAATGGGAGGGGCTAACACTTACACTTCAATAGGTAGTGTCCTGTCCACACATTGTGCACTGATTTACCCCCCACAGATAGCCTGGCAGACAGGAATGGGTTGAAAGGGACCCTTGTGCACTTCAGAGAGCTGCTTTGTAGTCACTCCTTACATCAAAGGCACTTTTTGGTATAAGTAATGGGTCTCTGACTCCTTAAAATCAGACACTTCTGGATCTTGAACTGAACGAACCTCTGTCAGAAGGGCTGCTGTGCTGCTTAAAGGACTTAACTGGACTGCTTTTCTAGAAGGACTGCTTTTCTGCTTGTTGCCCTTCTGACTGCTGCTCCCTGACTCTGCTGAAGTAGAACTGGACTCTGCCTTCCCTCCAAGTGATCTCCAAGGGCTTGCTGGCTGGCCTCCTGTCTTCTGAAGTCTCAGGGACACAAAAGACTTCCTGCAATCGTGCTGGTGCTACTGGGCTCTGCCTTGTGTGAGTCCTACTCTTGCCTGAGGTGACCTCTCCAAGTTCTGGGCCTCAGAAGTGTGTTCTGCAGCTGATTTTCTACAAAACCGAAGCATCAATACCACTGCGCCGGTCGGACCCGGGACTTGACCTTTCTACGCTGACACAGAGTCTGTTCGAAGACAGCAGTTCTACAGCCTGCACAGCCCGACGATGACGTTCTGCGAGGCTCAATGACGACACAGTGCCTTTACCTCAGCAAAAGCGAAGCATGGGTCTTGTAGCCTGCCTGCCCTCCATTTTCCTGTTCCTTATCTTAACTTTAGCCTTCTCTTTAGTATGATACATCTTCAGACCATTCAACATTTTACAGACATAGAAGTGTCGCTCATTTACTGGTTAAGAGGACTGTATCCTTATCCTGTGCATGTCAATTTCACTTTTTCTAATCCCTAAAGGTGCATATGCAAAGCTTTGCATTTCATCCGAATTACTCAAAAGTATATATACCATACTATACTACAATATGCCGGACAGTGTAGTCCACCGCAACCACGACTGTGTACCCTGTCCAACAAACTCTCAGTCTCCCCACCCTATTTTGAGTCAGGCCGACCATCAGTATTCTGTTGACGGAGCACCTGTAGACAGAATGCTGCCTTTCGATGGCTCAATGGAGATGGGTCTGTTGGAGGAAGGGCTTTACACCATGCGCCCTATTCAGGGTGGAAGGTGTAAAGGTTTTTTTTTCTTATCTGTCACTACCAGCAAAAATATGGCAGTAAGGGACAGGAAAAAAATAATGATCCCCACATGCTTGGAGAAAACCCCCCAAAGGTGGGGGCTGATGGAGGAAGGATTTCGCAAAAAGAAACCTGTTCGAATGAATACCCCCATAATGCGTACTAACAGTAAGTAGTAATAGAAAATTAACGTGCACCTTACATGAACATAAGGGAAAACTGCTTTGCGCATGCATGCACTAACGTGAGATAACGCATGAAAGAACTAAAACCGTATTTACATTATGCTTTGAAAGAAACGAGAAACAATGCATGACTAGGCTACATGTGCATTTCGTAGTTTGCATGTTGCAGCTTGCTTTGAAATTACAAATAATATCGTTTTTGTGTAAAGCTATGCTAGGAAAAACGTTAACAGGGAATAGTGCAAGCTGGGTGGTAAACAGTGAAAACTACATTATCATATAATTAATGAATGTTCATTTTCCATTTGCTATAGTGAGCTGGATGAGACGCCATTTTCCTTAAATTAGCCGAATAAAGGAGGGGTTGGATATATGAGTGAAATTGATCTGACAAAGGCACGCTGAAGCGCTGAGCACAGCAGAAGAAGTGAAAGGGTTGAAGGCCAATGTGATGATCGTCTGCCAAGGGATGCGACGGACCGTGGGACAGAAAAACTCTTTCCGCGGACATTGCTTAAAATGATATACAATTGTAACATGGATTAAATCATGTGAACGGAACAATTATGAGTTGATGGGAATAGGCATAAAACAATGAAATATTTCGAGTCTGAATGAAATCATGATGGTGTGACAGACCACCTCCTAAGCCCTCCAGTCATCTGCTTAGTTTTGTGAAATGTTTCAATTGATGTGGGACGGACATGTAGGTTTTAGGGTATAACTGGGGTGCCTTTAGGGGTGTGGTTAGACGTTAGGCAGAGAGGCTGAGAGAGGGGAGATGCGTCGCTGTTCGTCGGTTTGCAGAGAGGCCTAGCTGTTCCTGTCCTGTCCTGTTCCTGTCCCGGTAATCTTTGTCCCCTGACTCTATTTCAGGGGACCCCCACCATCACTTAGGCCAGAGGGGTGGATTCTGCAGATCCGTCGGGATTGTATTATTCTGACTCGTTCTTGCACAATTTATCTGCAAATGTATTTTGCCTCTGAAACTTTTGTCTCTTCATCTATCCACTCCTTTATGCACAATGTTATTATTGATTGATGAGTTTGTCTCTATTTGAAATTGCTGATGTTTTTCTCTCCCTTTGTGAGTTCATTGTTTGCATTTGTGACCATATGCGTTTGAGCATTTTATCATTTAATTTGAGATAAAACTTTATTAACTTCAACGAGAGTCTGTGTTCATTTAGTTGATTGAATGACTAGCTAGGTAGTAGTATCATTACCATCAACTATTCAACTAATTGCTTCATCGACCAAGTAGAAGGAAAGTTGATGTATAGTTAAGATAAGTATTTTAAAGATGCCATACATGAATTTTAGAAAAAAAAGGAATTGAAGAGATATAAATTGACCCCAGCGCATCAGGGATTTGGGTGTATGTGTATGGGCCATTGTTCTGTGATATTATTGAGTATTGATCCCTGATCAGGTATTGGCCTTGCGCTGGATCAGTTTCTTGGTAGCAGAGGACGGTTTAATTATTGATTAGTTTGGTAATGATTATCGATTATTGATTATATGTTCTTAACACAAAAAGTTAGTGTCCTGTTTTATGTTGTCTAGAAGTACAGGTACGGAGATACCTGAGGAATCCCGGGAATGGAATTCGCCTGAAATAGGCAGAAGAAGAGTGTGGTAAAGAAATCACACTGCAGAAGTACTTTGTCTGTTGTAATAATACCGAAGCTACGGAGGGTTGAAGGTGTTATATTAGGGAAATTTCGTATGTGAGTAGAGTGTCTGAAATAGCGAAGGGTCCACTTCCGAAACTCTAGCCTTATCCCCAGGGGAGTACCAAGACCTCTTTTCACACCAAAAAGTCCTCTTGCGAAACTTTGGCCTTATCCCTAGAGGAGTAATAGGTCCACCCGGAGCTTGTTTGAAGAGTAAAATAGCGCTGGACGTTATTAGGACTTGTAGTAAGAAAACCTCTCGGAAAAGTGAAAACTATCTCTTTACTTAGTGGAACAGACAAGGTAGCATTGTTTTGTGTTGTTACTAATCGAATTTTTTGATTAAAAGTATTTAGAAATACCTTGCCGTATTATTTTGCTAAAGGGAGCGTCAGTAGAAGGAGTAATACTGACATCAGAAAAAGCCGCTCTGGCATTGGTCAGGCAGCAGGCGTGTACTGAACTGTGATTGGTTGGTGTGAGCCGCGCTAGTATTGGTTGAGATTTTGCTTACGTAGTGGTGTTCTGATTGGATGGTTGGTGTGTGTCGCGCTGGTATAGGACGAGAACTGACAAATAGAATAAGTAGAATTACGGAAAGGTTTCCTTGTTTGTTTTGTTGAAATACGCTAGTGTAAAGAGTCAGGAAAATGAAGTTGCTTGAGAAAAGAAAGAATTTCTTCAAAAAAGATAAACCGATTGTGACTAGAGAAGGAATTCTTATTCCCCCTCCAGGAACGCCTGCTTCCTATATGATGTTGGAGCAAGGATACCATATGTGTACATGGTTAGAGAATTGGGTGGAATATACAAAGGATGATGGTGTTTTAGCTTTTCCACAGCATGGTTCGTTTAATATGAGGATTTTGCAGAATTTGAGAAATAGAATGAATTCATTAGAGCCAAATCCCAGACCTACACAGTATGAAGCTTTAGAGAAATGGGAAGTAGAAGCAATGGAAAGAGAGAAATATCGAGGGGGTAGGAGATACAGAAATTTAATGTCTAGGTACCCTTTTGAGAGAAGAGAGGACACAATGAAACAATGGAGGAGAGCTGTGGTAACCGAGGGTTTGTACCCAGTTTTAGTTGCTGACGAACAGACAGGAGGTAAATGTAAAGAGAAAAAGAAAAGCATAGAAACTTCAAGCATAAGAGATGGTGTAAATGATTCAGATGGTGAGTTATTAGAGGATATTATGACCAAAAGACCCCCGCCATATCAAGAAACTTCGGTTGAGGTGACTCCGAATGCACCCTTTATGGGAAATCCATTAATCCCACAGATTGCAGAATTTGATATGTTAAATAAGGCAAATGTAGAGCAGATTCAGAAAATAAATCAGTTGAGCCTAAATGCAGAAGCATTGACGGTACCGGTTACAATAGGACCTGTAGTTCCTTTGTTTGGAAAAAACCAGAATATACCTAAAGTACATACATTAGCAGTTCCAAGGAGTAATGTCGGGTGCGGAATGGAGACGGTAGTCAATGAGAATAGTCAGGCTGACACAAATATTACATTGTTAGATCTTCCGGTTTGTGAAATGATAACGGAAACCCCTAGAAGAGGTATACAAATAAATCTAAGAAGAAGAGGGACAAGTGTCACTCCAATGACAGGGAGTTCAGCAGGTCCTTCATCAGAAGAATTGAATGATTGGATAAAGGGAATGGAAAAGAAAGAACCTCAACCGCAGAGTATAAATGTGAGTCAATTGAAAGTAGATTTGGAAGAGATGATTATTGGTACAATAAGTCCAGACAGATTAGGGACTTACCGAGATGATGAATTATTGTTTTTGTGTAAAAGCATTACTTGGAGAGCAAGGAATCTTCATGAGAAAATATCCGAAGCTGCTAGTGAGTATGGAATAGACATAGAGAAGTCAAAGGTGTTGCAGGAATCGTACAGATTGGCATTTACTGAAAAGGATCTGGAGAGTTTGAATGCGTCTGGAAAAAGGTTACAGATAAAAGAGTTGATGAATATTTTGAAGAAATGGGGAGATGTAGATCAATGGAAAAATAGATGGATGAAAAAGAAGGATGAAGCAGCTAGTAAAGGAGTGTCTATGTTCCCGTTAAAGGAAACAGAACAGGTTGAAAGGGCGTGTCCGATGAGAGAAGTACCAGGTGGTGGATATGTACATGTTCCTTGGTCCAGGCAGGATATATTATCTTTTACGAATGATTTCCCCAGATTAAGAGAGAAACCAGTTGAATGGTACAAACAGGTAGAAAGATTCGTGAAGGTCTCAAAGGTTCCGTTAAAGGATTTAGATGGGTTGTTTGAGATTGTTGTTCTGGCAGATTTGTGGACAGAATGTAAGATCACCATTGATTGGCCGAAAGAAGAATATCCTAGAGACCCTAAAACAGGTGCACCATCTGAAGAGGTGATGAAAAAATATAATCAAGTAATCACTTTCTTAAAAGGAAAAATTTCCCCTAAAGAAACAGATTGGGTTAAGATAGACAGAACGACCCAAGAACCGAAAGAGTCAGTGCATGCCTACTATGAAAGGCGATTACAAGTATTTAAACAGTACAGCGGATTTGAGAATATTGGAGACAAAGATATGGGACATTTTGTGTATCGTTTTGTGTTTGGGTTGAAACCGGAGATTAGTAATATAATTCAGCAACATTTGATTTGTTGGCAGAGTAAAACAATTGATGACATTTTGAGGTATGTGAAGTATTGTAGTGATGACATTGAATCAAGACACAAGAAACTAAAGGAGAAAATTATGTGGGCACAAGTGAAGGTAGCAGAGCAACAAGAAGTAAATAATAATTCCCAGACATGTTATCAGATGAATTATTTGAATCAAATTGGTCAGGTACCCAATGGAGGAAAGGGTAGAGGTAAAATGAGTAAAGAAGAGGGTAGGAAGAAATTTCCTTGCCATGCGTGTGGAAAGATTGGATATTGGAAGAATGAGTGTAGATCTGCTCAAAAGAATAATGGGGTAAATCAAAATTTAAATCCACAGATGCAGAATGAGGTGGTTGTGAACCAGCAGCAGTAGCAGCAGGTAGTTACTCCACAGTTACAGGTGCCACAAGCTCCTATGCCAAATAATGTGAATGCTCAAGTGCAGAGGTACGGTGCAAACACTGGATTTCACGGAGGTGACCAGATTGGTAAGAATCAAAGTGTGCAAATGGTTCAGCAATATTGGTTGCAGTGCAATGAGAATGATTCAGACTCATCTCAATGACGGTGCCTGAGGGGGGAGGAAGAGAGCGTACTTGGCGCATCTTTGGCGGTAGATCAGTCAGGTCCATTTGTCGAAGGAAAGGTGGAAGATAATAATATTACATTCCTGGTGGACACTGGTGCTACCCGTTCTACTGTGAGAGCAGCAGAAATTCCAAACCTGCCCCTCTCGGGAGAAACTATCCAAGTTGTAGGAGTCTCAAATAAACATATTAGAACCCCAGTCACAAATCCAATAGAAGTTCATATTGGAAACTTCAGAGACATGCATCGGTTTGTGGTATGTGACTCGAGTCCAGTAAATCTCTTAGGTAGAGATTTGTTATGCAAGATGAACTGTATCATCTACTGTACGCCAGATGGTATTGCGTTTCAGTCACCTGATGAGGACGTTGAATTCAAGATGATGTTAGCGAAACAAGGGACAGAAGTGGATGAGTTGTTTTCACTTCTCACAGAAGAGAGTTTGCCTGAAGAATTAAGAAGTACAGTGAGGTCGAATGTATGGGATTTCACAGGAAAAGAGATCGGCCTAATGACAAATGTAGACCTGATTCAGGTTACGGTGAAAGAGGGTGCAGTGTATCCAAACACTCCTCAGTACAAAATGAGTCCTGAAGTAATTGCGGGAGTCACTCCTGTGATTGATCAAATGATTGAACAGGGAATTTTGAGAGAAATAATAAGTAGTCCTTGTAATTCGCCCATTATAGGAATTAAAAAGCCAAGCGGAAAATATAGAGTAGTACAGGATTTAAGAAAGTTTAATAAGATTGTGGTACCTTGCTGTCCCGTAGTACCAAATCCAGCAGTAATCCTTTATCAAATTCCATGTGATTCAGAACGGTACACAGTGATTGATCTGTGCCAAGCATTTTTCTCGATTTCCTTGCATCTGAAGAGCCAATATCTTCTTGCGTTCCAGTTCGGAGACTGTGTTTTGGCATGGTGCCGAGTTCCTCAAGGGTATACCAAGAGTCCTTCAATCTTTAACCAGATTCTGATAAAATGTCTGGAGACTTTAATCATGCCAGGAAATTCAGTCTTGGTTCAGTACATTGATGACCTACTTGTGGCATCAAAGACCCGAGAGGCATGTGTGACAGATACCATTGCCTTACTGAACCATTTGGCAGAAGGAGGACACAAAGTGTCACCAGCAAAATTACAATTTTGTAAACAAGAGGTCCGGTACCTAGGACACAAGATAGAAAAGGGAGTCAGAAAAGTAACACCAGAAAGAATTAGTGTGATTAAACAGATGAGCCCACCTACCACTCAGAAAGAAGTGCGAATGTTTTTGGGAATGGTTGGATACTGTAGGCAGTGGATCTGTGGTTTCTCACTGATTGCAAAACCTCTACAGAGGTTGACACGAAAAGATGTAAAAGATCCGATTGTGCTGGATGATGAAAGTATGGAAGCTTTTACGAAATTGAGAAACAGTCTTTGTCGAGCACCTGCATTGGGAATGCCAGATTATGCAAAGGATTTTGCATTGTACTATTGTGAAAGAGATGGATGTGCACTTTCAGTCCTAACTCAGAAACATGGAATGGACCAACGTCCAGTAGCATATTTTTCTGCTACTTTGGATTCAGTGGCTGCAGCGTTACCAGGCTGTTTGAAAGCAGTAGCCGCCATTTGTGTGAGTCTGGAACAAAGTGAGGCGATTGTGATGGGATATCCAGACAAAGAGTATGTGCCACATTCTGTTGAGATCCTTTTAACTCGAACCCGGACTCAATGCCTAACCTCTAGTCGGCTGACTAAGTACGAGAGAGTGATTCTGGGTGCTGAAAATGTGACTGGGGTGAGGTGCACAACTGTAAACCCGGCAACTCTATTGCCAAATTCTCGTTGTGAGGAAGTGAGAGAGGAAGCGGATCATGATTGTTTGGATGTGACAGAACTGTGTACAAAACCCAGGGTTGATATAGAGGATGTTCCTTTGGAAGAACCAGACTGTGAAATATTTGTGGATGGGTCATGCCTAAGAAATGAAAAAGGTGAATTATGTCCTGCCTATGCTGTTTGCACCATAGCGGGAGTTCTAGAAGCATCCTGTCTAAAAGGGGTAAACTCTGCTCAAATTGCTGAATTGATAGCTCTAATTAGAGCGTGCAAAATTGCCAAAAGTCTGAGGGTGACCATATTCACGGATAGCCAATATGGGTTTGGGGTTGTCCATGATTTTGGACAGCTATGGATGCAAAGGGGATTTCTGACTTCTTCAGGTTCCCCTATCCGTAACAGCAAAACTGTAAAAGAATTATTGGATGCTTTGCAATTGCCCAAAAGAATTGCAGTGGTCAAATGTGCCGCACATAAATCAGGAGATGATTATGTGACAAAGGGCAACAGATACGCTGACCAAATAGAGCGATTCTGTGCACGAAATGTAATGGCCTTAAACAGAGCAATTGAAAGGGGAAATACCGAATGCCATCTTATGTTTACAACCACATATGAAACTTGGGACGAAGTGAGGCAGATGCAGGAAGAGGCAAGTGATGAGGAAAAGGAAATTTGGAGAAATACAGGTTGTAGAAAGCGAGCAGAAGACGAAGCGTGGGTCTATTTTGACGAAAGACCAGTCTTGCCAGATTCTTTACTCTCCCATATGGCCAGGGTATATCATGGAATTGCACATGTTGGAAGAGATGCAATGATCAGACTCTTCAAGCAGTCATGGTATAACCCAAGGTTTAGGGTCATTGCAGAGAGCATTTGCCAGAGGTGCATCACTTGTCAGAAGCAAAATCCAGGCATAAAGACAGTTGTTAGTTGGGGACGAATTGGAAGAGCAGGAGGACCATTTACCCGTCTCCAACTAGATTTTATCGAGCTGCCCCCATGTAATGGGCTGAAATATGGGTTGGCTGTTGTCTGTTTGTTCTCTCGTTGGGTGGAAGCCTATCCGACAAGAAGGAATGACAGCTTAACTGTCGCCAAATTACTTATAAGAGAACTGATTCCTAGGTACAGATTTCCAGTCACTTTAGAGACAGATAGAGGAACACATTTTAATAATGAGATAATTCGGATGATTTGTGCAGCATTACAGATTGAACAGAAGCTGCATTATGCCTATCGACCCGAAGCATCTGGAGTGGTTGAGCAGTTAAACAGCACAATAAAATCTAGGTTAGGAAAGGTGTGTGCATCCACAACACTGAAATGGCCTGATGCTTTACCCCTTGTACTAATGAGTCTTAGAAGCATTCCTGACAAAAAGACGGGTCTGAGTCCACATGAAATCCTAATGGGAAGAGCAATGAGACAAGCATACATACCAGCGAACAAACTGATGAATATATCTGATGATCTAGTGATTGATTATTGCAGAGGATTGGCTGATCTGGTGCGTTCTGTGTCTTGCCAGGTTGGAGAAGATGCCACAACAACACAGCCGAATCAAGCTCATGATCTGAGTCCTGGTGAATGGGTTCTCATCAAGAAACACGTGAGGAAATCGTGTTTAGAACCCAGGTGGAGCGGTCCTTACCAAGTAATTCTGGTGACGACGACGGCAGTAAAGTGTGGTGGTCTGCCAAACTGGATTCATGCAAGGCACACCAGACAAGTCCCTAGTCCACTTGAAAGACAAAAAGAGCAGCAACTGGTAAACCAAAGTCAAAGACCAGAGGTTGAAGTGTGTGAAGCTGAAGAATCTAAAGTAACAGATTCTGAAGAACAAACTGATGACGAACAGCCGAGCACAAGTCAAGTAAAGTGGGCACCAGCTACTGGGTCTTGTGAGACTGCTGTTGAACCAGAGGAAGGTGAAACTGCTGATGAACCAGGAGAAAGTGAGTTCACTACTGAACCAGAAGGAGGTGAGTTCACTGCTGAACCAGAAGGAAGTGAGTTCACTGTTGAGCAAGGAGTCAGTGAAATTACTGTCGAAACAGAAGAAACAGAAGTTGCTGAAAAACAGAAAGAAAGACAGATTGAGGGAAGGCCAAATAAGAGAACCTGTGAACCAGATACAGAAGGTGAAAAAGTAATTCAAACCAAGAAACCAAGAAAAGGTGATAATTGGCCAGGTGGAGTGAAAAGACTGAAATACAATCTTGTGAGGAGAAAGTCAAAGAAAAGACCAGAGCAAAGTAATGAGGTCTCAAGTCAGACAGAACAAGAAGAGTCAGGAGAAGAATTAGTACGAAAAACAAGAAGAGTAAGAATTCCAAGTAGAAAATATACAGCACCAGAATATGGACCTGCGTAATCTAGGAAGAAATTGAAAGCTCAGATCCAAGTGAAGAAAAAGACAAATCAGACACTGAACATGTTGATGAAAGCAAATTGAGACCACCTTAAAAGAACTGTGACAAAAACTAAGGTGCAGCATTGTCAGTTGGGAGAAGAAGCAAAGAATTCTGAAGACCTAAAGAAAATAAAAATAAAAGAAAGGGGTAAAGAAGAAAGTCTGAAGTGTGGGATTACACTATTTTTCCTAGATTTTAAAAATTTTAGTAAAGTAAGTGTTTATAGATTTAGATAAATGTTCTATATATATTTTTTGGGTAGAATACAAAATGGTAAAGAAAAGGTGACTGAACATCCAAAATCTAGTCTAAAACGTAGATGTATTAAAGCTTGCTTATGTACTATCTTGTTATTAACATTCATGTGGATATTACTAACTGTCCTTGTACCTATTCTAATGGTAACTAATAATGGAAATAATACTAATGATGTGACAAGTGAAAGAGTGAATGATGTTACTAAAAGAACACCTGATCCTAACATAGAACAAATGGATGGAAGGATTCTCCATCATGATAACTCAATTAGTGATTTCTCGTTAAACGTGTTTACTAAATTGCTGTATGAGTATATTGACACAATGAATGTGAGTGATTGTTATGTGTGCATGCAATTACCTTTGTCTGTCTCAGAGGGGGTGACATACCATCACCTTCCTTTAACATATGGTGTGTCTTGCAGTGTCTTAACCAGTTTGTTTTACATGACGGGGAAGCTCGAATATCAATATTCTAATATAGATTTAGTGTTTTCAGAAATACCTGTTATTAAGGAACTAAATAAGGTTTTGAGTAGTAAAAATGCACATTATATGGGAGAGTTCTTCCATATGACTAAGGCTTTAGATGTAGAATATGCTTATAAAAACAATTTAACATGTAGTTTGCAGGTTGAAGAAAAAGTATTTATAGAAATGGTAGAAAGTAGAAGGGAAAGTTTCCAGAGAAAAGCTGCTGAACAGAAGTCACAGGTTTCACCATGGGTTTTCAGGGAAGGAAATTATGAGAAAGGCTAAACATACGCTGCAATGTCCCTGGACTGGCATCAGAAGGGAAAAATATAATTGCTTAGAATGAAAACTAACTATAACAATTATTTCATCGGTACTAGTGAATGTGAGCATACCTTTCAAATTACTGGAGGTTGGGGATTGAAGGGTGGAACTGATCCTGTGTTTCCGGGAGTCTATTATGTGTGTGGTAAGAAAGCCTACTATAGATTACCTGCACATTGGTATGGTAGTTGTTATTTTGCTATTGTCTTTCGAAAGGTCTATCACATGGACCGAAACAGCAACAGACTAAAGGAAATAAATCACGGACTAACACGTAACAAGAGAGCAAGTTTCTGAGAAATAGTAGGTGATATTTTTGGTGCACTGATACCCTCAGTTGGAGTCGTTCTAAATTCGCACAAAATTCGGAAGTTATCCACAGTGGTTGATCGTTTATCAACAGATACTGCTGGTGGTTTCTTAATGATTGACACAGAAATGGTTGCAATCAGATCAATGGTTTTGCAAAATCGACTTGCCCTTGATATCTTATTGGCAAAAGAAGGTGGAGTTTGTGGGATGTTGAAAATCCAACACTGCTGTACTTATATCCCTGACAAAAGTAAAGGAATTGAGGGATATATAAAGAATATTATGAAATTACATGAAGATTTGACTCAACTGGAGGTTGACGGTGTTTGGGAGAGACTTGGTAAGAGTTTTTCCTCTGTAGGTAAATGGTTTTCTACTTTTGGAAGTAGCTTATTAGGAAAAATAATAATGCCAATTATTTCAGTAGCTGTAATAGCTTTAGTGATAATAACAACAAACAAATGTTGTAAGTGTAAGAGTGGGAAAAAGGAAATGACAGAATCAGAGAATAGACGAAGAGCGAGAAAGAGAAAAAGAGAGGAAATTGAGCTAGAAGAATATTATAATATGATGAAAGATATAGATGAAAGTGCCATAAAAAGAGAGAAGAATACAGAGTTTTAGATAAATGAAGATGGCACTCGGTGTGGTAGGTATTTTATGATGGCTCCAGAAAGCCATCAAAGGGGGAATTGATGGAGCAGGATTTCGCAAAAAGAAACCTGTTCGAATGAATACCCCCATAATACGTACTAACAGTAAGTAGTAATAGAAAATTAACGTGCACCTTACATGAACATAAGGGAAGACTGCTTTGCGCATGCATGCACTAACGTGAGATAACGCATGAAAGAACTAAAACCGTATTTACATTATGCTTTGAAAGAAACGAGAAACAATGCATGACTAGGCTGCATGTGCATTTCATAGTTTGCATGTTGCAGCTTGCTTTGAAATTACAAATAATATTGTTTTTGCGTAAAGCTATGCTAGGAAAAACGTTAACAGGGAATAGTGCAAGCTGGGTGGTAACGAGTGAAAACTACATTATCATATAATTAATGAATGTTCATTTTCCATTTGCTATAGTGAGCTGGATGAGACGCCATTTTCCTTAAATTAGCCGAATAAAGGAGGGGTTGGATAAATGAGTGAAATTGATCTGACATAGGCACGCTGAAGCGCTGAGCACAGCAGAAGAAGTGAAAGGGTTGAAGGCCAATGTGATGATCGTCTGACAAGGGATGCGACGGACCGTGGGACAGAAAGACTCCTTCCGCGGACATTGCTTAAAATGATATACAATTGTAACATGGATTAAATCGTGTGAACGGAACAATTATGAGTTCATGGGAATAGGCATAAAACAATGAAATATTTAGAGTCTGAATGAAATCATGATGGTGTGACAGACCACCTCCTAAACCCTCCAATCATCTGCTTAGTTTTGTGAAATGTTTCAATTGATGTGGGACGGACATGTAGGTTTTAGGGTATAACTGGGGTGCCTTTAGGGGTGTGGTTAGACTTTAGGCGGAGAGGCTGAGAGAGGGGAGGTGCGTCGCTGTTCGTTGGTTTGCAGAGAGGCCTAGCTGTTCCTGTCCTGTCCTGTTCCTGTCCCTGTAATCTTTGTCCCCTGACTCTATTTCAGGGGACCCCCACCATCACTTAGGCCAGAGGGGTGTTTCTCTACAGATCCGTCGGGTTTGTATTATTCTGACTCGTTCTTGCACAATTTATCTGCAAATGTATTTTGTCTCTGAAACTTTTGTCTCTTCATCTATCCACTCCTTTATGCACAATGTCATTATTGATTGATGAGTTTGTCTCTATTTGAAATTGCTGATGTTTTTCTCTCCCTTTGTGAGTTCATTGTTTGCATTTGTGACCATATGCATTTTATCATTTTATCATTTAATTTGAGATAAAACTTTATTAACTTCAACGAGAGTCTGTGTTCATTTAGTTGATTGAATGACTAGCTAGGTAGTAGTATCATTACCATCAACTATTCAACTAATTGGCTCGTCGACCAAGTAGAAGGAAAGTTGATGTATAGTTTAGATAAGTATTTTAAAGATGCCATACATGAATTTTAGAAAAAAAAGGAATTGAAGAGATATAAATTGACCCCAGCGCATCAGGGATTTGGGTGTATGTGTATGGGGCATTGTTCTGTGATATTATTGAGTATTGATCCCTGATCAGGTATTGGCCTCGCGCTGGATCAGTGCCATTCGTTTAAAAAAAAACCACTACTTTGGGAGCTTGTTCTAGAAAAATAAAAAAATATTGAAATATTTGACTGACTTCATTTCTAGTCGAACCATTCGTCAATCACTTCATACATTGACAGGAACCTCTGTGGTAGTGGTTTCTGTCAATGTACAGAGTTGTCCACAAGGCCATCGAACAACTCTAAACTTGGTGGGTGGAAGGCCCTCCCGGATGGCAGAGGTAATGAAGTCAGCCATCACAATGGAGTATTCTCCGTCTGCTAAACCCTAAATCAGGCCATATCGTTCTTTGCATGGTAATGCAACCTTTTAAAAATATGAAAGTTTATTCAAGCACTTGGACGGCATTGACGTGATCTCTCCTTCAACAGCACTCCAAGCTGGGTGATGTTGACGTGAAGGTCATGTCAAAGAGAGGAGGGCAGGGAATTCCACTGGTGCTGGCTCCAGAGGAATTCCCTTTTTTAATTTTTTGGGTCGGGCTGCCGAGGAAGAGCTTCCCCAGCAACACAAGCTGGTTTTTTTGGGGGGGGGGATGATGACCAGAGTGCATGGCGCACTGACAATGATTACAAAGGAAGTGAAACTGAAATGAGCCCCTTCTGCTTATTTCACTTTCACTTACATCAGTGCTCTGGGGTATATCTCAGGTTCAAAAACACCAATTTCGATGGGGGAGGTATTGTTGGAAAGGGGAAAATTGCCCCTTTCCAAAGGAAAATCTCCTTGTGGCTTCTTGCTGGGGATCAGCTCAGAGCACAATGCTAAAGCAAGAATATATACCACTAGATACAAGGGCTTATTTGTTTGGAGGAGAGACCTTCTGGGCAATGGGCCTTTGCTCCCCCAATGGGCACAATCAGTCTTTCTCCCCCTATGGAGTGGATGGGGATGTTTACCCCAATTTGTCTCCGGGGATTAGAAAGCCCACTAGACAGCAGGGAATTTAAATGGCTGCAAAAAAGGTGGTGTTGTGCCCCACTCTAAAATGGGGAAATACATTCTTTAAACCTCCTGAGGAGGAGGACCGGGTGGTTTGTCCCTGACCTGCTTCTGGGAGGGGGGTGGGGGGTTCAGAAAATCCCATTAGACCCCAGGGATTATTTATTATTTGAAAAGAGTGGTTTGGGGTGGTCCTTCCTAGAATAGGGCCATGCCCTCACCCCAAAGAGATAAATACAATCTTTCTCCACCTGAGAGGCAGATTGCGTGTTTTTCCCCAATCTGCCCTGGTAGGGGATAGAAAAACAAACTAGACATCAAGGATGTTATACTGCCCCCCCCCCCCACCAAAATGGGTTTTGACTCCCCTTCTAGCATTAGGTCATACATCCAGCCCTGAAGTAGCATTAAAGCTTTTCTGTCCATCAGAGGGCCCGTTAGGAGGTTTGCCTGATTGGGGGTTTGCCCATAATCTGCTCCCAGGAAAGGTGGAAAGCCCACTGGGCATCAGGGATTTCAAAATGGCTCCAAAAAAGGACATGAACGGCCCACTTTGGCATCAGACTATACCCCCACCCCAGAAGGAATAAGGGAGTGTTTATATCCCCTGGAGAAACAGGAAGTTTGCTTAGATTGGGGATTTAACCATAGTCAGCCCCCATGAGAGATAGAAAGCCTTCTAGACACCAGAGGTTTTTCACTGGGGTAAAAAGGGTGGGGACTCCCGCAGTAGGATTGGGCCATAGCCCCATAGCAAAAGGGGCAGGACAGTTTATATGCACCCCTGGGGACAGAATAGGGCTTGCCTAAATTTGCCCCTGAGAGAAGAACAGCCACTAGACTCCAGGGATTTCAAAATGACACCAAAATGGATGGGACTTGCCATCCTGGCTTCAGTCCATGCATTCACTCCAGAAGGGGCAATAGAGTCTTTGTGTCCTCCGTTCACAGATAGGTGGCTCTGATTGAGGGTTTGTCTGTAATCTGCCCCCTTGGGAGGTAGAAAGCCCACAAGCCACTAGGGAAAGTAAACGGAAACAAAAAAAAGGGTGAAGCAATGCTCCACTCTACAAGGAGAAAATAGTAGGCATATTGGGTGGTTTGTCCCCAATGTGCCTACCAGGGAGGGAGTAGAAAAGACCACTATACACCAGGGATTTATTTTTTTAAAAGAGAGGTTTAAGGGCAGTCCTCGCTGACATAGGGCCATGCCCTCACCCCCAAAGAGGAAAACATAACCTTTCTCCCCCTGAGAGGCAGACTATGGGTTTGTCCCTAATCTGCCCCCTGGTAGGGGGTAGAAAGCCCAGTAGACACCAGGGATGTTATACATCCCCTACTAGAGTGGGTTGGTCTGCCTACCTGGCATTAGATAATACCTCCACCCCAAAGAGCTTTTTTGCCCCTCAGTGTGGCAGATAGAAGGTTTGCCTGATTGGGGGTTTACCCATAATCTGCTCCTAAGAGAGGTAGAAAGCCCACTAGACACCCAGGATTTAACACTCACCCAAAAAGGTGTCAGGGTAGCGTACATGGCATGGGGCTATTCTCCTCACCCCTGAAGTGGTAATATAGACTATCTGCCCCCAGAGGGCATAAAGCCCATTAAACGTCATGAATTTCAAAATGGCACCAAAAAAACTGTGTTAATGGCCCACTCTGGCATCGGAACATACTCCCACCCCAGAATGAGGAAGAGAGTGTTTCTGTCCCCTGAGAAGAGACAGGAGGTTTGCTATGATTTGGAATGTATCCATAAATTGCCCCCTGGGGGGGGAATAAAGCCCTCTAGACCCCAGAGGTTTTTCACTAGGGAAAAAAAGGGTCTGGCCTCCCACAGTAGGATTGGGCCATAACCACATCCCAAAAGAGAAAACACTGTTTTTCTGCTTCCTTGGGGAGGGGTTCTGAAGAGGGGTTGCCCCAATTTGGGGAAAAAGTCCACTAGACACCAGGGATTTCAAAAGGGCACCAAAGAAAGGATGGGGCTACTGGCCCTGACTTCAGGCAATGCATTCACCCAAGATGGAGCAATGGAGTCGGTCTGTCCCCAGTGCATATAGGTTTGCTCTGATTTGGGGGTTGCCTGTAATCTGCCACTTTGGGAGGTAGAAAGCCCACTAGACACAGGGATTTTATACTTGGGCCAAAATGGGGTGGGTGCATATCCTCCCAACCCAAAAGGGTGCAATACAGTTTTTCTGCCCTCACTCGGAGGAACATTGGGGGCAGACTCAGGGCTGATCCCATTAGATGTGATGAAAATCATACAAAAACAAAGGGATGGAATCTCTCACCTTGACATTGGGCCATACTGTTATGTTCCTGGGTTAGGCCCATGTGGAGAAGCTGCTCATTTCTTACATTGTCCTCTTTTTCACAATAACATTTCTACTGTGATCTTTTGCACATATTTGCATACACGACAATGTTGGATTTGTTTCTCTGAAACTACTTTGTTTACACATCTAGCTTCGCACAACATTATCATGATGCCTCGAACATCATGTACAAGGCCTCTTTACGCACTATGTACAAATGTCGTTCTAGTTTCATCCACGGGCGACAGAGCTATCTACATATCCATAACATCGCTAATCTACAGCGTACATCGCAAGGCTGCTTTCTATTGTAAATAATTAGAATCCCGATAGATTAGCAGAGGAGGCACTTCAGCTGACACTGAGGGTCCCTTCATGCTGAGACTTCACCACGCAGTGGTCTGACATCTCGTGAGGGGTGTCCAGTTTGTGACCAAGAAAGGGTCCTTCATTCTTTCCCACCAGGTAATGGGGTTGGATCGTCCCTTGGGGGGATTCTTGGCTCTACACCTACACACACTCTAGGTATACTTAGAGTAGGGTTTGCATAGTAGGAGTATGCCAGATTACTGCCTTGTTTATATGCCTGCATAGATACACTGTTTTTGCACCATGGTAGAACTATATCTACTATTTGCCTGTAATCTAGTGGGCGAGGATGAGATTTTACAATTGGGGAACAAAAGTGCAGGAGGTGTTCCACCTTGGTGCTGGGCAACAATACCCCCATTCTGAAAGGGGCAGCCCAGTCTTTCTGTCCCACTTGTTGCAGATTCGGCCTGCGCCTCAATTTGTCCCTGGGAACAGAAAGCCCACAAGATACCAGGGATTTCCAAATGTACCCTAACAAGCAAAAGGAAGTGAATGGCTCACCCTCCCATCGGGCCATACCATCAAACCAGAAGAGGCAATAGCATGTTTCTGGCCCCTTCAAGGGCAAGTTGGAGATTTGGCCAGATTAGGCGTTTGCCTTTAATCTGCCCTCAGGCGTAGAGAGGCCACCAGACAGCAGGGATTTTACATTTGGGCAAAAAGGGATAGGGTCATACCACCCTGGCATTGGGGCATGTCCTGTCCCAAAAGAGGAAGTAAAGTTTTTTTGCCCCCATGTAGGCAGGTGAGGTTTGCCTTCACTTTTCCCAAGCACCCTCCAGGGAGGAGAAAGGCCACTAAACAACAGTGAATATTAGGCCCCCCAAAAAGTTTTGGGGTGGTCCCCACAGGCATCGGACCATGCCCTCACCCCAGAGTGGGTACCACAGTCCTCTTGCCCCCCCAGGGGCAGTTAGGGGAGTTTACCCCCAATATGCCCCTGCTTTGGCTGAAAGCCCAATAGCCACCATTTAAAAAAAAATGCCAAAAAAAGATTGACTGGGGCCTCTTGACCAGACATGGGGCTGTGCCTCCACCTTAGAATGGGTGCAACAGACTTTCTGACCCACGTGGGTGCGAATTGGGGGAGTATAACCAAATCTGCTGCTCCAGGGGAGGGAAAGCCCACTAGACAACAGGGAAAAATAAATAAGGGGTGGGCCCTACCCACCCAGGCATTGATCCCTAATCGAGGAGAAACAGTCTACATGACCCCTTTAGGGACTTGGAGGCATATTATCAAGAAACGGCGTTAAAATTATCGCCGCTTTAGCGGCAGAAAACTGCCGCTAAAGCGGCGATAATGGGCTTGATAATATGCCCTTGAGAATTCCAATAGAAGCCCATGTTCTGGTGTCAACATGGGCTTCTATTGAATTCTCAAGGGCATATTATCAAGCCCATTATCGCCGCTTTAGCGGCAGTTTTCTGCCGCTAAAGCGGCAATAATTTTAACACCGTTCTTGATAATATGCCCCTAAATAATCCCAATGCCCATGGCAAGTGAGAGAACATTTTTCTTTTTTTTAGTGCAATTTTTACATGTGCATCAGCAGAAAATGGGGTAAATGCCGTGTTCCTCTCACTTGCCAGACTGAATGGATACACTATTCCGGCACAGGGTCAGGTGCAAAATAGAAAAACTTACCAACCCCAGACGTTTTTTAAAACTAGATACCTGAAGAAGTCCTAAATGATGTGCCTTCTGTGGATTCCACCACATTGTCTTGGCCACAGAACACTGCAAACCTCAAATATTGTCAAAAATCACACATTTTCCTCACATTTCTGTGAGGTAAAGTTCTGTGATCTGTGCAGACAGCAGCCAATCACACTACTTCACATGGTCCCTAGTTTTATCTGCTTCAATTGTGTGCACTAGGTTGAGCCACACAAGTGGGGTCGCATTTTCGTGGGAGAAGTGAGGGAAAGTTGGGTGATAGAAATTGTTTTGATCCACGCAAATTCCAGAACTTTCCCTCACAGAAATGTAAGGAAAATGCATGATATTAGGCAAGATTTGAGGTTTACAAAGCATTGTGGGTAAGAAAATGTCCTGGGATCCATGCAAAACACACCAGCCTGAACTCCCCTGGGTGTTTTAGGGTTGTTGTGCTGCAGACACCAGGCCGAACCACACAAGTAGTGTAGAATTTTCATTGGACGATGTGGAAGAATGCTGGCTGGTAGGAATTGTGTGTATCCACACAGATTCAGCAACTTTCTCTGAAATGTGAGGAAAATGTGTGATTTTTGCCAAAGTTCGGGGGTTTAAAGTGTACTATGTGTACAAAAATATAGGAGGTTCCATACATACCAGACCACTTTAGGCTCCACTGTGTATCTAGATTTCAGAAATACCTCAGCTGCACAACTCATCCTTGACGCAGGACCTCGCAACGCTCTGCAACCAGGATTTAAGTTAATCTTGTTCAGTGGGCCTAACTGGTTCCCTGTAGCAGACCCATGCTCCATCACAGCCAGCCTGAACTTGTGACTTTGGCCAAGTACGGCATGACCAGATATCAACAGTTGGCACTTTGTTCTTTTTGGCACTATTCTCAATGAAACCTTTAAACTTGCATATCTCTGGTTCTACCGATAGGATTTTGGTCATTTTTGTCTTGTTTTATGTATTAAAATTTACTCTAGTTTCCTAATGTGGTAAGGGATTATTCTTGTGTTGTGTTGTCATGTTCTTTCTTTTTGAATTGTTGCACAAATACTTTACACATGGCCTCTAAGTTAAGACTGACTACTCTATGCCAACCTACCAGAGCGTTGCGCACAGATTAATTTGGGGTTTGCTTGTGACTTCCCCTTGACAAGGAGTGTGGGTGCTGCTTGAGTAGGGTTTCACCCGCTCAATCAATAACCTAATTTCTTACATATAGAATTTTAAAAAATGGCCTTGTCTATTCTTTTATGGTGAAGCAGTACAGCGGCCAAACCACTACTTGGTGCAAATGACAGCGCTGCCTGATAAAGTTGAACTGTTTCTTTAGAAAACTTTCTTCATTGAATGAGGAGCTCCTTCTGTGAAAACTATATCGAGGACCCATCTAAAGTTTTTCACCTGGGACCCACAAAAACTTCTAGAAGGCCTCATTTAACCTCAGATTTTGTTTCACTTATATACAAAGCATTAATTAGTTGCTTTCCTCTAAACTCCTTAATTGTAAATTCTTTAATAACCTTATTCCTAACCCCTGCTGGATCTTCTGAATATTTCCTCTCTTTTAAATAGTAAGGTAACAGTGCAAGACCCATTATGTATCATAGCAAATCATTCAGATTGCATGACCCTTCCCTGGGAGGATCCAAGATTTGACAGATAGCCCAACCAATACCTGCTACTAAACCAATATTTGAGTAAGTCAGGACAGCTTCGACAACCATAATACATTGCTCGATGTGCTGTTGAATGAATACTATGTCAGGTAAAATATCATCTATATGTCCAAGGGATTCCGAATACGATACAGAGTGCTGGGGCAAAGTAGGGCACAGTTTGTGGTCCAATCAGTCATGCAAGTTGTGCACCATGAAATAAAAAGAGTACAACAAGCCAATCCCAGGGCTAATTTTTCCACCTGACAAATGGGGCAGGAGCGGTCTGAGTCCGTATTTAGTACACTTTAAAAGTCTCCACCAGAACATGATTCCATGGAGCCAAGCACTTCAATAAAGTATAGGAAAAAGTGGACTGAGCAGTGTTGGAAGTATATATGCTTCCCATTATTATGAATGCCCAATCCAACTTGCTCCTTGCTGTTGTAAATAAACCCTCTCCATCAATTCGGACTTCAGGAGTGGTAACTGGGACCAAGTGTTCTACCCAGAGTAGTGCACCTCTGGTGTATGAAGAATACCTAGTCATGGAGTGTTGAACCTATGCTGTAAGTTCTCAATCTCATGTCTCATAAATTTATCCTCTTGTAGGAATGGTATTTGGGATCTCCTAAGCTAAAAGTAGGAGTGAAATGTGAAATGATTAAACATATGCCCTGGACATTCTGTGTTAGGAATGTGCATTTATTCAGTGCAGTCACCTGAGCTCCCCAAGTCCAATCACATCACAGCGACCAATGGTGGTTCAGGGGCGGCCACCCTCAGGTCCAGGTCAGATTTAGTACATCATCTGGTACCTCTGTTTGCAGGCTCCTCAATAATCCCCAGAAGTTGACAATTCATGACTAGTATTGAACTAAAACCAGCTCTATCCCCTAAGAAAGAGAAGCAACCACTCTCCATCTAATCACCTGACAAGGGGAAATATGTGGCAAGGGCAATGACAGTGCCCACCACTGTCAGTGCACTTACTCCCCCAGTCACACCTAGTCTTCCCCAGCAGTCTTATGTATTCATTGGCCACCTCAGATAAGAACCCCTCAGTCAGGCAAGCAACATGATGATGCTCTTTAATGACAAATTATCCGCCATTTTTGGATTCATGCTAGGGAACTCAGAGACCTCATGAAGAGAGAGGTCGGTGTCCCTTCTGGAGATGGTAGAGTCAGGATTTGTCATACGGGCCCTGTCCATAGATTATATGGACCAGAGTATGCTCATTGCTGCGATGACTGCTGCCATCGCAGTTCTGGTCTGACTCCAAGAAAGTCGTCTAGCATTTCAACATCTAGATATTTTTTGTCTCTGGCACTTTGGAGGTTGGGGGATTGTCAGGAATTCTCCATCCTTTCCCGCCTTACACATTTTCAGCCTGTCTGACACATATTCAGGTCAGTGAAAGACATTTTGTCATCAACTATCACTTTAAACAACAGCATGTAGTATACCCCTGCTTCCTAAAGGCACTTCTTGACCTTCAAGAAAGAATACTTTTTTTAATGCACTCCAGTCCAAGGGTATTGACACTATGATGTTGTTCACCTTATGCTTTTCCACGGTATGGGATCTTTGTAGTATCACATCTCTGTTCTGGTAGTGGAGCAGCCGTACCACCACTGATTTAGTGGTTGAACCCAGCAGAGGGTGGAGTGCCAGAACCATGTGGACTCCATTGTAAAAAACCTGGAGAGTCCTACAGGTGCCTCTTCGATTTCCTACCGGTTTTACAAACAGTACACTATGTTGCTTCCCTCAGTTCCTTCTAGGAGACCCACCTCCCAGATATTGCTGCCCCTCAAGCAACCTTCGGAGACCTTTGCTCTATATTCTAGGAAATGCACTCTATCACAGAATTTCAGTACCTGCTTCTGTATTGGGTAGGTACATGGCTGCAACTCAGTCTTCTACTTCTGCTTGATTCGATCTGACAGTTTTCTGATTATCCTGTAGCAAGTACATGCTGATTGCATGCACAAGTGTATCAGTTTTGCTTTCCAGTGCCTCTCTGGTGGTGATTATGCCTCACAAATCGTGTCCAGCATCTCTGGCAATGTCCTTTAACTGAACTTTCTGGTTCATCACCTGTACATCTGTCTGGGTCCCGTTAACCTAGAATAAGACCCCATAGTGCTTGTTTAATCTTTGGTGGCCTTCGGTTTGCACCTTGGAATTCCAGCTCCCTAAGGTCAGCTAGGCCTGTGATATCTGCTCACATTCGAGTGTTACCTTTTGAGATACGTGCTCTGCGTCTGTTACTGGCAACAGAGGCACCAGATACAACCTCACACTATCATTCGTGTTGGGGTCGAGATCTCACAGAAGAAATGCACTCCTCAGGAGGAGTACGTTCACAGGTTGGTGAGGACTAATCCTCTGCTCCTTTAGTCCTGTCAGATAGTAAGAGGGTTCACTGGGTCTCCTATGGGCACCTAGCTCCACAGCACCACTTTAACAATGTGTTGTTCTGTAAGGCGCTGCATGCACATACGGTCACAGGATCAAGGACTGTTTCTGTCTCCAGACACACAATGACTCTCCAGGCTGCCATACTCACAGGAGTGTACCTACTATATATAATGGCATGCCCCTCACCCATAAGTAGCCAAGAGTTGCCATGGCTTACTAAATCCAGATGTCCCTTCATTGTAGCAGCAATGAGAGCTGGCATTCCAGTACCAGATTAAAAGTCCCCATAACTCTAGCAGTCATAGGGCAAGGTAGACTGTAGGTCTCCTCCAAACCATTGTAGTGCACATCTGATGGTCATGCTGTAGATATGAGCCAAGGATGTGAAAGATCCTGTCCCTCCTTAGCTACATCAGATGGTGACAGAGGCCTCTGCTCACCACACAGATCCTTCATTACCTCTTTTGCCATCCATTAGCACCGGCATTGGTAACATTAGTGATGGCATAATAGGAGCTGCAGTACGCTAGCAGTATTTAACTTACAGGCTCTGGGTACACTGGGTACTGTATACTATGAGCTTAAAGGTAAGCAAATGTGCCAATTAGGGTTTGTATCCAATTCAGTAAGCTTTAGGTGTAAGAGCGCATGCACGTTGTCCTGGTTAGCAGGGTCCCACTGGTCGGAGTCAAAAAATCAACAGCATCAGTTTAAAAAAATCAGGGGTGATCATACTAAAAGAGGCATTTTCTTACAGAAATGAATTGTGCTTCTTGTTTCTCTTTCCTAAATGTTTGGTCAGTTGTCAGAATTTTTCTGAATATTGCATTTGTTATCCAACAAAGAGAGATACCCATTTGAAATTAAAACAAAAATGTTCACAGATAATTCTGACACAGTTTTAAAACATATGTTACCCTCCTCCTCCAAAGCTAAATACGCTAACTGTCGAGATAAAAGATAAAATGGGTAGAATTAATTAAATGTGGTCTTTTTATTTGACCAGAAATCCCCTCCTCTTCCTTTTCTTTACTTAATTAACAATCAGTCAATGTACAGCAAGATTTCATTTGTCCTTGTAGTTTTTCGGTTGCTTATCATCTTCCACAGTAGACTAACAAGTTATTTGCTAGATATCAAGCGTTTTGTGATGACTTACAATCAATGAGTCAGAAATGTTTTTTCTTGGGTGCTTTTAGTATTCATCTGAAAGCAGATTGTGCTTTGCTCTAGATCCCCTAGTTAACTAGAATATGCTGAGTTTTACTCAGCGAGCACAATTATTGAACCTGCTTCTAACCTCACACCAATTGATCCTAAAGTTGTTCCTCTATCATAGGCACATTACAGATGAACTACATTTTTGCTCTCCACACAATTTAATAATCATGTACATGTACAGTGGCTAGGTACATCCTGTAAAATGGTTGGGCTATTATTATCAATAGCAAGTGTAGACATCACTAATACAAATATTCCCTCATCTATCCTGTATTGTTTGAATAGTAGCCCCCACACAACTTGTACATAGATTTACTGTCAATTGTATGCCAACATTGTATGTTTTAGCCCCCTGAAGGAGAAAACATATTCAGCACAGAATACAGTATAAGTTATTGCTTCCTCAAAATCATATTGGAGTGAAACAAAAAACCGTTTACTGAGTGTAAATGGTGTAAGTCAATGTCACATGAAGATAACCTTCACTCTGCAGTTCACCACCATGATTATAAGAAGGTTACTCATACTGGAGCAGTGAGCGTTCTATTGTAAGAAAATGCAAGTTCCAAACCTTTACTGTAGATCCATTTCCACTTGTCTATTTATGAATGAAAAATAGAGTGGTTTGTTATCTAGAAACAAACTCTCTGTCATCACATTTACTGTGAGAATTTACACCCAAAGGTCCTGGACATTAGAGAACAGTTGTTGAAGATTTGAGATAAAGGAGAGAAAGTGGCTAAGATTCTCTCTGATCTCTCTGCAGCTTTTGTCACAGTGGACCAAAGACTTCTCCTTCCTAGGCTATAACTGTATTAGGTGTGAGTTCTAAAACATGACACTGGATGAAATCATTAGTGATTTACCACAAGCATTAATTTTTATCAATATCATTTCACCTCAAAGTTGCATATTCTGGGTTGGTGTATATTCTAGGTAGGCGTACCCCGGGGCTCTATCTTATCTCTTATTGCCTCTCCTATTTAACTTCTACATGACATCCCTGCTGTGATCATAGAGGCCCGCGGTCCACGGTTACAGGTGTTTTTAGATGACACATAGATTTTGTTGGACCTTTATAAAGGTTACAGTGATAATAATAACATCTCAGTCTGCCTATCTTCAATAAAAGTTTAAGGGCCACATTTATGAGGCCCTATGGGCACTATTGTACTGCTGGAACATCACTTTTTTGACGTTCCGGTGGCACAATGAGCCACTGCTATATTTATAAGGCCACGTAAAGCCATGTTATGTGGCTTTTCATGGCCTTATAAATATGTGCCCCTTTCATCCAGAAAACTGCATGAGAGGGGCGTTCCATGGGTGTTGCTGGGGGCGTTCCCAGCAACATCCATGGCTTTTTGACACTGCCCCAGATTTATGAGAAATCGTAAGTCTAAGGCAGTGCCAAAAACGTATGCCTCCCCAGGGGAGGCGTAAGGGAGGCACAACGAAGAGAAATATCTTTATTGCTCCTCCTTTTTCCTCTTTCTATGTGTGCTGCATTCCGCAGCACACATAGAAAGAGGAAAAAACCTCTTGTGATTGTTTTTGTGCAGGAAGGTTTCCCATCCTGCACAAAAATAATCATCCCCGCAATGCAGGCACCCTTGCACCATGGTGCAAAGGTGCCTGCCTTGGCGCACGGCAACCCATAGTGCACCAGCGTGGGGGAAAAGGACAGGAATGTGCCGTATCTAATAGATATGGCGCATTCCTGCCCTTTTCTTT